>CM064862.1:22303349-23503349 GCA_032719365.1 Prinsepia uniflora
AATTCGAGGAATCCTAAGGGATGTAGTCTCCTTGTGGTTCCAGTAAATCACGCCTTAATATTTCGTATAGGAGTAGGACTCCTCTTTCCCGAATGTAGCTGGAGATTAACTTTGATCTTGTCCCAAAAAAGAATTTTCTGGACTTGTAGTCCTGCCTTGAGTTGGTTTTGCGAGCCCAATTAACTATTAGGGTTTGCTTAATTTTCTTTATTTAAATGAGAGTATGTGACTCTTATTTTTATAAAGAAAAAACCAAACCCTAATATTGTTTTGTTGTTGAAGGAGGTTGACATATTGATCGTTGTGGTGAAAGACTTTTGGTGCGCCGTTTGTCAGGTATAGATCCCTCCCTTCGTCGTTGTTTTTCATTTTTCTATCTTGGTCGCTTTCTATCTTGGTCGCTTTCTATCTTGGTCGCAGTATTGGAGTGGAAGACATGGGCACGGCAAGGATTGTAATTGATGTTGGCCGTTGTACTTGGAGTCGGCACAATTATAATCGTGCTGCTGGAATTAGAATTGGCTGGGACATCGTACTGGAATTATCATGGGCATGGGCCGGTCGCTGGGGCGGCTTGCTGTTCGATGTGAAGAGGCGAGCTTCATGGCACGTTGGCGCATGCAGTAGGCTGGGACGCGGCTTCACGGCACGTTGGCGTATGCAGAAAAGGCTTCAGGAGGGTCCCCTGCGACATGCAATTGTTGGCTTCATGCGACATGGATGGTCTGATCAATGTCCTTTTTTTTTCTTTTTTTCTTTTTTTTTTGCCGTAAGCGAAAACACTGCTTTTGCTTTTCGCAACTATCAATTGACAGCTTGTCTAATTTTCTTTTTTTTTTGTTCTCCGCCTGTAGCAAAGCATTTGCTTTTACCTTTGTACTTTTTGTTTTTCTTTGCCGTTGCTTTTGCTAATTGATAGCATATATATATATATATATATATATATTCTTTTATATATAATAATATATATTATTTTAATATATATTTTATATATTATTTTTCCTTTGTTCAGCTTCAATTTTTTTGCAGATTTTGAGAGCTGTGAATGTCCGATTGCAACGATTCAAGCGGTGGTGCGCTCTATTCATCGAGACGGTCATTTCAAGATGTATGAAGGCATACTTCTGGTGTAGTCTTGAAGACCTCATTTTGTGGGGTACCATCTAGTGGCATGTTCGGAACTTGTTGGAGCTTCCGACTTCAAGAGATGAACTTGACACCAAGACGTTTCTCCAATTGACATGCTTATGATGCTTTGTGAAAAGAAGAGCTTGGCGTGCTGACGGACTCACCATCTTTAAGTGTGAGCCGAGCCAACATCAAGGCCTTCAACGGGGAGGTGCAGCAGAGTGCGACGCGAGGTGCGAGGCGCGAGGTGCAGCAGGGTGTGAGGCGCGAGGTGCAACAGGGTGCGAGGCGCGAGGTGCAACAAGGTGCGAGGCGCGAGGTACAACAGGTTGCGAGGCGCGAGGTGCAGCAGGGTGCGAGGCGCGAGGTGCAGCAGGGTGCGAGGCGCGAGGTGCAACAGGGTGCGAGGCGCGAGGTGCAGCAGGGTGCGAGGCGCGAGGTGCAACAGGGTGCGAGGCGTGAAGTGCAGCAGGGTGCGAGGCGCGAGGTGCAGCCGGGTGCGATGGGCGAGGTGCAGCAGGGCGCGAGGTGCAGCGGGGTGCGAGGCGCGAGGCGCGAGGTGCAACAGTGTGCAAGGCGCGAGGTGCAGTAGGGTGCAAGGCGCGAGGTGCAGCAGGGTGCAAGGCACGAGGTGCAGCAGTGTGCAAGGCGCGAGGTGCAGCAGGGCGCGAGGTGAGGAGTCCCATCACTTGGGGTGCGACGTGTCACAACCCATCATGAGGCTTGTTCCAGATGCAAGGCAATGTGTGTTGCAGCTATAAGGCGGGATTTGTGTCATCTCCAAAGCAAGGTTTCCCATGACGCGAGGCGAAGTGCGTGTGGTGCCATGAAGTAACTGAAGCTTTCCAAGGAGTTGCATTGGATGATGGATGACCTTCCAGAGACTCGATCTTCAAGGCTTTGTTGAGCTCAAAATGTAGTGGTAAGAAGGTGGAGCATGGAGGATCGATCATGCCCACTGCAAAGCTCGAGACGTTGCACATCATCACCTAATTGAAGGAAGAGAGCTTGGAAATGCCATCTATGCCAAGTAGGCGATTTTTTGAGGAGGTTGCCCCCATTGTTTGAAGAAGGTCATGGACGATGTGTCACTGGAAGTCCACGATGAGATGATTGAAGGCCTCCAAGGCTTGCTCATGGGTTGACAGAGAGACTCTGAGTTCGTTCCATTCCTGGTGATGAGCTTCATGATCCTTCTTGGCCCGTGGCTTAATCTTAGCATTGAATACATGTTTGAGCATGCAACTTGTGAATTTCCAACTTCTTTAATTTTCATTAATAGAAGCCTTCCACTTTTTTTTGAGTGTTTTGTGATTTTCGGCAGATTTGACCTTTGTGTAGTAAATTTGGTCTTCTGACTTCGTTTGAACTCCGAATTGAGTGCCGTTGGTGTGGTTGGAAAGCTGATTTCCATACCTTTCTACTGCCACCAAGCTTGTTCCAAGACGATCCTAATTGAGCCTTGTAGGATTGGTCGAATCTTGTGCTCGTGCGCTGGTTCATGCATTTGACCTTTGTGTGAAAAAATGTTTGTTGGGAACTCGTCACAACTCCGAATTGAGTGAGGTCACCGGCGTTAGAAAGCTGACTTCCATATCTTTCTAAATACATCGACCTCATGTCAGGGTGATCAAAATTAAGTGGTCTATGACTGAATGAATCTCGTACTCGTGCGCTGGTACGTGCAGCTGACCTTCGTGTACAAAAAAGTTTGCTGGGAACTCGTCACAACTCGGAATTGAGTGAGGTCCACGGCGTGGGAAAGCTGACGTCCGTATCTTTTTAGGGCAATCAAGTTCATGTCAGGGTGAGCAAAATTGAGTGAGTTATGATCGAATGAATTTCGATCCCGTGCACTGAAATGCAGAATTGGACTTCGTATGTTAAAACATTTGCCCCTTGTTTGTCATGGCCTGGTGGTTGCCCCTCTTGGTGGGGTTGGAAGCGTTTTTTTTAGCAGCTTTCCAACTCCAACAAGTCAATTTCTTGGATAGTTCCATGTGCCTCACTGAGATGAGCCTTGAGCGCTTCCCATGACGAAGTCGTGGAGTGATCTGCATGGTGAAGACTTCGAGTGCTTCATATGGCGAAGGCTTGGAGTGCTTCGCATGGCAAAGGCTTGGAGTGCTTCGCATGGCGAAGGCTTAGAGTGCTTCGCGGGGCGAAGGCTTAGAGTGCTTCGCGGGGCGAAGGCTTAGAGTGCTTCGCGTGGCGAAGGCTTGGAGTGCTTCACATGACGAAGACTCGGGTGCTTTGCATGGCAAAGGCTTGGAGTGCTTCACGTGGCGAAGACTTGGGGTGCTTCGCGGGATGAAGGCATGGAGTGCTTCGCATGACGAAGGCTCGGGTGCTTTGCATGGCAAAGGCTTGGAGTGCTTCACTGGTGAAGACTTGGGGTGCTTCGCGGGGCGAAGGCTTGGAGTGCTTCGCATGACGAAGACTCGGGTGCTTTGCATGGCAAAGGCTTGGAGTGCTTCGCGTGGCGAAGGCTTAGTGTGCTTCGCGGGACGAAGGCTTGAAGTGCTTCGCGTGGCGAAGGCTTGGAGTGCTTCGCATGGCGAAGACTCGGGTGCTTTGCATGGCAAAGGCTTGGTGTGCTTCGCATGGCGAAGACTCGGGTGCTTTGCATGGCAAAGGCTTGGCGTGCTTCTCATGGCGAAGACTCGGGTGCTTTGCATGGCAAAGGCTTGGCGTGCTTCTCATGGCGAAGACTCGGGTGCTTTGCATGGCAAAGGCTTGGAGTGCTTCACTAGTGAAGACTCGGGGTGCTTTGCGGGGCGAAGGCTTGGAATGCTTCGCATGGCGAAGGCTTAGCGTGCTTCTCATGGCGAAGGCTTGGGTGCTTTGCGTGACAAAGGCTTGGAGTGCTTCGCGTGACGAAGGCTTAGAGTGCTATGCGTGGCAAAGGCTTGGGATGCTTTCTAAACAAAGGTGTAGACGATAAGACAACTTCATTAGACGTTGGAACGACACATCTTGAATCTTATTAGAAGATACTACATGAGTAAAGTAGGCATTGAGCCGAATTTTAATCGCAAACTTTGTGCCCTTGATGATGACTTGGTCACTGATTCAGTTTCTTGGTTGTTCCCTATAACTAGGACTCGACAATGATGGTGTCCATGCGGATCATCTTTTAGGCGGGTTCCTGGGGATCTTTGTTTCCGAGACAATCCGTTGCCTTTTTTCTAACATACTCGGTGCAGTATCCTTCCTTCAAGAGATCCCGAAGGTATCTTTCGAAAGTCAGGCAAGAGCTTATGTCGTGCCCATAGAAATTGTGATAAGCACACCATTTTGTCTTGTCGGCCCTCTCCTGGTCACCTTTGACGGGAGCTAGTCTTTCGAACCACGGTTTTTCCTTTATCTGATTGTATATTTGAAGGAAAGGTATCGAAAACTGTGTGTTTGGCTTTGCACCCGCGTATGTGTTGGATGACGGGTTCCCTTTGCGTTCGTTGGCTTTCTCGACTGAGTTCCCGCGGTGGGCATCATCCTTTGGCTGCTCAAATGCCTTTGTGAAATGTCCATCTTCCTCGACGTGGTTGGCTGCATGGGGCGCATTTTTCTCGTCCTCCCAGCATGCATGTCGCTCCGCTAGGGACAGTATCTTGGTGAGACTTCGGGCGTTGCTCATGACGATGTCTCCGTAGAGCTGGCTCTCCCGCGATAGGCCTTGCTTAAATGCCATGGCTGCGACAAGATCGCTACAACCAACGATGCGGGATTTCTCTTCACAAAACCTCCGAATGTATTGCCGCAAGGTTTCCGTAGACCTCCTTCGGATGGTGAAGAGGTGATCATCCTTGACTTCCACGGTGCGAAGTTGCGAGTACTCCTTCACGAAAGCAAGGGCCAACTCTTCGAAGGAAGTGATTGATCTCCGGGGGAGATGGTTGAACCATGTCGTCGCCTGACCCTGCAGCGAGGCTTGGAAAACTTTGCACATGAGCGCGTCGTTGTGCATGTGAGGTACCATGACCCCCCGATAGTAATTGATGTGCTTTACTGGATCGGAGGTTCCTTTGTACTGATTGAAGTTTGGTGTTGTTGCGGGAATGGCTCCTCCTCAATGTCCTTCACGAACGGCGAAGATGATGACGTCTGAATCAGCCCCCAAAGGTCATCCTCTAAGTCTCCGTCACGTTGAACTCCCTGGAGGCGTCGATCTAGCATCCTTCGGACGTCTTCAGCGTGCAATGGTCCTTTGTGTCGAGGATTTCCGCGTTGGGTCAAGTGGCGCCGACTCACTCGAGTTGCAGCAGGAATGACACTCGTGCGTGTTGACGAGCGGTCGTCTGTGCTTCTTGAGTTACGATGGATCTGTCCATCTGAGTGAGTGTGTGACTTACGGGAGACTGCTTGCTGCTTTCGCCTATTGCGCGGGTACTCAATGCGCGAAAGTGCTCATGGGCGTCCTCCAAGTCGCTCCTGAGCCGAAGGCCTCGGTAGGCCTTGGCCTCTTGCTCTGGGGGTGCAGCTTTCTTCCCCTGAGTCGCTCGGCGACGTGTCTCGGGACATTGTCCGGCAGCGAACATGCTCCTTGTTGGTGCGTCTTGGGATGTCCCTTGGTGTACCGTGAGGTTCATTGTACTTCTCGGAGGTTCTAGACGTCACGATGTCTCCCAATAGTTGTTGTAGGAGCTCTGATTGGGTCCGAACTTGGTTGCTCAGTTGCTCAACCTGCTGCATCAGTCCAAGCCGCGGAGGCGAGCCCCTAAATGCTTGCTCGTGGTGAGTAGCATGTCGGGGCGCACGTCAAGCGCCTTCAGTCGGATGTGATGGGCCATGTCTCTCTGGAACTTGGGTGTCGGCCTGTGAGTTGCGCAGGGCGTCCAAGTGTCTCCTTAGGTCCAAGTCAGCAGGGAGCTGATTCGGGACCCTTAGAGATGTTTCTCCCGCCAGCAGTCCGTCTGTTCATTGGAAAAAAGCTGCGCCTGCCCCCGTTGCAGGTGGGGGGTTCACAGTAGCAGCGGCCATGGGGAACGTTCCAAAACTAAACGTAGGTGTCCAATCCGGCATTCCGAACGGTAGGTGAATTGATGTGTGGCACGGGCCGTGCAGGAGACGGGAAAGTGATTCCTCTGGAATCGTTGGGAGAGGTTCACTCACGGCAGCGATCGCAGCAGCAGATGAGGCAGCCTCGGAGGCTCGTGTGGATCGGCGTGTTCTGGCCATGTGAAGAATGGTAAGTGTCGAAAGTGTGATGATGAAGTTTTTTCAAGGAAAAACTAAAGAGCACGCTTTGAGTATTTCTCAAATCGGCTCTCAATGAAAGCACCAGTTGTTGATGCAGAAATCGTCCGGCTCTGTGAAGTTCCTTCTCGATCCCTACACACAAGAATGAAAATCAAACGGGGTTAAGGTTGAATCCCGAGGGGCTGGTTCAACCGTAAACGCTCTGATGCTTAAGTCAGTTTTCTGAGAGAATAAACCGACAGAGTGTTTGCAGGAGTTTTTGATTACCTTTAGAAGTGAAATGAGGCCTTCTATTTATAGTGAAGCCTTGAGGGTCACCGGAGCGTCTGATTGGTTGAAGGGGAAATTATTAAATAAGTGATTGTACCGAGTGTAATCACTTATTTATTAATAGATAAATAATTCGCTGAGAAATTATTTATTATCGACATTGATCTGATTAATTAATATATTTAGCTGGTAAATATATTAAATTAATGCGGAGACCGTTTCATGTCGATGTCAATTTTACCGAGGGTAATATCGGCATTACGAGAATTGTTGGCCACGTGGCGGCTCTTGAATATTCTGGTAATTTATGGCTCCACATTTAATAATATGTTTATGTAATGATGTGTTGAGACTAGATAAAGTGTTTGTATTGCACCATGTTTATTAACATTTTTTAGTTTGTTAGACACTTAATATAATTCATTTTGAAGGCCCTATTGATGCTCTCCCCCAATAGATTTTGCAGGAACTAAACCTGGAATGCACGTAGGACTTGTGATATAACTTGAAAGACTGTTATTGTTTAATAAAGTGTGCTGCTTTGTTTGAGCTTGAATAATGAACTACTCCATTGTGCACTTTCGAGTAGTCTCTTGCTTGTAATAGATAGTGTAAGATTTTAAGCGTTGTTATTTCCGCTGAAAGGTTTTCAATTGAGAAATGTTCATTTATTTTTCTTCACATCTTACTTGTTTTCTTTTTTCTCATAGTTTCTTAAAGTAAGGTGTGAATTGTGTCCTAAGTCAAGTTTAGAATAAATTATTGAGTTGGGACGTGACAAATAACTAGCTATATATTGTAGGTTCTATGTTGATTGTTTTTTAGGAAGTTTACTGTGAAGTTAACGCAAACATATATACGCATGAATTTGAAACTGTGAATCTCAGAGTTATCATCTTCCTTCCTTATCATATATCAAATGACTTAGTGGCATTCACGTAGACAGTGACATGATCGTCGATGGCCGATCATGAGCATTTCAAACAATAAAATACAGTAGGCGCCAATATATAATTGGTCGCCAATATATAATTGGTAAGTTTTATTCATGGATTATCATAATACCATAATGATACTAACGTACATGAACGAATAAAATTCTAAAATAATTAAAATTTAACAACAATCCTCACAACACAACGTCTGAATCTTGATCTCTGATGATAACACACAAGTATCAACTATGAATAACTTATATATAGACTAACTAGAAGGAGAAAGTAGTGCTAGGGATTGGATGAAAACAATGACATATATAATTGACATTGGTAATTTAATTAATTTGATGGGGGTGGCGAGAGGAGGAGGAAATATAGAAATGTTGATGGAATGGTGGGAATTTGATTAGGGATTGGGATAAGTGCGAAGTGGGTTGGCTGGCAATGGAGCAAGTGTCGTGGGCAATGCTGGTTCTGGCAAAGATAGAATTTGGCCAATGGGATCTTGGAAATGGAGTTGGAATTTGGGAGGGGAATGGTGGCAATGCGGCCTTTGGAACACTGGGGACAGTTGGGACAGTTGGAAGTGTTGGAAAGGTGTTTGAGGGAATGGGTGGCAAGGTGACCTTGGGAAGTGCGGGGGCAATGGAGGCAATGTGTTCTTCCTAAGAGATGGGCAGCGTCGATGCGCGCGGTGGAGCTGCCGCGGTAGTGTCTAGAAGTTGCTGGGACGCTTGTGATAACTCCTCCTTGTTGACACGATCAAAATCTTGTGGTTTTTTTGTATTTCCTCTATTGATTAGTATTATCTTTCAGTAAATCTTATTCGGATTTATTGCTATTGAAATTACTAACAATCTCATTGTTTACCTGTCCACTATGCCCAATAGATTCAGACTATTACCCCAATTGTTGATCAAATCATACGGAACTCGATTTGATCATTGTGACTCGGTAACATAGTGACCGGTGAAGTTCATCCAAAGTGCTCTTGTGCTGTGTTGTTATGTGATTGGATTGCGTGCTATGACATGATAATGATTCTCCAAAGAGAGTCTCGATTTTAGTCTAATGCAAACAATGGATGTTGTGAGTATTCGGACAGTGCATATTCATTTGATCAAAAGTAATGAATTTGTACTTATTAGAATACTCACACGTAACTTATATGTGATATAATTCTGCGCAAAGATGGTTTTTTGTTCGCATACTCATGTTAAATGAATCAGAAACCTTACGATTTGTCTTGGTTCATTTAACCCTTCATCACAATGAAACTCATGTTTAAGATTAGGAAGGAGTTTTCTGGAAGCCATACCACTGATCCTACGTAACATAATTGAATTTTTCCTTATAATTAATTATCTTTTTTTTTAATTTGGGCATTAATTTTTTCCTTCATTGAAAGTGCTTACCCGCTTTTGTTGCATATAACTAATTGGTAGTCTTCTGCTTCTCTAAATGAAAACAATGTCGTTCATTCTGCTTCCATGTACTTTGTGAAAACCGTTTGAAAAAATTGGAAACTCAACTATGAAGTAGGAACTTTATTTGGAGCTTATTGATCAGTTAGTGATGTTATTTGCATCATCCTCATTTGATTCTGTTGGGTGAGTTTGGATTGCGGGCACATGCATCAGTAGTATTGTTCACTCAATCTGCTATCATATTTTTATATCTCACTCAAAAGGATTACAGATTAACGTAATATGTCGCAGTTTTAATGAGGCAAAAATTCTTATTTTTCCTTTTGGGTTCAACAGAATTGGGCTTCTTGTATTCTGTAACTTCTAGTAGCCAATTTTGCAGAAAATTATTTTCAGGGAATTCTTCATGGTAATAAGTTATCTAAGTCTTACAATTCAATTGTTTGAAACTGAATATTCATTGAATTGGCGACTGCTTGCATCGTTTTCAATTGTTATAATCTACACATAATTCAGTTAGACACAGTTTCCATACTGATCCATTAAGCAAAACTTTGCTCGTTGGAGCCTTCAAGGCACATGTAACGAGCCTGAGATAGTAGAAAGCTTGGATCAGTATGTGTGAGTAAATCTATTGTTTATGTTTATGTTTAATTGAAAATCATATTTTGTTAAAATTAGAAAGCATTATGCTATACTTTTTAAATGATCGTATCCATTCATGACATATTCCCCAGTGGAGTAAGGGTGGTTTTAGTTTTGTTTTCTTTTGATGAAAACTGTATGCAGAATTTTTAGTGTTAGAATGATCACTATATTGCTTTTTTAATTCTCTGCATCCTGAGTTTTCTAGTTGATGTCCTAAATTCTACTTAAGCATATTGGATTTGTGGTCTATCAGTTAGTTATGTTGGACATGAGAATTGTGATGAGGAAAGTAGTAGAATGTAAATAATAACTCAAACCATAAAAGGATAAATATGTAAGGAAATAAAAAAGTAAGGAATAAAGAACACCGGATATAACGTGGTTCGGCAATTGTCTACGTCGACGGGGCAGCAACAACAAGAACCTCCACTAATGAATTTAGGGGTACAAAGAGATGCATAACTTCAAAAACACTACATGAAGGAAACTCTCTCTCACACACTTATTTTACTACTAACACTACAACACTCAATACTCTCAACTTGGAGTGGGCACTCTTCACTCTCTACTTGGAGGAATATGTTTCTCTTTGATGAGATTGATGGAATTAGCAAAAGACCTCTCCTTATATAGGCCAAAGAGGAACTATCTAGATGTCTTCATTAATGCTTCATCCATCCATCTACTTCATTTATTGATTTTCCATCTACTTTCTTTATGAATCTTCTACATGCATCTTGAATTCATGCACTTTATGATTAATCTAGAACTACACGTATGTTCTAGATAAGCCCAATTATGGAAGTCCAAAAAACTTTTTGTAAGAATTGAGCCGGAATATTTTACAAATTGTTGAGATGTTAGCAGACCTAGCTAAAGCTTTACTAGTGGAAGAGTTCAAAATCATGTCACAAGCATGGGTTTGGTACCAAATTTTGATTGGTGGTAGCACAGTATGTTTCGCTGTTTATTGTGTTGTTTAATTCTTAACATTTACCGAAATTTGACTATTAAAGAATTATTCAGTTTCACTATCAAAATTTGCAGTTTCACTATCAAAATTTGCAGTTTCACTGCTACTATTTTTAGCAGATTGTAATAAAAAAATCACCTTCATTTTTGTGATTTTTGCTTGGTAACAAAGGTTCCTTGAACCTTTTATAAATCCGGACCAAAATTTTGAATGGAAACACATTTTGAGTTTGCCATTTGTATTGACATACCAGCAAACTCATGATATTATTTTGAAAAATTTGTGGTTGTAGTGTGTTCATACTATATTGGCTCAGACCGAACATGAAGCCCAGACTGACTCCACGCCCAGCCCATTACCAAAATGGCGATCAATCCAGCCCAATCTTGGAGGCCCAGCCCTCTGCCAGCTCGGCATGTCGGCCCAGACCGACCCAGAGGCCCAGCCCTCTTCCGACACCATGTCACCGGCCGACTCTGGAGGCCCAGCCTCTATCGGTTGGTGCGTCAGCCCAGACCGATCCGACTGCCCAACACATCCGCCCAACGCAAGCCCTAATAGAACCTGGCCAGCACCGACATGTAGACGACTCCTACACGTGTTGGCCCCACAACAACTGCCATTTGTCCCACATTGGGAGAATGTATTTATTAAACTTACCACACCCATACAAAAGGGGTCCATTTGGCGTATAAAGGTAACTAAGCATTTACTGTCCACAACTACTTTTACAATACACACTTTACCACTCACCCTATACCTTAGACCGACCACTGATTTCGGCGTCGGAGTACCGTTGGGCCGGTACCACACCGGTGCCTATAGTTTGACCGACCGACCAATTTCATTCCGTTTTAGGTATACACAGGGCACGTGGCATGACAGCATTCGCTCCCTAAGTTGGCACATTTCGTCCATCAACATAATGCAACGATGCACATTGTGTCCAAGTACTACAATTTATATTTTCAAAATGATCATGAATGCTGCATTACGAGTAGGGGTGGGCACGAATCCATTAAAACCACTAACCGATCCGCTTCAAACCGTTATTTATCTAACAGTTTAGGTTTGACCGGATAAAAGTCAAACGGTTTGAAAATCCAAACTGTTCCGTTAGTAACGGTTTGGATTTGGATTTTCATTTTGGAAATCCGTTAAATTCAAACCGAACCGTTAAGAAATATATTAATTTTTATTAATGTTTAAATCTATTATTAATACAAAGTAAAAATAATAAAAATAAAAGGATACCTAGATATACCCATATAAATATATGTATACTCATATAAGAGTATAATACAAGATTATTAAATAGTTTGTATGTTTAATAAATCTTAGTATAGTGATAATATTTGCAATTCAATGCTTAGCAAGTTTAATATATAAAATTTTGAATATTGAGTATTGATTTTTTTTTTTGTATCCTTATTTTTTCTATATCCTTATTTTTTTTATTAACGGTTTTATTTCTAATTTTAGAAAATCAAAACCGTGTCGAACCGTTAAGATTTTAACGATTTAACTTTAGATATTTTTAATATCTGTATCGAACTGCACCGTGCTCACTCCTAATTACAAGTTGATTTGATTGTTTGGGACTCAGTGTTACTGCCTTATGCAAAATGATTATATAAATATCCAAGTGAGAGAATGTTAGATTATGAGTACAATATAATCAATTAAGAGTATATTAATGCTACCTAAGGATCATGATTGTGAGATGACAGGATCATTATAATCAAATCACTTTGGTAAACTCCTTATTAGGTATGATTTATGTTTCGCCAATACAAAGATTTTGTTACCAATTAGACATATGAGTTCTATTATGACTACAATAAGAAATCTTTTAGAACAAGGCTCGTATATAAGTTAGTATCTGCTCTCGTCCTAAGACTAACCTGAATTCAGTACTAAGGCATATTCATTAGTTTAGGTAATTAGCTTTTGGCAAAGAGGAGAAAACGAACTTGTGATAAGGTTTGCATTATGGTCGCTTCAGGTATGTGATTGGTCGTTTTGATCTGGCCAAAGTGGGCATGATGATGTTGTCGAGGAAAAGAAAGAAGACAAAGCACTTTTATTAGTGGGTGCATTAACATTTTTTATTATCAAATGCTTTTTGGTTGCAGCAGATTTGGCATCATTCTAGAGACATTACTATATTCTGAATCACTAGTGTACATCCAACAATATTTTTATATATGAGAGAATGAATGAATTCCAACTAATGTATGAAGTATTCATGTTTAATATAATAATCGCAATTAATAAATATATAATTTGGCATCGTCTTATTGCTTCTTGATAATTAATGATAATAGAGATGTAGGCTATTGGTATGAACTGTCATAAGTAAATAAATAAATAACCAACAAAGGCATAAGTTCATGCTTGGAACCAACACAATGATTGAGAAAAATAAATTTATTTTAGTTCCTTTACCAAACTAATGATAACCTCCATTATTGGTAGTACGGTTAAGCAATAATAATAGTGGATGAATTAGCAAAGCCCGCGTTATCAATAATTCCCAAGGCAACATCACAAATATGCTTGAAGCCCTCCTCTCTCGTAGCAAGTTGTTGAGGGTAAGCCAAAGCTGGGTACCTCTTGAAAGCATTGTGGCAAGCATTTGGGTAATCTGCAGCTGCAGTAATATGCATGTAGGCATAGTCATAATTCTCGGAGGCCAAGTCTTGGACTGAAGCTTGAAGCGCATCCCCAGCAAAGCCATACTTGTCAGCACACTCCTTCACCACCTTCTTCATGTTCGTGTCATTGAGGCTTCGGCTTTGAGAAGACAAGTATGTGGATGTGGCAGTTGCATTTGCCGCCCCAATCCCAACCATAATAACTGCCAACCCCTTTCTGTCTGCATTTTGGGCTTTTGGATCAGATTTGAGGGCTGAGACACACAGCCCATAGTACTTGGTGCTTTTGCAGGTCTTTTGGATCAGGGTTGAGTCAGCACTTGCAAGAAAATTAGGATTTTGGTGAGGAAATGCAAAGGAAAGAAGAAAGAGGAAGAAAATAGTAGAACCCATTTCAGGAAATTAACTGGTTTTATTGGGGTCAAAATTTTCTGATGGAATTAAGGGGTTTATTTATTTGTGTGTGTGGTTGTAAAGCAAGAGAATGTGTTGGGTGTTTTTTACTTTTGTTGAATTTAAAGAAAGAGAGAAAGAAAGAAAGAAAAAAAAGTGAGCTGTTTTGTTATTTGGAAGGAAGTAAGTGGGAAAATGTTTGAGGCCTTGTTTGGCAGGTGGGAAAATGGCAAAGCATGAGTCACGGGTCACACAGACAACAACAGTTGAGACTCTCAATTCAATGTTCTTTTTTGGGGTTCTGAAATCTTCTGGTTTATAACTTTATATCGAGAATCTTCATAAAATGTTTTTGCCGAAGATTTGATATTAGAAATTTGGGTCATTCAAATGAATAAATGCACTCAAATTCTACATTAAAATTTCATTTATTTACGGTTGTATGGGACAGCAAACTCTGCTACATGTTCCACTGTCCCGAGATGTGAGGTTTGGGCCGGTGATTTTTTTTCCTGTTCCTATGCAGTTAGAGCATGAGCACTTTGAGAACATATATTCTAGAGTACAAGAGATAAGTTGTACTATAAGGAATGCATAATTAGCTTTTTTAACCCTCTTTACTCCTTTCGTTGTTAAGCTTAGTTTTGTACCGGTCATTTTATGTTTGTTTCATTTTGTATTTGAGTGAGATTAATTGTGGGCATTGATGATGACTTCAGCAAAGGGCTAGAGTAAAAGGGGAAGAAGATTTTCCTCCTCAGTATCTAGTAAAAGGTCAATGAACTATCTTAAAATGGTCAATAACAAGTTTAACAACAACCGAGATGTAACATATCATGACCATTTTAAGATAGTTCATTGATCTTTTACTAGATACTGAGGAGGAGGTATTTTGACGAACCCACACAATGGGTCATCTATCAAGTATCAAATTTCACAAAGATACAGAGTAAAATTAGATCGCAATACTATTAGTCGATCATTATGATTAGCTATTAATGATATGATGATCACATTTGAGAGCAGAAGACACCACAGAAAATGAGAATCCTATGTACTTAAAAGGCAGACACCAATAACATCGTATATACTTGACAAGAAAAACTTAATATATAGTTCCATAAACTTCTCTAGGAGGATTGACTCAATCCTAGAAACCACACTCAAATACAGAACCAAGCACCGCAGCTTCCATGGTTTTAATCAAGCAGTAGCACTCCCGTACAATCAACAAATCCCTCAAAACACTACCAATGAATGAAAAAAAGAGCCTATAGATCATACCTAAATGCGTTATATGTGAGCTCCAGCAAGGCAAACAGTAGGTGTTTAATTTGATGGAGGGGAGACGAAAGGAACACTTGGGGTTGTTGGCGTTGGAATGCCAGGAATGAAGGAATGAACGTATAAAATAACCCAGTGGGTACTGGCTATTTAGCACATAAAAGGAAAACTCTGCTAGCATTCATAGTTGGAACCCTATTAAAGTTGGCTTACCAATGAATGAGGTTAGGAAGGTGAACGAACCTATTATTATTCTCAAAGCTTTCCCAACCAAATCTCATCAAACCCTCCCTACCAAAGCCGATTCTACTCCAGTACCATCGTTACCTAAGGCTACTTTGCCACCACTGCCCCCGACCCTATTGCCAACCGACCCATCTCTACAAAAATGTAATTTTCCGCCACTGATCTTAGCCCCATTGCCAAAGCTGCCGACTATCCCAGCCATGCCAACATTGCCGCGCTTGCCATGCATACCATCTTTGCCAAGTCAGCCATTCCCTCCCATCCCAACCCAAAAGACACTCCCTCCGTTGTCTCCCATCCCAGCTGCAATCCCTTCCCTCCCTACCATCCCTTTCCTACCTCCACCCCCATCAACTGCAAGCCCATCAAATTTCACAATTGGCACCAATATTTCTATTTATACTCGGTAAGTAAATCCCTATGAAGCCATGGCTAAATGGTTATTTGAAGTTTCCAGTCTCAGCAGGCTCGAGTTATTTTACACATGTTTTAAGTAGTGTAAGGTTTCACTTATATGGTTCTGATGTCATTTGTGTAAGTCTTTTTTTCACTGTATGTTATTCACCTATTGTTGAGCCATTATTATTCTGACCAGATAAAGTGCAGTTGTCTTTCTACACTTACTATTCAACAGTTCAACCCCATCCCCTCAGTTTCTGTTTTTTAATATGCAAGATTGAGAATTAATAACAAGGGCACAAAATAATCCAAAATAAAAGGAATTGGCTTTTAAGTGCTTTAACTGAAGTCAACAAACATATTCAGCATAAGAATCATATTCCAACTCCATATACAGTTGCCTTCAGTTGTATGAATTTACCACACAAAGCATATTATCATACAGAACTACCCATCAGACCAAGAAGCAATGCATAAATAGCCAAAGCATGTAGCGGAATGCCAGCAAAAGGTAATAATGAAATGGAACCAACCTCTGAATCAAACAGCTATAAATATCAACCTATACTTGACTTGATTTCAAATCCAAGAAGAACACAATGCAGAGGACAGCATAAAAGAATCGGTCAGAACTAAATATTTAAACTTGCACCCGAGTCCATAAAATTTGCAAACAATGAGTGCATTTCTTTTCATATAAGTGAACACTCACCATACACAATGTGTCAACTGAACAAACAGCTTTCAGGAACAAGTGGATGCTCATTCGAACTAATTTAATTGAAAAACTTCCCTAAATGAGATTGCAGATGGATCAGAACTTGTTCTGTATATTTTTTTCGGTGATCAAACTTGTTTCTGTATATTTAGTCTTAGAAGAAAATTGCATGTACCAGTCTTGAAACGCTTCATCATGAGATCTGCTTTCGCAATGAGACTGTCTCAGTGCTTATAGAACACTAAATCTCGGCTACAGTTATTTTTAACGGCATCCTCCAATTTCTCAATTCGATCAAAATCAACTTCAAAACTAACCACGGTGACACCATCTTTACCAGTCTCATAATCTTCCTTGATTTCTTCAGCTTGAAAAGATTGTAGCTGTAAACATCATAATAAAAAGACAGGAACACAAAAGATTTTACTATCTCAAAACTCAAAGCAAAAGGGCTACATCGTGCATCATAACCAGCTCACCTGATGGTACAGAATGCCCAAAAGATCAAATGTAACCTCCACACCCATTCTCACCTACAGGAAGGGAATTGATTTGTGGGTGAAAAAATTTAAGATTGCTTTAACTCAAACAAAACGAAATGTATCCAGACATTTGTGAGTTTTGGAAGGGTATGTCTGCATGAGGAACTTCAAAGCTCCAAGGAACTTAGGCTAAATTAGTTAAAAGTGAGGAACTTCAAAATACCAAGGAATTTGCAAATGACTAGACACAAGGCATTTGATGGGATTTGTAAGTAACACCTCCCTTGTCTAGTTGTTTTTCTATGCTCATTTGAATCCCTTGGTACTTTCAAGTTCCTCATCCAAACATACCTTAAGGATTTGAAATAAATTTTACAAGTTTTAAAATTGAAGAAAAAGAAGAAAAACCTTGTCCTTTATGATTACTAATCGAGCAGCTATTACAACCAAGAACGACCAATATAAGGAAGTTCTCTCCATCCTGGTCCCCTTGCTTTCTGATTAAACAGGACAACCTAAAGACCCAGTTTGAATAAAAGCACGAAAGCCAGTACCTTTGATTTTACAAGACAAGTCGGGGCATTTCTCAAGCATTCAGAGGTAACTCCTCCATAAGCCCTGACAAGTCCTCCAGCGCCTAATTTAATACCTCCAAAATACCTAGAACAACTTAAAGAAAACCCACAATGTAAAACACAATAATATCCCAAGACAACACAGAACAGTGTGCATGTTCTTGAATTATTTTGTGAACAAATTGAAAGTGAAAGCATTTTATGCTGGAATTAGATAAATACAGTACCTGATAACAACCACCATAACTCTGTCAATTCCTGAAGATTCAATAGCAGAATGAATGGGTTTTCCAGCTGTCCCTGATGGCTCACCATCATCATTAGACAGGTATTGATCTCCAACCTGATGATTGTTCATTTCATTACTTCAAAAATATCAATGAACAAATGCTATTAAAATCGAAAAACCTAACCTTATACGCCCAGCAATTATGAGTGGCCCGTTGATCCCGAACCTAAAACAAGAAAACATCATTTGCTACTTTATTTTTTTTTTTTTCCCTTTGAAGAAATGAAAGAATAGTAAATCGTACCTGGGAGAGGAAGGACTGAGCGGCTTGTTCGTTGGGAATGGGACCTGCGATGGCGATGAATTTGCTCTTCTTGATCTCTTTCTCGAATCTCACTATCTCTTTGATTCCCGTATACGCGCCACCAACACTGCTGCTACTGCTGCTGCCGCTTGCGGCGGTTGTAACCATGGCTCTCTTGGCACCGGCGGCTAGGCAGCAGCCTATGCCTGCTCTTGAAGCCCAGATACGAACGCTGCGATTATGCTTAATCCGCCCAACCCTTTGGCTGTTCAGCAGGCAATTCAAACTAGCAGTCGTACTTGCAACCACTGGCATTTGAGTACGCTTTGTAATAATCCTTCAACTCCTCTTCTCGCCCACAGCTCTCTGCTCAAGTTTTGGTAAATAGAGAAAACTGGTACGACGTCGGTTTTTGCTTGGCGCCTTTTCCTTAATCCTTGTTTTTTGATCACGGTTTGACTATTGAATATTGATCGCTTTAAAATTTGTGAAGAAACGCAATAAGTGCACGAATAATGATTGATTTCTTTTCATTATGGCATTACTAGTAAATGTGGTAAAGAAGCTTAGACCCCTATTCCTACTTGCATCTCCTCTCTCAGCTCAAACCTCAACAAAATGTTTGAGCTGATAATTTTCACCATTTGCTCTTGTTAATGATGATACGCCATAAATTACATCAGAAGGCTTGGAACTAGACCATACAAATTGCTGCTGGTCATCTTCCCTATTTCTACTCCTACCAACTACTAACTAATCAATCCGAGGTTGATTTTCTACGATGTCTACTTCTGTCGCTACACAAAATTGTGGAGGCTCCTTCCCCTTCCAAGTTAGGAAACCATGAGGTTGCCATCACGTCCGATGAACGCCTGTACTGGCTGTTCCCCATCTCACCAAATATGTAATCGGAGAAATCTTCGTTGCTCGAAGAGCCCTTGGTGCTCACCGTGCTGCAAGAACTTACATCTGAGGAGCTAAAGATGGATGAACTCTCGCTTGATGAATCCATGGCAGGAATTCTATATGCTGAATGGGATCTCCAGTCGTCTGGATCTGGATTTTGTGATCGGTTGCTTGTGGCAATTGGAACTCCGGAGTTGGAGTTGGATCTGGATTTGGATTTGGATTTGGTATGGCTGGAAGGAACAGCTTCCAAGTTCCTTCTTTTGAATTTCTCACTATTAGAAACTGCAGTGCTTCCAACCAAGGCTGGAGGCCGTGGATTGCGCCTAGAATTATAAAATCATAATACGTTTCAGGCCAAAAAAAAACATAGGATAATTTATCAACAGGGGCTCCGCAGGCATATTACCTTGCATAGAGAAGCATGTAAGCCCCTTGGGATAAGACCCTCTTTAATTCCACAGGTTCGACCTACAAGATCCATGTGTCCCAGCAATCAGCTCTACACAATAAAACTAAAAAACAAAAACAATCTCAAACCAAAAATAATCATTCTCCAAGCTTTTAATTTTTTCCTAGAATCGGGGTACAGGACTTGACAGTAGTTCATGCACGGGCCCTCATACATGCAACATCAATTTCTGGTCTTCCAGCCAAAGATTGGAAATATGCAAAATAACAGACAACATACTATAATCAACTTACTCAAATGACATAACAATAGAAATGCTGATTTTAACTAACCAGGGATTCAAGAAGTGTGGAAGTTCTAGCCAAAAAAACAACCAAATAAGAGAATGCAATAACTAATACGAAATATAAGAAATGAAATGAAATGGAAGGAAAACGTACCGAGCTGTCATCAATCTTGAACCACTCCCCCTGATTATTCTTTACATAACATACATAATGGCCTGAATACGCAGCATTCATAATATCCAAGTGAACAACCACAGCATAGAGACTGTACAAAGGAGATTTATCACTTGTTCCACCCATATATGGTGAGATGTTGAGAACCTCTGGAAACTGCACCAACTTATTCAGCTTCTCAAAGTTACGAGACTGCAATCAAAGATGGTGGAGAGCAAGCATTAGTATATTAAAAAATTAAAAAATTAAAAAATAAATAAATAAATAAATCCTTAAGAAAAACGCAATTCGAAGTTGATAAAAATAAACTACTCACCTGAAATCGCTTCAACACAATTGTAAGAATGTTTGGTGCCTCCAGTACTGTTAATTTCTTTCTGCCTTTCTCATAAGATTTACACCTTTACAAAATTTGGGAAAATAAGATACACCAAGAATTAGAAGAAAAAATAATACTTCATATAAACTACAATATGTAAAAAAATTGTTAGGCTACTAGAAAGATGGGCCGATTGCCCACGCAAAAGCAAGGATAATCAATTTTAAAATTAGCAGTGAGGTAGGTGAGCTCTGTTGGATCATATTGCACTAATATTTACATGGTACCAAAAGCAAGAATAAATTAATTTTAAAATTAGCAGCGAAGTAGGTGCCTCTGTTGGATCATATTGCACTAGAATCTCTACTATTCACATGGTTCCTCCGTTGAAATAAGATGTAAAAGTGGCACAAGTAATAAATATCACTGAAATGAACAAATAAACGAATTTTATACAGGAGCAAATGAACCAACCTGCTACAATGGTACCTATTATTTCCATCCAAAGTCTCAGTAGCCGTAAACTGTGCAAGAGCCTCTTCAAGAGTTCCAATTTGCCCGTCTATTTCGACAGTAAGATCCATCATCCGCTCAACTTGCTCAGACTTTCCAAGGCACTTCATGCACTTTATCTAGAATCCCAATCATGACATCCCAACAACATACCATTATTTATATTATTCTGTATGGAAATTAATGCTATGCAAACAATGTAAATCTGGAAAATACAAAGAAAACAGAAATAACCTTAGATCGAAGATAACCTCCAAAGGTCATGCCTACTAGAGTTGTTTCTTCTGCCATAGGACCAATAGACCCAGCTTCCTTGAGGCAAACAGATTGCATGGTATCAACAGCATACCTGTCATCTTAGTAACTGATCACATGGAACATAATTGAAAAAGAAAATTAGATCTGACAAGAAAACTTATCCGGTTAAGTTTTTAACTGGCTCACCTCAAAAATTCATGAGCATCTTCTTCCCTCCCATGACCAAGATGACTCCCAATTTTATGTATTTTAGATAGTATCTTGATTGGGGACAATAAAGACTTCCCCTCCCTTGCCTTCAGAAGCAGATTTTCAAACTCACAAATAAAACACCAATCCTTCTTTTTACCTGCCATAGAGAATGAATTTCTCAATGAAAATTTTATTAAAAAAAAAACATTAATCGTGTATAATTGAACTGGGTGTTAGTACGTATATAACACAAAAAAATATAAGAGTTACGAAAAGAAACTTGCATGCTCTGGAATGGAGCCCTTGAAGAAGATATGAAGCAAGAGGCCGAGTAAATGCTAAACACTGGAGCACAGCATTAGCATAACAGCTGAGAAATAAAAAAAAATCATCAGAAGAACATTCAATGTACTCTTTAAAGGGGAAAAACCTTCTTCAAAACAGAACAAGAAGTGTTGTACATTCATTATAAAATATGCAACTGAAGAAAATGAAGCAAATTCGGCACTCGTAAGATTGAATGCACAAGTTCAATAAGCTTTAATACAACTCTAGTATACCACTTATGAAACTTGAGTAAGAAACCAGTCTTTAGTCCTCTACTTCGGTTCAATTGTCATATTTACAATTTATGATGATGCTTATATTAGCACAGAAAAATAAAAAATAAAATACCACTAGTACAATATTTCCATATAGAATTGCTACTGCACCAGAATGAAGAGGTTAGAGGTAGTAGAATGAACCCCTCCAATAATAGAAATGCCAAAAATATAGAAGGTAGTAGAATGAACCCCTCAAATAATATACGCATCATTCAATAGGGAAAAAAATCGGATAAAAATAAAAAGCCAATAAACTTAGTTAAAATGCCAAAAAAAAAAGGCTATAATTAGGGGGGCCAAAAGTTGCCTGAAATTTCTATTCACCATATACTGCAGACACATGACTTTGTTCCCCTGAATTTTTTTCTATTTTTAACTCTAAACTGGTTTTATGCATAGCAAGTATGGAAATCAAAGTGTGATACCAAAAAGAAAAAGAAAAATAAACATAACAACAGACCCTATATTTGAACTAAAGAACATGAACCATTTTAGCCCCCGCATATAAGAAAGATCTAACAAGTTTTAACAAACCTGACAAAAGGATTTACAGAATAAACTAGTAAACTTCAATGAGCATTCAAATGAGTTATTTCTATAAATTAGTATCTTCTTTGTCAAAAGTACACTCTACTTCACCTGTTCCCACAATTCATAAGGCCAAATGGGCAAAGATCCGCATTGTTGGAGGAGTACAATTGCACAAACAGCTCATACGGAAAAATCACCTGCTAACAATTCAGAATAAAAACTATAATGGTACCTAACCGATAAAAGAGGAAACTATTAGTAAACAAAGCAAAACAAACAAATTTGAAATAACCTTGCATTTTCCAACAATCTCATTTCCATGACCTAAGAGGTTGGATTTTAGCTGTTTTGAGGATTTAAACTGCTGCACAACTTTCCTCATGGATGTTTTCAATCCATTACAAGCATTTTGCGACAAGTTCGGGATACTACCAACTTTTGCATTTGCAGGCAATGCATGATAAGCTTCAACTTTTTCAGATCTAGAACTGGAATACAAGTGCCCACCAGTGGTAGAAAATGGTTGATCAATAGTAGCACTATATGACAGAGGTTCATCTTCTTTAGACAAGTCCTCCCTGCCATTACTTGAGGAGCTCTTGGACTTGGGAGCATCAGTAACAACCTTTTCTGTGGAAGCAGCTCTTCTAGTCAGTTTCTTACTGCCGACATTTGCAGGCTGAGCATCACCAGATGTGTTTGTTTTGGATTTGGACAATTTGGGTGTAGATTCAACCTCTTTATCAGTGTGACTGGATTTCGTCTTATTCAACTTATTTGCAAGTGATATGTCCTCTGGACAATTGACCAACTTAGCACACTCTGAGGGTGATGACATATTTCCAATCTGATCAGCAGCAAGACCATCAAAAAGAGGTTTTTCTGATCTGTCATCCCATGATGAGGTACTGCATGAGGTTAAATTAGAATGTGATCCTTTCCCATCTGCCCAAGAGATAATTTTATCATCATTATCATCAATAAATGAATGGATCAATGAAGCTTCTTAAATTAAGGGAGATTTGTACTACATCTGTAAACTCATTACCGTGATGTGTAACTAATTCTCCAGCAAAGTCATTCTTGTCTTGGAACTGCATATTGTCAACTGAAGGTTGACATTCATCCTTGTGTCCTTGTCTCCAATGTATGATTTGACACTTGCCAGAACTACAAGAAAATGTTCAAGTGAAACATGTTTAACTATACTGATGTGGAAATGTGTAACCATCAAGCCAAGGATGAGAGCAATTGTGCACACCCCAAGGTAATTCAGAGTTCAGTCGT
Source organism: Prinsepia uniflora (assembly GCA_032719365.1). Taxonomy (NCBI): domain Eukaryota; kingdom Viridiplantae; phylum Streptophyta; class Magnoliopsida; order Rosales; family Rosaceae; genus Prinsepia; species Prinsepia uniflora. The sequence goes on from CM064862.1 coordinate 22,326,704, forward strand.
ATAGAAAAGCAGCAACAAAAACTCATGACATGATCAGATTACATAAGAAAAAAATGGAAAATGAACTTGGATTCTGTACTTACTTTGTGATTATGTCTTCTAAACTAAAACCAGATCAAATATTTCCCATAGGAGCTAGCAATCAGATCTAAATATAAATTATTTATGGAAAGAAAGTCTAAATGTCAAAAATTTTCTATTTCTAATGTTTTCTCAATATTTCTGTTATTCAATTCCAAAATGAAACTTCAAATAAAATATAAAAAATTATATAATTCATGGAAGGTACTTGAACTTCCATCGAGGAAACAGCTAGCTAAATCCACCGCGTAGTTAATTCATCCCAACAGTAATTGAACTATGACTAACAATGCAATAATAAAGTACAAAAACCACACATTTAAGAACATTTACAACATATGTATGTCAAAAAAGGCATAAAATCAAGCTAGACATAAAATAATATTAAAAAAACACATACCAGTATCTGACAGCTTTGCATTTAGAGCAGCGCATTGTGGTACTTGAATAGCACACGGCACAGTGGTACGGCATGGACAAGGGAGGCACCACCGGAGCGTAGACAGCCGTGGCCTGAAACTCGGCTACGGTTGTCTCCTCGGAAGCCATAGCCACAAGCCTCAAGATTTCCTCTTTTTTGGCCGCCGCATTCTTCCACTTGCTACGAATCAAGATGAAGGAGACCAAGACGAGCAGCAGCAGGAGGGCCTGAAACCCTAAAATTCCGGGGACAAGCATTGATTGAACTTATGTGTATCTTATCCGGCACCGAGAATGAGTCCAGAACATAGAAACCCTAATATGGTTTTCTTACTATACATAGATCCAACGGCGGCGGTCGCGGTGGAGGTGGAGGTAGAGGTGGAGATGGCAGAGAGGGGGAATGGAGAGGAAACCAGGGAAATTTGGAGGGGCAGAAAGGTAATTTGATTGAGAGTAGTGGTGTTGTTGGTGATGAGATTGCGAAGGAAGAAGCATCTGGTGGATGTGGAATTGTGGATGGTGAGGGAGAGAGGAGGAGAGAGATGATGAAATGGGGAATGGGAATATAAGTTGGATCCCACAGAGAGAGAGAGAGAGAGAGTGGAGTGTCGGGTGGCGACGATTGGTTTTTTTTTTTCAAATTGTCACTGATTCTCCCTCTTTGTCTTCTCCCGGTAGAAGCATATTTTACCGCGTCGAAAATAATTGAATCCTTATTACGCTTCATCATAATTCAGGAATTGGAAAGGCAATGAGAAGGATATCAGATTGTCGGGGTTGGTTTAAATATTTGTGAGTTTGGGGTAAAAATCTAAAATATGTGTTTAATTCACCTACTTAATTATCAAAAATATAAATTTGTATATATTAATTATTTCATTTTGATACTATGAGACCTCAATTTTATTCATTGAAATTTTCCGAACTCCTTCAATTTTTATCGTGAAAAATAAAAATCAAAACATGGATCCCATTTGAAATCTTGATCATTGCTGAATTAAAACCATTTTGGTAACCCGCATCTTTGCTTTTCTTTTCGATAGAATTCTGATGGTTGTAACCATTAATTCTAACCTCTTATTAATGTCAGAGGCTTTTGATTTCTAAGGTAGGTTTTCTTTAATTCTTTTTTTAATATCACATATTAATAATTTTATGCATAATTTTGGCCGCTATATTGTTTTGAGCACAGCCCTACATATTGCATACTACATTTATAAATCATATATTAATTTAAATATGACTAACAAATATAAATAAAATTCCATGTATTAACATGTGATTTATAAATGATGTTCCAGCATTTTTCAAATGTGAGAGGCATGCTGATAATAGCCCACACATCTTTTAGGAATGATGTGTCCCTCATTGCCCTAGATGTATATTAGCCTCTCTCTTTTCTTTTCTTTTTTATAATTTATACTAGCCTTCGATTTTTTTTTTTTATATTTCTATAAGGTTATATACGGATGTGAAACTTCAAAATTTTAAAAAATTAAGTTAAGATAGTCATAAATAAGGAATTTCAACGTAGATACCAATTGATTCATAATGATTAGATACAACATATTAATACTCTGAAAAGTCCTCATTTAGTTATTTTATTAGGCGTCTTATGTAGTGCATATGTTTCTTTACTAATTGCTAACTACCTAATTAATTACCGTCCCCGTATTTAATTGTTTTCTTTACTAATTGCTAACCACCTAATTAATTACCGTCCCCGTATTTAATTGTTTCTAGTCCATGTCTTACTAATATAGTAAAAATATATTTGATGCTTTGGAGCTTCTTGCCCAAACACACCCAAAGAGATAATATGTTTGTTGTTCTAGAAAATTAGAGGCTCAAACTCAAACCCACCTTTTTATATTTTGCTAGTCAATCCCTTATGCTCAATATCGTTTTCCCTTGACCCACTCCTTGCAACTATCTCTTCGGCCATTCTACATAAAAATCACTGTCATACGGAATACACGACAACACACTTGTACGACTCATTCGGGTTACTTTATCGAGCATGTGGAAGACAACCTTCAAACCCAAGACAGTGCTTCAAGGAGGTCAACACGAGGTCTTCAATGGAGGATTTTCATACTTGGCGTCAAGTGCCCCATGTTTCCCTACGGTATAATCCGTCACTGCCAGCAATGTGCTTCTTCAAGAAACACTTCCAAGAGCTTTCTTAAGTACTTGAATTTTTTTTCAAAACTATGACATGTATACATCTCCAACTATTGCAATTTTGATGTATCCAAAAAAAAAATTATTGCAATTTTGATATATCAAAAAAAAAATTATTGCAAATTTAAAAGGCTATTTACTATAGTTGCACTAGGAACGCCTCGCGTATCTCAAATTGTACTAGAAATGGAAATTTGTCTCACTTTACACTGGGTGTAACGTTAGGTTCGTTGCACCATTTAACTGATGTCGTTTTTAACACTGTTAAAAACACGGTTTCTTTACTAAATCACTCTCGTAATCACTCTCGTTTTCTATCAAATGGATAATGAAATTTAACAATAATGAGCAAGCAAGTAAAAACCCACATCATAACTGCCTAAAATTAAAATCTTCCATGAATCAATCAAAAAACTCATAAACTTCAATGGGGGATTGAATAAAAAATCTTCCACTTGAATTAAAAACTCACAAACAATATTTGAGTTTTCCCCAAGAATTGCAAATTCATGGAATAATTTGGTCACCCACATCTAGTGCTACTGTAAGATCAGCTCAACTTGAGGAAAGTTGAAAGACGAGTTATCATGGTCCAACCACATAACCTGAGCAACAAGAAGTTCAGTTACTGCTAGTACAATCTGCAGAAATTAGATAAAAACTAAAATGTTGAGTCAAAATAATTTGAACAAACGAATCATGGAGAGAGAAACAACAATGTAACTTGCAGCCAAAAATACAATATTCACTTACTGGCATGCCCAAATAGTATATCTGGGCATTTAGAAGTAAGGAAGGCATATCACGCACACCCAATGTGCGACCCCATAGAGAACAACTCAGTGCTATGATACCAAATTGACAAGTCCCTCCTCGTAATACCCTTCAATTGACGTGAGAGGACATACTCCCGTCTGACACGACTTTGTAGAACTGCTAAATTACCATCAAGATGGAAATAAACACACTTGCCATATGTCAGACAAGGGATAACGCTACAACCTATTATGGGTATCCAGATCGAGTACGAATCCACGTGATGCCTTAGCCTTCATACAGCACGTGTCCGCGATCAACCTAGAGGGTGTCAAAACCAATAAAAATTGTGAGTAGACAAAAACAAAGTTTTCGAAAATCATTTTCCAAAATATACCTTGAAATCCCTCCGTTTTTCAAAACATGCATGCACAGTCAATTAAACTATTTCTTTCAAACAAACTGTAATATATATATATATAAACCACCAGTCCAACCCGAATTCACATAAACACATATGTATAAAGGCCCTCTTGCCCACATTTCACTGAAAATAACGGCTCTAAGCCATTTTGAAAATCTTTGGATACATCCCGAGTAAATAAAGGAAAACCTGATCTCGTTGGTCCAACCAGCCATTAGTCAAACATCGTCATGTTGGTCCAACCAGCCGCTAGTCCAACTAGCATCTCATCTGTACTACTGGTAGACAAATATGGATCTACAGAGTCCAACTTCGTCGGCACGTGTCGAGTTCAACTCCGACCACGTATGAGTTCGTCTCTGGTATCCTCCGAGTCCAACTCCGGATATAGCGATCTAATCAGTTGAGGTTGACCAATTCAGAAAACAGTATCCAAACCAAAATATATTTTATCACACAGGCACCAACCCAAATTAGTTTTCACACATGCACCAACCCAAAACAGTTGTCACATGGGCATCAACCAAAACACGGTTTTCCAAAAACCATCATAATTCAATATCCAAATATATAACCATAAATACATTTCAAATCCAATATTTATCCAACAATCATAACCATATCCATAATCATGGAAACCCATATTATAAAGCCAGTAAAACCATATAAGTATGCATACATCAAAGTTATGAAAAAAACTGTCCACTCACAGTACCGCCGCTCGCTCAAAACACGAGCTGTAAAATTATCTGAAGCCTCTGGGATGTCCGGGCATGTCAAGGTCATACACAAGGGTTACTAATAATCCATATAAGTCCATACAAGAAACCCCAAAAAATCCCGAAACTGAAAACACGTCTCGAAAACGCTTCCCCGAGGAAAAAAAACCTCTAGAACACTAACCAAACAATCTCTTGTCGACCTGAAACCACCACCATTGGATTCAAGACGTCGAAACCGTTCTAACAACACCGATTTTATCTCAAAATTCAAGCCCACACGCCCACACGCGCCGGTCAAAGTTTCACCCATGTGCGGTCAACGCTCACGTCACCCGCTGACGACAACCCTAGTTGACGTGTCACCTAACACAATCTGACAGCACTGCTACGGGGCACCCCAGTGACACGTCCCATTTGGCACCACCTAACACTTGCCACATGTCACTTGCTGACGTCATCCTACCATGTCACCTCTGACAGCCCCACTAACACAACGCCATGTGGCACCAACCAGCCTTGGCCATGTGGCCTGACATGAACCTCCAACCGGGTCAACCCGCTACCCTGTAATGGGTTATTCGACTTATATTCGAAACCCGGTTCTAACTCACCCATTTCAAGTCCAATTTTCTCCATTCATTCACCATTTTACTCGCAAACTACCCAGAAAACAGAATATGATGCCAAAAATAATAAAACTTACATCTAACCTTCTAGCCAAGCTCGATTCCTCACGGTCAAAGTTCCAGCTCCTACCTAAGCTCTTCCATGTGCCCAAATCGTCCATTTTTACCCCTATGGACTCGCACAAACTCAGAGAATACGATAGTGGATTTACTTTACAATTCTAGACATCCAAAACCAACACACACGGGTTACCTGTTTTTCCTGGGTTTCCAGCCACCGTTCACGGCTCCATCTTCTCCCTTAGTCTTTCTCAACCTCTTAGTCACTCTCTATTTCCCTCAAACCAGAAAAAAGTGAAGATGATAATGTGGGCATGGGGTGGGGTGGTTTGGGTGTGTTTGAAATAAGAGAGAGAGAGAGAGAGAGAGAGAGAGAGAGAGAGAGAGAGAGAGAGAGAGAGAGATATATATATATATATATATATATATATATATATGCATGAATGTGGGGATATGGACCAATGGTGTGAATGATATTTGTCACTCATCTTATGGTCTAGACTTAGATATTTAGGGTCCCATAATCAAACAACAAAGTTAATGCTTTTCGAACAACGTGCACAGTAAATTCTGATTAAAGCTTTCCTTGACTCGTAAAATCACCGTACGACGTCCAAATTCGACGTGCTGCATGTCTACATAATCGCAATCTCTCGATCTACGCAATGGCTTCGGTAAACGTGTAAACAACCTCCCGGGTTAAAAGCTAATATTTTCCCGTCTAGGGGAAAAATCATCATTTCACCTCAAAAAAACTTAAAAATCCTCAATTAATTCTCGATTAATTTTTTATAAGTACGTAATTACGGGTCGAGTCGTTACAGTAATTCTCCAGGATGGACTAAATTTGCACTAAATGTGCAAGATAGATTAAAACTCAAACTTCACTATATTTGCAAGATAAATTGGGCCAGTATGAACAGACTGAAACTGCATTATTATATGTAAGATAAATGAGAACTTAAATTGCACATATGTGTAAGATAAATTTTAATTCTCTAGGAAGGACTCATGCATCAATATATGTGTAAGTAGACTACAACAACATTATATGTGCAAAGTCAGTTGAAATTGTACTATATGTGCACGTAAGATAGATTGTGTCGGGCTAAAACGAACTGAAACTGCACTATATGTGCAAGGTAGATCATAATTCTCTAAGATGAACTCAAATTGCAAAATATGTGCAAGCAGACTACAAATTATTTGTGCAAGATCAGCTAAAATTGTTGTATATGTGCAAGATTACTCGAAGACTGCACTATTTACGAAGGAAAAATTGTAATTTTTAAGATAAACTAAAACTGGATGTACTCTATGTATGAAATAAACTATAACAATATAATATGTGTGGAACCCAAAATCATCCGAAAATTATGGAGCCGTCACGTGTCCCGTAATTCCCAAAAATGACCAAATTGCCCTTGGCAAATAACGCTGATCATTTGAAAAAACACCCACACATTAAATAATCTATTTACCAGTTAAATACGTTATTTGATCGGGTTAAAGTGTCTGTAATATTGATACTCTCTTAATTATCGTTATTCTTAATAACGGATAATTAATATTAATATTAAAATACAATAAATATCATTACTATCATGATGAGCTATCATTACAATTATTAAATAATATATTTAATAATAATATATTATTTACTAATTAAATATTCAACCGACCAATCAGAACGCTCCAAGGCTCCCAAGATTTTCCTATAAATAGCAAGGCACATTTCATTTCCAAGGTACGTTGATTCTTCATTTCGAAGTATATCCCTTTCCTCTCTCGAAGCTAACTTAGGCATCGGAGTGTTCTTGGTCGAACAACCCCCCGGGTAAATCGATCGAGGCAACGATAGCTAATTGTTTGCTGTTTGCAGGAATTGTGAGGACTTTTCGCGACGGGTTCAATCTTTGATTCAACAATATGCTCGAGCTACAAAATATAGTATATGTAAGAAAAAAAAATTGTAAATGATGAATATATACTTAATATATAGTCATTGTAGCAATTTTTTTCATAAGTAATTGTACTATATATTATATATATACGTGTATAGATCTGATTATGCTATTAAGAAAGTTGAAAAAATCATTCTGTTATTGTTGTTGGTGCAGATTTTCAACTACTCTCTCAACAACAGATAGATCAACACATGTGCACGGGTCATAATTACTTGCATATTGACCTGATACAAGTTGCGGTGAAACCACTAACTCGCACACGAGATTGAATAACTCAATCCTCTTCTGTTTGCGCGATAAAAGACACCAAAACTTTGTTAATTCTATGTTGGGATTAATAGAGTCTTCGTTAAGTGAAGGACCAATTTACTTTAAATGTTATCCTAACTTTTCAGTGTCTTTAACGGATCCCCAACTCCTCAAGACTCTCACTCTTAGTGTGGATACTCAAGGGTATGATATGGACCAAAACAGAGAACCAAGTCTTATTAAGAAATACGACAACGGAAATGTAGAAATACATTTCGACAATGATAGGTTGACAAGGTTAAGTCTAGGTAGACAACGTACTGATTACCCTAGGCCAGCCGTTCCAAGTACTTTTCGGTCAAGTTCTTTTAGAGCCCAAGCTAAACCAAGCTCTTATGAGCAAGACCATGAAAGATTGGTCCTTGAAGGATTAAAGAAAACCCAGGATCATGTCCATCATCCATTCTATAAGGTTGAAAATACCAGAGCTACAACCTCGTCAAAGTATTCAAGAGATTTACCTCCTCAACCTGAATTCTCTTGGGAAGATGTTGAATCTACCATATGTGTAATCACCAAATTTGAGCCAGATGTGGAGACTATCGAAAGGGATTATTTAAATAGAGACAATACTGCTAAAATAAAATGGTAAGAAAAAACCTATAGTGAAGAAAGAATAGCAGCTTTGAAGAAACTTCACTATACTTTCATGATTTAAAAGGGATTCAATTGCATATTTTTTTCTTGGTTTGAATGGTGTGCCTAGAAATACTAGTTTTCTTAATACACCCAATGTATAAGTACTTTGGAAAATCCTTTTAAGACTTATACGACTTGTGATGGAAAGGATGAAAGAATTGTGCATCCACCCCCAAAATCCATTCAAATTAACTTAAAGGAACCATCGATTCGCCTTACAAAGACGAAGCACAAGATGCTTCTGTACACAGTGGAGTTACGATGGTGATACACCGGAATAATTGTACCAATTTGTTCCTACAATCTTTTAACAACAAACAACTAGGATACAAAATTCGCTAAAAGACGACTCTCAAAATCCTAAGCTTCAGTCCAAGGAACATGGTTTTTCTTCAGCCGATCGTACAATGGCCTGCTGTCGTTTGCTAAATCTTTATAGAAATCACCTATGTAATTCAGGCTTCCTAAAAACCTCTGCAATTGCGTTTTCTCCTTAATTTCATCTGGAAATTTATCAACAAAGGCAATGGCTTGATCGATGGGCAGAATTATTCCTTTGTGAATATTGTGCCCTAAAAATCTCACCTTAGTTTGGAAGAGTTTCATCTTTCTAGAAGATACCACTAATCCTATATTTCTCACCACTTTTAGGAAAATGTTGTTCTAGAGAACTAGAGTAAACCAAAACATCATCAATATAAACGATGGTAAAAGTGGAGTAAGGATTAAAGATATCATTCATAATATTCTGAAATTCAGAAGGTGCATTTTTCAGGCCAAATGGCATAAAATTCCATTTGTAATGCTTGAATGTTACATTAAATGCCATTTTATACCTAGCCTTCTCACTTATCCGGATATGCCAATATCATGATTTCATGTCAAATTTTGAAAAGATTATTGTTTGATTTAATCTTTCCAGTAAATTCTTCTTATTTAAAATGAGATACTTGATCCAACGAAGAGCTTTAATCAGAGGTTTATAATTGATTACTAGTCGCGGTGCTCCTCTTTCAAGTTCGGTTGCATTTTCAACGTAGAAGGTGGAACAACTCCAAGGAGAATAACTCTTTGTAATCAACTTCTTTTCAAGAAGTTGAGTGATTTCTTTTTGAAGATCTTCATCAGTCTGCCATTCATCTGACTTGGTGGAGCCTTGGTAAGAATTTTCTTCTTGTTAAAATCAAGCTAGTATTGAAGGCCGACAATGTGCCTTTTACGATTCCAAAAAGCACTTGGAACTTCAGCACACACTTGCAGCTCAAAATCCTTTTGAACAGAATCAATTTTTCTCTTTGATTATCTTCGTGGTTAATTGTTTTTCTCTTGGTTTAAAATGTATCTCTTCTTTCAGAGAACAAATAAATCTTTCTTTATCTAAAATTTTCTTTTGAATGGTATTAACATACTGCATCTATGGTTCACGGGAAAAAGTGAACATTACCTTGATCCCTTGTCTAAAACTCTGAATAGGTATAACATACCCAAGAAAGGAGTTCCTAAGATTACAGCATGACTTAATCTTTTGACCATAAAAAAAGAAGTTTGAAAACAAACCTCACTTTGAATAACGACCGCATCAGACACCTTATACTGAATCTTCATTGACAGATCAGTAGCACTACGCAAACCTTGAGATGTCTTAGAGAAATAATTTACTGGCACTACTCCTTCATTGATGCAGTTTAGGTCTGCCCCAAAATCTATCAATGTTTGAACTGAAAACCTGAAAGTTTTGTTAATAACAAAGGTAATTATAGAATACTATTTTTGAGAAATTACCTTGCCGATGCTATTGAACATGATTCCGACAAGCCTTATCAATCATCTAAACCTTATAGGTCATCCCGATATCGAAAGGTTTCCTCTCGTAAATCTAAAGAAGGACGAGAAGGGAAAGGAAAAGATAAAAAAGAAAGATCCACCAAAAGGCCTCTTGTTTGTTATAAATGTGGAAAAGTTGGACATACCCGACCTGCATGTAGAATGAAAGAAAAGATTAATAATCTGAATTTAGATGAAGTTAGAGAAAATATATTTAAAGAGAGTAATATAAGAATGAAAAATTGAAATAAACAGATAAACAACAAAGGATTTTTGAGAGCAAAGCTTATAAACGAGATAAAGATCGTATAGAATAAACCAGTAGGCCAGGTCTCCATTTGAAGCCGTTGTAAGGCATGTTAAGGCGTAGGTACTAAGTCTATTGATACTCCACTTAGGGAACCGAGAAGTAGAGAAACTCTCTTCTAATGGCCAGTTGCTTAGATCTTTGAGTAAGAAAATTGTTGGCAGCAGTAGTGGCTCCAGTAGCACTGATAGCGCTAGGATAATGAGAGTAAAAAATGTTGAAGAAGTAACAATACTGAATATAGAAAAAGATTTAGAAAACTGGAGTATTCCAAAAGTCCCTACTTGTGATATTTATCAAAAGGGAACATTTGAATTTAGATCTCATTATGCTATTAAGACAGTTCAAAAAATCATTTATGTTACTGATGCTAGTGCAGATTTTCAACTGCTCTCTCAACAGCAGATAGATCAGCACATGCACAAAGGTGATAATTACTTGCAGATTGGACTGACACAGGTTGCGGTGAAACCGCTAACTGGCAGGGGATTGAATACCTCAATCCTCCTCTATTTGCACGATAAAAAACACCGAAACTTTGTTAATTCTATGTTGGGATTAATAAAGTGTTCGTTAAGTGAAGGACCAATTTACTTTAATTGTTATCCTAAATTTTCAGTGTCTTTAACGGATCTCGGGGTCCTCAAGACTCTCTCTTAGTGTGGATACTCAAGGGTATGATATGGACCTTGGATCACAAAACCTTGCGGTGATTTACTAACTCTCCTACAAGGTTATGAATACGATCGTACCTCGAGCTAAAGTCATGGATAGCAAGGGACAAACTATTTTGTTTCAGGCTAATCTAGGAAAAGCACATATGGTGGTACCAAAAATGATCAAATGGAATGAGGTAACTTACCTGAAAGATGGAGATTACATAACGCAGCTCCTCCTCAGCCTATCCAAAATAGAGAACCAAGTCGTATTAGCAATACGACGACAGAGATGTAGAAATACATTTCGACAATGATAGGTTGACAAGGTTAAGTCTAGGTAGACAAAGTATTGATTACTCTACGCCAGTCGTTCCAAGTACTTTTTGGTCAAGTTCTTTTAGAGCCCAAGCTTAACCAAGCTCTTATGACCAAGACCATGAAAGATTCTTCCTTGAAGGATTAAGGAAAACCTAGGATCATGTCCATCATCCATTCAATAAGGTTGAAAATCTCGGAGCTACAACCCCATCAAAGCATTCAAGAGATTTACCTCATCAACCTGAATTCTCTTGGGAAGATGTTGAATCTAACATCTATGTAATCACCAAATTCGAGCCAGATATGCAGACTATCGAAAGGGATTATTTGAATAGAGATAATACTGCTAAAAGAAAATGGTTAAAACCTATAGTGAAGAAATAAGAGCAGCTTTGAAGAAACTTCACTATACTTTCAGGATTGAAAAGGGATTAAATTGCAGATTCTTTTCTTGGTGTGAATGGTGTGCCAAAAAATAAAAGTTTTATGAATACACCCAAAGTGGAAATCCTTTTAGTTTTAAACGACTTGTGATGGAAAGGATGAAAGAGCTGTGTATGCACCCCCAAAATCCATTCTAATTAACTCTAAAGGAACCATCGCTTCACCTTAAAAAGACGGAGCACAAGAAGCTTCTGTACAAAGTGGAGTTACAACGGTGATACACCAGAATAATTATACCAATTTGTTCCTACAATCTTTAGGAAAAAAAACAACTAGGATAGAAAATTTTCTGAAAGAAGACTCTCGAAATCCTAAGATTTTGGCACCTAGAGGCCCTGGAGCTTCTTCCAGTTACTCTGAGAAAAGAAAGGAAAAGGTTGAACAACCCATGTTTAAACCTGCACCAGATCTTAAAGATTACAAGCTAGGCAATGCTGATAGTTTTGTGACTACCTTAGCTGATCGGTTGAAAATCATCAAAATTTCAGAACCAAATATTTCAGTAATTAGTGAAGGAAAAATTACTGAATTAGAAGAACAATTCATTGATGCTAGCATTGAACCTCTGGTCAATAGGTTAAAACATGGCCCTAGGATAACCAGAAATTCTATCCTGAAAATTTATTATCCTCGACCATCTTTCGTAGATTTGCAGTATGAAGATAATGATATGGAAGAAAAGGTTCAGTATGATGGAAAGATAATTTTTGAATGGAACATTGACAGGCAGACGGATTATCATGTTCTTAATATTATGAGACATATGATGATGTTCTCATCTGCCAGTAAGATTCACGTTCAAGGTTCAAAACGGCGAGCTAGGCGGTCGCCTAGGCGGCACCTAGGCACTAGGCGGAGCGGCTCCGCCGCGAATAACCCCTACGCAGTAACTAAAGGCGGGTTGTAACGACCCGTCCCTAATTTTAAAGATTTATTAAGAATTAATGACGAATTGGCGAGACTAATCAGAGATTAATCGAGGATTATCGGACATTCAAGGTGAAATTACGATTTTATCCCTAAATGAGGGTAAAAAGTTGATTTTTGACCCGGGAGGTCCGATACTCGAGGGCCGGGGATCGTTACGTAGATCGAGTTGATACGAGTTCGTACATAGGCGGCACGTCGAAATCGGACATTCGACGTGAAAGTTATGATTCATGGAAGTTCCAAGAAACTATTTATGACGGCACATTTTACGAGGCAAGTGGATTTTGTCCTTCAGTGTGGGGCCCAAATATTTCCCTAGGCCCAATGGATGAGTGACAAGTGAAATGTGTTTTATGAACTTATTTATTTTCATCCACTCACAGCTTTTGTTGTTTTTAATGCCCTTCAGGTTGATCGCGGATACGGGCTATAGCAGAGACCGAGACGTCACACTCATCCTCCGATCCTGGCGCACTCTGGAAGCTCAGAGTGGGCTGAGGCTGGAATTATCCCTGGTCTGACACGCGGTGTCAGATGGGAGCATGCACGTCCCACGTTAATCCAGGAGGATTTGGGATGGGTCTTGACAAGTGGTATTAGAGCATGTTTTGCTCCCAGTGTGACACGCAAGTCGAGGATGTGATGTCTCTACAATAGTAACAGCCCGTCATCAACTTGATAGTTAGGGTAAGAGTATGAGGATCCAATAGAATCGAACCTTGGGTAGATTACGTTTGGCACGATGCGCGATTGTTTAGGGTCCGATTGTCATAATATGTCGTGTTTTCAAGAGGATTGATCCCAAGTAGAATCGATATTCATGTGAATCCAACGGCTTAGAGTCGCATGGTTACTGATGGGACTTAGTGAGCTGATTTTTCCAGTATGATGATGTTATGGAGTTGTGATTACCCAACGGTAAGGTCAGGAGGAACTAGGTGGAACCCAGCAGTGGTTAAACTAGCAGGGACTCTGTCCCAATAGTGTCTGAGATGACTAAGAATGGACGACGCGAGTACTGTCAAGAGGATTAGTGACCGGTTGGTCAAATATGGTGATATGCAGAGATTTGATTGCGGATCACCGCAGGAGTCTATTGTGACTCTTCGGTCGAGCGGTACATCATGTTAGGATGAATTGACATCCTTTTGGATGTACATAAACGGTCATAAATGGATAGGCAAGTTGGATTGTTTACAGACACGTGGATGACTTCCGAGTGAATTGAGGGCTTGGTTTGTGACCGAGTTGGTAGACGTGCCCTAGAGTGGTAAACACGTGAGTTTGGTGGGCACTGAGGGGGACAGAGAGGATCCCGAGTGGCTCGGTGTGAGGTATGGTGTATACCTAGATGGGTGATAGGCACCCTAGTTCATTGTGGACGAACGACACGAGTGTTCGGTGCTGGAAATTATTCCCATAAGGGTTGGGACATGTGAACCAGTATGTCGAAGTGAACAGTGATGGAAGAAGCCGAAGAGAATCAATGGAAGTGTTTAGTTTGGAAGTAGAGGATTAAGCATTACAGTAATTCTCAGAGAATGCTCTTAGTCGGAGAAGGAGGCTTCTCATTTTCTGCTCTTTAGCAGACGGTGCTAGGTGCCGCAGGATGACATGGGATGAACTTTGAAGTCATCATCTTAGACTTTCCTTATGTGCGCCAATGAGGAAGGATACGGCAGTAAAAAGGGTTTAAAGAAGGTATAAGGACTGAACACCTAGGTGGTGAGTCAGATTGAGTAGTGTGATGACGACCTTGATGATCGAGATGACGGAGGTGATTATGGCGACCGTGAGGCGAGTAGACTGAGGTCTGGTCGTCATTGGAGTAAATTTCCTTACTGATTATGCTAAGCTGGGAGCAGAGGAGAACCATATTGTAAGACTGTTGAAGAATCCCTTAACATAGTTGGTGAGTTGACAAGACAGAGACTGGATATGGGGATAAATATGGGATGAGGATGATACATGGATATCGATCAGGAAGAGATGAATAGATGATGCCTTGCGTTGGATAGGTGGATAGTGAGGATTGGTACGTGATGTCACGTTGCTTGAGCGCAGTCCTTGAGTAGTGCACGATGGATGATGGGATTGACCACGATCAATCGGTATGTCAGGTTGAGAGTTCCCCTAGAGTATGAATGTTTTGTTGAAGGGATAGAGTCCTAGATGGACACGAGATGGCGATCGGATTAGATCCGATAGTGACGGTTCAACGAGGATTTTGTTATGATGTGTTCCGACATAGTAATGAGTTGACTGGACGTTGACTACTGTGCCTGGAGCAGAGGGGAGTGAGAAGGTTCAATGATTGCAGGAGCCGAGAGCTCAGGGCCTTGTGGGCCAGAGGACACCTAGTTAGATTTTTTGTGACGATTCCTACTAAGGCAAGCATTGATGGGGTACAGATACACCCCGGATGGGTGAGACGTCGATTGTGTGTCGACAGGATGAGTAGTGAGACAGTTGAGACTTGAGGTGAGTCCAGACGTAAACGGAGATCACTGAGTGATGTGAGATACGATACGAGGACTCGAGAGCGATTCAAGATCAGAGTAGCGCAACGAAAGCGCAGTGGAGCCGGGAGTTGCCAGCTAGTCATGATTGTGGTCGTGGACTTAGAGGATATTATAGGAGAGTGGTGTTCCTCTGAATAGTGGATTACGGTTGCAAACCGTTTAGTGTCAGGGAATGAGATATCGCTCAGTGGGAGCAATAAGGATAATTGTCGGATAGGATGCTAAATAGGATATCAGCTTCGGTTATCGGATGAGAAAGGTCGTTAGGCTGAAAAGTCGACTTGATGTTAGCTAGGTATTGATGATCTGTCAAGAGTGAGTGACAAGCGAGATCGACGAGTGTCGACGTCTCGAGTGATACTTACGAGCCGACATGGGGACTCTCGAGAGTTAGCGATCAAAACGCGGTTAGTGAGAGTTGAGTTGGAGCTTTGGAAGCTCCAGTGATGGTGCGTACCGATGAGTATGGCGGTTGTGTCAGAAGTGTATGTTACAGGAGAGTACCCGAGTTGAGGGGACATGATTGGATTTCCACAATTTAGTTGTGGAATTGGGTCTGTTTGAATTTCGAGGATGAAATTCTTTAAGGAGGGGAGTTTGTAACGACCCGTCCCTAATTTTAAGGATTTATTAAGAATTTATGACAGATTAGCGAGACTAATCGGAGATAAATCGAGGATTATGGGACATTCAGGGCGAAATTACGATTTTACCCCTAAATGAAGGCAAAAAGTTGACTTTTGACCCGGGAGGTCTGATGCCCTTGGGCCGAGGACGGTTACATAGATCGAGTCGATATGAGTTCGTAGACAGACGGCACGTCAAAATCGGAGATTCGACGTTAGAAATATGATTCACGGAACTATTTACGGCGACACGTTTTACAAGGCAAGTGGACTTTTGTGCTTCAGTATGGGGCGCAGATATTTCCCTAGGCCCAATGGATGAGTGACAAGTGAAATATGTTTTATGAACTTATTTATTTTCGTCCACTCATAGATTTTGTTGTTTTTAATGCCATTCAGGTTGATCGCGGATGCGGGCTGTAGCAGATATCGAGACATCACACTCCACCTCCTCCGATCCTGGCGTACTCTAGAAGCCCCGAGTGGGCTGAGGCTGGAATTATCCCTGGTCTGACACGTGTCACCAATTAGGCGGCGTCTATGCTGCCTGGGCGGTGCTTGGGTGCTCCTCGGCGGCCTGTGCGATTAGGTGGCGGCAAGGAATAGGCGTCTGCGATTTGTAGAAAAAAAAATCCAACAAATCATTCAAAAATCAATTCAAAATTACCAAATCCGACATTCCAGAGCATATGAAATATAATTATCACATTCAATCAAATGAAATGTCAATGTATCATTCATTCATTCATAATCATACTTATAATTTATTAATTCAAAATCAAAGAATTAAAGTATTAAACAAACAAATCAGACTTAGACTAAATGATTCTTAATCATACTTACAAATTCAAAATCAAAAAAATTAAACAAACAAATAAACAATCAAACACATTACATTACAATTAACTAATTTACAGAACACCCAATCAGCCAATCTTGATAAATTATAAATTTATAACCCAAATATCCAATACCCAAACCAAACCAAATCAGACTCATAGTCTCAGACTACCCATACCCAATACGGAAATACTGCAATACCCATCACCTACCTACCTCGCGAACTCAAAATCCGCTCCACGAGTCCGCCGCGGCGTGGCCTTCAAACAGATTCGAAGTCGACATCACGGATTCTCGCATGCCCACTCGAACTCGAACTCGAACTGAAACTCGAAGTCGAAGTCAAAGTCCCACTCTCTCGGCCTCTTAGGTATTGAACTCAAACTGAAACTCGAAGTCGAGCTCCGATTCTCGCTCTCTCTCTCTCTCTCCAGTCTCTCTCTCTGGCTCACCTGTCTTTGTTCTCTTTTCTTTATTGCTCATCCACCTATGAAGAGATGAACGACAGACTCCACGAGGGAGAAAAGGAGATTGGGAGAATATCGATTAATGAATAAATGAATAATATATCAATAGTTGAGACTTGAGAGTTTGAGACTGAGGGGCGGACTCTACGAGGGAGATGAGAATATCGAATAAATGATTTGGGTATTGAATGGCACTGATGCATTAGATAAATAGATAAGGATTATCTGATGTTTGAATAGATAATGAATGAACAAAAAGTAAAAATCTGATTGGTAGATATGGATTATGGACTGAAATTTAAATATATATTTTCTTGTCTCATTAATTTGTATTGGTAGAGAGAATTAAAGAGATAAGAATGAATTAAACTATTAAAGAGAGATATTGACTGGTGCACTAGTGGCTGGTGCTCATTGGCCATTGCTAATTGGTGCTAATCGATTTTCACTGGAATGGAGGGCTTCACTGAGTTTGTATTCAATACTTTTAATTTTGGCCTAAATCACACCACATGGTGCAATATGTAAAATTGCAAAGTAAAGTGTCTTGATTAGATAAGTAAATATGAAACTTAAAAACATGATCTACTTGAAAATGGAAAAATGACATAGTTACTTAAAAATCTTAAATAAAGAGTGAATTAAATAATAGTTGATAGCACCTAAATAAGACATTGGCCACTAAATAAGTAGCATCTATATATCCACTATGGCTCTATCCAATGGCTTCATTGGAAAATGAGTATAGGAAATGAGACATTGGCCACTAAATAAGTGATCCAATGGCTTCATTGGAAAATGGGTATAGGAAATTACTCAAATGAGACATTGGCCACTAAATAAGTAAATAAATTAGTAAAAGCCTATTGTAAAACCTATTAAAGAGTCATTGGCCACTAAATAAGTAAATAAACTAGTAAAGAACTTAAGTGCACCATTGCTAATGTAATGTGATCATGATATCATGGAATGTTAATTATTATTGAAATTGAATTAGTGCTTTTCATTTTTTTTATGGAGTATGGAGTATGGTATATGTTTGAAATTTTAAATTGTAGGTTTTACATAAATGGCTACACCTTCCGAAGCAAATGTAACGTCAGAAATGGCTTAAAGGATTCTATCTTCGACTACAAGTTCATCCAGATGTGAGAGAAATTGGAGCACTTTGAGGGGGTAAGTAAGTAGTTAAGGACTATGGTATAAGAGCTTGTATTTAATATGCTCAAGCTCACTTAGTCACTTATGACTTATGAGTTTGTTCATACTCAATTCAATGTTTTCTAATAGTTTTCAAACTTTTATTCAATGTAGAACCATACAAAGAAAAGGAATAGACTAGAGGTAACAAGGTTGAACAATCTAGTCTATGTCCAATTCAATGCCAAGATCATCAATAAGAAAAAAATGAGGGGGAGAGAAAGACATAGATGTACCAATTGCTAGTGAAGCTAGTAATGCTCAAGAATGGATTGTTCATGGTGGTGATATTAATGAAGTTGACCCCTCCTCTGATGATGAAATAATAGAGCTTAACGAAGAAATTTTGAAATCCGATGAGGACATTCAAGACAAGGAAAATGAAAATGTATATGAGTTTGAGTCCGATACGAAAAGAGTATTGGAGGAATATGGGGAAGAAGAGTTAGAGCCTTAAAGGTTGTTTAAGTAATATAAGTATGTAATGTATATACTTTAAGAAGTATATACTCCTTTTGAAAATTTGATTTTGAACATGTATATGCTCTTGATGAAGTATATGCTCCTTATGAAGTTATACTCTTTATGTATGTATATGTTTTTTATGAAGTGTATACTCTTTATATATGTATATGTTCTTTATTAAGTATATAAGTCTTTATGTATATGCTCATTCATTTATTAAATTTTGCCCTTAAAAAAAACCCCCTAGGGAGCCGCCTAGGCACTATGACAGGACCCGTCTCAATCTCCCTAAATTATTGAGGGACGTGTCTGCTCCCGTCCGACACCGCGTGCCAGACTAGGGATAAACTCGTCACCCGCTTGGGGTCTATCAGAGTATGCTAGGATCGGCAATGGCATGTGATGTCTTGATCTCTGCTACAGCCCGCATCCGCTACCAAACTGAAGGGTATTAAAACAATTAAAAGCTGTGAGTGGACAAAACAACAGTTTATTAAAAATCATTTATATCAAAAGGACATTTATACCCTTTCACGTAAAAGCATGCATGCATGCATTATAAAATAGTTATTTCAAATACTTTCTCAAAAGCAAGACGTATTACTTCCCAAAACAAAACATAGTGAAAAAAGTTTCTCAATCGAAGCCATCATCTCAGTAGGGTCTCAGCCCAAAAACCAAATCAAGCAAACCAGATCGAAGCCTTGGCCCAATTCATCGAACACGTGGGAACACATCCCATGGTAACTCATCTCAATGTCAGTCACGATTCTAATCCTAGCACATGTGCATATAGCTCAGGACCGCTCACAATCCTAGCATGTCGCCATGAACACATCACTCACCGTGACCGTCTCTAGATCATCGCGAACACATCGCTGATCGATCTCAGAGGATATCATCAGCACTCCCAAGTCGAGCCTCCCTCGGTCATTGCGTCTCGCGGCTGTGATAATGCTCATACACGCATTAAATCAAACACGTAATTTGAGTATTATGCAATTTAAACCCTTTTTGTGTAGTTGTAGTATTGGTAAATAGGGATCGTTCTTAACTGAAGAAATTAGGGAACATTAATAATGTGTTAGTGAAAAAGAATAATGAATAATCAAAGAATAAAATAATTAATGAATAAAAGAATAAATAATAAATGAATCAAAGAATAAAAAATTAATGAATTAATGAATAAAATAATAAATAATAAATGAATCAAAGAATTAAATGAATTAAAGAATTAAAGAATTAAAGAATAAAGAATAATGAATAATGAATAAAGAATATAAGAATGAAATTGGAGGGAGGGGGAGGGTTTGAACAAAGTGTAATCTAATCTACATTTTAACTAATAATTAAATTAAAATTAACAATTACAATAATTAAACTACTCCTAAAATAGACTTCTTTCAAACACAATTTTTACCAACACTTTCTATTTTGCTCATATTAAACCAATCACGAAATTCTACCATCATCATCTCAAGTACATGCATAGGTTTTTTTATTATTATAAATGCATCAACCATTGATGTGCGTCAAATATTAATATGCATCAAACACTTACAACATGATTCACCTTAAGTTTATGATTAAATGCACCGACAGCGGACGATGACATGACCCACCCCCAATCCCCCGAGATTAAGGGCTATGTCATGCTCCCATCTAGCTTACGTGTGACACGAAGGCTAACCGACGACCAACCTCCATGTAACACATAAGCCGGACAAGAGATTTCCAAAAAGAACCATCCACAAGTACCGAACTTCCCAGAACGCGCAGAATCTACTGTGGATCGCGTGTGTGATGTCTCCGTCTCTCTTTATCAACAACTCGCACCGCAACAACCTGGAGGGTATCGAAAACACAAAAGACTATTAGTGGCCAAAAATAAAATAATATGTTGAGAAAACAGTTCATAAGCAATCACATTTATACCCTCCATTTAAAACCAATGCATGCATATCAAAATCCATGTCATAAAACCGTTCTATATTCAAGTTATTTAAACCATTTAAGAAAACCGAACTCATTTTCCTTTTCTCAAATCCCGGGCCTCAGCCCAAAACCATCAAAATCCGTATCATCCGGGTCCTAGCCCAAAACAGCGGAAAAACTATTATTGAAAACCATCAATATCATCGAAATCCAAAACACATTTGAATTCCATTTCAACCAATCGAACCTGCTGGATCTATCCGAGTCTTCAAACTCCCGAGTCTTTAAACTCAATCCAGGCCTCAATATAATCCGAGTCTTTAAACTCTATAGGCCTACGGGGGAAAATCATAATATCTGAGTCTTTAAACTCAATCCGGGTCTTTAAATCCAATCCGGGCCCGCCCCCGTCATAATCATATCTGGGTCTTTAAACCCAATAACTAGATCCAGCAAATCCAATCCAAAGCCATTTTAAAACCATTTCCAAATCCATGTCCAAATCCGAATTCGAAATCACCATTCTGAAGCCATCCTGGCGTCCAGAATCATCATTCCGAATCCAAGTCCGGAGCCATATCCATAACTCATTTCCAAATCTGAATCTGAAACCATCATTTCGTAAGCCGACATCTGGAATAACCATTCTGGACCCCAATCCATAAATCCACTTTCAAGTTCCAAAATCGAATCCCAAATCGTCATCCTGAAATCCGATTCCAAAACCCCGAAATCTCATTTATCAAAACCACTTTTCTGAACTGGGCTTCAAGCCCGAAATTACTTCCAAAATCCTTTTTAAATCATTAAAATCAAATCATATTTCAAATCCCAAAATCAAATCATCAAAATCATCATCAAACCATAGCAGAAAACCATATCTCGTAAAACTTGCAATTTCATAATTTATCTCGAAATATGTGCAAAATCGTAAATCATTAAGTTCAGAATCATAAACATAGAAATCACGTATAGAAAACATATAAAACATATATGCATGCATCATAAGTTCGAAAGAAAAGTCCACTCACAGACCATTAGCGTTGCGACATCGATGCACGCACGCAATTACGCTTCACGGGCTAATCCACTATCACCGGCTTTCCCGAACCTGTCCAAATCTCATAATAAGGTCACTAACTACTTCACAATGTTTATACTAAAGCCCCGTAATTTTCCCAAATTTTTAACTATTTTTAAACGAGCCTTCAAACCTTCGGACATCCCAAAATATATTGAGACGATGTCCGATCGACTCAAAGCCAATCTCAAAATGTTTGTTACATCGAATACTTTAAAAGTCATGTTGGAACCATCCTCAAAAACGGTGCCATGAGCCCACACGGGCCGCCCAAAGGGGCTGCGCGTGGGAGCCACGCGCCGGTACTGTTCATATCCTTCAACCTCCCGCCAGCCCAGTTCAGACAGGGTTTGAACCGGCCCGGTTCGACCGAACCGGCGCAGGCGGTTTTCCACCATTTCTGGTCCAATTTTAGTCCTTTTTAATCCATTTAATTCGTCCTATTATTTTTGATCGATCTAGCTAATAAAATCACGACTTAAGGACCAGAATCTTACCTTCCCGATCATCCTTCAATCCTTGAATTTTGTCCCATCTGTTCTCACGACTCCAGTCATCTCAGTCCTCCCTTTCAAGTCCAATAGTTTCCTAACAACGTCCAAAACCTTACTATATCAATCAATTTGACGCTTGAGCATCAAAACGTAAAGTGCCATTTTTGAATCTTTGACTTACTAGTCACGGGTTCTACGGCCACCAGCCATGGCAGGCTTCAAAACCAGGCCTGATCCACTCCTAGCAATCTTCAGAACTTCATTCCAATAATTAATTGGCTCATTAACCATTAAAACAGACTAATCAAAAATCGGGCTAAAGCTAATGGTCACGGTTCTTACCTCCACTGACACGACCCATCCCAATCCCCCCGGGATTACCATGGAATGTGTCATGCTCCAGTCTGACAAGAGGTGTCAGACAAGGGATAACCTGTTGCCACTGCCCAACCGGGCTTCCAGAGTGCGTAAGGATCGATGGAGGAGGTGTATGATGTCCCAATCTCTACTGCAGTCGCATCCGGAATCAACCTGAAGGGCATTAAAAACAAAAGCTGTGAGTGGACGAAAATAAACAACTCTGTTAAAAACATTTATAAGACATTTATGCCCCTCAGTAAAATCATATGCATGCGCCAAAAACCAATAATCCCATATTTATTTTGAAATAACCATTAGGGCCTTAGCCCGGAAACCAAAGCATAGTTTCAAATTCCAAAAGTCAATCCAAGAGTTATTTCGTCAATCCAGTAATATTCATTTATTATTTTTCCATCTCCGGCATCCCCGATGCCTAGCGTCCTAGACGCTTGATGTTCCAGACGTCATATCTCACGGTATTAAGCAACGCGTGCTGCCCGGGGTCTCACCGGGTCCATATCTCTGACATCCCTGATGTCTGACGTCCATGACGTCTAGCAATCCTGCTCCTGGGTCACTATACGGTCTGGTAGCTCCGTACAATGAGCCCTCGCAGACAATGGACCGTGACTTCTCCAGTGTCCCCGACACTTGGAGGAGACCAGGATATAAATATCCTCATATCGAGATGGTTTTATGGAACACATTCTATTATTCATTTCCAAAATATCACAAGGGCCCTGCCCCGAATTTCCATAAAACCGTCATAAGTCCAAATAGTTGAATCAAATCCGAAATAGTTTATTCAATTCCATTTTAGGGTCCCCGACCCGAAATCACATATATAAGTTAACTGGGCCCCTGGCCCGATTTCATAAGTCAACTGGGCCCCTGGCCCGATTTCACAAGTTAACTGGACCCCTGGCCCGATTTTACTTTATCAAATCCGTAACCGTTTCATGAAATCATATCCATCCATATTTATGGAAATCAGTGCAAATCCAGAAAACCTCGATTCACGTGCAAACACGTAAATCGCCTCGAAATGCGTGAAAACATATAAATTCACTGATATCCAAAATAAATCATATAATCACAATTATAACAATCATGAAACAGTTATGCATGCATCGAATTTATAAAACCAATGTCCACTCACAGACCGTTTAACCGAGCGCCTCGATACGCGTGCCATAGGCCTTCCCGGGCCACACCACTAACACCGGGACTCCCAATCCTGTCCAAATCACATTAGAGGGTCACTAACCTCCACATTAACATCCCATTAAAGTCCCATAATTTTCCCGAATTTTTAAGTATTTTTAAACTGGATTTAAAACCTTCGGACATCCCGAACAATGTCGAGACGGTGTCCGATCGACGTGAAACCAATCCCAAAATGTTTGTTACATTGTATAGGATAAAAGTCATGTTGACCTCACCTCGAGATTCGTGCCCACGCGCCGTCACGCGCCGCCGTGAGTGGCTGCGCGTGAAAGCCACGCGCCTGCTACAGTGACTGCTACAGTCACCATCTTCACCCGTTTGTCTGGTAAACGGGTTGGAAAGCCCGCGATAGGATCCGGTTCAATCACACCCAATTCGACATCAATTCAATCCGTTCTTGATCCTATAACAATCATCAACCAACCAATTTCAGTTCTGTGACATCGATTAACATAAACCAATCCATAATCGTGCCAACAACCCGTGATCACCCAAAACGGGTCGATCACCAAAACTCCACCAATCCTCAACCATTGCCAAATTCACTTCACAGGAAGCTTATAAGGATTAATACGAACCAATTCACATGATTAATTGAACACGACGTTACCTCAATCACCACGACTCAAGCTTGAGTTTTCCGGTCGTCCACCTCGTCCGTTCACGGCCCTAGGAGCCCCAAAGCTTGCCCCATTTGATCTGGTTCGACACGTTGAAGTTCCAGGAAGCTCAATCCATCATCAATTAGGCTTGGGCTGGCCTAAAACTAGAAATTTTCATTTGAATTTCCCAGAAACCAGTTTCGGGTTTTCAGAGAAATCCAACCCCAAACTCACTCAATCCTTCCATTCTCAATCACAGAGGAACCCACACGACTTACACACCATTCCTTTAATCCAATTCAGCTATTAAAGGCATCCAAAAGTGTCCAAAATCCACTGTGTAATGTTCCCCAGCACTGACCCGGAAACAATAGAAAACCCAGTCCCCACGTTCATGTGATCGATGTCAACTCAACCCCATGTGCAATTCCACCTCAAACTGGCCCAAACCAATCATTTAATTGGTAAACAATCCATGGGATCGATCGCACCAACATTCCACCTCACGGCCAGTTCAATGAAACAGTGCCCCCATGTGAAATTACAATTCTGCCCTTGTGCAGAAAATTACCAAAATGCCCCTCACGCATCCTGACCCGTAGCTCGGTCATACGGACTCCGATTGATGCGTGCCGCCTGTCCACGAACTCAGGGCATCGAGACCTTCCTAACGGTCCTCGGTCCTCGACCATCGGACCCCCCGATCAAAAAGTCAACATTTCCCCTTTTAGCGTCCAAATTACGAAAATGCCCTTGCACTTCCGTACATCATAACTTTCACCACGAACGTCGGAATCGAACGTGCCACCTGTCTATGAACTCGTGACGTCCCGAACTACGTCACGGTCATCGGTCAAAGTCCGTTTGACCATCCGAATTAAAAGTCAACATTTTGCCCACGCCTAGGGGCAAAACGGTCATTTTGCACAATTCGTCCGAAATCGCCCAACTAATCCCAGATTAGTAAATCACAATTAAATATTATTAAATCCCGATATTCGGGATGGGTCGTTACAACCTTCCCTCCTTAAAGAATTTCGTCCTCGAAATTACCAACAACCTTATTCCACAAACACCTCGTGGAAAACAATTCGATCACACATCTGTGTACACTTGTACACCCACATACTGGGACAACACCAGCCTCGTTTGTACCCAGACATCCCATCATAGTCATACGTCATAATCAACAACACTCGACCACCTCGAGTGGAATTGATCACCTGATCCGCGATAAAATCGCTCAACCATTAAGCTGACTCATTCAGCCAAACTGTTCCCTTCCATTGCCAATATATCCTTACATTTGCTCCCATTGGGAGTCACCAAATCTCATTTGTCCGTCCACGCTGACACCACCAGTCAAACTGTCACCGCAAAGCTTTACCACCCTAGTAAAGCCCCAACTATCTGTCTGTCAGTGACAATACCACGTACTACATCACTCTCGATGTAGCGCAAGATCAACCACATGATCTCAATTCGCAGGGCAAACCCATTCCTGCGACACAAATCAATCTCAATATCCATAACCGCCGACTCCGTCAGCGAACCAAGATGCTGGGAGATCACGGTGTGATCGAGTCACGCAAGGCTACTCGTGGTTACTCTGGCCACCAATTCACTCATCCTGAGTGTATGTTTACCGTCAATTTACTCAATCAAGTGGTGTAACTGGAACACATTGATTACCTGCCCAGCAGTGAACACACATCACAACACTAGGGTTCCACTAGCCAACCATGGCTAAGAGCACCTGCTCAAATAATCACTGAACCCGACAAAATCACTCTGCACAGCGCACAGTATCCAATGTCCAGTCCACAATCACAAGCAAACAAATGATATTGGAACCAAGCCGATTACCAACACGTTTAGTTACACACCACTGGTACATCCCATGTACCGCCATTAGGCACCTACTCAGCCTAACCAGTCTCAATCCTCGTACAACGTACCCTGTACGTACATCAATCCATCAATCCGCCTACAACCACCTAGGTCGTAGCCAAACACATTCCAATAATGGAGTACAATTGTCCAAACCATCATGAGACAAAACAAGCTCCACCCGTCATCTAGTTCCAATTCCGAATCCGAATTCGCAATTTCGTAAGAAATCCCGAACCCGAACCCAGACATCATATTTTTAATCCATTTCCAAATCCGAATCCGAAATCATTACTCCGTAAGCTAGCATTGGAATAATCATTTCGTACCCAAATCCAATAATCCATTTTCGAGCTTCGCAATCGAATCCTGAATCGTCACCCAGAAATTCGATTCCAAAACCCAAAATCTCGTTTACGTCCACCCAGACGTAACATAACCGATCCTATCGGTTACCTGCTCAAAACACTCGATTGACTTCATAGGGAAGCCAATCCCAATATTCACACGTCAAAGGTTGACAAAATCCGACCACTTCGGAAACCTACTTAACCGAGTAACAACCATATGGACTTCACTCCGAAAAGAAGTTCAGTCCCGTCATTTACGACTCACATACCAAGGTAAGAGTGATAAACTCTCATCCAATCTGGATCATCACGATCACGACCCAGATCCATCACTACGTCATCGGACAAGTAACATCACGATCCTAGATCGTCACCATGCCCAAAGTCGACAACATCACAAATCAGATCCACCTAGGATCCACACATGCTCACATAGCAAGCAATCCATCTGAAAGCTGATCGTAGGGTCTTACACCCTCATTGAATCATTCGCCAAATTTCCCTTGGTGGAAAGATGACCTCGCATTTCACCACCAAATCCAAGATCATACACAACTGCTTGTGCCCAATGACCCCAAGCCAAACATGGGTCCACCCACTAATACACGCTCAACGTACAGGTAGCAACAATCATCATCTGCCATGGCAGGAAATAAGAAGTCAACCCCCAAAGACTTCGGAATACCAAACACCGATGTGGAAACGAGCACTCCTCTCGTCTCCCAATCACAACTCTCCCCGAATCGGGAGTTCCAACCATGTTGGAAACAGACATGCTCCCAATGAGATGTCAAGTCCAACCACTGGACTGCCCATGTCCATACCTCACTTGGACCACCACGTGTCCAAAATCAATTCATTACTCGGACCTCACGTCCGCCAATAATCACACGTTTAGACCAATAACTGAATCATCTGATGTCCAATGACAGCGTGCCACCTGTCGTTGTACTCAGGGAATCGGGACCTACCTAACGGTCCTCGAATTACGTGAAAAGTCCATGTCGTCTGAAAAGTCAATAAATTGTCCATTTTTAACCAAATTACCAAATTATCCTCGAGCTTTCGAACGTCATAACATTTTCCTCAAATGTCGGAATCGGACGTGTCACCTGTCTATGAACTCGTGACGTCCTGAACTATGTCACAGTCATCGATCAAAGTCCATTTGAGAGCCCGAACAAAAAGTAACTGTTTACACAATTCCAAGGGTAAAACCGTCATTTCGCACCGTCCGTCCGAAATCAGCCAACTAATCACCGATTAACTTCACTAAGCTGTCATTAACCACTAATCTAATCCCAGTTTCTGGTACGGGTTGTAACTACCTGAAACTTCAAAAAGGGAAAAAATGTAAATTTGGAAAAGATTTGTATAGAAATGACGATTTTACCCTTGTGAATAGTGTGGTCACTTGTTGACTTTTTGATTGGCAGGTCAAATGGACGTTGGCCGATGACTGTGACGTAGTTCGGGACGTCATGAGTCCATAGATAGGTGGCACGTCCAATTCCAACGATCGAGGAAGAAGTTATGTTGTTCGGAAGGTCGAGGGCATTTTTGTAATTTGGGCAAAAAGGGGGAATTGGTTGACTTTTTCCACGACAAGTATTCTTCATGAAATTCGAGGACCGTTAGATAGGTCTCGATGTCCTGAGTACAACGACAGACGGCACGCCGTAATCAGACGTCGGACGGTTAAGTTACGGGTCTGAGTATGTGAGGGGTAAAATGGTAATTTGGACATTCAAGGGCAAATTGGTCTTTTGACACCTTGGGATTTGTGAGCAACCGGATAAGGACATCAGGAACAATGTGATTGGATATTTTTTAGCTGAACCACAGGTTGGAGGACACCAGGCCATTTCCTAGAGGTTTCTAGCCAAGTCTTATACGGTTACAAGTTTTAATTTGGGACTAAATCGATCAACTGAGTGAGGAAACAGAGACGTTGAAACCTAGACCATTTGTTTCATTTGAGTGAGTTGGGAGTGAGCTCAGAGGCAGTGTGTGAGAGATCAAAGAAGAGTGTGACATGTTGTGATCGTGATTAAGAGAAGATTGAGTAAGGGCGTGTGAGAGGTGAGTTAAATACAGATAACAGAGAGGCAACCGTGCACGACCCTGAAATTTCAATCGATCAAACCCATCAAAGTTGGGTTTGTAGTGGTGTTTAGTGAGCTGAGGAGTAGCTCTTGGTTATTGAGAACCACGGTGCAGGTCACGGCGGAGAGCAGATGACAGGTAAGTCACTGAAATTACTCTGTTTTCCCTGAGACGGTTTGAAATAAAATCGAGAGTTTTCGTATGTTATTGAACATTTGTGTTGATGTTTAACATCTTAGGAAATCAATACCAAACCCAGGGACTTATAACCGTGACTGGAGAGCATCGTGGTGGCCGGAATCAGAGAACTGGAACTCTGGGTTTTCTGTGTAACCGCGGGAGATAAGGTTCAAGGTTCCTTTTCGCGATTTAGTTAAGTGAATCAATCCCAAACTTAAGGACGAAACTAATGGTGAACAAAGGACTGAAAAACGGCTGGAAATGGGTGAAACCGGCCTCGCCTGCTCGGTTGGACCGGACCGATCTGGACTGGTCTGAACCGGATTGGCTGGAGGTTGACGGTGATGAACAATGCCGCGTGTGGCTCCCACGCGCAGCCCGTTTGGGCAGTGGGTGAGGGCAAGTGGGGCATGTTTTGGGGAAGTGTTCAACACGGTTTTCACATTAATAGATGTAAAGAACATTTTGGGACAAGTTTCGAGTCGATCGGACACCGTCTCGGGTTAGTTTTGAGTGTCCGAAGGTTTAGGGGTTAATTTAATTACGTCTAAAAATCCCGAAAAATTGAGGAAATTAGTGTGAGCTTAAATGAAGTGTTTGTGACACGAAAGTATGGTATTTGACAGGTCGGGATATTCCTGAGGCAGTCGAGGAGCGTACGGAACGCGATTGATGCGTTCGGACTTAGTGAGTGGACTTTTGTTTTTCTAACTGAACATGCATAGCTGTTTTTATCTACTATTTCCATGCTTTTAAATATGGTTTCATGTTTGGAACTATGATTTATCTACTTTACATGATTGCATGGTTTTCGAGATGTTTCTTAGATATATACGTATTTCGACATGTATTACGAGATACAATTTGATCATGATTCCTATGCTATGATTTTGGGATTTAAAGATATGACTGGTTTTCAATGATTTCAAATGAGTTTTGAAATATGATTTCGATAATCAAGGTTTTTGGTTTTAGAATCGGATTTCGGAAATCGAGATTTGGTTTTGAAACTTGAAAGTGGATTTCCGGGTTTGGGTTCGGAATGTTTATTCCGGATGCTAGATTACGGAATGATGGTTTCGGACTCGGATTTGGAAATAGATGATGAATATGACACTGGGTTTGGATTCGGGATCCTGATGAGATTGCGAATTCGGATTCAGAAATGAAAAATGGTTTTCAAACGGTTTTGGATTGGATTTGCTTGATCTGGTTATTGGGTTTAAAGACCCGGATATGATTATGACGGGGGCGGGCCCGGATTGGGTTTAAAGACTCGGATTGAGTTTGACTCGGGAGTTCAAAGACTCAGATATTATGATTTTCCTCCGTAACCTTGTTGAGTTTAAAGACTCGGGAGTTTAAAGACTCGGGAGTTTAAAGACTCGGATTATATTGAGGCCTGGATTGAGTTTAAAGACTCAGGAGTTTAAAGACTCGGATAGATCCAACAGGTTCGACTGGTAAATGATAGATTTTGCATTTCATGTTTTTATCATGATATTTCCATAATGATTGCTAAATGGTTTTTACGGTTGTTTCCAGATACTTAGTTATGCATGCATGTTTTTAAGACGGAGGGTAAAATCCTGATTTGTTTATAAAAACTGTTTTTGAAACTCTTATTTATTTTTAGTCCACTCACACTTTTATGGTTTTAAATACCCTCCAGGTCATGGTGTAAGCGTTGGGGTTAACGTTGAGGCAGAGGCAGCGACATAGAGTTTTCCCGTTGCGCATTTAGTTAGCTCACAGTAGGATTTTGTCTTTATCTTATACTGTTACTATGCTCTGTACTACTGTTGGCTAGTTGTATTATAACTTCTCCCTAGTCTGACAATGTATGCTTTGTGGTTATTGAGGTTATTTTGGTCTTTTGGGTGTGATTGTCAGACGGGAGCAGGGTTCGTCCCGGTTATCGAGGTGATAATCGGGGTGGGTCCTGTCACGGGTCGTTACAGCTGACATTAAAATCTCTTCAATCAAATGCTAAGTGCACCGACAGCGGCCGACACTTAGCATCAAATTGAAGTATGAAATGCTAAAACTTATGAAATAAATGTAATTTAGAAAGTAAAACATATGAAGATTGTATTCATATTCTCAAACATTTAGAAAGAATAAAATTGTATCTAAAAGAGAAGTGAAAGAAGTTAGAAGAAAAATCTAAGAATAAAAATTAAAGGAAAACATAAGAACAAAATTAAAAGAAGTTACAAATGGTCGGCAAAAATAAATCTGTCAGGACCCGTCCTCAATCCCCCCGGGATTAACGAGGAACGCCCCTTATCCCGTCTGACACGGAGTGTTAGACCAGGGAAATTAAAACTTTTAGCCCGAAAGCTTCCGGAGTACGCCAGGATCCGGATGAGTTATGTGATATCTCGGTCTCTGTTACAGTTTGCACCGTATGCAACCTGAAGGGTACTGAAAACAGAAAGACTGTGAGTGGACAAAAGTAAGAAGTTCATAAATACATTTTTCTAAAGACCTTTATACCCTTCACTAAAAAGCATACATGCATAGTAAAACCATTTATCTAATCACATATGTTTAAACAACCATAATCATACGGGCTCCTGCCCAAACCATTTACAGAAAACCATAACATAGTAAACCTATGCGGGCTCTCAGCCCAAATCCATTTATCATCATAAAACACAATTTCCCAAACCAATTGAAATCATGTTTATCCAATCTATTTCATATCACCAAACCTGTCACGGTATATAGAGCTATAAACGTGCTAACCGGGGTCTCAAACCCAAGTCTTTCCAGGGTCCATCCAGGTCAATGTCCCTAGATCAATGACCCTCCCTGAAGGTTACAAACCATAGCCTTCCTGAGAGTAAGGAACCCAACCGGGCGGCGACTCCACTCAGTCAGAGCTCCGTGACTACTCCGGGGTCTACTTAGGCCAACGACCGTCCCCAGAGGAGACAATCATATATAAAGGATGGCATACGAAAAACCTTTTGAAATCATTCTTTAAACCTTTCAAGGATTCATGCCCGGCCCCCCATAAGCTGTCATGAACCATAAAATCCTTGCAAGGGTTCATGCCGGTTCCCATAAACCGTCATGAACCATAAATTCATTTTCAAGGGTTCATGTCGGTTCGCATAAACCATCATGAACCATAAAAACCATTTGTGGGTCCCTGACCCGAAATCACCATCGTAACACATAACTGGGCCCTAGGCCCGAATCCACATACAAACTGGGCCTCAGGCCCGAATTGTAAACCAACTGGGCCTCCGGCCCTATGCCTCGTTAAATCAAATGGACCTCAAGTTCGAGAGTTCGTAATTCAAATGGGTCTCATGCCCGAGTTTACCTTTTCCAATCCAAAACCATTTAATGAAATTATATCCAAAACCATAAGTACGGAAAATCAGAGTAAAAGCTAAAAACCTCGATTTACGTGCAAGCACGTAAATCGCCTCGAAATGCATGAAACCATATAATTCACCAATATCCAAATCAACATCATAGAATCACATTCATTATCCATATAAAACATTTATGCATGCATCATAGTTTAGAAATCAAGGTCCACTCACAGACCGTCCTATGTTGCCCCCTCGGTTTGCATGTCGTAAGCCTCACTGGGAAAATCGTCGTCACCGGGACTCCCTAACCTGTCCAAATCAATCTAGAGGGTTACTAACTACCTTATTAACCTCTCATTGAAGTCCCGTAATTTTCCCGAAATTTAACTATTTTAAATTTCGAACCTAAACCTTCCGATGCCCCGAACATTATCGAGACGGTGTCCGATCGACATGAAACCAGTCCCAAAATGTTCGTTACATCGAATAGAGTGTTTCACATGTTGAATACTTCCCCAAATTACTGTTCACGCGCCCCAAGAAAGTCCTGCACGTGAAGCCCACGCGTAAGCACTATTCATCATCATCAAGATCTGCCGAACCGGGTTTGACTGGTTTGAACCGGTCGAACCGGCCTGGATCGGTTCAAGGCCCATACTCATCCATTTCTAATCCATTCTTTCCCATTTTAATCCCTAAATCTTCCTAATCTTATTTCGTACCTTTTTAGTTATTAAAAACACAAGGATAACCGTGAAAATCATACCTCCATGTTCAACAATGGTGACAGCGGCTGCAACCTCCCTCCGTCGTGGCCTCCGGCCGTCCCAGCCACTTCTTTTGATTCCAACAGGTTCCTACGACCTCCAGAAACCCATTTCCATTATTAGAATCACCTAAGACTCCCTAAAACTCATTTTCCAATTTTCAAAAGCTTACCTCACAGTTTCGAGTTTCTCCGCCATGGATCGCCGTCGTGGCCCATCACCACCGTTCTTGTCTTCCTCAGTCCTTCCTCACTCCTCACAGGGTAATGTTGATGCACGGTGATGGTGGTGGTGAGGTGTGGTGTGGTGTTTGTTTGAATGGAGAAATGGAGGAATGAAGAATATGATTTTGGGTTTGCTTGAAGAAACAAAGAAGAAGTGATGATCAGATGAGAGAGAGAAGGATTAGATGAATGGTGAGGATTGAGAGATTAAATTATATGGAGGGCTAGGATTGAGTGTTGGGTGGGTTTAATTATAAAATAATTAAAATAATAATATTTAATTATGTTAGATCCACAATTTAGGGGTTTTAGCCAATAGGATGAGTGACACTTGTCACTCATCCAGGGGTCCCACCAAAATATCGGACCAATCAGATTATGCCATTTAAACATTGCCTCGATATACGTGCATAGTGAAATCGAACTTTCGTGACCCATAACTCTCTCGTTCGAAATCCGATTTCAACGTGCCGCCTGTCTACGGATTCATATCGTCCCGATCTACGTAACGGTCCTCGATCCTCGGCCATCGAACCTCCCTGTCCAAAAGTCAACATTTGCCCCTTTTAACCATAATTAGCAAAATGCCCTTGAACTTCCGAACGTCATAACATTTTCCTCAAATGTCGGAATTGAACGTGCCACTTGTCTATGAACTCGTGACGTCCCGAACTATGTCACGGTCATCGACCAAAGTCCATTTGACTGCCTGACCGAGAAGTTAACGTTTTGCCCACGCCTAGGGGCAAAACGGTCATTTTGCATTATTTTTCCGATTTCGCCCCACTAATCACGGATTAACCTCACTAATCACGATTAGTCACTAATCTAATCCTAGAATTCGGGACGGGTCGTTACAAAATCTATAAAGAGAAAAAGATGAACTAAATATAGAACTATAAAAAGAGAAAATGAACTAACTAAAGAGAAGAAAGGGGGAAAATGGGGACCTTTTACAAATGAAATGGCCTCCTTATTTATAGAGAGAGTGCCAAAATTCAAATAATAAAATGCAAAAATTAAATATAAAAAATAAATATAATTGCAATGATGGAAAATTATGAAAAAACTAATTTTGGGAGCTGATTTAGGGCTGAAAAATAGTTCAAAATGTGCAAAAGTGGAGCAGGTTTGAATTAGCAGCAAGCTGCAGAGATGGGACTCGGCATGAGACAGGAGGGCAGTTGAGTCGCAGGAAGCAGATGAGGAATAGGCCATCATTTTGGTGGCAAGCGGCTAGCAGATTAGGTAGAGGTTTGGTGCACGCCTACTGACAGACGATGTGGACCTTCGCGCGATGCGCGTTAACAGAAAGATGGATGGTTTGACGCACGCACGCCGAACTCGGGATAGATGCATCTGCAGGCGCGCACCAAACATCTGTGAGGGCAGGAAGCATATTGGGCCGCGATTTGGGCCGGTTCTGATTTGGTCCTGGGAAGCGAGTTAGTGTGCTGATGGGATTGGATTTTTGGGCCAATTTTCTGGGTTTTGGGCTAGAATTTTGGGCCTGCAAATAAATTTCTCAATTTAAAATTAATTAATATAATTTCACCGGAATTCCTTTAGAATTTCTTCGTTATAATTCCGATCGGGACGATTCTTTCGCCAAAACGCTCCAAATTCCAAATTTTATTTATTTCTACAAAAATATCACAAAATATATTATTTTCTCTAATTATTTATTATTTTAATATTAAAAGTCAAGTATAAAAGGGTATAAAATTATATAAAATAATACTTATTTGAGGACCTTTCAGGCTGCTCGACAACAGGCACTGCATCGTGACCTCTCCGGAAAGAACACATCTGCAGTCCGGAAGTGAGCGTCACCATCATCAATAAAGCCTCAAGCACGGAACCTCATCAAATGGGTCACAGCTCGAAAACTAGTGTCCTACGACACTTCACATCCTAGGATTTCTCGAATCCTATCAAATCCACAACTGGGTCTCATGCCCGAAATATCTTTCATAAAACTCATAACTGGGTCACAGCCCGACTTATCTCATGTTTGACTATACTCTAAGTCAAACCTCAAATCAACTGGGTCATACGCCTGAAAGATATTTCCAAACCTGAAAACCAGTTCTCTTTTCCAATACACTTTCAAATCATCATACAACGGGGACTCGTCCCCGAATCTCGATTTCACGCATCTCCGTGAAATCCTCAAAACTATAGATCTATTTCTCGGTTTCACGCCTCTCCGTCAAGCCTTCGGAATCACATAAAACACAAGCACTTAGCATACTCGGCCGAAGCGCAAACATCATATAAAACATAAACATCGAACTACGTGCAATAACGCATTTTCCTCCGAAAATGCCAAACAATTCATATTTAAATCATATACACTCATGTCATCTCAAAACATGTTCATAACACATATAAAACATTTATGCATGCATCATATTCATAAAGCAAAGTCCACTCACAAACCGACCATGCTGCACCTCGATGCGCGTGCCATAAGCCTCTCCGGGCTAATGCGACCTCTCCGGGTCATCCATACCTGTCCAAAACATACTCAAAGGCTACTACCAACTTAGACAAGTCCATATCAAGAATCCTCAACGTTCCTAGAAAAGTCAACGTGTCTCGGAAACGCCTCCCTAGGCTCTAACCCTAAATTTGACCAACCTAACGATCTCTGATCGACTCAAAACCACCACCATTGGATTCATATTGTCGAAACCTTTAAAATGGTCCTAGTCCCACCTCGAAACACATGCCCATGTGGCCCCACACATGGGTCAAAGCAAAAGTCAATGTTGATAAAAAAAAGTCAATGCTGATGTCAACGGTCAATGGTCAAAGTCAACGCTAACGTTATCACTGACATCTAACACTGACACGTGTTAGTAGCTCACAGGTCCATATGTCAGACGTGTCAGTGACATGTGGCACCCTCTGATTGGTCCACAACACTGACATGTCAGGTTGACTGTGCACTGACAACTACCACGTGTCCATCCCAATTGGGCCACATCACGCAGACCCGCGACCCTGACCCAGTTTTACCTCCCTCGTTTCTGGCCTGTTTTCAAAGTCGTTGCTTACAACACGATCGTCCAGTCCTATACAGTGGATCTATGTATTCAAAACACATAAAAATGGCCTGGAAACTACCTGTTCGATCATGAACCTGCACGACCATCTTCAAGCTTCCTGCTTGCCCCATACAGTCGTCTAGTCCTATACGGGATGTGCCATGCTCTCGTCTGACACGGAGTGTCCGATCAGAGATAATTCAAACCTTTAGCCCGAAGACTTCCAGAGTACGCCAGGATCCGGAGTAGGTATGTGATATCTCGGTCTCTGCTACAGTTCGCAGCATATCCAACCTGAAGGGTATTGAAAACAGAAAGACTGTGAGTGGACAAAAAGTAATAAGTTTCTTAAACACATTTTATAAAGACCTTTATACCCTTCACTAAAAAGCATGCATGCATAGTAAAACCATTTATCCAATCAAATATGTTTAAACAATCATAATCATACGGGCTCCTGCCAAAAACCATTTACAGAAACTGTAACATAGTAAACATATGTGGGATCTCAGCCCAAATCCATTTATCATCATAAAACACAATTTCGCCAAAACCAATTGAAATCATGTTTATCCATTATATTTCATATCACCAAACTTGTCACGGTAATCTAGAGCTACGTGTGTGCTACCCGGGATCTCAAACCCAAGTCTCTCCAGGGTCCACCCAGGTCAATGTCCGTAGATCAATGACCCTCCCTGGAGGTTACGAACCATAGAAGGAACCCAACCTGGGGGCGACTCCACTCAGTCAGTGCTCCGTGACTACTCCGGGGTCCACCCAGGCCAACGACCCTCCCAGGAGGAGACAATTATATATAAAGGATGACATACAAAAAACTTTTTGAAATCATTCTTTAAACCTTTCAAGGGTTCATGTCCGGCCACCATAAGCCGTCATGAACCATAAAATCCTTTCAAGGGTTCATGCCGGTTCCCATAAACCGTCATGAACCAGAAATCCATTTCAAGGGTTCATGCCGGTCCCCATCAACTGTCATGAACCACAAAAACCATTTATGGGTCCTTGACCCGAAATCACAATCTTAAAACATAACTAGGCCCTAAGCCCGAATCCACATACAAACTAGACCTCAGGCCCGATTCGCAAACTAACTGGACCTCATGCCCGATATCGTAACTAAATGGGCCTCGTGCCCGATATAGTAAATCAAATGGGCTTGTGCCCGATACGTAAGTCAACTGGGCTCCGAGCCCGATTTGTAAACCAATTGGGCCTCCAGCCCGATACGTAAACCAACTGGGCCTCCGGCCCGATGCCTCGTTAAATCAAATGGACTTCAAGTTCGAGAGTTCATAAATCAAATGGGTCTCATGCCCGATTCCATATTTCCAATTCCGAAATCGATTTAAGAAAAAATTGGGCCTCTGGCCCGAGAACGTCACTAAAAGGACTTCGAGTCCGAGAGTTTTCGAAACAAATGGGTCTCGAACCCGAGTTTACTTTTTCAAACCCAAAACCATTTTATTAAACTATTTCCAAAACTATAAGTATGGAAAATTAGAGTAAAACTGAAAACCTCGATTTACATGCAAGCACGTAAATGGCCTCGAAATGTGTGAAACAATGTAATTCACCAATATCCAATTCAACATCATAGAATAATATTCATAAACCATATAAAACATTTATACATGCATCACAGTTTAGAAATCAAGGTCCACTAACAGACCGTCCTATGTTGCCGCTTCAATTTGCGTGTCGTAAGCCTCACCGGGAAAATCGTCGTCACCGAGACTCCCAAAGCTGTCCAAATCAATCTAGAGGTTACTAACTATCTTATTAACCTCTCATTGAAGCCCCGTAATTTTTCCGAATTTTTAACTATTTTAAATCTCGAACCTAAACCTTCCGATGCCTGAACATTATCGAGACGGTGTCCAATCGACACGAAACCAGTCCCAAAATGTTCATTACATCGAATAGAAGATTTCACGTGTTGAAGACATCCCAATAAATTGGGCCACATGCCCACACGCGCCGTCTGAAGTGGCTGTGCGTGGGAGCCACGCGCCACTGTTCATCATCTTCTCCAATCAACTGAACCGGGCCGAACCGGTCTGGAAAGGTTCAGAGCCCAAACTCATCCATTTCTAATCCATTCTTTCCTATTTTGGTTTCTAAAGCTTCCTAATCTCATTTCCTATCTAGTTAACCATTAAAAGCATAGGAAAATCCATAAAACCCGTACCTCCAAGGTCAACCATGGTGGTGGTCGGTTCCTCTGTCGTTCACCGTCACTCCCGACCGTCTTAGCCCTCGAAATTGATTCCATTCACCTCACCATACCCCCAGAAGTATAACCAAATCGTTAGTTTCGATCAAAGACCAACAAAAATCGAAACTCGAATTTTGAATATAACAAAGGCCTTCGGGTTACTCACCTCCGCCGTCCACCACTGTGGCTCGCCGTCGTCCTCGTTCTCATTCTTTCCTTTCACTCTCTCACGGTCACACACGAGCACTCATAATGATTATGGTGGTGAGGAAACCGGGTGGTGGTATGTGTGTTTGTTTTGGAAGCAAAGAAGAAGAGAATGAAGATGGTGTCGTGGAAAAGAAGAGAAATGTGATTAAATGAGGGTGATGATCAGAAAAGAGTGAGATGAGATGGACGGTGGTGATTTAGGGAGTATAGGAATGGATGGCCAAGATTAAAGATGGGATAATTGGAAATTATAAAATAATAAAAGATAATGTTCATACCATATCGGTCCAGACCGAGCTTGAAGCCCACACTGACTACTAGCCCAGCACATTGCCAAAATAGCACCAGTCCGGACCAGTCTTGGAGGCCCAGCCCTCTACCTGGCTCCGCGTGTCGTCCCAGACTGACCTAGAGGGCCAGCCCTCTTCCAGACACCATGCCACCGGCCGACTCCAGAGGACCAGCTCCTGTAGATCTTCATGCACCCCGCCGATCAGATCAATACCACCTTCCGCACCGACTAGGGTTTGTATTGCTACAATGTGATGCCCTTCGGTCTCAAAAATACCGGGGCCACCTACCAAAGATTGGTAAACTACATGTTCGCCGACCAGATCGGCAAGACCATGGAGGTCTACGTGGACGATATGTTGGTAAAAAGTAAGACAGCCGACCAACACATCACCAACCTCACACGCATGTTCTCAGTCCTAAAAAAGTTTCAAATGCGGCCCAATCCTACGAAGTGCATGTTCGAGGTTGGTTCGGGGAAGCTCCTCGGCTTCATGATCAGCCAGCGCGACATCGAAGCTAACCCCGAGAAGATACAGGCACTTCTGAATATGAAGGTCCCCCAGACCCAGAAGGAGATCCAGAGCCTGACCGGCCGAGTCACCGCGCTGACCTGATTAATTTCAAGGCCAAACAATTGGTGCGTCCCCTTCTTCAAGGCCCTCGAGGCTCGGTCCAAAAACATTACCTGGACCGAGGAGAGCGACAAAGCCTTCACTGAGCTCAAAGTGTACATGAGCCGAGCACCCTTGCTATCCCGACCCGAGACTGGCGAGACCCTCATCAGGTACTTGTCGGTCTCCAGCTCCCCCGTCAACTCCGTCCTCATCAGACGCTCTGAGGGCGCCAAACACACCATCTACTATGTCAGCCGAGCACTACAAGACGCGGAAACCAGGTACACTGACCTTGAAAAACTAGCTTTTTCTCTGATCACTTCCTCCAGGAAGCTCCGGCCATACTTCCACGCGCCGGACAAACTATCATCGAGAACATCAAGTTTCATGTTGATCACTTTGCCGGAATCCTCTCCACGCGCCGTCACGCGCCGCCGCAAGCGGCTGCGCGTGAAAGCCACGCGTCTAGCACAATACACGCTACAGTGCATCGGTCTCGCCCGTTTGTCTGATAAACGGGTTGAAATACCCGCGATAGGATCCGATGCAATCTCAGTCAATTCGGCCTTAAATCGATTTGTTCTTTCAACTGATCCCATCTAATCCAACTTTATTTCTGTTCTTTGAATTCAATTACCTCAATTAAGGTCCAAAACTTCACAACTCACGATCGAACTTTGACGGGTCTCTTAATCGGGTTTCACGATTCCGTGCCTGATTTTCCATTTAATTCATATGGTTAGCATCGTGAGAGTATAAGTAACATTTCTATAAGATCAATTTCGTAAAATCTTACCTCTAACTAACTGAACTCAAGCTCGATTTTCGGCAGCCATGGTAGCTTCTGTTCTTCCTCAATTCGACATGATTTCTTTTCGTTTCTGTTGCAAAGATGTTCGTTTTGATCCTAGCAATGTACTTCAATCCTCAATTTCTCTTCTCCTGGCTCCCAAATTCGAATTCGATTTTCCCCCAATTTTTCTGAATTTTCGAAGTAAAATTCTCCCAATTCTCTCAACCTCTCGAGTTCCTCTCTCTCAGTTCACTTCCTGAGACGCTTAATTGCATAATAACGTCGAGCTAGGGGTTTATCACGGATCAATTGAACAAAATGATGATTTTAGTCATGATTTAGGGATAAATGTCAAAAGGGTACATCATGGTGTTTCCCATGAAATTCGGTCTCCGTGTAATCTAGGGGAAGAATAAGACAAAGGACAGGTGTCATTGTCTGATCAAGGTCAAAAGACCATTTTGCCCCTGGTTGGACAAATTACCATTTTGCCCCTAGGCTTCCGTGACCCGTAACGTTCGTATCCGAACTCCATTTTCGACGTGCCGCCTGTCGTTGTACTCAGGGCATCGAGACCTACCTAACGGTCCTCGAATCGTGTGAAAATTAGTTGTCAAACAAAAAGTCAACATTTTCCCCCTTTTCTTCCAAATTACGAAAATGCCCTTGAACTTCCGATCGTCATAACTTTTTCCCAGAATGTCGGAATTGGACGTGCCACCTGTCTATGGACTCGTGACGTCCCGAACTACGTCACGGTCATTGGTCAACGTCCGTTTGATTCACCAATCAAAAATTCAACTATTTGACCATACTATTCACAAAGGTAAAAACGTCATTTATTCATTATGTTACAAAATTATATTTTTCGAATTTCCGGGGCGTTACAACCTTCCCCCCTTAAGAAATTTCGTCCCCGAAATTTCAATGAAACAAATACGGGTACTGGTCTCGCATTTGTGTCTCAGGTTCCCACGTAGCCTCTTCCACATTCTCATTCCTCCAAAGAACCTTCACTAAGGGAATCGTCTTTCGTCGAAGCACTTTGTCCTTTCGGTCTAAGATCTGTGCAGGCTGTTCTTCAAAACTTAGGTCTTCTCTGAGTTCAACGGGCTGTTCCTCCAACACATGGGACTCATCATATACATATTTTCGTAGCATTGACATATGGAAAACATTATGGACCCTCGAAAGCTCAGAAGGTAATGCTAATTTGTAGGCAACCCGACCAATTCTCTCAACAATCTCATAAGGTCCAATGAAACGGGGCTCAATTTCCCGCGTCTGCCGAATCGTACTATACCTTTCTAAGGAGATAACTTCAAGAATACCCAATCTCCAACTGCAAATTCCAGATCTCTGACTCGGTGGTCTGCATAACTCTTTTGTCTGTCTTGGGATGTCTTGAGTCTGTCTCGGATGAGTTTAACCTTTTCCGTTGTTAAGTCTATCAATTCGGATTTAGCCAATTTGCTTTCGCCCACCTCAGTCCAACACAAAGGGGTTCTGCACTGTCGTCCATATAAGGCTTCATAAGGAGCCATCCCGATACTTGCTTGGTAACTATTGTTGTAGGCGAATTCCATCAATGGTAGATGTGACTCCCAAGTACCCTGGAATTACAAAACACATGCTCTCATCATGTCCTCCAAGGTCTGGATAGTCCATTCCGATTGCCCGTCGGTCTGAGGGTGGAATGCCGTACTAAAATGCAATCTCGTCCCGAAAGCTTCCTGTAAGCTTTGCCAGAATCTGGACGTAAATCGGGGATCTCGATCAGATACAATAGAGACAGGAGTGCCATGTAATCGAATAATCTCGTCAATGAAGAGTCTGGCATACTGCGTCAACCAAAAGTCTTCCCTTACAGGTAGGAAATGTGCTGATTTGGTAAGCCTATCCACAATTACCCAGACTCCATCGTGTCCTTTAGGCGTTCTAGGGAGTTTAAACACAAAATCCATTGTTATATGGTCCCATTTCCATTCCAGGATCGGTAGTGGTTGCAGTGCTCCATAGGGTCTTTGCCTTTCAGCCTTTACTTGTTGACATACCAAGCACTTACTCACATACTCTGCAATCTCCCGTTTCATACCCGGCCACCAATAATGCTCTCGCAGCGTACGGTACATTTTCGTCCCACCTGGATGCATATCATACGCCGAACTATGGGCCTCGTCCAGAATCTCTTTCTTTAATGTTACATTTTCGGGCACACACAACCGTCCGTCCTTCACTAGGGCTCCATCCCTTCTAATTGCAACATCTTGTCGTTCCCCCGCATCAGCTTCAATTCTGAGGACACACAAGATAGGGTCTTCAAGTTGGGCTTCAATAACTTGATCAATCAGAATTGGTCGCACCTGGAAACTAGCTAGCAAGCCACCTTGGTTATCCAGTCCCAAAGCAACTCCAGTCCTACGAAGTTCAACCAATAAAGGCAAACGCACCATTCGTAGATGTGCCACAGTATAAGCTGATTTCCGACTCAATGCATCAGCTACCACATTAGCTTTTCCAGGATGGTACTCAATCGTGCAGTCGTAATCCTTAATTAGCTCCAATCATCGTCTCTGTCTCAAATTCAATTCCTTCTGTGTGAAAAAGTACTTCAAACTTTTATGATCAGTGAAAAGTCTACATGTCTCCCCATACAAATAATGTCTCCAGATCTTTAGGGCATGTACCACCGCAGCTAATTCCAAATCATGGGTGGGATAGTTACGCTCATGCGGTTTCAATTGTCGAGAGGCATACGCAATCACCTTTCCATGTTGCATTAACACACACCCCAATCCTTGTAAGGATGCATCACTGTACACTTCAAACTCCCCACTATCATCCGGAAAGGTTAAGATAGGCGCAGAGGTCAGCCTTTTCTTCAGTTCTTGGAAACTTTGCTCGCAGTCTTTGCCCCAAACAAACTTGATTCCTTTCCTGGTTAGGCGGGTCATCGGAGCAGCAATCGCAGAGAAGCCTTCCACAAAACGCCTGTAATAACCGGCCAATCCCAAAAAGCTCCTTACTTCGGTCACTGTCTTCGGCTGCTCCCAGTTTTCTATCGCTTCTATCTTCTGGGGATCAACACGAATCCCATCCACGGAAATCACATGTCCCAGAAAACCAACACTCGTTAACCAAAATTGGCACTTACTCAGTTTGGCAAAGAGCTGGTTCCTCCTTAGCATATCAAGCACAATCCTCAAATGTTCCTTATGTGCCCTCTTGCTGCTTGAATACACTAGAATGTCATCAATGAATACAATAACAAATTGGTCAAGGTACTTCTGGAATACTCGGTTCATCAAATCCATGAATGTTGCAGGTGCATTAGTCAATCCAAATGGCATCACCAGAAATTCATAATGACCATATCGAGTTCGAAAAGCTGTCTTTGGAATGTCCTCCTCTCGAATCCTTAACTGGTGGTAACCAGAACGCAGATC
Organism: Prinsepia uniflora; assembly: GCA_032719365.1. Taxonomy (NCBI): domain Eukaryota; kingdom Viridiplantae; phylum Streptophyta; class Magnoliopsida; order Rosales; family Rosaceae; genus Prinsepia; species Prinsepia uniflora. The sequence continues at coordinate 22,370,694 of CM064862.1, forward strand.
AATCTTCGAAAAATACTTAGCTCCCCTTAATTGATCAATCAGATCATCAATCCAAGGCAAAGGATACTTATTCTTTATCGTGACTTTATTAAGTTGCTTGTAATCCATGCATAGTCTCAAACTTCCTTCCTTCTTTTTCACAAACAATACTGGGGCTCCCCAAGGCGATACACTCGGTCGAATGAACCCCAAATCCACGAGGTCTTGCAACTGTACTTTCAATTCCCTTAACTCAGCTGGTGCCATCCGATAAGGTGTCAAGGATATAGGTCGTGTACCAGGAATTAGTTCGATAGTGAACTCAATCTCCCGAGAAGGTGGTAATCCTGGTAAATCCTCAGGAAATACATCTGGGAAGTCACACACTACTGGGATATCCTCGGCCTTGACTGGTACATCCCGTGCATCGATAACATAAGCTAGATTACTCTGGCAGCCCTTCCTCAGAAATCTATCTGCCGAGAGGGCTGATATGACTCTAGGGGTTAACATCCTCCGATCTCCCTGAAATATCACCTCAGGTAATCCAGGGCTCCGAAGTATCACCCTCTTATCAAAACACTCGATAGAGGCATGATGGGTTGTCAGCCAATCCATCCCAAGGATAACATCAAAATCACACAAGTCTAGGAGTATCAAATCAACCACTAGATGCACATCCCCTATCATAATAGGGTATCCTCGTATCACCTGGTTTACTACATACAACTCTCCAGTCGGTGTACCGACTCCCATCTCACACCCGATCGCAGTATCTGCTAACAGTGCATACTCCCGAGAAACAAAAGAGTGGGTAGCTCCCGGATCTATTAAAGTACGTGCATGATGTCCGAAAATAGTAAACATACCTGTCACCACCTCCGGGGCTGCCCGGGCCTCCTGTTGAGTCACTGCATAGACTCGAGCCTGTGGTCCCGAAGTCCGACCACGCCCTCGTGATCCACCAGATCCACCACGAGTTCTGCCACCTCCTCTCCCTAGCATTTGAAGCCAAGGTTGTACTAGGGCCCTGCTCAGTAGTGCCCCAACCAGCACCACTACCGCCAGATCGATAAGGGCATTCCCTTATGATCTGTCCAGGTTCTCCACAAAAATAACAAGTTATTGTACTAGGCCGGCTAGGTCTACCACTCTGGCTACCAGTAGATCCCACAGATGTTCCGCTAGCTTGTGATGTCGCCTGGGGTATGTAACCATATCGCTGTGTACTCCCACCACCAAAGCTCGAACGAGTGCCACGAGAAGATCCAGAGCCATAATTACCTCTCTTGGAGGACCTCTGGTTCGCAGATCCTTGGTACTGACGGTCCCGACGTCGACCAGAGCCCGAGAACTGCTGTGGCACAGGCAAGGTCACCTCAACTCGTGCAGCTGCATCAGACAACTCTCGCAGGGTGGCATAAGTTCCTACCGTCACAGCTCCCCGGATGTCATTCCTCAGTCCTTGCTCAAACCTTCGGCACTTGTCCTCCTCGTTGGATACATATAGAGGAGCAAAACTGGACAGGTTCAGGAATTTCTGCTCATAGTCTGCCACTGACATGTCCCCCTGATGTAGTTGTAGGAATTCAACCTCCCTAGCATTACGAAATGAGCGAGGATAGAACTGATCCAGGAAACGATGGCGGAAGTCCTCCCAACTTAGGGTGCGGGCATCCATCCCTGTCAGCTACAATCCACGCCACCATCGGTAAGCTTGGCTACTCAGCATAAATGTGGCCAGTGGAACCATATCTCCTGGTGGACACTGTATAATCTCGAAGATCCGCTCAAATTGAGTAATCCACTCATAAGCCTCTTCTGGGTCAGTCAGGCCAGTGAATGCAATGGCCCATAAACGTTGAGCTTTCTCTACGTCCGGACCTCCAAACTCATCACCAGCCTGGGTACGGGGCTCGCGTCTCGGAGGCATATTGTGATGTTCTATAAGAGAAACATATCAGTATCACAACTCGTGCATACTAATGTGCAAGACTCAGACCGTAACCTAATGCTCTGATACCAAATTGTCAGGACCCGACCCTCTTCTGTCAGGTCCCGATTCATCTAGCACGATATTGTCCGCTTTGGGCCTCGCCCTCACGGTTTTGTTTTCGGGAGCTCACGGTGCAACTTCCCAGGGGGTCACCCATCTAGAATTGCACCAGCCTCAACTCGCTTAACTTTGGGGTTCCAATCCCCCCCAAAGCCACTGAGCTCCCAAAAGGCCTCATGCTAGATAGGTGTGTGCCTACACCTTTAAGGCACACTACCATTCCCTTCCCAGACCATTCCCCCCTCGCAGGAATGTGGGATCGTTCACCGTTCACTCCAGGACACGGGTCTTACAATCCACCCCCCTTAGGGCCCAGCGTCCTCGCTGGCACAATTCCCGATCGGGGTCTGGCTCTGATACCAATTTGACAAGACCCATCCCGGTTATCCCTCGATAGTCGTGATGAATCCTGCTCCCGTCTGACAATAACTAAAAATTACCGAAAGTAACCAAACTTATATACATACATCACACAAAAAATCCCGAACACATTGTCAGACAAAGGATAGTTAAGTTTTACAGACCAATGACGTCACAAGTTTGACTAGTCAAAGACAATACAGAGCATAGGTACTATTACAGATAGGGGTCAAATTCCTACTCTGTAGAGTGTCTGAGTGCGCAACGGTCTATTTATTCTTTTGCCTCGTTTGCCTCGTTTCTAGCCCTCGTACCTTTGCACTGGCCTGGAGGGTGCATAAAACAGTAAAGGTGTGAGTGGACAAAAATAAAGTTTGATAAGTACATTTACCAAAACACATTTCTTACCCTCCAGTTTTCGCAAACATGCATGCATAACATAAACACATGTGTAATAATATGAAATCAATTTATGACAGAAAGCATCATTTTCTAAAGTCTCTGGACACAGATATCAATAAATCATAATACCACCAATCCTCAATATCCAATCACATTATCCATATAACCCGTCATGATATCAATGCAACGCGTGCAACTCGGTGTCTCACGTCCGAGTACATCCCCCAGGATCTACGACGTCTAGGGGGATATCAACTCTAGGATCAACAACGTCTAGAGGATATCATCATAATCCCACGCTCCTGCGAGTGAGCCTCCCTCGGAGCTACTCATCTCCAGGCAGTGGATCGTGACTACTCCAGGATCTACGACGTCCGGAGGAGACTATCAAATCACAGAGGATGGTATATGTGGAACAGGTCACCCAAAACTAGTAATCTCATTTTAAAATTATTTATGTCTCAAATCAAGTAAAAACATTTCAATAGGGCCTATGCCCGAGACATAGCTTTCACAAATCAAGTTCCACAAAACCATCATTAAACAGTGTCCAGGATTCACTTTAGAAACCAAAATCATTAATTTAATCATATTCACATGTGACTCCAAATCCGAGTCAAAATTACTATTCACTTGGGTCACAAGCCCAAAATACCATTTTCACGCAAATCCGTGCAACCGTAAACCCGAGTTGCCACGATCACGTAAATCCATAAAATCAATTCCTGACTCATAACTCGAGTCAAAACATCATTATAATCATTTTCAGTCCCAGGCCCACGCCCAAAACATCAATTTCGTCATTTCTCGAAAGTCGTGCCAAAATATAATATAATAATCATAAAATCGAGAAAATCGAGAAATCACCGAATCAAAACATCAATCATGTCAAATCATAGAAAATCATATAATAAAGCACTTTAAACCAGATATGCATGCATCACGGTTAGAAAACCAAAAGTCCACTCACACACACCGTCCCGATTGTTCAGCCTCGAGCTGTTTGTTTTCCTCCGACGTCCCAGGAATATTCCAACCTGTCAAACAAAGTGATTTAAGGTTACTAGACTATCATATAATCCTTAAATAAGAATCCCCTAATTTTCGGAATTTTATAATATTATTTTAATATAATTTAAACGTGTCGGGTACTCGGAACTACACTGAAACCATATCTGATTGACCCGAAACCAACGCAGATAGGTTCGTATCATCGAGAACATCAAGTTTCATGTTGATCACTTTGCCGGAATCCTCTCCACGCGCCGCCGCAAGCGGCTGCGCGTGAAAGCCACGCGCCTAGCACAGTACATGCTACAGTGCGTCGTTCTCGCCCGTTTGTCTGATAAACGGGTTGAAATACCCGCGATAGGATCCGATGCAATCTCAGTCAATTCTGCCTTAAATCGATTCGTTCTTTCAACTGATCCCATCTAATCCAACTTTATTTCAGTTCTTTGAATTCAATTACCTCAATTAAGGTCCAAAACTTCACGACTCACGATCGAACTTCGACGGGTCTCTTAATCGAGTTTCACGATTCCGTGTCTGATTTTCCAATTAATTCATATGGTTAGCATCGTGAGAGTATAAGTAACATTTCTACAAGATCAATTTCGTAAAATCTTACCTCTAACTAACTGAACTCAAGCTCGATTTTCGGCAGCCATGGCAGCTTCTGTTCTTCCTCAATTCGACATGATTTCTTTTCGTTTCTGTTGCAAAGATGTTCGTTTTGATCCTAGCAATGTACTTCAATCTTCAATTTCTCTTCTCCTGGCTCCCAAATTCGAATTCGATTTTACCCCAATTTTTCTGAATTTTCGAAGTAAAATTCTCCCAATTCTCTCAACCTCTCGAGTTCCTCTCTCTCATTTCACTTCCTGAGACGCTTAATTGCATAATAACGTCGAGCTAGGGGTTTATCACGGATCAATTGAACAAAATGATGATTTTAGTCATGATTTAGGGATAAATGTCAAAAGGGTACATCATGGTGTTTCCCATGAAATTCGGTCTCCGTGTAATCTGGGGGAAGAATAAGACAAAGGACATGTGTCATTGTCTGATCAAGGTTAAAAGACCATTTTGCCCTTGGTTGGACAAATTACCATTTTGCCCCTAGGCTTCCGTGACCCGTAACGTTCGTATCCGAACTCCGTTTTCGACGTGCCGCCTGTCGTTGTACTCAGGGCATCGAGACGTACCTAACGGTCCTCGAATCGTGTGAAAATTAGTTGTCAAACAAAAAGTCAACATTTTCCCCCTTTTCGTCCAAATTACGAAAATGCCCTTGAACTTCCGATCGTCATAACTTTTTCCCAGATTGTCGAAATTGGACGTGCCACCTGTCAATGGACTCGTGACGTCCCGAACTACGTCACAGTCATTGGTCAACGTCCGTTTGATTCACCAATCAAAAAGTCAACAATTTGACCATACTATTCACAAAGGTAAAAACGTCATTTATTCATTATGTTACAAAACTACATTTTCCGAATTTCCGGGGCGTTACAGTACACCTTCATCACGGGTCAGCTTTACAAGCGCGGTTTCACTCTTCCGCTTCTTAAATGCATCGATTCTCAAGCCGGGAAACTCCTCCTCCTAGAGATCCATGCTGGCGTCTGCGGTAATCACTCGAGCCCCCGCTCGCTTGCCCACAAGGCTTTCCGCCAAGGATTCTACTGGTCGGCCATGCATGCTGACGATGCCGACCTCACTCGGCATTGTGATGCGTGCCAGTGCTTTGGCCCGTTTATCCTCCCAAGAACCTGGCGCCAATGATCACCCCATAGCCTTTCGCTCAGTGGGGACTCGACCTTATCGGAAAGATGCCAACCGGTAAGGGACAGACCGAGTATGCGGTGGTCGCGGTTGACTACTTCACCAAGTGGGTCGAAGTAGCTGACAAAGAGACGACCGAGGGACTGCAGCAACACACGAGTTAATAAAAATACCAAAGGTAAAGAACGAAACGCAAGTCAAAGCAAACCGAGTGACTTACATTGGAGGTAGCGGCCATCGACCTAAACAGCCGCTCGGGGACCGCTTCCCTAGAGCAGGTAGCTAGACCGCGCAGCCCCTTGGAGGCACCCGCCGCCATGTTTTCTATGACCGGCTGCATCCGCTCACGCACCGAGGCAGGAGTATCCTCCCACCGATCCCTTCCAGCAAGTGGTCCACACCGACTCGAGTCTTGCTGAGCCCACTGCTTAGCAAGGAGAGCAGCCTCAGAGGGGCGCAGCGGGACCGACCGTGATTGCTCAAACTTCTTCGGGCACAACTCCTGCTGCAGAAGTGCACCCTTTGGCTGAGGACCGGTAGGCGGTGATGCCCCCCGGAAGGTAAATGATGACTCGGGGAAGGCCATCTCGCGCGTGTCAGAAATAGCGGCCCGTGTCCTCACCTCCTCCGCGGTCTTGGCGAGCGAGTTCAAGACCTACCTCTCCCGCTCGGCCTCGTTCTCCGTAACCACGATGCTGACAGGGGCGTCAGCCAGAAGTATGGGCTCGGGGTCCTCCAGGACAATAACCAGAGCCGCAACCTCCAGCTCGGTGCATTCGGCCACCGACCCGGGCATCAGATTCTTCAGCCGCCTCGGTACAGTAGGGGCGGCCGCCGACAAGGGCATCGGATTCTTCAGCTGGCTCTTCCTTCTTTTCTTCCCCCCGTCAACACCGAACAGCTTGCCGAGCCTCTCGGTCACCCTTGGGTTGAAGTCAGGCGACTGCTGGGATCCCGAGCTGGCATCCGGGGCCTGCTTCCTTTTATGGCCAGAACTTGCCGACCCAGCCCCCTTCCTCTGCTCTTCCCACCTGGACATTTTCTACTCTGTCCTTGCCTCCTCGGCCGCTCGGTCAATCCTTTTTTTAACGTCTTTAGGGACGACTTGCACCAAACACCAAGTGTCAGAAATTGCAAAAAAAAAAAAAACAGAAAGCACACAGGAATGTGACGTATAGCGAACAGGGCTACTTATCAAGGTTGGGGATCAAACCGACCTCGTGCAACAGTCGGGGTACCCGAAGCACGCCTCAGTGGAGCCACGGGGCGGTGCACGTCTTCCTGACCTGCTCGCATGCCTTCTTCTCTTTGGATATGGGGATCGTCTCGGGAAGAATATCTGCACAAGAAAACCCATCGGTTAGCCATGTCCACCGACCTACAATAGTGGCAGGAAAGTTTTAAGCTAACGACCGACCCTTGGCACCCAGATCCTGGAAAGACGACGGTATGCCTCGTCCTCCCCATTTCCCACCGACGTAGATAAATTTGTTCTTGTACGTCTTCTGGGAGGACGGTATGCCATAGATGAACTCTCCCCGCGCCTCCTTGTCCTTACACCGAGCATGCACCCAGCCTATGCTCTGCTGCTGCCGCGCAAACTCGTACAAATGGACGACCTGGGCGTAGGTTGGTGGCTTCTCTCCAGTTCTGGCAAAGGCAGCGTACAGGCTGACCAAAATGATCCAGACATTCGGGTTCAGCTGACGGAGGGCCACGCCCAGCCCTCGGATCATCCTCCTTAGTCCTGGGTGCAGGGGCATCCAGACACCGTGGCTGTACAGTTCGGTATGGAGCAAGGCCCATCCCTCTGGAGCCTCACTGGGCAGCTCGGTGGGATCGACCAACCGCATCTCCACCTCCTCCGGTACGCCCCATGCTGACCGGAATTTCTTTACTGACGCCTATGTCTCTCGACTCTCATAGGCGTCAATCGACCACACCACCGTGTCGGCCTCCTCGGTAGGGGCTTTAGCGGCCCGAGCCGTGCTCGCACTGGCCGCCCCTTTCTTACTGGTCGAGGTTTTCTCCACCCTCGACCGACCGGACGCCGACACCCCGGTCTGATCACCCCTGGCATCATTCTGGGCCCCACGCCTCGTCGGTGTACCCACCACCAAAACGCCTCCGTCTACCGAGGATCTATGTTGCTCCCTTTCGTCGTAGTCCCGCACTTCGTTGGATTGGTTATCCCTCTCAGCCATCGCACCACTGCGAGCAGGAAATACAGACAAAAAGCAAACCTCTTGAACACCAACCCGTGTTTTACCAGTTTTAACCCATGTCCGAACCCCGGTTCATCCACAGTTCATTCCCCAATTATAAACAAAAACACCGCAAAGAAAAGCCAATGGGGGAGACGAACACCTTACCTTATGCTTCGCAGACACAATGTCCTTGCCAGAACTTGTACCACCATGACAGGTTATCGGAATCCTCGCCGGAAATCGCCTACAGCAAAGACACTGAACGCACCACCAAGTTGCACGAAGGTAAAAAGGATAAAAATGCTTTTTTCATCCAGTATTTATAGGCCCGGGTCGGTAATCGAAGCGTCACCTTGTTCCGCGTGACATTTATTACCCTAGACAGTTGTCCCCCACGGGGCACGCGTGACCATAAATGCCACTGACAACCAACGATCGGGAATACCAACCGTCCACCAACCGACACACAACGCAGACGGCTCCTCGATTCCTTCAACAGTCACATCCACTGACCCACGACATAGGTAACTCCTCGACTGCCACACCTACTGGCGTCTTTTCCTGCCCGCACTGACCGAATCATGACGTCTCGGTCTACCACCCACACTTTGTCACCAGCGCATCCGCTCGTTTCAATCCCTCACCTGGGGGACTTGGGGGATTGAAGGCATGTACATCTGGTCTGGGGCTCTTTTTTTTACAAGTCCCCAACCGAGAAATTCCACCTCGGTCACGAACTTGGGGGACTTCTGTTCATACCATATCGGCCCAGACCGAGCTTGAAGCCCACACTGACTACTGGCCCAGCCCATTGCCGAAATAGCACCAGTCCGGACCAGTCTTGGAGGCCCAGCCCTCTACCTGGCTCCGCGTGTCGACCCAGACCGACCTAGAGGCCCAGCCCTCTTCCAGACACCATGCCACCGGCCGACTCCAGAGGACCAGCTCCTATCGGTCGATGGGTCGGCCCAGTGCCACTGCCTAACACAAGCCTAAGGGACCCAGGCCCACCCACACGGACAAGTCCCACTCGATATGGATGGCACCTCAGTCCCATAGCGAATTGATATTTGTCCCACATCGGGAAAATAAAAATATTATATTCGCCGCACCCATACAAAAGGGGTCCACTTGTCGTACAAAGGGAACTAAGCAATTTACTGTTTATTATTACTTTTACAGTATACTTTCTACTACCCCCTAAACCTTATACCGACCACTGACTTGGGCGTCGGAGTACCTTTGGGCCGGTACCACACCGGTGCTTATACTCTCACCGACCAACCAGTTTCCTTTCTTTTCAGGTTCACACAGGGCACGTGGCAGAGCAGCATTTGCTCCCTAAGTTGGCACATTTCGTGCATCAACAGATAATATTATTTAATTATGTAGATCCACAAATTAGGGGTTTGGGCCAATGGGATGAGTGACACTTGTCACTCATCCATGGGTCCCAGTTAAAATATCTGCCCAATCAGAATAAGTCACCTCAACATCGCCTCGATAATTGTGCATAGTGAAATCAAACTTCCGTGACCCATAACTTTCCCGTTCGAAGTCCAATTTCAGTGTGCCACCTTTCTACGGATTTGTATCGTCCCGATCTACGAAACAGTCTTTGGCCCTCGGCCATCAGATCTCCCAATTCAAAATTCAACTATTTGCCCCTTTTAACCAAAATTACCAAAATACCCTTGACCTTTCGAACGTCATAACTTTTTCCTTGAATGTCGGAATCGAACGTGCCACCCGTCTATGAACTCATGACGTCCCGAAATACGTCACAGTCATTAGCCAAAGTCCATTTGACCGCCTGAACGAAAAGTCAACATTTTGCCCACGTCTAGGGGAAAAACGGTCATTTTGTATCATTCGTCCGATTTCACTCAACTAATCATCGATTAACCACACATCGATTAACCACACTAATCTTGATTAGTCACTAATCTAATCATGGAATTCGAGACGGGTCGTTACACGTCCTTCACCTTCGATTCCGATCCCAAATGGCTCGTACCACCACCAAAAACATAACCCCAACGTTAGAAAACACCCCTATGTCTAAATGCAAAGTTTCGAATTCAAAAGCCACGTGTTTCGATTTTTACCTTTTTCACGGTTTCCTCAGTCGTTCACGGCGGCTCCACCGTCCCTTTCCGTTCCTCTGGTCACACTATCATTTCCTCTGTCCATCTAGGGTCTCAAAAAGGTGCGGAGATAAGGATGGATTAAAATGAATGAGGGGTTCTCGGTTTTGGATTGAATGAAGAGGGAAGGGTTTCAAATGCATGTATGTGAGGGAAGTGAGCAATGGATAAGTGACACTTGTCACTCATCCATTGGGCCTAAGACAAATATATGGGCCCCACATGGGACAAAAGGTACTCGTCTTCGTAAAATAGCAAAAGTACCTCCGAACTTCTGTGACCCGTAACTTTATCGTCGAATGTTCGATTTTGACATGTCGTCTGTCTACGGACTCGTATTGACTCGATCTACATAACAGTCCTCGGTCCATATGCATTGGACCTCTCGAGTCAAAAGTCAACTTTTTGCCCTCGTCTATGGGCAAAATCGTAATTTTTCCCTGATTGTCCAATAACCCTCGACTAATCCCCTATTAGTATCGCTAATCCTCGATTTAATCTTAATCAATCCCAAAAATTTGGGACGGGTCGTTACACGCTTGGCTCCTACTGGCCGCCCTGGGAGCGCCTAGGGCCGTTTTGAACATTGTTCACGGTTATTTGGATCATGCCATCGCTGAAGCAATTGTAGCCGGCTTTATTGGACAGCTTCGAGGATGGTGGGATTTCCATCTTAGTGAAGAAGCTAAGAGAGATATTCTTGCTACTACTACAAAAGTAAGTGACGTTAATGGGCAGATTGTAGCCCAAGAGAATGCGGTGAATACCCTAATTTATACAATCACCCTTCGTTTTGTTGGATTTACTGAGCTCCAACAGGATAAATATAAAGAATTACTAATGAATCTAAAATGTCCCATGCTATCGCATTTTAGATGGTATAAGGATGTTTTTTATGCTAAAATTTTTTCTTAGATCTGATTGTTTTGCTGATTTCTGGAAAGAAAATTTTCTTTCTGGACTACATCCCTTATTCGCTGCAAAGGTATGAAGCATGATAAGAGGTAAATTTGGAGGCGTTATACCTTATGATAGGTATACTTATGGAGAATTAACCTCATAAATATGTGCTGAAGGATTAGCACTCTATACTAACATGAAGTTGAAAAAATATCTTGATAAGCAAAAGATATTAAGGTCTAAAGAAATGGGAGATTTCTGTGAGCAATTTGGGTTTGACCCCAAAGATCCCTCTACACGGCGAAAACCTTTCCACAAGAAAAAGAAGTTTTCAAGGAAACATGATTCCGACAAGCCTTATCGATCATATAAACCTTATAGGTCCTCCTGATATCGAAAGGTTTCCTCTCGTAAATCTAAAGAAGGACGAGAAGGGAAAGGAAAAGATAAAAAAAGAAAGATCCGCCAAAAGGCCTCTTGTTTGTTATAAATGTGGAAAAGTTGCACATACTCGACCTGAATGTAGAATGGAAGAAAAGATTAAAAATATGAATTTAGATGAAGGATTAAAACGTCAGTTGTTTCAACTCATGTTGAATTCATCTAACTCTGAAAGTAGCGAGGATGAAATAGCAGTTCTTGAAGATGAAGAGTTGTTTACGTCATCATCAGAAGAAGAAGGCTATGACACAGATTCTGAAGAGGATTGTGCTTACAAAATGAATCTCTGTGTCATCACTAAGGAAGAAAGTCTGATTTTATACTTAATTGATAAAATTGAAGATCCTCTTGAGAAAAGAGAAGTCCTTGAAAAATATCTGAATATAGCCAAGGAGAAAGAAGCTCATATGCCGAGTGCTAAACAAGCAATTGAAACTTATAGTTTCAAAACCATTACTGATAGAATAGCAAAAAAACTCGAAAAGAACCTATACTTGCTGAAATGCAACAAAAGTCTCAAAAGAAGAGTTCAAATTTTGGAACTCTGTCATCCTTCGCTTGAAAATGACGGCAATGATAATGAAACTGAAAAGGAGTTTCAGCGTTTTCTGAAGGATTTTTCGAAAGTCATAACACCGGAACCTGAACAAGAAATAGAGCAAGTCACTCCTGTAGGCAACCCAGAAGGCAACATTTCAGGTCTCAAGTTTGTCAATAGCATCGACAAAGTAATTTCTCAAATATATATATATATATATATATATATATATGAATATTTGATAATTGTAATTGTACTATATGTAATTAAAATAGCCTATTTGATAAAAAGGAAAAAAAAAAACTATATATTTAGTGAGCTTTGTAGTATGGATGTGTATCTTTTTGAAATTGTTGTTCGGAGTACTGGTTCTAACCACTGAAGAAAGCCCTATAGAAAATATTACTGAAAAAAATTGACAGAAAAATAAAAGAAGGGAAAGTAAATGTCATAATATCAAAATATAACATCCAACCATCTAATGATCGATATCATAGTATTAGCTAGAAACCTTAGTGTAAGACCAAGAGTGGTGGTTAAGCCATAGTGCCAGAATGGAAACTACACCATAGCACCATCAATCGTTAGCAGCTATAATGGCAAAAATTATATAATTTTCTTAAATTTTTTCATTGTTTAAGTTAAAGTAGTATAAGGACGGAACAATGTAATCTGCGTGAATACAAGTTTATTGTTAAATTTGGTAGTGGTCAAGGAACCATGCATTGAGTCCTGGTAAATATCACTTTGGTTGACGTCCCTAACAAAAGTCGTTTTGGCCGAGTGGTTAAGGCGTGTGCCTGCTAAGTACATGGGGTTTCCCCGCGCGGGTTCGAATCTCTCAGGCGACGCTTTGTTTTAGATTTTTTTTTCTCCAAATTTTCGCGAAGCGCGGTCGGCCCAATTCTTTTTTTCCCAACTTTTCTGGAAGCGAGGTCGACGGTCGACCCTTCTCACTTTCTCAGTCTTGGGACACGTGTTGGGCATTGAGAGCGGCCAATCCCAAAAGGCCAATTTGTCTTCTGAGTGGGAAGCCCAGTCAAATATGATAATTTGGTCCCGTTGAATTTTGAAAAGCCAAATTAATTTGAATTGATTTTTAATGTGGCGAGTGGCGACCTTTAAGATGTTTCACTAAAACATCTATTCCGACAATTTTTCAAAAAAAAAAAAAAACATCTATTCCAACCCCCAAAAAAAAAAAAACAGTGGCTACCCCAAATGAAACCCCATTTTGACAAAAAATTTCTTCAGTTGTCACCCAAAAAATTAAGAGGACAATTGATTATGGATGACGAGCGCAGCTAAAGTGGCTTGCAGACATGCAGTGCAGATTGAGAAGCCACTCGCATACCCCTCTACGCTGTTTAAGGACAGACTTTGACCTCTCCAACTCAACTCTCATACGACCTTTTCTCCTTTTCTTTAGATTACACACGCTATACTTCTTAGAATGTGACATTTTTTGCAGGGTAATTAAATCATAAGTCATTTTATTTAAAAATTTGTATATAGAAAAATTTAACTCACAAGTTCTTTAATTAATCAAAATTATACAATTTAAAATAGATAATAATTTTTATATAAATTACAACTAATATCATCCAATTGTAAACTAATCCATGACCAATCTAAAAAGTACTTACCAAAATCTATCATAATTTCAATATTACTTTTTATTTTTATTTTTTATTATAAGATTATATCGAGGATTATGAAATAATTACTCCTAGTTATATTTTTTTTTTCACTTGCTCATTTTAAAAGTAATATAAGTATCTAATCTAACTTAAAATAAGATAATTAAAAGCAATAATCCTTCAAAAATATTTTTAAATTTTAAATTTAATAATTTGGTAAATTTTGTATAGTTTAGGGTTTAATTCTTGAATTTTAATAATTCTTTATCTTCCAATATTAAATAATTTGGTAAATTTTGTATAGTTTGACACAAAATTGAATAATTAAACCCTATGTCGTAGGATTTTCCGCCACCATCTCCCCCCCCCCCCCCCCCCCCCCCCCCCTCCCCCACCCCAAAAGAAAAATTCTACACCCTGCTGTGCCAAAATTCAAAAATGAAACTCTATGTCGTACGATTTTCCGCCACTATCCCCCCTCCAAAAAAAAATTCTATACCTTACTGTTGAACCCCAACCAATACGGATTTTAATTTTAATTTATAGAAAAAATTCAATTATAACTATATATAATATATATATATATGTATATATAGTATACATATATAATATTTATTATATGCATCATATAATAAAGGGCCAAAGAAGCCAAAGAAATCAAACACTAATGGGCACATGGGGCAAAGGGGAAAAAAAAAGACAATGTTATTTTTAACTGTTTAACGGAATTCTCAATAACTTACTCATCCTCTTTATTGAGATATAAAATTGTAGATATGGAATTTATTGCTTACAAATTCTGTTTAGAGACTTTTGAATATAAAAAGTTTGAGATAAGGTCTTATTTTGTTTAATATATAAACATGAAAAATTTTAAATAAAAGTAAAAGTTGTTAGGAGTGTAACAATGATTTACTCTTTTTTAAACACCCACATTATATCGTACATATGTACGACATTTTAAATTTCATTATTTATAAATATAAGATGGATAAATTGCAAATGACTATATTCAATTCAATTTGAGAGGTTTGTAAATAACTACTTGATATATGTTAGTTACGAAATACTTTGTTCATTGATTTTGTTATACTAAAGATTTAAATTTAAAAAAATTGGTAAAAGGGCAGAACATATACAACAACAAAAAGAAACAAAACCTAACAAACAACCGCCCGCGACTGCCCTATACCCATAGAATCCAACTCAAGCCGTGGCAAATTTCTAATAGGCGACTGCCCGAAAACCTCCACCCCAAGCAGCACTAACACGACCCACCCCCAATCCCCTGTGATTAAGGGCTAAGTCATGCTCTCGTCCAACTTACGCGTAATACAAAGGCTAAACCGACGTCCAACCTCCATGTAACACGTAAGTCGGATAAGAGATTTCCAAACGAACCGTCCACCAGTTCCGGACTTCCCAGAGCGCGCAGAATCTACTGTGAATCGTATGTGTTATGTTTCGGTCTCTCTAACAACAGCCCGCACTACATCAAACCTAGAAGGTATCGAAAACATAAAAAGACTGTGAGTGGACAAAACTAAATAATATGTTCTGAAAACAGGTTATAGAAAAGTACATTTATACTCACCACGCAAAAACCAATGCATGCATATGAAAACCATTCCAGAAAACCATTTCATATCCAAAAACCATCAATGAAAACCAGAATCGTTTCTTTCCTCAAATCCAGGGTCTCAGCCCAAAATCATAAATCCTCATTAAAGTACGGGAACTCAGCCCAAAACTCATCAAATCCAAATCATCCGGGCCATTACCCAAAACATATGAAAACCAGTGAAAAACATCAATCAATCAAGTTGTTGGATCTCAAGTGCGCCCGAGTCTTTAAACTCAAAACACATGCACATAATCAGGCATTCTCGAGATATCAACGAGTCTTTAAACTCAAAACACAATCAGCAGGCCTCAGAGGATATCATAATAACCAAGTCTTTAAACTCAAAACATATCAATCCAGGGCTCTCTCTCGTCAATCAACCGAATCTTTAAACTCAAAACCAGATCCAGCTATTTTCCGGGTCTTTAAACCCAAAACCAGTTTTCAACGGGTCTTTAAACCCAAAATCAAGTGAAAATCATAGAAAATCCATATCCGAATTCGCAATAATGATTCCATAAGCTAGCATCTGAAACCTTCATCCCGAACCCAAATCCAGAATTTCACTTTCAAGTTCCAAAACTGAATCTGAATCATATTTTTGAAATTCAATTCTAAAACCGAAATCACATGAACAGGGCTTCAAGCCTGAAATCACTTTTCCAAAATCCATCGTAAATCATTGAAATCAAATCATAGTTCAAATCCCAAAATCAAATCATCAAAACCATGATCAAATTGCAACATAAATCGTAAGCTCGTAAAACGTGCAAATAAGTAATCATCTCGAAATATGTGCAAAATCGTAAATCATCAAGTTCAGAATCATAAACATAGAAATCATGTATAGAAAATATATAAAAACATATATGCATGCATCATAAGTTAGAAAGCATAGTCCACTCACAGGCCATTCTCGTCGCCGCCTCGATACGCGTGCACTATGCCGTTCCCAGCTAATCCGCTATCACTGGCTTTCCAGAATCTGTCCAAATCTCATAATAAGGTCACTAACTACTTCATAAAGCTTATACTAAAGCTCAATAATTTTTCCGAATTTTTAACTATTTTTAACCGAGCCCTAAAACCTTTGGACATCCAAAACATATCGAGACAATGTCTTATCGACTCGAAACCAGTGCCAAAATGTTCGTTACATCGAATACTTTAAAAGTCATGTTGACAAATTCCCCAGAATAGGCTTTACGCGCCCCCATGTGCCACCCAAAGGGGCTACGCGTGAGGCCCACGCGCCATACTATTCATCGTCTTCTTCCTCTCGTCAACCCGGTTCAGCCGGTTTGAATCGGCCCAGTCCGATCGAACCAGCGCTCCTGGTTTAACGCCCTATCTTGTCCAATTTTAATCCAATTTCCACCCTTTTTCATCCATTAGTTTCGTCCCTTAGTTTATGATCAACCTAGCTCATTAAAAACATGAAATGAAAGCCTGAAGTATCCCTTCCACGTCGATGAACAACCAACCAACATTCCTTCTCTGGTTCTGGCTGCCACAGACCGCCTCCGGCCATGAACTTGGTCCCAACCGACTCCTGGTAACCTTCATTTGCTCACCCAATTAACCAATTCATTCAACACTCACCAAATCATGATTCACCATGTTTGAATTCAAACTTACCCATTCGCGGGTTCCACGACCACTATCCACGGCAGGCCTCGAATCTAGTCTCGACCCACTCGTTTGAACTTCCTGAACCTCATCCCATTAATCAATTAGCTCATTAACCACTAGATCAAGCCTAAGAAGAATCAGGCTAAAAATAGAATTCACGGTTCTTACCCCTCACACTCACCGTCGTACACGACGTTCCTTCACAGCAGCAGCACCACTTTCCTCATCATATTTTCTCTTATTTTTGTTCACAAAGTAGCCTTAGTTGAGGAAGAACCGAAGGAGGTGAGTGGGAGGATTTTCTCCTACTCTATTTTCTGTTTTCCCATAATCGTGCAACCAAGGTTTAAAACTTGAGACATTGTGAGGCGGTGAGAGGGTTCTACAAACCTCCAGATTGGGCCAGGTGTCCACTTCTATGTTGTCAGAACTCCCAAGAACAGCCAAGTGTCCCCTGATCACTGGGCACCAATCCCAATGCAAGCCAATTGACTAAAATGCCCTTGAATGACAAATTACTATTTTGCCCCTCATGTTCCTAGACCCATAATGTAGACGTCCAAACTTTAATTGACGCATGTCGCCTGTCATTGTACTCAGGAGATCGAGACCTACCTAACGGTCCTTGATATGCGTGAAAATAACTTGTCGTATAAAAAGTCAACCTTTTGCCCCTTTTTAACCAAATTACCAAAGTACCCTCAAACTTCCGAACATCATAACTTCTTCCTCGAACGTAGGAATCGGACGTGCCACCTGTCTATGAACTCGTGACGTCCCGAACTACATCACATCCATCGGTCGAAGTCCATTTGACCACCCAAACCAAAAGTCAACCTTTTTGCCCATTCTAGGGGCAAAACCGTCATTTTGCACCGTCCATCCGAGATCACCCAACTAATCACCAATTAACTTCACTAATTCGTAATTAACCACTGATCTAATCCCGATTTTTGGGACGGGTCGTTACAGCACAGCGGCACCCAAACCAGCCATCTCGTCTTCTACTTGATTGCGCTCACGATACACATGGGAGAGGGAGCACTCCCATTACTGCACAAGGAAGCATCAACAACCTCTAATCAAGGTCCCCAAATGGTGTAACTTGGAAAACCCCCCCTTTATAAGAAAAACAGGAATCTGGGAGTCAAACTCAACCTCCACCTTGCGATAACTAAGCTCCCACACTAGTTTCAAACAGAGGAACAATTCTCACAACCCAACCTCCAGGACCTCCCCCAATTAAAAAATTTTGGTTAGTGAGAAAGATAATACTAATTTGTTTGGGGCTTTTCAATTCCCTCCTTCGCTCTAAATTATTTTAAACAGAAATTTGATTGAAAGACAAAGTATTATGCCATGTTTTTTTTTATTTCTAATTTATATTTTACCGTAAACCAATAGCTTAAAATTTCTAGAAATTCAAATTATAAAAAATCTCAAATGACACATCTCAATTCAGAAAGTCCACGTGGATATGATAATAAATGTATGTTGGTCGACACTTGGACGCTGAGTCCCAATAACGAAATCCAAAAAGAGATAAAATAATACATTTTATAAGTCGTGTGAAAATACATACAACTTTAAGTTTACATCGTGGCATTAGAGCATTATAATTTTAAATTAATAAAAAGTAATAAGATATACAAGATTTAAGAATACAAAAAAAAATTACACATATTCTTTGTTTATTATTTATCAAGTAGAAGGAGAAGGTTAATACTTATACCTAGGCTTTTAATATTCAAATAGTTTAACATTAACATGAGATCATCCAAGACGTTTGGTTAAAACTAAACATGAAAATAAGAACCTTCTGAGTTTGGACTCGAGAATTTATAGGCATTGACATTTGACTCAACCATAATAAGTATTGGGCATAATACGTTTTGGGTCATAGGAGATGCTTATGTTGACAGAACAGGGCAAACATCAAAATGAAAGTTTGAATATTTATTAATTATTGAGTTTAAGCAAGGGGAGTTGACAGATTACGAACATTATCAAATGTGACTTAGAATTGTTGTTATAAATTCTTACAACTTTCAATTTTTCTCATCTGAACATAATCTAAAAGAATTTGAATTTGAATATTTTTCAATATTGAGAAGTGTTGATGTCATATCGACCGATCCGACCAAAACTCAGAAGATCACTCGGACCACGCCTAGCCCACAGTCAAGGCCCATCACGGAATGAAAGGCACTTGGATCAAAGGCAAGATCACCATCAAAGTCCACGAAAGACCCATCAAGGTCCATGTACCAAGCCCACATTTGTGGCCCATGACCTAACCCTATGTATTTGTCTATAAATAGGGAGCCACCATCCTCATTTATGAGGAATCTCACTCTCTCTCTAGAGATATTCATCTCTCTTCTCTCTACACTTTTATTCTCTCTCTTAAGGCTCGAAGTCTCTTGTATTATGTACAAACACTTATATTATTAATGAGAGGAGCATGTGACTGTGGACGTAGCCTGATTTGGGTAAAACACGTACATATAATATTCCTTGTGTGTGTGCAGTCTTTAAGAACAAGTTTGTTCATTTATTGAATCAACATTTTGGCACCGTTTGTGAGAAGACGACTAAGGTCCATGTTGGTCCCCCATTCTTCACTCTTCCACTGAAACCCACATCACTCAAGAGCACCGAGCATCCGCTACATTATTCCTTAGTCGGCCTGACCCTTCCTAGTCAGCATGACCTTTCCTTGGTCAGCCTAACCCTTCTTGGTCAGTCTGACCCTTCGTTGGTTGGCCTAACCCTTCTTTTTCGGCCTGACCCTCCTAGTCTGCCTAACCCTTCCTGATCCGCCTCACCCTTCTTGGTTCGCCTGACCCTTCCTGGTCGGCTTGACGGTTCCTTGGTCAGCCTAACCCTTCCTAGTTGGCCTAACCCTTCCTTGGTCAGCTTAATCCCCACTTGGTCAGCTTGGCAATTCCTTGGTAGGCCTGACCCTTTTTGGTTGCCCTCACACTTCCTTGGTTGGCCTGACCCTTTCTGGTTTGCCAGACACCTTCCTGGCCAGCCAGACACCTTCTTGGTCGGCCTAACACCTTGATGTCTGGCTGATCGGCCACCTCATCATCGAGGGTCCGCTCATGTGGGCCGAGCACGATGACATTTACTCACCTTACAAGTAACTCTCGGTCGGACCATGGTCACGCCTAGGTCGATTAGTCGCCTCATTGTGCTAGGCATTTTTGGCTGATAAGATATTATGATAGCCGAGGGATTTTCTAGCTTATAATGTGTATGATGAGTACTGAGATACCAGTGAAGGTACAATCATTATCAATCAGTGGGTATGGTGTGACATTTGAGATTATATGTATTATTCGTATGCGAGTTATCAATCGAATATGCGAGTTATGCTCCGTACGCACAAGTGTGACATTTGAGATTATATGTATTATTCGTAGAGAGACGATGATATTGATGTATTGCTAGTAATGTTATTCATCAAGTTAGATGTGTCATCTTCTACGTGTTAAGATTTATTTATAATATGTTTGTTTGTTAAATGCCAACCTGCTGGACTATAGAATATTTTATGATTATTTAATGTCATGTCTTGCCTTATGTTCTATATTAATTATTTAGTAGTTGTGAATGATAGTGACTTCCCTGTCTCTTTTATCTACACTCATATTCTCTCTCTAAAGGTCCAAAGCCTCTTGTATTATGTACAAACACCTATATTATTTATGAGAAGAGCATACGACTGTGGACGTAGCCTGATTTGGATAAAACATGTACATATCGTGTTCCTTGTGTGTGTGCGGTCTTCACGAACTAGTTCGTTCATTTATTGCATCAAAATTTTGGCATCGTTTATGGGAAGACGACTAAAGTCCATGTTGGTTTATCTTTCTTCACTCTTCCGCTGGAACCCACATCACTCAAGAGCATCGAGCATCCACTACACCTTTCCTTAGTTGACCTGACCCTTCCTAGTCGACCTGGCCTTTCCTTGTTCAGCCCCTTGTTCATTTATTGCATCAACATTTTGGCGCCATCTGTGGGAAGACGACCAAAGTCCATGTTGGTCTCCCATTCGTCACTCTTCCGCTGGAACCCACAACACTTAAGAGCACCGAGCATCTGGTGCACCCTTCTTTAGTCGGCCTGACCCTTCCTAGTCGTCTTGACCTTTCCTTGGTTAGCCAAACCCTTCTTGGTCGGTCTGACCCTTCCTTGGTTGGGCTAACCCCTTCTTGGTTGGCATGGCCCTTCCTAGTCCGTCTAACCTTTCCTCGTCTGCCTGAACCTTCTTGGTCCGCCTGACCCTTCCTGGTCGGCTTGATGCTTCCTTGGTCGGCCTGATCCTTCCTTGGTCAACTTAATCCCTACTTGGTCGGCTTGAAAATTCCTTGGTAGGATTGACCCTTCATAGTCACCCTGACACTTCCTTGGTTGGCTTGACCCTTCTTGGTCGGCCAGACACCTTCCTAGTCGTCTAGACGCCTTCTTGGTCGGCGTACCACCTTGATGTCTGGCTGATCGGCCACCACATTTCCAAGGGTCCGCTCATTTGGGTCGAGCACGGTGACATATACCTACCTTATAAGTGGCTCTCAGTCGATCCATGGTCACGTCTAGGTCGATCAACTACCACTTTGCGCGAGGGATTTTTCGGGTGGTAAGATATTAAGATAATCGAGAGATTTTCTAGCTTATAATGTGTATGATGAGTACTAAGATATCAATGAAGGTACAATCATTATCAATTAGTGGGTATGGTGTGGGGCGGTGACTAGAATAGACGAGCTATGCTTTGTACGCTCAAGTGTGACATTTGAGATTGTCTGTACTATTCATAGAGAGACGATGATATTGATGTATTGCTAGTAATTTTATTTATCAAGTTAGATGTGTCATCTTCTATGTGTTAAGATTTGTTTATAATATTTTTTTTTGTTAAATGCCAACTTGCGGGACTACAAAATATTTTATAATTATTTATCGCCTTAGTAGTTGTGAATGATAGTGACATCCACCTCCCTTATCTCTACACTCTTATTCTCTCTCTAAAGGTTCAAAGCCTCTTATATTATGTTCAAACACCTATATTATTAATGAGAGGAGCATACGACTGTGGACGTAGCCTGATTTGGGTGAAATATGTACATACCGTGTTCCTTGTGTGTGTACAGTCTTCACAAACTAGGTGGTTTATTTATTGAATCAATATTTTGGCGCCTTTAGTGGGAAGACGACTAAAGTCCATGTTGGACTTGATTTCTTCACTCTTCCGTTGGAACCCACATCACTTAAGAGCACCGAGCATTCGCTGCACCGTTCCTTAGTCGGTCTGACCCTTCCTAGTCGGCCTGGCCTTTACTGACCTGCTCTCGTTTGACAAAAACCTTGTCAGGCAAGGGATACACACATGTTTCTCTAGTTCATGCCTCTTCCAAGAAAACGTGTAAGTGAATAAAAAGAAATAGGTTAAAACATTGCTTGAAAACATATAGCTTTACACTCCGTTTTCCAAAACTATGCATACAGTATTTCTACTATTCATCATCTTTTCTACCCGACTCCTCTATTATTCAGGTCGCCCAACCCAGCAATCTGACCTGGTTCTAAAATTCTCATTTCACAACCGTTTGCAATTCTGTTTCGATCAAATGAATCTAATCTAACTTAGGAAGATGTCTATATAATTAAAACGAGGAAACTCACCTCAAAACCCGTTCGACCCATGGAAAACTTACGACCAACTTGCACCCCTCAGTTTCTAGGTGATCTCAACGTCTTAAACCACGTCTTCAGGGCTTGTTAAGATTGTAGAACCTTAGGAACATCATCTCTGAACTTATTTCCCAAATTCCCAGTAAAAAACTGGGTCGAGCCATTCCAAACCTACAAAACTACTTCTCGTGTCGATTGTGGACTTTCTGGTCTAAGCTTTCCAGGCATCCCTCTCTCACCTGTTTTCCTCTTTCTGATTGTTCTGATTCTCCTCTCTCCCTCTTCAGTCTTCTTCTTCTTCTCAGTTTTCTTTATTTTTCCTCCTTTGGTCGTGCTACCCATACCAACACACACCAACCCTTAAAACAATAACACACACACACACACACACACACACACACACACACACACACACACACACACACACACACACACACACACATAGAGAGGCGTCGACACACTCTCATAAAAGATAAGGGACATTTGTCCTTGTCCAAAAGGCCACACAAAAAAATCTTACAAAAGAAATGACTAAAATACCATTCATTAAGAAAATTACCAAATTGCCCCTACGTAGTCTAGACTTGAATCGAAACCGTTCGAACTCCGTTTCCAGTATTCTGCCTGCCAACGTACTCCAAAGACCGAAACTTTCCCAACGGCGTTTTCAAAATAGCTAAAACCCGTCCCTGCAAAAAAGTTAACCCTAAAGTCAATACTTTGGCTTTGACCAAAAAGTTAACCTTTGACTTTCAGGGTTAAAATGGTCAATTCATCAGACTTTTCTTATTTTACCCTTGTTTGAAGTCCCGGTCGTTACATTTCCTTGGTCAGCCTGACCCTTCTTAGTCGGTTTTACCATTCCTTGGTCGGCCTAACCCCTTTTTGGTCGGCCTGGCCCCTCCTTGTAACGACTCGTCCCAAATTTTTGGGATTAATTAAGAATTAATTATGGATTAGTGAGGCTAATCGGGTATTGGTTGAGGATTATCAGATGTTCAGGGTGAATTTACGATTTTGCCCCTAGACGAGGGTAAAAAATTGACTTTTAACCCAGAAGATCCGATGCACGAGGACCAAAGATCATTATGTAGATAGAGTCTATATGAATCCGTAGACAGGCAACATGTTGAAATCGGACATTCGACGGGAAAGTTATGATTCACGGAAGTTTCGAGTAACTATTTATTATGGTAAGTTTTACGAGGCGAGTTGACTTTTGCCTTTTGTCTCATGTGGGTCCAGATATTTGTTCAGGCCCAATGGATGAGTGACAAATGTCACCCATCCATTGCCCACAAACACACATTCATGCATATCATCTGCATCTGTTTCATGCATCTTCTTTGATTTTCCTAACCCGAAACCTATAACC
Source organism: Prinsepia uniflora (assembly GCA_032719365.1). Lineage (NCBI taxonomy): Eukaryota > Viridiplantae > Streptophyta > Magnoliopsida > Rosales > Rosaceae > Prinsepia > Prinsepia uniflora. Next base: position 22,394,488 of record CM064862.1, read on the forward strand.
CGTGCAACCCCATCTCTCACAAACACCCCCCAAGCCTCACCTGATGATTGTGACCCGTGAATGAAAAAGGGAGAGGAGGTCAAGACGAGCTGAGTAGTGGAAAGGTCGAGGACCGTCATGGACGGTGGCCGGGAAACCGTGAACGGTAAGCTTTTGGGTTCAAAATTCAAATTCAATTTCTAGGGATTTTTGATCGGTTCTAATGATTGGGTTTGCTTCCTGGCGATCTCGAGATGATTGGGATTAAGAACAAGGATAGAGGAAGCTGGAGTCGAAGGCGGAGCACAGTGGCAGGTTTCCATTACAGTCCTTCTTCGAACAGATATGTTCTTGGCATGGTTTCTCGTTTTTGAGACTGTAGATCAATTAGGATGGGTGAGACGAAGAGATAGGAAGAAAAAAAGAAATGAATGGTGGTTGGAATTGGGAGAACCGATCATGCTAATTCGTTGGTTCGGTGGAACCGAAAAACCAGGAAAAACCTAGTTCACATGAGGTTGAAGGTGATACTGTTCACTGGCGCGTGGGTTTCATGTGCAGGGCCTTTGGGCGGCGCATGAGGGCGTGTGGGCCCATATTTCGAGGCACGATCAACATGTAATCTTATCCTTTCGATGTAACGAATATTTTGGGACAAGTTTCGAGTTGATCGGACACCGTTTTGGGGTAGTTTTGAGTGTCCGAAGGTTTAGGACTTATTTTAATTACGGTTAAAAATCTTGGAAAATTGGGGGAATCAATGTTAGCCGATTTGAGATAGTTAGTGACCCTCGAGTATGGTTTGGATAGGTCTGAGAGCTCCGTAGATGGTGATTTAGCCCAGGGAGGCTTGTGCCACCTGTATCGAAGTGGCAGCTTAGACGGTCTATGAGTGGACTTTGTTTTATGAATATGATGCATGTATAAATGTTTTGTATGTGTTTATGAACATGTTTTGAGATGCCATGAGCACATGAGATTTAAATATGATTTGTTGGGCATTTTCGGAGGAAAATGGGTTAGTGCACATAGTTCAAGATTTCTGCTTTATGTGATGTTTGGGCTTCGGTCGAGTATGCTACGTGCTTATGTTTTATGTGATTCCAAAGGTTTCACGAAGATGCGTGAAATTGAGGGATTGAGTTACGATTTTGAGGATTTCACAGATATGCGTGAAATCGAGATTCGGGCACGAGTCTCAGTTGAACTATGATTTGAAAGCGTTTTAGAAATGAGAACTGGTTTTCAGCTTTGGAAATATTTTTTGGGCGTATGACCCAATTGATTTGGGGTTTGACTTAGAGTATAGTCAAACGTGAGATAAGTCGAGCTGTGACCCAGTTATGAGTTTTATGAAAGATATTTCAGGCATGAGACCCAGTTGTGGATTTGATAGGATTCGAGGAATCCTGAGATATGAAGTGTCGTAGGACACTGGTTTTCAGGTTGTGACCCATTTGATGATGTTCCATGTTTCAGGCCCTATGTATGATGATAACATTTAGGTTCACTCCGGGTGTTACGGCGCTCGACTCCGGACTGCGATGTGTTTCTTCCAGAGAGGTCACAGTGAACTGCCTGTTGTCCAGAAGCTGCGGGAAACAATGACTGAGGGAGGCTCGACTTAGGAGTGCTGATGAGATACTTTGTGATCAATCAGCGATGTGTTCGCAATGATTTTGAGACAATCACGGCAAGTGATGTGTTCACAGCAACATGCTAGGATTGTGAGGGGTTCTGAGCTATATGCACATGTGCTAGGATTATAATCGTGACTGATATTGGGATTAGTTCCCATGGGATGTGTTCCCACGTGTTCTATGGATTGGGCCGGAGTTTTGTTTGTATTTTCTGTTTTGGGCGGAGACTCTACTGAGATGATGGCTTCAATTGAGAAGCATTTTTCTCCGTGTTTTGAATTGGGAAGCAATACGTCTTGCTTCCGAGAAAGGATTTGAAATAACTATTTTACAATGCATGCATGCTTTTACGTGAAGGGTATAAATGTCTTTTCAATATAAATGATTTTTACAAACTGTTGTTTTGTCCACTCGCGACTTTCATGTTTTTAATACCCTTCAGGTTGATAGCGGATGTGGGCTGTAGGAGAGATCGAGACATCACATGCTACCACCGATCCTGGTGTACTCTGATGGACCCCGAGCAGATGACGAGTTTATCCCTAGTTTGACACGCGGTGTGAGACGCGAGCAGGCACGTCCCACGATAATCCAGGGGGATTGGGATGGTTCCTGTCACTCCTAGTCCGCCCGACCCTTCTTGGTCCGCCTGACCCTTCCTGGTCGGCTTGATACTTCCTTGGTCGGCTTGACCTTTCCTAGTTGGCTTGACCCTTCCTTGGCCAGCATAAACCCTCATTGGTCGGCTTGGCAATTCCTTGGTAGGCCTAACCCTTCCTGGTCGCCCTGACACTTCCTTAGTTGGCCTGACCCTTCCTGGTCGGCCAGACACCTTCCTGGTCGGCTAGAAACCTTTTTGGTCGCCCTACCACCTTGATGTCTGGCTGATCGGCCACCTCATCATCGAGAGTTCGCTCATGCGGGCCGAGCACGGTGACATATACTCACCTTACAAGTGGCTTTCAGTCGGCCCATGTTCACGCGTAGGTCGATCAGTCACCTCATTACACGAGGAATTTTTTCGGTTGATAAGATATTATGATAGCCTAGGGATTTGCTAGCTTATAATGTGTATGATGAGTAATGAGATACCAATGAAGGTACAATCATTATCAATCAATGGGTATGGTGTAAGGCGGTGACTCAAATAGACGAGTTATGCTCCGTACGCACAAGTGTGATATTTTGAGATTATCTGTACTATTCGTAGAGAGACGATGATATTGATGTATTGCTAGTAATGTTATTCATCAAGTTAGATGTGTCATATTCAATGTGTTAAGATTTATTTATAATACGTTTTTTTTTTGTTAACTGCCAACTTGCGGGACTACAAAATATTTTATGATTATTTAATGTCGTGCCTTACCTTATGTTATATATTAATTATTTAGTAGTTGTGAATGATTTAATCAGAGGGGGCGTGGTTATGGTAATTATGTTTACATTTTTTTTTCATCACAAGAAAGCTTCATGGATTTCAACGATGAGGCATTTTAGTGACAGCTCTGATGTCACACTGCGATGTGTGAAAAAGTTATAATCTGTTTTAACCCTCTAGTGTTTAACTTATGGACATCATTTGGAATTGATATGCTCTAAATCTCTGCTTATGTTGTTTTAATCATCGGAACTTAGATCCGCGTGTTGGCCAACATCTTTTTAATCCGGTATCAGGTGGATTTTCAAATAGGGCTTAATAACATTGGATCTAATCCAGCATTAATAATAAAAGGCAAGGATTTTTTTTATTCAAATTTATTTTATATTTTAAGGCTTTGGGCATAATAGGATAGTGAATTAATTTCCTCTTGTAAATTCCTAAAGTGCTCTAAACGCAAAGAAAGGGATTAAAAGATCTAATTCCATTCGAAAACAATAACAAAAAATGATATAATTCCCTAAAATGATATAATTCTTTTTTCTAAATTAAAATTTCAGTCAAAGAAGGCCATAATGAAATATAGTTTTTTATTTTTATGCATAAGTTACGTGTATTTCTCAAATCGCGTGATTTAAATTGGAGCAAGGGAAAATACGGTTTAGGCGGGGCGTGTGAACGGGTTTTGATCTTTTTATTTTTCTTTTTCTTTTTCATATTTGGCAATTGGCATGGGGAAAGTGTTTTGGACGGAGGGACTAGGGAGGGAGCTTTTAAACTTTAACTATTCTTCTTGGAAAAAAAAAAAAACTTTAACTATTCGAGAGAAAATTTTGGGATTGTAGGACCCACAGCCGCGTAAAATATAGGAGGCTTCCAGCTTCAGTTGTTTACTTGTTTCTGGCTGAGATCGCGTAAGAACCAAACCTACTAAATTGGACCGTCTTTCCGAACTCCCCCTATAAATATTCTCTTCCCTTCGCTTAATAAATTACCCTTTTCTTTCGTTGCTTGCGTCTCTCATAGCATATGTCTCAGAGGCCCAGCGTCCCCCACTCTTCCTCCATAGCTTTTAGCCTCCATTCTCATCTCCTGGTCTCCAGTGAGATGAACCCTAACTCTAATTGGTCTTCGCATTGAACCTATTTTAATTAATTTTTTTTAAAAAAAACCTTTACCTGTTTCTATTTGTTTAATTGTAAAAATTCAACATGGGTTTCAAAGGTTTTGTTGAAGGAGGCATAGCATCCATCATCGCTGGCTGCTCCACTCACCCTCTTGACCTCATTAAGGTCCGAATGCAGCTCCAAGGTGAAACCCATGCCCCTAACCCGGCTGTTCAAACCGTCCGCCCCGCCTACGCAGCCGTCCAAACCACTGGCGCTGCTCGTGGACGTTCCATCCCTCTCCCTCCACCAACACCTCCTGTGGCGCGTGTGGGCCCGATTGGTGTAGGAGTCCGCATCATTCAGCAGGAAGGCGTCGCCGCCTTGTTCTCTGGTGTCTCCGCAACCATGCTCCGGCAGACGCTCTACTCCACCACTCGAATGGGCCTCTACGACATTCTAAAGCAAAGATGGACCGACCCTACAACCCACAACATGCCGCTTCAGCGCAAAATCACGGCTGGATTAATCGCAGGAGGGATCGGCGCCGCCGTTGGGAACCCCGCCGACGTGGCCATGGTCCGAATGCAAGCGGACGGTAGACTCCCGGCGGCTCAGCGTCGCAACTATAAGGGCGTCCTCGACGCCATCACTCGCATGGCCAAGCAAGAAGGGGTCACGAGTCTCTGGCGCGGGTCATCGTTGACGATCAACCGCGCGATGCTCGTTACGGCGTCGCAGTTGGCGTCGTACGATGAATTCAAGGAGATGATCTTGGCGAATGGGGTTATGCGCGATGGCCTGGGAACGCACGTCACAGCGAGCTTCGCGGCCGGGGTTGTTGCGTCCGTGGCATCGAACCCGGTTGATGTGATAAAGACTCGGGTGATGAACATGAAGGTGGAGACTGGGGCTGAGCCGCCGTACACGGGAGCGTTGGATTGTGCGCTCAAAACGGTGCGTTCGGAGGGACCCATGGCCCTTTACAAAGGGTTCGTGCCTACGATTTCTAGGCAAGGGCCTTTCACTGTTATTCTGTTCGTAACGCTCGAGCAAGTTCGCAAGTTGCTCAAGGATTTCTGAACGCGGAAATAGCTGATGACTGGATTCTATATGAATCGTATGATGACGACAAAAAATAATATTTTTAGCATAAATCAATAATTCTATTATTTTAGTTTATTATTGTTTATCATTCCTTGAGATTTCGACGGAATTAACTTGATTGTGCCATTTACCGAAAAAAAAAAGGTTAAGAAAATTAATAAAGATGCAATATTCTAGCATGTGTTATTGTTCGTTATTTTTTTTGGTGATTTTTCTTTCTCGGATGCAATATTCTTTCTTGCCATTATTGGAAGTTTTACTATGCAATGTAAAGTTTATGATGTGTAACAATTGGATGAATGGATGGCTTAAGTGGGGTTAAGGTCAATAGACTAGCTCAACCTAAACGCATTAACTAAAGAAAAACATTAGATGCATGTTTGACCGTGTTTTTAAAAGATAAAGTCTATCTCGTCAAAGATAGTAGTGGCTTACTTTCATTTGAGATTGATAATTTTTTACTTACATTGTTTTTATATATGTGAAATTTTATTATAAAAAATCCAAAAATTACCAAATAATAGAAGGACAATACTTCATGTATCCCACTTCGGTAGTATCTGATTGCATTATTTTTTTTCTTGAATTATTTATATATATATCATAATCAGAATAATTTATTCTTTAAATTATTATGTCAAAATCATCTCCATAAAAAATAATAAAACGGAAGGTTATTTAATTATTCATATATATTAAATAAATCAATAGTTTTGGTAAAAATTATAATCATCATAACAAGCTATCTATTTAATTGATATATATATATATATAAATTACTAAATGACTTCAAATTTTGTTAATTTCTTATTTTATAAAGATAATATTGACATGATAATTTAAAAAATGAACTGTTGTCATTATGATAATGTAAACATAGAGAATTCAATAAATCAAAAGGGTGCTACAAGAAAGTACCACCAAAGTGGAATGCAAGTATTATCCATGGTGAATCATACCAAATCTGCTATGCACGATTATGTTTTAAAAAGTCTAGATATTATTAGCAGTGAAATCACATATATGTATATTTTTTTTCTTAATTGGTAATGCGATTAACTACGATCTAATCATATTTCTCTTGATGTAGTGAAAAGTCTCACATCTCAAATTCGATACTCATTTAAAACGATGTCAATATGCATGTATATATCCCCTAGCAAATATTTTTGTATAAAAATAATTTTTTGTAAATTTTATACTGTTATTTGATAATTAAATGTGGGTTGAATAAATAAAGCAAGAAAAATACAACCCTAGCCTCCAAGGTTTTTCTCCTCCAAGTTCTAAAGAAAAATACACTAAGAATATGCTTGGATAAGAAACATCAAAATTTCGTGGAATTTAAATTATATTACAAATAAATACACTAAAAAAGAAAATATATGTGCATCATCAATAGGTAGTTAAGTAAGTAGTAAAGAAACATACGCACCGCATGAGCATCTAACAAATCACTAAAAGGGATTTCCAAAGTATGACACGACCTGACCCAGGATTCATAACATAAATCACATCTGGGCCCTGCTTGTCAGGACCCGTCCCAAAGATCACCTCGATACCCGGGACGAACCCTGCTCCCGTCTGACAATCACACATAAAGTACCAGAATACTCGTAATAGCACCGTAAGTATAACTATCAGACGCAGGAGTAAATATAATACAACTGTAAGTCAGAGCATAGTTCTACAAAATGGGCACAAAATCCTACTATGCTAGTCTCGCAACGGAAGAACGTCGTAATGTAACGACCCATTCCGGAATTCGGGATTAGGTTGGTGGTAACTAACCATGATTAACGGGGGTTAACCGGTGATTAGTTGGGTGGAATCGGACGAACGTGACAAAATGACCGTTTTGCCCCTAGTCGTGGGTGAAACATTGACTTTTTATTCGGGCGGTCAGATGGACCTTGCCCGATGACCGTGACGTAGTTTGGGACGTCACGAGTTCATAGACAGGTAGCACGTCCGATTCGGGCGAACAGGGTGAAAGTTATGACGTGCGGAAGTCCAGGGGCATTATCGTAAATTGGACGTTATAAGGGAAAAAGTTGACTTTTTGTTTGACAATTGATATCCATATGACTCGAAGACCGTTATGTTCGTCTGGACGCCCCGAGTACAACGACAGGCGGCACGCGTCGATCGGAGTTCGAATGACCAAGTTACGGGTCTAGGACGCGTGAGGGGCATTTTGGTAAATTGTCATGAGAGGGCAAAATGGTAATTTGGCTGTGGGTTTTGGGACAGCCGTGTATGGCACTGTGGGGTTCCTTCCAGGCGGCAGAGCACGGGTGAATTAGTTTATGGGACACCTGCTTGGACTTTGTGTTGGTAATTGTTAATGTCTTGAGTGGGTTGATCAGTGCACGGGTGCAAATGTGGGTTGAGCAGGCTGCTGGTGTGTCCGAAAACTGGGAGGAGAGAAACTGAGATTGTCCCCCACGCGTGATCGATTTCCCAAGGCCATTGGAGGGGTGAGTGTCGGTAAATTCCTTAAGGGAGTGCGGACAGAGGGAGAGATGAGAGTACACGCTGTGATGGTGGTGGTGTGGGGACTGTAAACTGGGGCGGTGAGTTTGAATTGAAAAAAAAAAAAAAACAGAAAACAGAGCACTTGAACTTCTTTTCACACTGAGCAGAGCACGGGTCGTGTTGATCGATTAATTGGAAGGTTTGGATCAGTCTCTGGGTGGTGAGTGAGATGGGGAGAGAATGAGTTGAGAGTGAGGGGGGTGGAAGGCAATCTGAAACCCGAAAAACTACAATTTCGAGTCTCGTTTCCAAATTTTGATTTGGGCGGCCAATTGTTGGAATTGGAGATGAGTTCGAGTTTCTAGATGTTCAAACGAGTCGAACGGGATCGGCAACGAGGGAATTGGTGAGGATGTGAGCCTAGACGGCTGGTGAGTTCAGTTTTTGGAATCCCAGTTGGGTTGGAATGGTTCGAGGGATCCGAGCTCACAATTGAGATCGAATGCTGGTTCCTGGTAGTCCTGCGATGCTGCTGGTTCGACCAATTGCAGGAGAATGATGAGGATCAATGGATTCCAGGGAAAATCAGTGTGTGGTCGTTCATCGGGAAATTGAGCACAATTAGATGGTCTGAGGTGAGTTGGACGTGCCTGATCTCACAGAACCTTGATTAAGTCCAAAGCGAGGTTAATGGATGGTTTAATTTTAGGAAACAAGCCGGAATTAAGGGAGACGCAGCCGGGTCGCTTCGCGGGTTACCGGACCCGTTTATCAGAGAAACGGGTGAAGGAGGAGATGAACAGTGTCTGTTACTGTAGCCGGCGCGTGGGTGTCACGCGCAGCCACTCACGGCGGCGCGTGACGGCGCGTGGACCCGAATTTCAAGGTGAGTTCAACACGACTTTTGTTCTATACAATGTAACGAACATTTTAGCGTTGGTTTTGAATTTATCGGACGCCGTTTCGATGTGGTTCGAGGGTCCGAAGGTTTAGGCTATGTTTTTAATTAACGATTAAATTCCCGAAAAATTATGGGAAATTAGTATGTTGATATTTAAGCCCTTAGTGACACTAGAGTATGTTTGCAGACAGGATTTGGAATTTCTGGAAATATCGGAAATTACGGGCATGCGTGCGGCGCAAAACCGAGCCTTAAGGATGGTGTGTGAGTGGACTTGCTTTCAAAATTTAATGCATGCATAAATTATTTCTATGAGTTTATGATTATGATTATAAGTTGTGGTTGACTTTGATTTTCGTACTTGTACGTATTCGATTCCCGTATTTCTATGTATTTTTACTATACATGTGAAATTGCACGTATTTCGAGACTATGATTACTCGTGTGCTTAATGATGGTCTAATGAAAGAAATTATATGAAATGGGTGTAAAATGATTTAAGAAGGTTGTTTATGATTTGCGAGTGTGACTTACGGTTTTGACACGTTTTTCGAGAATGTTCCGGATTTGCACGTTTTACGAGATTTCGAGTTATTGTGATTTTGAGGATTTTAAAAATGGGTTTTGAGTATTATTTTGATTGGATCGTGATTTTAGTGATTATGATTGTGGGTTTGATGTGTTGAAAATGAGATTGAGAAAGAGGTGATTTCTAAGAATAAAAAATGGATTTGAAAAGGGTGATTTCGGGCTTGATGCTCGGGGCATAAAAGAAATTTTAACGAACGAGGTTTCGGTTTTCGGAAATTTAAAGTGAATCCTTGGTTTGGGTTCGGGATGATGCTTCCGGATGCCGGCTTACGGAATCATTATTGCGAATTCGAATTCGGGAATGAAAAAGGATTTAATAAAGTGATTTGGTCTATTTTTGCATGCCCCGTGTTTCATGATGATTTGATTATGTTGCAAAGTATGATTTGGGGAAAAAGAAGGTGGAATTTCGGACCATGGGTACTGTTGTGAAAAATGTGATTTTGGGATGGTTCCCACGTGGTCGTGATTGATGAACTGTTTTGGGGTTTAAAGACCCGCTGAAAACTGCTTTGGGTTTGAAGACCCGTTGTTGTGTTTGAAAACTATTTTGGGTTTAAAAACCCGGTGCTATTGCTGGAGCACGTTTTGAGTTTAAAGACTCGGTTAATTGATGACGGGGGAGGGCCCTTAATGAGTTTAAAGACTCGTGAGTTTAAAGACTCGGTTACTGTGATACCCCCGAGGCCTACTGCTTATGTTTTGAGTTTAAAGACTCGTTGATATCCCGGGAAGGCCTGTTTATGCGCATGGTTTTGAGTTTAAAGACTCGGGCGCACTTGATATCCAGTAAAATGATTGACTCGTGATTTATTGATGATTTCTGATGTTTCAGTTGAGTTGGGCAGTGGCCCGGTATATGGTTGTTGGTTTTGGATCATGTTGTGCATTTGGTTTGATTCGTGGTTTTGGGCTGAGGCCCGGTGTTTATGATTGCGGGCTAAGACCCGATGGTTGAGAAAGGAAAAATGATTTTGAGGTTCATACGAGTTTTTCCTTATGTGGAAATTTGATACACAGTTTTTCTTATGTGGAAAATCTTAACCGATTGCGAAATGGTTTTTGTATGCATGCATTCGTTTTTACGCGGAAGGTAAAAACGCTTGTTGTAACTGTTTTGCTAAACTGATTTATTTTTGTCCACTCACACCTTTTGGTTTTTATTGACCCTCCAGGTCGTGGCGCGTTGTTCGAGGCTGTACGAGGGGCGGAGGCATGAGTAAGCACATGTGGCTATCCCTGGTCTGGCACGTACTGAGGGTAAACTTGGCTATTTCAGTCGACTTGCCAGACGGGAGCAGGACCAGGCGGAGTTTTCGATGCCCCTTCTGGGGGCGGTCCTGTCACGTAAGCTCTATGCCTCGATTCCTGCCTCAACGTTCACCCCGACGCTATCACCACGACCTGGAGGGAAAATTTAAAACCAAAAGATTTGAGTGGACTAGAAACAATAAAAGTTTCAAAAACAGTTGCTCCTCAAATCAGAGTTACGAAAAACAATAATACTATTTATTCCCTCCGTTTTGAAAACATGCATGCCCAACTACATATTAGAAAACCATAACGTAAAACATCATAAGAAACAGAAACACTATAAAACTGCATCATAAATCGTGAATATCAAGGTATCATTTTAAGATCAAACCTGCTGGGTCTATCCGAGTTTTTAAACTCAATCAGGCCTCAATACTATCCGAGTCTTTAAACTCCCGGGTCTTTAAACTCAATAGGCCTACGGGGGTAATATCGTAAGTATCCGAGTCTTTAAACTCCCGAGTCTTTAAACTCAATCCGGGCCCGTCCCCCGTCAACCAGAATCTCCGGGTCTTTAAACCCAATATCCAGATCCAGCAAATCCAATCCAAATTCAATATAACCCATTCCTAAATCCATAGCCAAACTCGAATTCGAAATCTCCGGTTCGAAGCCCATCCGGCGTTCAGAACCGTCATTCCGAACCCAAATCCGGAAATCTACTTTTAAACCAAAATCCTCGCCTAATCACAAATCACGTTTCATAATCCATTTATCATCATCAGAAAACAATTATAGATTGAAATCCCTAAGTATGGCATCAAAATCCGAAATCCAACTTTTCTAGAAAAACGTGCAAAATCCCGGAAATGTCTAGAAAAACGTACAAACATATCAACCACATGTAATCATCAACATAAAGCATAAAAAAATATTTAATATCATAAAACATCAATAAAACAGTTAGGCATGCTCATAAAGAAAGAAAGAGTCCACTCACAAATCTGAACGAGTCAATCGCGCTCCGTGCGCTCCTCGACCGTCTCAGGCGTCTCCCGTCCTGTCAATATGCACCAAATAGGGTCACAATACATCAAGGATACTAACCCTAATTTCCCCAATTTTTTTGGGAATTTATTAATATTTTAATCTTAAACCCTAAACCGTCCGGATTCCCGAACTACCACATAACATCGTCCGATTAACCTGAAAATCACACCAACGGATTCCTTAGGACATTTAGAATCAAAACCATGTTGGAAGGTTGGCCGGAATCCTCCCCACGCGCCTCCACGCGCCGCCCAAAGTGGCTGCGCGTGGGCCTCACGCGCCTGCTACAGTGCTCCTTCAACCTCGAGTCACCCGGTTCAACTGTGTTGAACCGGCGTGACCGGTTCTCCTCCATTCCTCCACCGTTCTTCATCCTTTCAATCCCAATTGCACCGTCCAGTACCCAGCAATCCTTTCCCCTCATAACTTTTGAAAATCGAAGCCTAAAACCTATCGTTCACGGCCTCGAAACAGACGGCCCGTGGCCCCTATTTTGGCCGCCGGCCACCCAAGTCCTCCCCCGTCACGGCACCACACTCAAACAACTCCTAGGACCTCCTTGAACCTCAACCTAACCTCCAAATCCCTCGACTCTAGCTCTAAGTCCACGACTTTTGAAAACAAAATCACGGGAAAAACAGGGGATTCGAGTCTCACCTGCGATTCAGCCTCGGCCGTCTGCACCGCCGCGTGCCACGGTGCTCGTTGGGTCCCCTGCAAGCTCCTGAGCCTCATACTGCCTTGGTTTGAGCCACCACACGGCACAACCACCGCCACAGGGCCACCGCCTCTCTGTTTTCCCAAAACTTCCAGCCTCCTCCGTCGTGCCTCCGTGCACGGTTGCAGCTCCAAAACACGATCAGTAGCTCAGCCTTGGCTCTCTGTTACTCTCACAATCCACCAGCCACTCACTCTTGCACCGAATCGATCGAACATCCACGATTTCTTCCCCTCTGTTTCTCTGTGTCGAAGACAATGGCACGGTTTGAAATTGGACAATGTATAACCGTGTGTATTTGAGATCACCCTAGAACCATCCAACCAGCCCCACGTGTCCTCTTCTCCATGGGTTGAAATGAAAAATATCCTAGCCCACTAATGCCACTTGTTCTGATCTGATTGGGCTGAGGAAAAAGACTAAAATACCCCTAGGTGTACAAATTACCATTTTACCCTCGAACTTCTCAGACCCGTAACTATTCCATCCGACGTCCGATGACAGCGTACCGCCTGTCGTTGTACTCAGGACGTCGAGACCTATCTAATGGTCCTCGGTCTACGAGAAAATCACAAGTCCAAGAAAAAGTCAACATTTCCCTCAATTAGTCCAAATTACGATAACGCCCTCAATCTTCCGAACGTCATAACTTTTTCTCCGTTTGTCCGAATCGAACCTGCCACCTGTCTACGGACTCGTGACGTCCTAAACTACGTCACGATCAATGGTCAACACTCATCCAATCTGTAAATTAAAAAGTCAACTTTTGACGCACTATTCACAAGGGCAAAATTGTCCTTATATACCAATATTACAAAAATTACATTTATACCCTTCCCGAAGGTACAGGTTGTTACACTGCTCTTATCTAACAGGTGACTCAAAAACCCAAATGTACCCTTGAACCTAGTCAGATAAGGGACATTTGCTTAACCGTAAGTTCATGCCTCTGTTTTGTATGCAGCTTCGATTCCTGTACAACGGCCCTGAAGGGTTACAAAAACACGAAAAAACTGTATGAGTGGACAAAAATAAAGGTTTTAAAAACATATTACTTGAAAACATATCATTTAGCCCCCGTTTTATCAAAACTATGCATGTATCATAAAAGCTCTCAAACCTCGAGAAACCAACGAGAAAACAAGTAAATTCAGAATACATGTAATTACTAGAAAACATGTCCATCTAACACTCATGTCATGTACCAACACAAACGTAAACACCACGTAGCCATAACAGTCACACCGCACCCATTTACATATCAAATGAACCAATCATATTAACTGACTCATTCTCGATGCCCGCAAGATAATCATCATATCAACTATGCACTACCAATATGCCAATATCACTCGTGAAAACAGAGCCCCGTTCTAAACGTCCGAGAGCTCGGGATAATAGAGCCCAGCTTTGAACGTCTGAGTGTGGATCGATCTCAGAAAAATAGAGCCCGACTTTGGATGTCTGGGTACTAGCCCAAGTCTCAGGGAAACAAAGCTCGGTTTTGGATGTCTTAGACACAACCAATCCACAATTTGAGGAGGGTCATCTCATCACATCACAAACCACATATATCCTCAATAGACACATAACTATATCATATAACCATTTCATATCCAAACTCGAGTTCATAATGTAACGACTCGTCCCGAATTCCTAGATTAGATTAGTGACTAATCACAATTAGTGAGGTTAATCCGTGATTAGTTGGGCGAAATTAGACGAACAATGCGAAATGACCGTTTTGCCCCTAGTCGTGGCAAAACGTTGGCTTTTCATTCGAGCGGTCAAAAGGACTTTGACCAATGACCGTGACATAGTTCATGACGTCACGAGTTCATAGACAGGTGGCACGTTCAATTCCGACGTTCGAGGAAGAAGTTATGACGTTCGGAAGTTTAGGGGCATTTTGGTAATTTTGGTTAAATGGGGCAAATAGTTGCCTTTTTGACCGGGATGTCCGATGGCCGAGGGCCGAAGACCGTTATGTAGATAAGGACGATACGAATCCATAGACAGGTGGCACGCCCAATTTGGACATTCGACGACGAAGTTACGGTTCACGGAAGTTCAAGTGCACTATTGCACGAATTACGAAATAACTTGCCTTTTGGACTTTAGTGGGGCCCAGATATTTAATGGAGGCCCAATGGATGAGTGAAAAGTGTCACCCATCCAATGGACACCAATTTCTTTTCATGCATCTTCCTTTCCCCGTGCATTTTCATTTCTCCATTTCAAACACACACAAAACACCCACCCGATCTCACCCATTTTCCTCCCATCCGTGCAACCCAAAACCCATCCACTCTTCACCCATGACCAGGCAGAGGACCAGGGAGACTGAGGAGGTTTCTGGGTGGCCTGAACCGCCGTCCACGGCGGCGAGAGGAGGAAGAACCCGTGAGGTTCACGGTAAGTCCATTTTGATCCAATTTTACATTTTTGATGTTATGGTTGGTTTTTAATGGTTTTAATGAGTCCATTAGGTTGCTAGGGACATGTTAGGAAGGTTTAAGGAATCTTGGGATGGCTGGGCAGCCATGGGAGAGTTTTGAGAACTTTGAACCGTATGGTTCAAAATCGAACCATGGGTTTAGGCGGTTTTTAGGTTGTTTTAAGGATTGGAATGGATAGAAAACACCAAAACAGGATGAAAGGAACCAAAAAGGAAGAACTAGGATGAAAAATGGGGTGTCTAGGGCTGTGAACCGGTCACGCCGGTCCAGTTGGACCGGCCAAACCAGGTGAACTAGCCATGAACAGTAAAACCGGTCTGTTGGAGGTTAGTGCCGATGAACAGTATTTTTGACTTTTTAGGGGCTCGTGAGGGCACGTGGGAAATAATTTGGGAAAGTGTTCAACACGGGAAATCTTCTATTCGATGTAACGAACATTTTGGGACTAGTTTCGTGTCGATCGGACACTGGCTCGATATATTTCGGGGCATCGGAAGGTGTAGGGTAGGTTTAAAAATAGTTAAAAGTTCGGGAAAATTACGGGGCTTTGATGGGAGGTTAATTAAGTAGTTATTAACCTTCTATTAAAATTTGGACAGGTTTGGGAGTCCCGGTAATGGTGATCGGCTCGGGGAGCCGAATGGCACGCAAATCGAGGCGGCAGCTCGGACGGTCTGTGAGTGGACCTTGTTTTCTAAATTGGTGCATGAATAAATGTTTATTATGTGTTTTATTACATGTTTGATGATGCCATGGGTGCATTTGTATGTGGTTACATATAGGCACGTATTTCGAGGTTTCGGCCCTATACGGTGCCTATACGGCTCAGTATTTCTTTATTGGTCTAAATGAAAAGGTTTTGGATTTCTAAAAAGATAAACTCGCGTATGAGACCCATTTGGTTTTGTCTCGGGCATATGATGCTATTTACGACCTTCGGATCTAAATCGAGGTCGCGACGGGTGCTATGTGCACGACGATCGACGATACGACGCTCGCCTCCGGATTGGGATGTGTTCCTTCCGGAGAGGTCACGATGCACGATTCGTGGTCGGGAAGCCTGGGGAGGCTCGAATTCGGAGTGCTGACGGTTCAGGATAGCGATCGGTGAGGAGTGCACCATGATCTTGTGGTGGTCGCGTCAGCTGATTCGTTCACGGCGACATACCAGGATTGAGGGCGGTCCTGGATGGATGGTTGCACGCATCACTATGATCGGAGTCATGACTGACCCTTAGATATCGGGCACGGTGCCCAACTGATGTCATATGTTCGGGCACGAGACCCAGTTGTTTTACACTGATGATTTCGGGTCAGGGACCCTAGATGGATTTCCAAGTTCATGGCGGTTTATGGGAACCGGCATGAACTCTGGAAAGGTCATTGTGGTTCATGACGGTTTATGGGAACCGGCATAAACCTTTGTCAGGTCATTCTGGTTCATGACGGTTTATGGGAACCGGCATGAACCCTGGTTAATGGATGTTATGGATCATGACGGTTCAAGGGAACCGGGCATGAATGTTTATGTTATGTATATATATGTATTCATATACCTTCCTTTACTTGTTCTATTATCTCCTTCGGGGAGGGTCGTTGGCCTGGGTGGACCCCGGAGTAGTCACGGAGCACCAACTGAGTGGAGTCACCCCCCAGTTGGGTTCCTTACTCTCAGGAAGGCTATGATTACTATTACCTCGGGTAGGGTCAGTGGTCTGCGGACATTGATCTTGACTTTGAGAAGACTCGAATTGAGACCTGGGTAGCACGCGCGTAGCTTTGGAAATCGTGACAGGATTGGTTGTGTGAATTATATGTGTATGTGAGATAAATATGATATATGTATGTGGATACAAGATTTGAGCAAGAGCTCGTGTACTTGATTTCAGTATGGTTATAGTTTTGGGCTTAGTCCCACATATGGTTTCTTCGGATAAATGGTTTTCGAATGCATGCATACTTTTTAGTGAAGGGTACAAATGTCTTATAAAATGTTTTTATAAACTCTTGGTTTTGTCCACTCATAGCTTTTAATATTTTGACTGTCCTTCAGGTTGACAGCGGATGTGGACTGTAGCAGAGACCGAGATATCACATACCTCCTCTGGATCCTGGCGTACTCTAATTGCCCGGGAGGGCAAAGGTCGGAAATATCCCTTGTCTGACACTCCGTGTCAGACGGGAGCAGGATCATCCCGCACTAATCCCGGGGGGATTGGGATGAGTCCTGTCACATAAACCAAACTCAAACCTCAAAACTCGGGCCTAAGCCCAAATTACAAGTACACCAACAACCTCGTAAAACAAGCTATTAAAATATTTCATAAAATCATGTAAAATTTCACAATCCATCAACACCACCAAAATCATATAAGCATGACATATCGAGTATAAAACCACTTTCCAAAACTCATTAAGAAACTGGAACACAATATAACAAATTCATCGTAAAACGTGCAAAGTTGTAATTACCGTAAATTCATAAATAAATAAAAAAATCCATAAAAATCATGCTTAAATAACCATTAAGAAATTCACATAATAAAATCATATAAAACCATATAAAATGCATGCATAGGGTTTAGGGAAAAGAAAGTCCACTCACACGTGTCGTACAAGCAACCAATCCACATTGCACGTATTTTCGTAAAGTTTGAGAATGTCACCTCTTGTCAAAATCACTTCTAAGGGTCACTAATCACCTCAATTAACTCACTATTTAATCTCATAATTTTTTGAGATTTTTAAACGAATTAAAATGGACCCTAAAGTTTTGGACAATCAAAACTGCCCTGAAACGATACCCGAACGCCTCGAAAATTATATCGTTGGATTCATAACATCGAATACATTAAAAATCATGTTGACACCACCTCTAAATTGTAACTTATGTGCCCCCATGCGTCACTAGAAGTGGCTGCGCGTGGAAACCGCTGCTGCTTAAACACTAGCATTCTATGGTTCACTAACTGAAAAAACAACAAATGAACCAAACACAACCAAAACCACTTTCTGGGATTTAGCCTCTTTCGGGATCATTGATGGCATTCCTGGCAAGGAGCATCGAAGGTATCAACTTGATTTGGTAAAAAACATGGTTAATAGGTACGGCTTTTTGTTAATGGTTGAAAGAGTGTTAATAGGTACTGCTTTTTTTTTTTGTTTCTGACGTATATATTTGAAATGACTTGGATTTGGATATTTGTGGAGAGAGTGAAGAAAGTATAAAACAATGAGAAACCGGCGTAGGTTGAAAATGGAGCGAGTAATGAAAATAAAGTGCTTATTATTTCATTTTTCAGATTCCGAAAGAAATGATCATTTTATTGTGAAGACTGGAGCAGATCAACAACCAAACAGCCAAAGTTATGAGTCTACTGTGTGAGTCAAAGTTATGAGTCTACTGTGTGAGTCAAACTTGCAGCCATTCTGAGCTAGCTTGACAAACTCGTCATATGTTATTTTTGGCCATGCAAGTCTGCAATCCATTCTAATGAATCGACGATCAATTGGCATTTCCTATCATGAATTATAAAATATAAAAATAAGAACAATTAAGGAATGAATTGGTGATACTTAGAAGATAAGTCAACCTAACTTACAATAAGAAGCAAGTAGAATAAAATTAAATAGTAAAAGGAAAATCTATGTGTCCCAAGAAATTCAAACGAGACAGATGGTAAGGCATCAACCATCAAAACTGGGTTGCAATATCCACATGATTATGCATGGGGTCTGTATTTTTTGATAACATATGGAAAAGATGACAGATTATAAATTTACAATAGCAATACCACAGAGGTCAATAGCGCTAACCTATCAAATGAAAAATGGTAACTCATGGTTTGGTATTCAAAACTTTGTACTTCAGTAATTCATAGCTGTACATACATGGTACACTTACTATACCTGAATCCAATGACGTCAGCCTTCCATAGTATATACAAGCATCCATCCTCACATGATGATCGAATGTACTTCCTTTATAGATCGTGGTGGCGCCAGGTCTTCTTCTTGCACTGAATTCCCGCGCAGTCTCTGGATTTTTGATCTGAATATGTCATCCATGATCTGAAAAATTTAAAAACAATCATTAGCATTTGGATGAGATGATGAAGGCCTTCAATATTTCCATGTAAAACTGTTATTCTTCAAACACGAATGCGAAGAGTAAATTACCGAAACTGCAACATGCAAGCCTTTATACTGGGATGTGCTCTTTCTTCCATCTTCAAAGAGATGCAATATGTCCTACAGAAATAAATTGCGAACAGATATAGATTTATTATTTACATAGTCAATTTTAGAGAGTTTTTTTTTTTTTTTTTTTTTTTGTAAGTTACTGGTTTATTTACCTGTCCCATCCGGTCCCAGAACTCTCGGCAGAGTTCTACAAACACAGAAGGATCAACAACAGCAAAGAGATGATCTATCGTCTCTCGCAAAACCATCTCTAATGGCTGCATTCTACTTCCGACATCTGATTCCTTCACGTTTGAGCCTCGAATAATGTTCTTCAACTTTGTGGCACGGTGAACTCTAGTCTGTATTTATATAGAAATAGTATGAACACATGTATCATTAAACGTAAATCCTAAGTTTAACAGATGACAACATTATAATACGTGAGATATTCATAAGCAAATTTGTACTCACATTGTGAGCAAGCTTCTCCACAATTGCTAGTCGGTAACTTCTATATTTGGTTCTGAGCACCACAGCTTCCTCATTTAGATGTTCTCCTGTGGCATATCCATCGGCCATATAACAACTACGACACATCAACTGGTTTTCTATCTGGGGCCACAGGACGTCTAACATTCTCTTCATGGAATTTAAAAGAACTCCCAACTGATAAACAATTCAAAATTCGTGAGTACTAAAAGAAAATTGAATCCCATGTAGCCATTCAACTAAGAAACCAAGTATCACCTCTTTTGGGATTGAATACAAGTTAATGCTCTGTCTGGATAATTTTTGCTTCAATCCTAATATTTTGTTTGTCAGATTATCCTTGAGCGGCGATAAAACATCAGCATATTTCTTGTCCAAAGATTCCACAATTGCCTTCTCAACATTGGCAATAACCTTTTTAACGCAAATGAGCCCAAAGCATTATTAGTCATACGATTGAAAAAACAGAAGAAAGGAGAAAGGTGAGAAATAGATTGTACTTACATTCTCCAAAGCATAAGAATATATTTGCCAGCGACTTATAATGATTTCAAATTCTTTGAGCATTTCCATCAGCTGATTGTGCATATCATCGATAAGAGGACTTGTTCCATGTTCGGTACTCTTTTCCTGAAATGGATCAACAACTTCTGGTAATTCCAACCCCAAAGAAAAAAAAAGAGAAGAATATTTCGGGTTAACTTCTAGGGACTTAGGCAACCTTATCTAGCTGGCATTGGTCAAGAAAGTGCCGATGTTTGTCCTGAATCCACATGCTTATATGCAAATGGAACAGCTCTTTAGCATCAACTCCACCTTTAATAGGCCTGGACATAATTAAACATCCATTTTACATGAGCAGAGATACACAAGGTAATACGAGAGTGACACAGCTTAAAACCACACAAATCTCTTACTTGATGTTCCACAATAAAAGATCCCGTTGAAAGTTTGCTGTTGCAACGATAAGTTCTGCAACTGGAGGTGATAGGTTTCGAGGAGGGCATGCAACAAGGAAAGCCTGCAGTCTAGAGCAGAGGTTGACGCTAGATACGCATGAAGAAATATTTGGAAGGTCTATACAGCTGCATATTCAGTTATTCACCAGTCATGAGCTGTTGCATTTCCAAACAAATAATAGCATGATTACTATAAACCAATAGTCATCAAGACGAGGTTTCATATACATACCTTGGGAGAATATTTTGGCTTTGGATTTGTATGTCGGTGAGAACTTCGTTTCTAATACTCAGAATCAGAGATTTCATCGTCCGATAAGAAGTGAAAATGTCTCTCTGCTGTGATCCCTCATTAGGGGGTTGAACAAGCTCATCTGTCTCTGCACAATGCATTCTTAACCTTTTTTTCGCAGCGACTTGAAAACATTTGCATAGTTTCAATTGTGCATCACGACTCAAAATATCTTCAAGAAGGGTATATAGCCGGACAGCAGGCGCCAAAGCCGGTGCTGCGAGTCCACTGACAGGCCTCAAACCATCTGCCATTCCTGAAAGTGAGGATTCTTCAAGCGACTTGTAGTTCTCAAATACCGAAGCAATAATCTTCTTTACTTGATCCTCTATCCTGGCCAGCATACAATTCTGCTTGCATTATATAAAATTTCAATGTTAATTCCTTGAAGCAAATTTCACATTTTGAAACTTAGTGAATGAATATCAATGAAGCAATGAAAGTGTCAATATGGTTGATTCTCGTACCTCATGACGGCTTAACAAAGTGCCCTTGGCCTTCACATCAGATAGCAAATCATATATCAAGGTGAGACAATCCTCGGTAGGTGTAGCAACATCCATGACATAGGATAGGTATCTGTGAGTAGCACGGCACGAATTATACATAATAGAAGTTAGAAGATCCACAATTAGGTAATTTTCCCTGTTTAGCATAATAATATTTTCCATTCCAGTATATTTCAGTACCTTAAGTTGGTGTATGCATTGGATACTCCATAGTGAGATGCAAATTCAGTGAGTAAGCATCTCCATGGGCCATTTAGCGACAAGTTTCTTTGCTGAAATTTCTCAGCTTTCATTGCAACTTCCAAGACATAGTCATATGCCAAAGTTTGTGCAATGGAGCCACACTGAACACAGAAAGAAGTAAAGAGGAAAAAAATCATCCGCAACTGAGTTTTAAAGATGTGTCAATCAGTTTTTAAGAAAGGGTCTTAAATCAATTTTGTACCTGATGATTGCTTTCGCTTGCACAGTGAGAATGCTCCATGCTTAGTTGTATTTTCCCAACTGATTCATCTTCTAGATCACTATAGATAGGCAACGTTCGTATCTTGCAACCCTGCATCCAAAACAAATATTGAATTTACTATCGATTTTTTTTCCTTGTTGCTGGTTCCGTAGATTACTGAATTTTGACAGCCATACTTGTTTATCAGTAATCGTAGCTACTTGGACTATGGCGTGACCACAATGTTGTCCCTTGGAGTTTTGGACAATTATAATCAAATCATCACGAATACCATCTTGAAAACTGCGTTGACCAGTTGTTAGAGTAATTATGGTGTGGATCAAATGAAAGGAAAGCAAAAGGACTGAAGAATACATACAAAATACTGGTGAAACCAGATCCTGGTTTAATTTCTACTGCATTGTCTTCAGTTGAGTTCATCATTCTTAATAAGCAAGTGTATGTTTCTGGCATAAAGGAAGTAAGCTAGTGTGAGATACCAATTCCACTTTCGAGTCATAAGCTGGTCACTTGAAGCTTAAAGTATACAATAGATTCACATACCTTGCATTGTTTCAGATGATGGAGAATGATTGCGCACAGTATTTGTGTGAGGAGAGAAGAAACCATTGGTAGAAATACGGGGTGATATACTATCTTTCCATGAAGATAGATTTGATTTTAAATTGGAGAAGCGTCTACGACAATTGTCATAATCAATCCTTGGTAATGGAGATGGAAAACTGCAACCGTAAGCTGGCTCATCCGCACCCATTTGCACTTTACGAACTGTGGAATAAAAAATAAAATAAAAATTCCATTTGATGATGAAGAGTGAAGATCCCAACATGTCTAACAACCAGATGACAGGAATTTAATGAAGCAGCGCTCACCTTGAAATTCAATTTTGGTAAAAATTTTCACTGGCTTTGGAGCCGCTGCTGTAATGAGTGGTGGCTGTGAAAGTCGTTGCTCTGCTAAAAGCTCAAGTTCTGACTGTAATAGTACATGTCGTAAACTGAATTTGCAGGCATGATTAGAGGAAGAATTAGATTAGGGAAAAACATGTAAATTCTCGTATTAAATCAAATGACTCACCCAAATGCATCTCGCAACAGCGCGCATTGATTCTCCAAAAAACAGGATTTATCCCACGCATGAAGACAGAGCCTTACACATGCATCATAAGCGATTACACCGCACCATGGACCCTGCAAACTGAATCCGGCCATCAAACACAAAGGTTAAATAATCATGTTCATTCCAACCAGTCATGTCGCTATGCTGCCAAAGTGCCGAGTATAGTTCATCATTGTAACCAACCTAGCATGAAACACTGGAAGGCGAGGAGTAGAAGGAAGGGGAGATCCATAAACGTGTACATTAGCAGGTGTCCTGAGTGGTGACTGAGAAATTCCATTTCTGGAAGAATAGTGTAAAGGGGTAGTTGAATAGAGACTTTCTGATTTTCTTGCACAATCGGTATTTGCAGGAACAGTGCAGTTCGGAGAGCGACTCGAGTCACGTGCTCTACAAGGTGAACTTGGGTCAACAACATGATCAATTTCAGCTGGAAATCCATCAAGCGGAGGAGCACTGGGACTATTATCAGAAGTTCCCTTCTTCAGCTGTGCTCTAGTCAGGCAATCCTGCAATGCAATAAGTTCAGGTCCGAGGACGTTTACTTCTACAATCATCTATGTAAGGAAATACCAAGAAATTACACTTTTTAAAATGGAACGGTAAAAAGGCTTTCTTTTAAGAAACAGGAATTTCTTTGAATGTGCTTTGTTTCAATGTCTTGCAATTATAACTTCAGACATGAAAGTACTTTGTATGGACAACAAGTACAATTGTGAAATAGAAAAAACCTGATTTGGTTGCCAAGTAACACTAGAGGAATAACCATTCCAAGTGGAAGATTGTGTACAGGTACCGTCGTCGATGATTTCGGGTTTCCTGAATGAAAGCTCAGTACTAGTAGCCGGATCAGACAGTTGATTGCTTCCGTAATTCCTGCCTTGGTCACCATCCACGGCTACTTCTGAAGAAGGCAATTCAAACCCAATTGCTGCATTCCTTATGTTGCTGACACCAGACTGCACTTTCTGCAACAACAATCACTTACAAAATTTATGCATACCGAAAAAGATTTCAACTGAAGATTTTAAAGAAAATATAAAGAAGGTGAAATTGGATAGGCTTACCTCTCCAACACATCTAAGGCCATCGGTGTCTAACCCTCCATTGAACACCATTTTGAACTCTTACCCTAAAAAGACTAGTCTATTAGGTTGATGAGAAGTAGTGGAACAAACATGCGCGCTATTTATAAAAAAAAAATATGAAAAGAACATGCGAGCTTTTTATAATATCAAAAATAGTTGGTGGAAGCAGGACCAGTCCTATCAAAGCATGAATTCCTTTTACAATCTGGAGAGTGACTCCCTCTCCGTCTCATAGCAGAGATGATATTCCTTGCTTTTAGTGTTTTGACCAAAGAGACGATTAGGGTAAACGATCAATGAGGAAGCTGGCCAGAGAATTACTTGGCCAACTTCAATATTCTATTTCAAATCTATCTTGATTTCTTTCCTCACTCAAACCTTCCATGAAAAAAGTAAAATGAAGGAGACTTTTTTCCTGAATAATGAAGGAGACCATTAGTAATGTAATTCTGTGAAAGGAAAGTTTAATTTACGGATACCGGATCAAAGTGGAGGAGGGGGTCGAAAAGAAGACGTGGGAAGTAAGCGAGACTGACGTGGCAGGCCAATACACTTTTTCTCACAACGGTCAAATTCCTAATGGCGCTAAATCCTCGGGTCACCGACTAAGTAATGGATCATTCCCTTCTGTGCTGATTGGGTCAAATTCCTACTTGTCTAACTATTTTACACCAAGTGGCATAACATGGCGAGCCAGGTTATTTCCATGTCATATTTTGATTTCAATTATCTTCGTTATTCAATAAACGCAAGAATCAACAATGGCCTCACTCATCCATGGAGAGGTGTTTCTACCCCCACAATGATGTTGCCGTCGATCTGCCTCCGATTGTACTTTCAGATAAGAAATAATGAGGCTTGAGTTTAACAATTGTTATGTCATAAACTGGATTCCCGATTAAAAGATTTGGGTAACCATGGTTTATATATTTATATTTTAAGATCAGTGATATACAACTTCCTGTTTCACTTTTGGCAATTGATGTTCTTCCTAATAAAAGCCAAAGTTCCAAACCCAAACTAATATTGGCCCCGATGATTACAACTAATCTGGCTGTTGACATTGATAGAGGAAAACAAGTGAATAGCAAGTGAAATGCATTGACAACTTATGTGCCACATCGGTGGATAATTAGAAATTGGAATTTTAGTTGTACTATAGAAAAATTCAAACCGATCTCTTACTTACAAGAGATTGATTAGACATTGATAAAGAGGAAAACAATATAAACCAATAAAAGAACTTCTATATATATATATATATATATATTTGCATATATGGGAAACTAAATTAAACTCTACATGATTTTTTTTTGCAATAGTGACATTCTGCTACACAGCAAAAGAGACCTAATTACTAGCGTCATCGTCTGAACCAAGAACCTGCTGTTTAAGAACTTGAATTTTATCAACCAACTCCTCCCTGTTTTTCTGCAAGACATTTATTAACTCCCATGTTAGATGCTGCTTTGACACCGCGAATCAGTTAATCAGTTGAGATTTACAAGTTTATAGGTACCTTGAATACCAGATATCGAGTGCTGAACCAGATGGTGTATCCAAGACCCACAACTTCCAGAAACTTGGGGAACTGATTTGAAATCGTGGGCATTGTCAATACCGCAGAGAGCAAACTTTATGACTGTAAATCAAAAAATTCAGATGGGAAAACATGTTTGGTAACTTACCAATGGAATAGAATCAATAGCACCAACCACAGCTGATGCTAACCACAGGGTAAACAAGGCACCACCACCGTATACGAGAATGGCATATGTGTCATCATTGTCCAACTGCAGTCGGTCAAAAGAACAAGTCATCAGTAGAGATTCCGTGCCTCAAACAACTCTCATTGAGTCAATTACAGATTTCCATCCGTTAAATTGGCAACGGTTTGCACAAACATCTTTCACTTCTCACATATTTTGAAGAACTAAAGACACGCAAATGAGGAAGAATACTTATATCACAGGGAAATACTAGGTACACCAATAGAGGCACAACAAAAAGAGAAATCTGAGTAATGAAGCAAATTAAGATATCGAGTTGCTCAGGTAACCGCTCAGAATCAACATGATTGTCGAGGTTTCATAGAGCATCATAGACACTCTCAACTAGTTACTGAATCATCATTGCAACCCAAAGATCACATAAAAATTAAATTCATGTTTGGAAACATCAAATGGAAAAGGAAGCTTTTCTTTAGTAACATATAAGGAAAATTCTAAATATATTAAAACATTATATACAGGTCACCTAAAAATAACATAATATAAAAAAATTGCGTGACAAAACTTGAGAGCAACCTTGAGCTTCTGAAATCCAATTCGAAGCTTTAACTAGACAGTTGGTATCAAAACACAACCTTCTTACAAACAGTCAATCAAACTAATATGACACTAACACAAATTATTGAGCACTCCTCAAGGTGAAAAACAAAGTAAACAGACGAAATAGTCTTATATGATCAAAAGTCACTGTGGAAGTGGTAATGAGGTTAACACTCAAGAGAAAGTAGATGGTTGCTCAGGTAACCGCTCAGATCGACACAAGTGTCGGAGTTCCATTGAGTAACTCTAGATACTCTCAAATTACTGAATCATCATTACAACCATGCTTTCACTTCAACAGTGTCAGTTTTGAAGATTTAAAACCAAAATAAAAAATTGCAGTTAAGTTTGATAAAGAAACGACAATGCATCTTGGCTATAAAGGCAAGCAAAAATGACACTATTAGCACTTTATTGTAGAAGAAAAAGAACAAGTTCAGTTGGACAAATAAAAGACAATAACATTATCTTGGGTAGAAAGAAATCAACATAACAACAAGTACCAGGAGAAAATTAAACCATTTACACAAATTCTGAAATCCACATTAGCAATGCATTACAAAAACAGAATCTTAATTATGATTTTTTGTTCAACCATTTGCAATAAAATAATTTGACAGCAGTATCTACAACAAACAGACAATAGGTTTGCATCCAACCACTTGAAAAAATGAGATGGAAATTATGATTAAGCCACAAACATAATATATATATATATATATATGTATATATGAATATTTAGTAAATAAATCACAAACCTTTAGGTCAAGGTCGTTGAAAAAATCAAAGATCTGAGTTTGGCCATCGACTTCATCCACAGTGGAGTCATGTTTAGGTGTTTCTTCAGTTCCAGTCGGACTGTAAAGATTCTTTTCTGGTGGGGGAACATCTTCCACTGAAACCACGTGGTCGCGCTCTTCACCAGCATAAGGATTGAACCCGCTTGGTGTTTCTTCTGATGTTGTTGCTCTTGGAAAAAGCAATCCTGAAAGAAATATACAAAGATAAGGCCTCGATAATCCAGTGGTCTCTGTCAATGCCACTATACAAGAGACCTAAAAACAAATAACATTAAAAGAAACCCAATTGAAATTTCCAAAAGCGAAAGCAGCCAAGTTATATAAATAAGCCAAAAATGAATAAGTTTAAAATTACAGAAAACAAGAGAAAATTAAATGGGTCCGTTTGAATTGGATGAAGAGCATACGAGAGTGAAGCCTGAGAAAGTTGCGTGACAGGGGGGTGTGTCTCAGAGGAAAAGAGAGTTTGCTGGTGATGGAAAGCAGGTAGTGGTGGTGGTGGGTTTGAAGGTGGGAGATAGCTTGAGGTGTAGTTGTACAGAGCTCCATTGATTAGAGGCTGAAGTGGGATCAGTGCCCCTCCGTTTCTCTTGTTGAGGAACTCTGAGTGAGAGATGGGGCGTGAAGCCACCGGTATATATAGGAGAGCTGTGCTAGGGTTTTTGGGGTTTGCCGAAATGAATTACTATCAGGTTTTGGGGGTTTTGGGCTTTTATAGCCCTTGCTGAAGGGTTTTTGGGCTTTTATACATTTTACCACAAACATTTGTAAAAACTTAAGCTAAGGGCTCCTTTGGTAATTGTATGAAAAAAACAGGGACTCATTTGGTTACATGTCAGTATTATTTTTTAATAAAATAAAGACTTTTTTATTCAAAATGTTCTTAAATAGTAACTTCAATTTTAAAATGGACCATGAATTCAAGTTTATCCCAAAATACTCTCTGAAATGTTATAAATATTAAATCAATATTAAGTCATTGTGTTATTGTATTGTGAGTTGAGTGTGCAGTATATAAAGTGAGTCTGAGAGCCACTCCATGGGTTGAGATATTTTGAAAAGTACCAAACTTATTCTTAAAGTATTCTCTCTTTTCCTTCTTATATTTGACCTGTGAGTCTTGTTCATCCTCACTTTCATTGAGCTTTTCTCTTTTCCATTGTTTTCAATTACCTAAGTTCACTTCACTAATGACGGGACTCAACTTGAAAACTCCTAAATAGACGTTTTTGGCATTGCTCACATTTGATAAATTATACAAGAGTTTCCAAAATACCTTTACACACATGTTAGATCAGGGATAAATTCTCGAGTTCGACGAAAGGAAAGGTACAAACTAGCAATCAAACAGTATACTAGTGGTCAACATAGTAACTAAAATAACGGTAAAATAAAGCGTACGAACCCTATTATGTAATTTACAACGAGTGTACGGTCGTAGGTAATGTCTCCACTTTAGAAGTAGCAACTAACACCAGACAACAGTCTCGAAGGATTTCCAAAATCGACATAAGTGTGTATGGACAAAAAAAAAATTAAACACATTTTTCAAGAAAATATCAATCACCTTCCAATTATAAAACATGTATGCATATAAAGAAAATATTCAAATTCAAGCTCTGAAATATGGGGATTTCAAATATAAAATTCAAGTTATAAACCGTGCACCCACAAAATATAAAAAAATATAACACGTATAAAAATACATGTGACACATATTTCCCTGAAATCCCCATTTGTGAAAACATTTAGAAAACCTAGACACAAATACCTGTAATCACGTCTAACTAATCCTCAACTCCCCCTAGTCGTTGCACATAAACTGCGTTGACTAACTGGGAACAATTCCTGGAGTCGTAGTCGCGAACTACTTGGTTGGGAAAATCCATACTACGTGTAAACAACCCTCAGGAGCTGGTAAAAACACACTCCATAATGTAGTCTGAAAAATACAATCCCCATGATCCGGTGGAGACACACTTCATGGTAGGGGTGGCAATGGGTCGGGTCGTGTCGTGTCATGAACTCTGTTTTGCCCATTTATGCACAACCCGAACTCGACCTGTTTAATAATCTTGTAAAAAATATCCAACCCGAACCTGGCCTGTTAATGACTCGAGTAACCCGTGTAACCCATTTAATAAACAGGTCGTACTCAAAACTCAATTAACTTATGACCCGTTTAACCTATTTAAATTATAAGATTTAATAGGTATTTAGGTAGGTAAATGGGTAGATATATGCTTTAGTAATGATACGTTTATTAAATGGGTCAATATATAAGCTAATATATGGGTTAACATGTTAACCCGAAATCTACCAATTTATTAAACGGGTTAACAGGTCATTATACGAGTTAACAGGTTGACCCGAAACCCACCTGTTTATTAAACGAGTCATAACAGATTGACCCAAAATTTTAATCGTGCGGGTTGATCCGGATAAATCTCGTGCGGGTTTAGAGTCGTGTCAAAAATTGACACCCTTACTTCATGGTACCAGTCCGGCAAAAAGGTAACCATAATATATTGTAGTTATAGTGGAAAATAGTTAAAACAGTAAAACCAAAATCGTGCTTTTAAATAAATACTTGTCTTCAAATCAAAGTCAAAACTATTAAACTGGGGTTTGGGCCCAAAACACTATTTCCACAAAAATCCATAAAACATGTGTACATAATAACTAACCAAATAATTATTCTAAAACTATAAATCTGCATATGACATGCAACACATTTAGAATAATTATTCAAACCATATCAATCCAGATAATATCATAAATCATTTAAAATAGTATCATTTGTATGCATCATGCACTATGCCATTTTTAGTCATAAATGACACTAATCAGATGACAGTTTAGATAAAAATTGTCATCTATTGTTATGTAAAAATATTGAATGGCTTGTTTTTTCAATATTTTGGAAACTAATAGATGAATTTTTTTGAAAAAGTGTCGTCTATTGTCGTTTTTTTCAATATTTTGGGAATTAATATAGACAACACTTTTTGATAAAGTTTTGTCTATTGAAGTCTATTGGAAATGAGGGATATGAAAATTTAGTCAAAACGTGAAAGCAGCAATTGGAATTGTAAAACGCGCTAATTACTGTTCATTATTAAACAAAACAAGGTTGAAGCTGAACGAATGGGCGAAGTGTTTTCACTTCGAAACACCAATAGCGAAGCATCAAGAACGAATTGAGAGGAATGAACGACCATATTCACCTAAGTGGAATAAACCAACAGATTCAGTTGAAGGGAACGAACCACCAAGATTCAACTGAGAGACTCAGCTATCACTGAGGATGAACCATCGAGAGATTTAGCTAGGATTAATCTTTCACCGAGAATGACCATCTACCGATTTTTAGACGTAGAAGAACCCTCGCTTGCAATTCTGATGCACGGTTGAAGAAGGAAGAAGCTATCACCAGAAAAAAAAATAGGAAGGAGATCGTTGCTTCACATTCACCTGTAGCGATTTCAATTTTCGTTCTTCACGGTAAGGAAAAATTATTTTTGTTAGGTTTTGAGATCATTGAATAATTTCAGTTCATGGTGCTCCATTTTTAATGTTCCTTGGATTTTGATTATCCTAGTAGGTACCAATAATTTCGGAGTAGGCTTGGAAATTTGACGGAAACCTAGCAAGGTTGAAATTGGACTGCAGCAGATTTTGAACAAAGGTAAGCCTCTTCATTCTTGAACTCTAACTGAAAATGGTTGGTAATCTTCTCTGCCTATTGTATGTGATTATGCAAAAACAGATTGATGAATGATTCTGAGATTTCTAAAATATGTTGCACTCTACGTGTTTGATTAAATTCCTCTATGAAGGATTTTTCTTGGATTATGTATATTTTTATGTTTCTTCCCAAATTTGGATTTTTATGTTACAATTGTTGAAACTAGACCACTAAGATATCGTTAGCTGATTTATATGTTACAGTTATTGAAACTAGACCCCTGCCATGTTTTCTGAATGCATCACACAAACTGAATCTAATTATGTTCTTCCTACTTGGATATTATGTAGTTTTACCTATACATATATGTATATTATGATTTTTCAGCATGTTCTAAGAATAGGCGTAATGTTTTTATGGAGCTTGGCTTGAACCACATCAAGTACAAACAAAAGGCTTGTCTCCAAAATTGTCAAATGTGTCAAAGGATTTGAAAGTAAAAAAGGGTTTTCTCAGATTTCTTCAAAATATTCAAAATTTCCCCTCATGTTTTCTCCATTTTCTTGATCTGTTTTATTTTGTACATTGTGCAATATTAGGGATGAAGTCTGTGAAATTTAAGAGCCACGCGAGCAAGCTGGCGGTGGTCGGGAAAGTGGACCCGACAAAGCTTACTGAGAAGCTGGTGACGATGACCAAGTAAAAGGTGGACCTAATCTCACCTCAGCCCAAGAGGGACAACAAAGGCAAAGACAACCCTAATGATAACAAGAAAAGGCAGCCTGAGAAATCAAACAACGACAAAAAAAAAATCCAAAGAGGTGCGTAGTGAGAGAACCCTGCCCCCCACCCACTAACATGCGCTTGTCTTGTTCTACGCACCACCAGCCTCAATTTCCAGTCTTTTTTGTTTAATTTAATCAGTATTTTATACTAAACAGGTCTTTTTAGTTCTTGGAAGAATTTGTAAATAAGGATTTCTTCATGTTGCTTGTAAAAGATGGCATCTACATTGTTTTTCATCTATATCTTCAGAGGCCTCGGATGAAGTTTCTCCTGAAAACTTGTGGGAGGTAAACTTTGATTATTTCCAAAATATGCATCATTGAAAATGATAGTTATTATCCTTCACAAAAAGATATTTATTATTTGTGTCATTTTGTTTGTAATATGATTATCTCAGGAACTTAAGCCTACTATCTCATACCTCTCACCTAATGAACTAGAGCTTGTCCTTAGTGCTCTTAAGGTGAGATATATTCCTTGCAAAAAATTTTAGTGTTCTTACGTTCCAAATCCATTATATCAATTTGGTAGTGAATCCCATTTTACTTTTTCCATGTTTTGTTTGTAATATTGGTTTTTTCGCCACAAATAATCTTATTTTGATACATTCTGATTTTCCGCGTATTGTTTTGCAGGGAGTCCTGCCTTTGTTGTCACCAAGAAGCTCTGCATTGCCTTAACAACATGGTAAGTTTTCTTTCTATTTTTAAACCTTGGGTATGGTTCCTTACCATCTGATCATGTTTGGTATTATCTGAATTAGTGTTTTTATTTTTCTAATATTAGTATCTGCCTCTCATTGTCATGTCGTCTTTATTTTCATCTACTAATCTGCATTATGGGCCATTATCATTTTTTGTTCCAACAATAAGGTTTAAATGTTAAGGCTTGAATTTTCTTTTCAATGATCTATAGTAAACTTCAGAAATTTTTTGTTCCACTATCTGTCTCTCGTTTTGATATGGTTCTGCAAATAGTTGATGTTAACTAAAAGATGAAGCTGCCTTTATTGATGTTTTGATGCTTTGTAATGATGTTGATTTTGTTTCCTTTGGATTTTTATCTTCTTGCCTCATGATTTGATAATCTGTAAATTGATACTTGGAATTTTGGTTAATTGTTGGTAGATATGTTTTTGGTTTCAACTATTTGTATGCTACCATTTGGAAATCTGCTCAAACCCTTCTTACGGAAGCTAATTTGATCTCAAATAATTGATTTTTTTTTTCCACTTCTGAAAATGGCTTTATTGATGTTGTTGATGCATAAAATGGATCAACTAGTCAGGGAAGACTGCACATACACAAGGAACACGAGATGTATGTGGTTTACCCGAATCAGGCTACGTCCACGGTGTTGC
Organism: Prinsepia uniflora; assembly: GCA_032719365.1. NCBI lineage: Eukaryota > Viridiplantae > Streptophyta > Magnoliopsida > Rosales > Rosaceae > Prinsepia > Prinsepia uniflora. The sequence goes on from CM064862.1 coordinate 22,427,223, forward strand.
TCTATTCTCATTAATGATATAAGTGTTTGTACATGATACAAGAGGCCTTGAGTCTTAAAGAAAGAGTAAGAATGTAGAGAGAAGTGAGAGCTCATTTCTAGAGAGAGAATGGAATCCTTTAAATGAGGAAGGGAGCTCCTTATTTATAGGAAATATCTAGATTTAGGTGATGGGCCAAGTAATGGTCTTTTGACATGGGCCTTCTTGGTGGGCCTAGTGCAGGTAGCTCTTCATGTCGCGATGGGCCCTGATGGTGGGCCGAGCTTGGTCCGAGTGATTTTCAGAGTGTATTCTGGTTGGTCGAGATGGTATCAACAAAAGTCGAAGAATTCAGATTAGAAATGTTGAATACATCGGAAATGGTCAGGAAGAAGAGGAGCTGTTAGGAATAGAAAGGGTACTTTCTGATTTGAAAAAAGGGTTATATTACGATCCTAAGTCGTTGACTGAGGTGAATTTCCTCGGTCGAGGACTTGTAAGTCAGGCTGATACGTGTCAATCGATGAGAAGGGTATCACCCCTAGTCCCCCAAATCCTGGAGTGAGGAAGTGTACCGGGTCCGACAGCTTACACTAGTCCCCAGAATGTCGATAAGTTGCAATGTGCTTACTTGCTCATCCGATCGGTAGCTGTTGACAACATTTTGCTGATCAGAGCATGCTTCTTGGAGGAAGTAAACTCGTGTATCTGATCGGTAGCTACGGATAGCAGTTGCCGATTGGAGCATGCTTCTCGGAGGAAGTCGAGTAATGCGTCTGATTGGTAGCTACGGATAATGTTTGCCGATCAAAGCATGCATCCCAGTAGAAGTAAACTAACAAGTCCGATTGGTAGCCACAGATAGCGTTTGCCAATCGGAGCATGCTTCCCGGAGGAAGTAAACTTGTGCTGTCAGGACCCGCCCCTAATCCCCCGGGATTAACGGCTAAATCCTGATCTCGTCTAACTTACGCATGACACGAAGGCTAAACTGACGTCCAACCTTCATGTGACTCATAAGTCGGACAAGGGATTCTCGATCTAACCGTACTGAAGCTTTCGAACTTCACAAAGTGCGCCGAATCTACTGCGGATCGTGCGTGTGATGTCTCTGTCTCTCTCGACCAACAGCTTGCACCGCAACAACCTGGAGGGTATCGAAAATACGAAAAGACTGTGAGTGGACAAAAATAAAGTATAATTTAGAAAACAGTTTAATAAAGCAATTACATTTATACCCTCCAAGCAAAAACCAATGCATGCATATCATATTCATGTTATAAAACCACTCAAATAAAAAACCATCCATGAAACCATTTGAAAACCCGTATCATCCAGGCCTCGGCCTCAAATCACAATTCAAGCTCAAATCCGGGAACTCAGTCCCAAAACTCGTCAAATCCACTTCATCCGGGCCACTGCCCAAAACCTTCCGAAAACCAGTGAAACACATCATTCATACAAGTTTACTGGATCTCAAGTGCGCCCGAGTCTTTAAACTCAAAACACAATGCGCATAGCCAGGCCTTCCCGGGATATCCGAGTCTTTAAACTCAAAACACAATCACAGGCCTCAGGGGGATATCATATCCGAGTCTTTAAACTCAAAACCATACCGAGTCTTTAAACTCAAAACATCAATCCAGGGCCCTCCCCCCGTCAATCATCCGGGTCTTTAAACTCAAAACCAGATCCAGTGGGTTTTCCGAGTCTTTAAAAAGAAAAATCCATCAAGATCCGTAAATCAAAACCAAAACATCATTTCCGAAATCACAAAAACAAGGCTCCAAGCCCGAAATCACTTTTCTGAAATCCATTTCAAAACCTTGAAATCAAATCATATCTCAAAACCCGAAGTCAAATCATTAAAACCATCGTCAAATCATAAGAGAAAATGAAACCTCGTCAAACGTAAATTTCCTTTATTTCCTCGAAAAACGTGCACAAATCGTAAACCATCACAATCATAAATCAAATCATAGAATCAAGTATAGAAAAAATATAAAACATATATGCATGCATCAAGAGTTAGGAAGCAAAGTCCACTCACAGACCATTCCGACGTCGCCTCGATAAGCGCTGCGCGCACTTACGCCGTTCCCGGCCATTCCATTATCCTCGGCTTTCCCGAACCTGTCCAAAGCCCATAACGAGGTTACTAACTACTTCACAAAAGTCCTACTTAAATCCCATAACTTTCCCGAACGTCTAAGCGTACTTTAAACGGGACCCTAGACCTTCGATCTCGCAGAACTAACCCGAAACAACGTCTGATAGTCCCGAAACCTATCCCAATAGATTCGTTACAACAATTAGACTCAAAACCATGTTGGAAGTTTCCCCAGAAACCGCCGCACGCGCCCCCACGTGCCGCCCGAAGTGGCTGCACGTGGGCTTCACGCGCCTGAACATAAACACTGTTCATCTTCAACCTCAAGACCGTGCACTGTTCCGGACTGGCGTGGCCGGTTCTCCGCCGTCCGTCCACCATTTTTGTCCCTCTTTCCACCATTCTCTTCGTCCTCAACCCAGCAACCTATTCCCCTCAACCAAACACGACAACACGATCTACAACTCACCTCCCCAACTCGAAACAGAAACCACCTGTAAGCCCCTGTTTCTCATTCCAGCCACCCGTGCAATTCCCCATCACGGCTTCGACATCTACAGGTTCTTAAGGACCTAAGGAGTCGATTAGAACCTACCAGACACCTCGACTCAGCCCCTAACTTCACGACTAACCGTTTGAAATTAACGAAAAAACAGAGCATCGAAAAGGATCGAAGAAATTATCTGCGCTCAGGCCGTCGCCGTGAGCTCCGCCGTGCCTACGCGACTCCTCTAGTCCTCCTCCGTCCTCTGAACACCACCACCAGTCTCGATCGATCAAGTACGGCAGCACCACCACCAAACTCCCTCTTTGTTTTCCTAAGAACTCACCCCTCACACTCTCAAGTTTTCCTCACGAAACTCTCACTCAAACTCACTCATCAGTTCTCACTTAATCTCTACTCTCACTCACCAGATCACAACACCTCACACCTCCCTTCACCTGATCGATTGTTCCTCCCAACTCTGTCTCTGTTTTCTTTCTTCGAACAAACACGATGCACACACCCGTTTAAAATCACACCGTGCAAACTTGTAGAAGCCACTAGAGCAACCCCACGTGTCATCATCCCATGCAAAAATATCCAACTGCACCTGTACACTTGTCCCAATCTGTTTTGCACAAATCCCAATGTGCAAAAAAACCAAAATGCCCCTACTTGTACAAATTTACGGTTTTACCCCTCACGTTCTAGACCCGTATCTCGCCCGTCCAATGTCCGATGAAGGCATGCCGCCTGTCGTTGAACTCAGGACGACGAGATCTACCTAACAGTCCTCGGTCTACGTACAAAAACCCTATCGTACGAAAAGTTAACTTTTCCCCCTATTTAAACCAAATTACGGTAATGCCCTCAACCTTCCGAACATCATAACTTCCTCCTCGGATGTCGGAATCGGGCGTGCCACCTGTCTACGGACTCGTGACGTCCCGAACTACGTCACTGTCATCGGTCAATGTCTAATTGACCGCCCGAACTAAAAGTCAACATTTTACCTGAACTAGGGGCAAAATCGTCATTCTACACTAACAAGCCAAAAGTAACCAACCAACCACTGAATACCTCACTAATCCGTTCACTAATCACTTCCCTAATCCCGACTTCCGGGACGGGTCGTTACATGTGCATTCGGTTGGTAGCCACGGATAACATTTTCCAATTGAAGCATGCTTCACGAAGGAAGTCTAGTAACGCGTCCGATTGGTAGCTACAGATAGCGTTTGCCTATCATGCTTCCCGGAGGAAGTAAACTCGTGCATTCAGTTGGTAGCCATGGATAGCGTTTGTTGATCGAAGCATATGAAAAAGTTGCATGAGCATGAAATGTTGCTGCATGATGATGTAGATGTACCAAAAAGTGATGTTGTATGCATGATGCTCGTGTGCCATGGGTAATGATGTGAGTTTTATGCACGATGCTCATGTGCCATGGGTAATGATGTGAGCATGATGATGCATACGTGCCGAAAGACGATGTTGTATGCATGATGCTCATGTGTCATGGGCAATGATGTGAGTATGATAATGTATGTGTCGAAAGGCGATGTTGTATGCATGATGCTCATGTGTCATGGGCAATGATGTGAGCATGATGAGGCATATGTTCCAAAAAAAACGATGTTGTATTCATATATAAAGTTTGTTGAGAAGTTAATACTCACGTGTTTTAATGCTTGTGGATGACCAAGTGTCTGCTGACGGGACGAAAGGTAGATCTCGTGTCAAGTAGTAGGCTGACCAAGGTGATGTTGCTGGGCAACCAAAGTGAGGGTTGGTCGACCAAGGATCCGTTGACGGAATAAGAGAAAAGATGCATCAAGGTGGTAGGCCGACCAAGAGGGTGTCTAGCCGAGCAAAGAAGTGTCCGGCCGAAGAAGAGGGTGACAGAACCCGTCCCCGAAGGACATAGATAACTGTATCCGGTCCTGCTCCCGCTTGACAAGTCAACTAAAGTTCCGACATTACCCTCAGCACTTGCCAAACAAGGGATAACCGCACATGTGCCTACTCATGCCTTCACCTCCCAATCAGCCTCGATTGTCGTGCCACGACCTGAAGGGTCAATAAAACAGAAAATGTGTGAGTGGACAAAAATAAACTTTTATAAATACATTTGAGGAAAATCAATCTTACCCTCCAGTTTCACAAACATGCATGCATATCATAAAACATGAGTAATAACGTGAAATCAATCAAGTATGAACAGTGGACCAATAAAATCAAAACATGTTTTCCCATGGTCCACATTTTCTCTGAAACTCATGTTCATCAAATCAGTTCATGATATAAAATATCTGGACACAAATATCAATAAATCAAAAATATAACCAATCCTCAATATCCAAGTAACTATCACGATATCAATGCAACGTGTGCAAACTCGAGAGTCTCACGTCTGAGTACATCCCCAGGATCTACGACGTCTGGGGTGATATCATCTCTAGGATCTACGACGTCTCGAGGATATCATCATAATCTCACACTCCTGAGATTGAGCCTCCCTCGGAGCTACTCATCTCCAGGCAGTGGATCGTGACTACTCTAGGATCTACGACGTCTGGAGGAGACTATCAAATCACAGAGGATGATATATGTGGAACAGTCACCAAATCTAGTAATCTCATTTTAAAACCGTTTATGTCTCAAATCAAGTCAAAAACATTTCAACAGGGCCGATGCCCGAAACATAGCTTTCACAAAGAAAGTTTCACAAATCCATCATAAAACAGTGTCCAAAATTCACTTTATAAATCAAAACAATCAATTTAATCATATTCACATGTGACTCCAAATCCGAGTCAAAATCACTATCCAATTGGATCTTAAACCCAAAAATATCATTTTCACGCAAATTCGTGCAATCGCAACCTCAGTTGCCATTTTCACATAAATCCATAAAATATATCCAAAAGCATTACAAATCCATCAAATCATTCCCTGACGCATAATCCGAGTCAAAATCGATCTCAAATCCCGGGCCTTCGCCCAAAATAGCAATTTCACAGTTTTCTCGAAAATCGTGCCCAAAATAATATAAAACAATATAATATTCCCAAGATCCAGAAATCATCATATCGAAACATTAAACATGCCAAATCATATAATAAAGCATTTAAAACATATATGCATGCATTCTGGGTAGAAAACAAAAGTCCACTCACACACCGTCCATATCCCTCGCTTTCCAAGCTGTACGTTTTTCCGTAAATTTCAGAAATCACCATTCCTGTTCAAAATCATTATCGAGGGTTACTAACACTCCAATATACCTCATATAATTTTCTCCAATTTTTCTGGAATTTAAATACGTATATTAAAACTTCGAATGCACAGAACACTATCGAAACGGTATCCGATTTCCTCGAAATCAATGCCAAAATGTTCGTTGCATTAAATGGGACAAAAATCATGTTGACCTCACCTCAAGAATCGTGCCCATGCGCCCTCACGCACTGCTGCAAGCAGCTGCGCGTGAAGTCCACGCGCCGTGTACAATACCCTGCTACAGTCTCCTTCCTCGCCCGTTTCTCTGTTAAACGGGTCCTACAACCCGCGAGATGACGCGGTTGAATCTCCCTCAATCCTGCTTTAATTCCTTCAATTGAACTGTCCATTAGATTTGAAACTAGGTTAATTCCAGGTCTGTAGCATTAATTTCAACAATAACATCTGATATTAATCCAAATAAAAACTCGAAATTTCTATTGAAAGTTCATCTTACAATTCCTATAATTCCCATTGATTTCTTAAAGGTAATCATTCAGAGACCTTCGTAGGACTTTTCTAAACATTTTCCCAATCTCAATTTCATCTTTTCTTACCTCAAATTGCACAACTCAACCTTCAATTTCCCGTTTGTCCGTCTGGTCTGTTCGAGGCCAAAACAACACCAATTGTCTTCGTTCTTGATTGGGTTCAACTTGCCTTGAGCTCAGGAGGCTTAATTCAAGACCAATTTCAGTGTTTATGGCTCAGAGTTTCAAATTCGATTTTTGATCAAGTCGAAAGTTCGAAGGGTTTGAGTTCGGGTTCTAGGTTTTTCTTTCACAATTTCCCTTCCCTTTCCTCTCAGTCTTTCTTGTTTTTCTTCCTTCAATTCTCTTATCTTTCTATCCCTCTCAGAACTCGATCAGAAAGGAAGATTTGATGAGTTATTTTGCTGCTCTGTTCTTCCTTCACGCATACATGTATATGTATACGCATCTCAATTTGCCACCAATCTCAAGTATAAAGTGACAGATGTCACTTAATGGGGCCACTGAGTCACTAAGCACGGCTGAATTAGCCAATTTGCTCATCCAATTCACCTTGCTGCCCCAATTTACCATTTTGCCCTTACTAACAAAATGACCAAAATACCCCTCGCCTTCGCAGATCCATAACTTTCACATCCCGACCTCCGATTGATGCATGCCGCCTGTCTACAGATTCAGCGTCCCGAGACCTACTCAACAATCTCTTCGGAAAGTCCAAAAAGTGTCCCGGATAAAAAGTCAACTTTTGGCCCTTATAACTAGGGGTAAAATCGTCATTTCCTTTAAATTTTCCAAATTTTCCTTTTTCGTATTTCCGGGTCGTTATAGAGGGTGTCTGGCCGATGTCAATCCGATGTCTGGTCGAGGAAGATGGTGTTAGGTCGACCAAAAGAGTGTCCAGCTAACCAAAAAGGGTGCTAGGCCGACCAAGAGGGTGTTTGGCCGAGCAAGGCAGTGTCCAGCCGAGAAAGAGGGTGTCTAGCCAATGAAGATGATGTCTAACCAATGTCTGGCCAATGTCAAGCCGATGTTTGGCTGATGAAAAGGGTGTTAGGCCGACCAAAAGGATGTCCGGCCGACCAAAAAGCGTGCTAGGTCGACCAACAGGGTCTGGCTGAGCAAGGAAGTGTCTGGCCGAGAAAGAAGGTGTCTAGTTGATGAAGAGGGTGTCTAGCCGATGTCAAGCCAATGTTTGCCGAGGAAGAAGGTGTTAGACCAACAAAAAGGGTGTCCAGTCGACCAAAAAGGGTGCTAGGCCGACCAAGAGGGTGTCTGGCCAAGCAAGGAAGTGTCTGGCCAAGAAAGAGAGTATCTAGCCGATGAAGATGATGTCTAGCCAATGTCTAGTTGATGAAGAGGGTGTTAAGCTGACCAAAAAGGTGCTAGACCGACCAACAGGGTGTCTAGCCAAGTAAGGAAGTGTTTGATCGAGAAAGAAGGTGTCTAGCCGATGAAGAGGGTGTCTGGCTGATGTCTGGCCGAGGAAGAGGGTGTTAGGCCGACCAAAAGGGTGTCCGACCGACCAAAAATGGTGCTAGGCCAACCAAGAGGGTGTCTAGCCGAGCAAGGAAGTGTCTAGCTGATGTCAAGCCGATGTTTGGCTGAGGAAGAAGGTGTTAGGCCAACAAAAAGGGTGTACGACCGACCAAAAAGGGTGCTAGGCCGACCAAGAGAATGTCTGGCCAAGCAAGGAAGTTTCTGGCTGAGAAAGAGGGTGTCTAGCTGATGAAGAGGGTGTCTGGCCGATGTCAAGCCGATGTTTAACTTAGGAAGAGGGTGTTAGGCCAACCAAAAGGGTGTCCGGCCGACCAAAAAGGGTGCTAGGCCGACCAAGAGGGTGCTTAGCCCTCTTCCTCGGCCACATGTGCCTAGGTGAATGTATGTCACCATGGTCGGTCAGCTTGCACGGTGCCTCGCACGATGAGGTGGCCGATCAATCTTGGTGAAGACGAAGGAAGATCAAAAAGGTATCAGGAAGACTAGAAAATGCGTCAGACCGACCAGAATAGGGTCAGAAAGACAAGAAAGGGGTCAGGAAGACCAAAAAAGGTGTCAGGCCGGCCAGAATAAGGTCAAGAAGACCATAAAGAGTGTCAAGCCGACCAGAGAGGTATCAGTAGGACCAGAAGAGGGTCATGAAGACCATAAAAGGGCCAAGAAGACCAGAAAAGGTGTCAAGACGACCAGAATAGGGTCAGGAAGACCAGAAAGGGTGTCATGCCGACCAAAATTGGGTCAGGAAGACCAAAAAAAGGTCAAGAAGACCAAAATATGTGTCTGAGCGACCATAATAGGGTCAGGAAAACCATAAAAGTGTCAAGCCGATCAGAATAGGATCAGGAAGACCAGAAAAAGGGTCAGTAAGACCAGAAAAAGGGTCAGTAAGACCAGAAAGGGTGTTAGGCCGACCAAAATAAGGTGTGGAAGACTAGAAAGAGGTCAGGAAGACCAAAAAAGGTGTCAAGCCGACCAGAATAGGGTCAGGAAGACCAGAAAGAGTGTCAGGCCGACCAGAATAAGGTCAGGAAAAACACCTTTGGCCGACCAGGATAAGGTCAAGAAGACCAGAAAAAGTTCAGGAAGAACAAAAAAGGTGTCAAGCCCAGAATAGGGTCAGGATGACCAAAAAGAGTGTCAAGCCGACCAGAAAGGTATCAGGCTGACCAGAATGGGTGTAGCGAATGCTCGGTGTCCTTGAGTGATGTGGGTTCCAGCGGGAAAAAGAAGAAAGGGAGACCGACCTGGATTTTAGTCGTTTTCCCACAGACGAAGCCAAACTATTGATGCATAAAATGGATCAACTAGTCCGTGAAGACCGCACATACACAAGAAACACGAGATGTACGTGGTTTACCCAAATCGGGCTACGTCCATGGTGTTGTTCTATTCTCATTAATGATATAAGTGTTTGTGCATGATACAAGAGGCCTTGAGCCTTAAAGAAAGAGTAAGAATGTAGAGAAAAAGAGAGCTCCTTTCTAGAGAGAGAATGGAATCCTTCAAATGAGGGAGGGAACTCCCTATTTATAGGAAATATCTAAATTTAGGTGATGGGTCTAGTAATGGGCTTTTGACATGAGCTTTCTTGGTGGGCCTAGTTCAGGTGGCTCTTCATGTCGCGATGTTCCCTGATGGTGGGCCGAGCTTGGTCCGAGTGATTTTCTGAGTGTAGCCTGGTCGGTCGATATGGTATCAACAGATGTCTGGGTGTTTCATAATTTTTTAAATTGGCTATTGACTTTGTTGATGTTTGCTTTAGGTTCTTAGTTTCATTCAATTTTGATAATGGCTTTGTTGTTGTTTGAATGCTTGTTGATTTGTTAGTTAACTAGAGCTGATTTTTCTAAAATTGTATATGTATCGTAGTTGTGGGTGTTAAACTTAGAGAACATTGTCCAAATTCTTATACAAGCAGCCTTTGTAGGCTTCGAATGCCAATTTCGATCTGATGAAATCCTGCTTACGATTTGGTAGTGATTTAGGTGGTTAGAGCTTCTAACCTGTAAGATTGATTTAGCTTATTGGCATTCTGCATGTGGTACTCTCCAATTTCATCTATTTTGGTCCACTTGGATAATGAGTTTGTTGATGTTTGATTTAGGTTCAAGTTTTTGTGTGGTTAAGCAAATAGTTGATGTTGATTAAAATGGTTTATTTTCGGAGAATTGATTTGCTTTCAAAGTTTGATGATGACTTTGTTGATGTTTGAATGCTTGATGGTTTGAGTTAGATAAGGTTGAATCTTGTGTTAAATATTACTTTGGAAACAGTTACTCTTAGTAAGAAACAAAATACAAGAAAAGTAATTTGAAGTCCACTCTTAAGATGAACAGTCCACTACTAATTTGATGCTAACCATATTGCCTTGTGGGTATCTTAAGCATAAAACTTTAAATGATTCATGAAAGAAGCAAAAGGTGGTATATTGATATAGCATATCTATTATAGTTCTTATTTAAAGCAGAGTTATAGTGCTTGAGTTTTTGTGTTCGTGTGTCTGTTGGTTTGCCATGCGTGCCAGTGTGTGAATATGATGCTCTTGCATGTGCTTCTATGTATGGCCATGTGCATATTCGTCTTTCTCTTTGTATGCAATGCTCTAAGCTTTAAGTTGTTGGTTCTGTGCCTATGTGTGCTGAAATGACTTAGCATTTCGTCTGCAGTTTTTACTTGATCCAGATTCTGAATAAATTTTGGTTTTGTAAATAGTTTGAAAAGTTGTAAACCTGAGTTTATGATTTCAACACCTGAGAGACTTTTGGAGCTTCTTTCCTTGAAGGCCATTGATCTTTCCGGGGTTTCCTTGCTGGTAATATGTTTGTTAATTTGTATATTTTTTATGTAATATCAGTTGCACATTTGATTATCTAACATCTAGATTTGTTATATTATTATTTCTGTAATTACTATCTAGGAATTTGCAAAAAAATTGAAGTTTGAAAATCAGGGGTAATGACTTACTATAGGTATGCATATGATCTTTACAAACACGAAGTTCCTTGTGAGATGTTAAATTTGATACTGGGGCTAAGCGGTTTCATATTTGTTTCCACTATTACTGTTGAGTTACCTTATTTTTTAAAAAGTTCTGGATGGCTGTCACATATATGAATATTCGTTTCTTCTCAAAAGGAAGGGGTAGGTCATTTATTTGGGAAAGTTTAACTTGATTCATTGGAGTTCAAACGATGTATATGAGGTACATTTGTTGTGAAGTTCAAAAAAACCTTTACAAAAGTTCCTTGTGAGATGTTATGTGTAACGACCCGTCCCGAAAGCCGGGATTAGTGAAGTAATTAGTAACGGATTAGTGAGTCTAATTGGTGTTTAGTGGGTTACTTTTGGCCTATTAGAGTAGAATGACGATTTTGTCCTTGGGTTGGGCAAAAATGTTGACTTTGCGTTCGGGCGGTCAATTGGGCATTGACCGATGACCGTGACGTAGTTTGGGGCGTCACGAGTCCGTAGACAGGTGGCATGCCCGATTCCGACATCCGAGGAGAAAGTTATGATGTTCAGAAGGTTGAGGGCATTTTCGTAATTTGGTTACAATAGGGGGGAAACGTTGACTTTTTGCTAGACTTGTCATTTTTGCGTAGACCTAGGACCGTCAGGTAGATCTCGTCGTCCTGAGTTCAACGACAGGCGGCATGCTTTAATCGGACGTCGGACGATCGAGATACGGGTCTAGAACGGTGAAAGGCAAAACGGTAATTTTGACTCACAAGTAGGGGCATTTTGGTCTTTTTGCACATTGGGAATTGTGCAATCTGATGAGGACAAGTGTACAGTGGAGATTGGATATTTTGAGTTTGGCCCTTGGGATGGTGACACGTGCCCTATATCTAGTGGGTTCTAGGCTTGTGCACGGTTCCAATTATTTGGGCTGTGTAGTCGTGCATTCGAGAGAAAACAGAGTGAGGTTTGAGAGGGAAATCGATCAGGTGAAGGGAGTGTGTGAGATGTTGTGATCTGGTGAGAGTGAACAGAGATGAAGGGAGAACTGATGAGTGAGTTGGAGTGAGAGTTTTGTGAGGAAAACTGGTGTGAGGAGAGGGGTGAGTTCTCAAGGAAACAGAGAGGGTGTTCGGTGGTGGTGCAGCCGTGCTTGGTTAATCGAGGCTGGTGGTGGTGTCCAGAGGACGGAGGAGGACTAGAGGAGTCGTGTTGGCACGGTGGAACTTATGGCGGCGGCCTGAGCACAGGTAATTCCATAATTTCCTTAAAATGCTCTGTTTTCCAGTCTAGGTTCAGACGTTGAGTCGTGAAGTTTGGGGTTGAGTCGAGGCGTTTGGTGAGTGCTAGTCTACTCAATGAGTCCTTAGGGAGGTTCTGGTTGTGAAGCCGTGACGGGAGGTTTCACGGGTGGCCGGATTGAGAAACAGAGTTTTGGGAGATTACGGGTTCGAGTTTGGGACGACGGTTTAGAGGTTGTGTTGTTGTGTTTGGTTGAGGGGAATGGATTCCTAGGATCAGGACGAAGCTTTTAGTGGAAAGAGGGACTGTTTTGGTTGCAGGTTGACGGAGAACCGCCCTCGCCGGTTCAGACCGGTCGAACGGCTGAGGAAAACGATGAACAGTATTCTGTGTGCAGGCGCGTGAGGCCCACGCGGAGCCACTTTGGGCGGCTCGTGGAGGCGCGTGCGGTGGTTTCTGGGGAAACGTTCAACCTTCATGCGTGTGATGTAACCGTACTGAAGCTTCCGAACTTCCCAGAGTGCGCCGAATCTACTGCGGATCGTGCGTGTGATGTCTCTGTCTCTCTCGACCAACAGCCTGCACCGCAACAACCTGGAGGGTATCGAAAATACGAAAAGACTGTGAGTGGACAAAAATAAAGTATAATTTAGAAAACAGTTTAATAAAGCAATTACATTTATACCCTCCACGCAAAAACCAATGCATGCATATCATATTCATGTTATAAAACCACTCAAATAAAAAACCATCCATGAAACGATTTGAAAACCCGTATCATCCAGGCCTCAGCCTCAAATCACAATTCAAGCTCAAATCCGGGAACTCAGTCCAAAAACTCATCAAATCCACTTCATCCGGGCCACTACCCAAAACCTTCCGAAAACCAGTGAAAACATTAATCATACAAGTTTATTGGATCTCAAGTGCGCCCGAGTCTTTAAACTCAAAACACAATGCGCATAGCCAGGCCTTCCCGGGATATCCGAGTCTTTAAACTCAAAACACAATCACAGGCCTCGGGGGATATCATATCCGAGTCTTTAAACTCAAAACCATACCGAGTCTTTAAACTCAAAACATCAATCCAGGGCCCTCCCCCCGTCAATCATCCGAGTCTTTAAACTCAAAACCAGATCCAGTGGGTTTTCCGAGTCTTTAAACTCAAAACCATTTCTCACATATAAGAAAAATCCATCAAGATCCGTAAATCAAAACCAAAACATCATTTCCGAAATCACAAAAACAGGGCTTCAAGCCCGAAATCACTTTTCCGAAATCCATTTCAAAACCTTGAAATCAAATCATATCTCAAAACCCGAAGTCAAATCATTAAAACCATCGTCAAATCATAAGAGAAAGCGAAACCTCGTCAAACGTAAATTTCCGTTATTTCCTCGAAAAACGTGCACAAATCGTAAACCATCACAATCATAAATCAAATCATAGAATCAAGTATAGAAAAAGTATAAAACATATATGCATGCATCAAGCGTTAGGAAGCAAAGTCCACTCACAGACCATTCCGACGTCGCCTCGATAAGCGATGCGCGCACTTACGCCGTTCCCGGTCATTCCATTATCCTCAGCTTTCCCGAACCTGTCCAAAGCCCATAACGAGGTTACTAACTACTTCACAAAAGTCCTACTTAAATCCCATAACTTTCCCGAACGTCTAAGCGTACTTTAAACGGGACCCTAGACCTTCGATCTCGCAGAACTAACCCGAAACAACGTCTGATAGTCCCGAAACCTATCCCAATAGATTCGTTACAACAATTAGACTCAAAACCATGTTGGAAGTTTCCCCAGAAACCGCCACACGCGCCCCCACGTGCCGCCCGAAGTGGCTGCACGTGGGCTTCACGCGCCTGAACAGAAACACTGTTCATCTTCAACCTCGAGACCGTGCACTGTTCCGGACCGGCGTGGCCGGTTCTCCCCCGTCCGTCCACCATTTTTGTCCCTATTTCCACCATTCTCTTCGTCCTCAACGCAGCAACCTATTCCCCTCAACCAAACACGACAACACGACCTACAACTCACCTCCCCAACTCGAAACAGAAACCACCTGTAAGCCCCTGTTTCTCATTCCAGCCACCCGTGCAATTCCCCATCACGGCTTCGACATCTACAGGTTCTTAAGGACCTAAGGAGTCGATTAGAACCTACCAGACACCTCGACTCAGCCCCTAACTTCACGACTAACCGTTTGAAATTAACGAAAAAACAGAGCATCGAAAAGGATCGAAGAAATTACCTGCGCTCAGGCCGTCGCCGTGAGCTCCGCCGTGCCTACGCTTCCAATTCTAGGCTTGTGCACGGTTCCAATTATTTGGGATGTGTAGTCGTGCATTCGAGAGAAAACAGAGTGATGTTTGAGAGGGAAATCGATCAGGTGAAGGGAGTGTGAGATGTTGTGATCTGGTGAGAATGAACAGAGATGAAGGGAGAACTGATGAGTGAGTTGGAGTGAGAGTTTTGTGAGGAAAACTGGTGTGAGGAGAGGGGTGAGTTCTCAGGGAAACAGAGAGGGTGTTCGGTGGTGGTGCAGCCGTGCTTGGTCAATCGAGGCTGGTGATGGTGTCCAGAGGACGGAGGAGGACTAGAGGAGTCGTGTTGGCACGGTGGAACTTATGGCGGCGGCCTGAGCACAGGTAATTCCATAATTTTCTTAAAATGCTCTGTTTTCCAGTTTAGGTTCAGACGTTGAGTCGTGAAGTTTAGGGTTGAGTCGAGGGGTTTGGTGAGTGCTAGTCTACTCAGTGAGTCCTTAGGGAGCTTCTGGTTGTGAAGCCGTGACGGGAGGTTTCACGGGTGGCCGGATTGAGAAACAGAGTTTTGGGAGGTTACGGGTTCGAGTTTGGGACGACGGTTTAGAGGTTGTGTTGTTGTGTTTGGTTAAGGGGAATGGATTCCTAGGATCAGGACGAAGCTTTTGGTGGAAAGAGGGACTGTTTTGGTTGCAGGTTGACGGAGAACCGCCCTCGCCGGTTCAGACTGGTCGAACGGCTGAGGAAGACGATGAACAATACTCTGTGTGCAGGCGCGTGAGGCCCACGCGCAGCCACTTTGGGCGGCTCGTGGAGGCGCGTGCGGTGGTTTCTGGGGAAACGTTCAACTAGGTTTTTGGTCTAGACGTTGTAACGGATCTTTTGGGATAGGTTTCGCTTTAAGCGGACGTTGTTTCGGGTTAGTTCCGCGAGCTTGAAGTTCTAGGGTTTCGTTTTTCTAACGTTTGAAGTTCGGGAAATTTGGGGAAATTAGGAGAACCTTCGTTAACGTTTTAGTGACGTAGTTTGGTGACTGTTGACAGGATCGAGAATCCACGAGGAGGTCGACGAACGTGCCAGACGTACGGGCCGCGAGTGACGTACCCGGTATCTGTGAGTGAACCCCTTCTCTATAACTGGGCATGCATAAATGCTTTTCTATAATTGTTTTATGGTTTTATATGTGAATTCATGTTTTCTGAATATGCTATAACTGTTTTACTTAATTGCACGTTTTTCGAGGAAGTACAGTTTTTAGCACGTTTTACGATGAAGGTTTGATTTCTTATAATGATGCCATGATTTTGGGATTTCAAACGATAAGGGTTTTCAATGATTATAAAGGGATTTTGGAACATGATTTCGATGATCAAGGTTTTCGGTTTTAGAATCGGATTTCGAAAAGCGGAATTTGGTTTTAAAGTTGAACGTGGAATTCTGGATTTGGATTCGGAATGACGGTTCTGGATGTCGGAAGGGCTTCGGACCAGTGTTTTCCGATTCGGGTTTGGATATAGATTTAGAAATGGTTTTTCAATGGTTTTGGATTGGATTTGCTGGATCTGGTTATTAGGTTTAAAGACCCGGATATTGTGATTGACGGGGGACGGGCCCGGATTGAGTTTAAAGACCCGGATTGAGTTTAAAGACTCGGGAGTTTAAAGACTCGGATATATTGATATTTCCCCCGTAGGCCTGTTGAGTTTAAAGACTCGGGAGTTTAAAGATTCGGATTATTGAGGCCTGGATTGAGTTTAAAGACTCGGGAGTTTAAAGACTCGGATAGGTCCAGCAGGTTTGATCGGATAATGATGACTTGGATTTATGTTTTATCGTACTGTTTTCATGATACCTATTTTGTGAATTATAAGTGTTTATGATGATTTCTTATGTGAATATAACTGTTTCCAAAAATGGGTTATGCATGTATGTTGTCAAAACGGAGGGCCAAACCCTGGTTTGTTTCTGAAATGGTTTTTGAATTTTTATTTCTTTATGGTCCACTCACACTTTCTGGTTTTAATTGCCCTCCAGGTCATGGAGCTAGCGCGGGGGTTGACGTTGAGGCAGCGTCAGAGACATGGAGTACTCGAGAGTTTTCCCGGAGTGTTTCCAATTTTCCGTTGTGCGTGTACTCTGTGTATTGGGTTTAATTTCCTTAGTGTGGTACTATGCTCTGTGTAATTGCTGACTCTGGGATGTTTAAAATTTTCCTGCGTTTGACAATGTAATTTGTGGTTTTTGTGAGGTTGTTTCGGTCTTTCGTTTTTTGGGTTGTCAGACGGGAGTAGGGTTTAGTCCCTAATCCTGGGGGATTAGGGGTGGGCCCTGACATTATGGGGCGGGGTTCTTCCTTTGGTCTCCTCTGGATCTAAGAAAGTCCCCTGCCCCTAACAACAACACCACCCCCTCTCCCCAACCCACCCCCCACAAACGACCTTTGCATCCCCTTCCCGTTTTTCTTTTGTTGTTTTTTTCCAGTTTTTTCTTAGTTCCCCCTCCTCTCTGCTTTCCCTCTCCCTGGTTTTCTTGTTTTTTTTTTCCAGTTTTTCCTAGTTCCCACCCCCTACATCCCCTCCCTCTTTCCCCCCCTTTTTCTTTTGTTGTTCTTTCCAGTTTTTTCTTAGTTCCCCCTCCTCTCTGCATCCCCTCTCCCTTTTTTCTTGTTTTTTTTTTCCAGGTTTTCATAGTTCCCACCAGCTGTATCCCCTCCCCCTTTTTTGTTATTTTGTTGCCAGTGTTTTTCTTAGGTCCCCCAACGCCCTCTGCATCCTTCCCCCGCTCCCTTTTTCTTTTTTCGTTTTCCAGTGTTTTCTTTGTTGTGTGTTTTTTTTCAAGGCCCCCCTCCTCCTCCAAACCTAGGTCGTGGAAATCCCCACGACTTTTGCATCCCATCCCCCTTTTTCTTTTTTTTGCTATTCCAATTTTCTTTTGTTGCTCCTTTCTTTTTGGTTTTCTGTTTTTCCTTTTTTTTTTCGGTTTTGTTTTTGTTTTTTGTTTTTTCTGTTGACCCTCTTATTTCAGTTATGTCCTCCGCTCTTTGTAGCGTGTTTCCAGCTCCTCCCACTGTCGAGGTTTTTCCCTCTCTTCCTTTGGAGATTTTCGAAGTCCTCCTAAATTTGTCTTCCCACATCCATTTCAGCTTCCTTCCCATATGCCGCAATCCGGTCATCTTCCCTCATCCAATGCCCTCAGTAGCGATGGACCTTGAATACTTTGCCACCGAAGTCCATTTATCAACTCAGTGGCTATTTTGGCACTAGGTTGCTTTCAAAGTGCAATATGCACTCGTCGAATGGATTATGGGAGCGCTTCTTGCGCGGGTGACATGCTCACCCCCATTTTCCGTTGACTTCTTCGGTTTCACCTTCACTTACTTCGCTTCTGGTAATTCAGTGTTTGCTGGTTCATGGCGACTCGAGAAACGGGTGATGACGATAGATTGGGCGATGACAGCTTTCCATGTTTTGAATCTAGGGTTACTTTTGGGGTGGTTTATATTTACGATTTTGGACTTATATGCATATAAATTTGGTGTTGTTTGTGTGTATGTTTACGTCCCTTTTAAGTCCTTCTGATTGTGAGCTTTCATTGCATTGTAATATTCGCTTATTAATTAAGTTCTTACTTGATTGATAAAAAAAAAAAAGCTGCACACATTCTCGAAGAATAACCGTTATAGCTATTGCAGAAAGAGTGTCAGCAGAGAGGGGAGAGCCTCTTGGTGAAACAGTGAGTCTTGTCTCCCTCAAACCATAGAAATAGTTTATATGTGCAAGCCCACTCACATTCTGGTTAGCTAAATTCTGATTTTGTTCAGGTTATATATTGATTTGTGGTTTCTTAATTTTCTTAGTTTCTAAAGATCAAGTTGGTTGTATGGGGAATTTTATTCATGCACTATTTAACTGATTTTAAACATTTGTATAGTGCTGTGCAAGCCAATTAACCAAATATGTGGGATAACCTGCATTAGAAGAGTCATTAATTTGGCTAGTCATGTATATGCGCTGTTTGATAATTGACTTCAATAACAGAGCTGATTCTATTAGTGATTTGATTTACTTTGATAAAAACTAGCTTTGTTTTTTGCAAATAGTTAGCTAGTTCTATGCATAAATAGCATATGGGGGCTGCCCTTTGTGTCATCTTTGTTGAACCTGTGCTATCTTCGGTAATCATCCTTATGGAAATGAAATATAAAGTCTGTAGATTTTGGCTTCAGTTTCTAAATTTCATAAGAGAAGAAGTCTCCTAGCCTAGAGAAAAAGTGGAGAAATTATAATAGAGATTAATCTATCATTTCCCCCTGCCATCTTAATTACCTTGGAGAACTTATACCTGAGATTTCATTTATAAGGTTTAAGATTTAACGTCTATAGATTTTGGCTTCAGTTTCTGAACTGGAATTTTCAACTCACCACTCATTTTTAAATTGGGTTCATCTTTCTTTTCTATTTAATAATTTGGACAGTTGGTCATGAATTTGGGATATTCTCCCAAATAGTATTTGATAATATACCTCGGCCACAACCGATTCCACTTTTTTCCCTTGCTCAGCAAGGTGCCTCCTTATCTTTCCACAAGTGTACTTGATTCGCAAGCGTTAATAATCTGTAATAATTTTCTTAACCATGCCATAAACTTCGTGTACATTATATAAACTGTCACTTACGTAGCTTGTTTCTAATTTCTCTGTATCAGTGGTTCTGATTTACGTATTTTGCTCTCTGGATTTTTCTGTTTTTTCTTTTGTTTTTGTTTTTGTTCTTTTGTTTATGCAGTCTAATATTTAGCACCATCTATATCTTGTTCCACGACTTCTTCAAATTTGTATCTACATGCAGAATATGATCTGATTTGCACGATGTTGTTGTTAAATTCTTTTCTTTTTTTCAGGGAAGAATTGACAGTGAGTATGAGGTCATTGCAAAGGAGAAACTGCCAAAGATGGTGGACTACTATGCATCATGGAGAAAATGGCTCATCCTGAAGGTATGCTACTGTTTCACTTTATTATGTAGTAGTTTTCTTATTAAGAAAAACAAAACAGAAAATAGCACAACTGGTGAGCCATCTCTCCATCTTGTGTGTTTGAATTGCATTGTATACCTTAGTAAATAGCACAAATAGAAAAAGTGCCAATATCCTCACATGAGGTTGAACAATATTCTTTGCCAATCGTTTAGACTTCGTGGAAATCTAGAGG
This sequence comes from Prinsepia uniflora, assembly GCA_032719365.1. Taxonomy (NCBI): domain Eukaryota; kingdom Viridiplantae; phylum Streptophyta; class Magnoliopsida; order Rosales; family Rosaceae; genus Prinsepia; species Prinsepia uniflora. The sequence goes on from CM064862.1 coordinate 22,446,748, forward strand.
GCCTGAACTTGAAACTAGATTGATTATATACCGTAGTAAATGTGATATTGTCCTGGTACAATGTCGTACTTATATTGACTACCTTTGCTGAATCTTTATTTCTAAGTAGTTGGAGGGATGGAATATTTGTAAGAGTACTTATGAACTGTATAGATGATGCATCTTTAATTTACTTAACTTGATCCATAGCATTTCTCCTCATCCAATATCATATCATCATGCAGCAAGGCTTGCCGTACAATATGGACCAGCTGGGATTATTGTCTCCAGTCATGGACCTCGCCAACTCGACTATGTCCAATCAACGATCATGGCCCTAGAAGATCATGGCCCTAGAAGATCTGAATGAGCAATTACATAATTTTGCCTAAATATGTACTTTGATATTAATTTTGCTTTTTCTTTTGTTATATCTTGAGGCACACTTACTTAGCTAGCTAGATAGCTAGACTTAGTGTACTTGATGTTACATGTATTTTCAACTCCTCATAGCTTTTAGAACAATTAATATATAAAATCACGTTTCATAGATTTGTTTCAAAAAATTACCCATTTCATTTGATTGAAAATAATTTATGTATGTGAACTGATGATAGGTTATACTCATTGTGTCAAATAAAGATAAATAATGTTGTATTTTATATGACAATTTTTTACAAAAACTGTTGTCTGATGACATATTAGACGACAGTTGTATTCAAATAGATGATACTCACATAGATGAAACTTATTTTTAATTTTAGATGACACTTTTTTGCTGTCATCTATGACCAAAAATGGCATAGTGATGGTTATAAAAATAAATGTCCATTCACAGACTGTTTAATCGAGCTCTGTCCTGAGCTGTGTTTTTCCCAAGGACACTAGGGTGGGTTTTCCTTGATTTCCCAAGCCAAGCTTTGGAGTTTATGGCGAAACTTCGAACTCGTTCCTAGGATCAGTGTTACGTCCAAATCCTTAAATTTCTACCCTGATTTTTTAGGCTTTCATCTCTCACTTCCTGTTTCCCAATCTCACTTTCTCTTGTTCATTCTCCTCCCTGATTTGCAGAAAAAAAGGATGAGGAAGATGGGGATTATGGGTTTGGGGTAGCTTTCTTGTCTAAAGCCACAAAATAAAAATTATGGATAATAAGGATCAAGTAGAGAGTGGTTAGGGTAGTGACACTTGTCGCTCATTCTAGCCCTTATAGAGGATATTTTGTCCAATAAACACAGCCAACCAACACCCAAAAAAACCTGTAAATAAAAAGTCATAACCGAACGTACTCTGAGATCTGTTCCTGACCCGTTCCTGGCCCTCAAACAACTGTGAAAACTATGCTCGCATCGTGCCTCAGTCCCCTACGTGGCTTCCTCCACAAGGTCTCGGTTACTCAGTCCTACCTACTGACATACCATATATCCAAAGTTAAATTCAACTAGTTTTTTTCCAAGTCAGCCCACCAAAATGGTTTCTGAGAATTCAATACCTCTAGGTCCCACTAGGATGCATAGCACAAGAAAAATTATACGCTACCTCAAGGATTCCCTTTTCCTACTCTATAATATCTAACACACCAATATGTACTATGCGTAGACCACCTACAGGAGTTAGTGGAGACATGCTCCATAATGCCAATCAGAGAAATACAACCCTCAGAATCTGGTGGAGACACACTTCATGATACCAGTTCGGGAAAAAGGCAACCAAACTATACTGAGGTTAGTTAACATTGGAAAATAGTTGAAACAATAAATCCAAAACCTTTCTTTTAAATAAATCCTTTACTTCAAATCCAAGTCAAAACAATTTATTCTAAAACCATGTGTCCATAACAACTAACCGAATAAGTATTCCAAACCCATAAATCTGCGTATGACATGCAACACATTAAGAATAATTATTGAAACCATTTCGGTCCAGATAACATCATAAATGATTAAAACAGTCTAATATCCATGCATCATGGTTATCAAAATAGTTCACTCATAGACTGTCCAATCGAGCTCTGTCCCAAGCTGTCTGCTCCCTTAGGACCTTAGCGCGGTTTTTCCTTGATTTTCTAGGCCAAGCTTTGGAGGTTTCGACCAATCTTCGAACTCGTTCCTGGGTTCAATCCTTCGTCCAAATCCTTAAATTTCATCCTTGATTTTTTGGGCTCAAGCTATTTTTCCATCTCTCACTTCCTGTCTTCGAGTCTCACTCTTCCTTGTTCACTTTCCTCCCTGATTTGCAGAAACAAAGGATAAGGAAGATATGGATTATGGGTTTGGTATGGCTTTTAGGTCTAAAGGCCACAAAATAACAATTGGAGATGATAAGGATCAATTAGAGTTTGGTTGGGGTAATGACACTTGTAAAGACCCGTCCCGAATCCACGAGATTAATTAAGGTTAATGATGGATTATCAAGAAATAATTAAGGAATAATCGAGGATTAGCGGATGATTTGGGTAAAATGACGAGTTTTCCCCTAAAAGGGTAAAAAGTTTACTTTTGATTCGGGAGGTCAAATGCATGAGGATTGAAGACCATTACGTAGATCGAGACGATACAAGTCCGTAGATAAGCGGCATGTCGAAATTGGACATCGTACGACAAAGTTACGGGTCACAGAAGGTTACATAAACTATTTACGATTACACGATTTTTAAATTAGTTTGACTTTAGTGGGACCCAAAATATCTTATGTGGACCAATATATGAGTGACAAGTGTCACTCATCCATTGATCCACACATTACATACATGCATCCAACATTTTCCCCTTTTCATTTTCATTCATCTTCTTCCTTCACACACACAAACCGTACCCACCACCCAAACCATTCCTACCTTCATCTTCTTGACCCGGGAGTGACATATAGGGTGAGGGAGGATGAGAGACAGTGGCAGGGACGGTAGAGCCGTCACGAGGTGGCCGAAAAAATAGGAAAAATAGGTAACCCGAAACCCATTTTTCGTTTGAAATTTGAATTCGATTTCTAGAAGTTTGGGGTTGCTTTTCATGCTTGGGTTGTGTTCACGGAGCTCGTACGAGCTGTTAGGATCGAAAACTAAAGGTTGAGGATGGCGGAACCGCCCTGGAAGGAGGCTAGAAAACTGGCTGTACGGATCGAGCTTGGACAAGTATTTTCTAGCCTATGTTTCGTGATTTTGACGTTCTGAATTCAATGGTGGTGGTTTTAGGTCGATCGGAGATCATTTGATATGCCAAATGAAGGTTTTTCTCCTCAGGAAGCGGGTTCGGGACACGTTGACTGTTTCAGGATGTGTGAGGGTCTTTTCTATGGACTTGTATAGGTTGATAGTGACCTTTGAGTATGATTTGGACAGGTCCAAACGGCCTGGAAAGTATGGATTACCCCCGGAGTGGCTTACGACGCGGGATTCAAAGCCCGCAACACAAACAGTATGTGAGTGGACTTTATTTTATGAAATATGATGCATGCATAACTGTTTTATATATTTTATGAACATGATTTGAGATGCCTTGAGTGCATATGATTTATGTTGTTGGTTTGGCATTTTCGTAGAAAATGTGTTATTGCACGTAGTTCAAGATTTATGTTCTATATGATATTTAGGCTTCAGCCGAGTATTCTACGTGCATGTGTTTTATGTGATCTTGACAGTTTCACAGAGAGATGTGAAACAGAAGATTGAGTATCGGTTTTGAATGATTTCACGGAGATGCGAGTAATCAGTATCCGTGCATGAGTCCTAGTTGGATATTGACTTTGACTTGGATGATAGTCAAAGGTGTTTTGGAAAAGTGTGTGAAATGTGAAATAGTTTTCGGATTCGGAAATATCTTTCGGGCGTATGACCTAGTTGATTTATGGTTTGACTTAGAGTATAGTCAAACGTGAGATATATCGGGCTGTGACTTAGTTATGAGATTTATGAAATATATTTTGGGCATGAGACCCAGTTGTGGATTTGAAAGGATTCGAGGAATCCTGCGTTTATGAAGTGTTGATAGACATTGTTTTCGAGCTTGTGACCCATTTGATGATATTTCGAGCTTGTGACCCGTTTGATGATATTAGAGCTTGTGTCCCTATGATTTTAAATTTAAAGATTTGGATTTTATTAGATCGATCGATGATATGTTCACGACTATCTGGAGATTGTCGGTCGTTGATGTGTTCACGGCGACATGCTCAGGATCAGAGTAGTCCTTGAGCTTATGATCACGCTTTGTTGAGATTAGAATCTTGACTGATGATACTGATGATGATGATGGGCTGAGATCCCACATGGTGTTATATTTGGGCTGAGATCCCACATGGTGTTATATTTGGGTTGAGATCCCACGTGGTTTTGATTTAGCCTGAGACCTTACTGAGGAAATGGCTTCAATTGAGAAGCATTTTTCACTGTGTTTAGTTTTGACAAGTAATACGTCTTGCTTTTGAGAAAGTATTTGAAATACTGTTTTCTGATGCATGCATGTTTTTACATGAAGGGTATAAATGTATTTCGATAACTTTTTTTGTAAATTGATTATTTTTGTCCACTCACAACCTTTATGTTTTTTTTTATACCCTTTAGGTTAATCGCGGATGCGGGCTGTAGCAGAGATAGAGATATCACATGCCGTCACAGATCCTTGCGTACTCTGGATAACCCCAAGCGGGTTACGGTTTAATCCCTTGTCTGGCACGTGGTTTCAGACGGGAGCAAACACATCCTACGATAATCCACGAGGATTGAGATGGGTCCTGTCAACACTTGTCACTCATCCCAGCCCTCATTGAGGATATTTTTGTCCAACAAAACACACCCAAGCAACTCCCAAAATGAACCCGTAAATAAAATGTTGTAACCAAATGTACTCCAAGATCCGTTCCGGACCAGTAAGTCTACCAAACGAACTACAAAATTTGAAGTGCCGCTTGTCCACATAATTAAAATTTTGAAACCTACGTAACGATTCTAGGTAGACGTGCAAATAATTCCCCAAGTCAAAATTCAAAGTGCGTATGCTACAATACAAACAAGGGAAAATTCGTTAATTTACCTTAATTATTTTTGAAATATGGTTTGCATCATTACAATCTACCCTTTTTAAAGAACTCTATCCCTGAAATTCACACTTGTCCCTCAAACAGCTTTAAAACTATGCACATGTTCGTGCCTCGGGCTTCTACGTGGCTTCCTCCACGTCATAATCCGTCTAAGGAACAAATACAAGGGGGAATAGTCACCCAACGTAGCACCTTGTCAGTCTGATCCAAGATCTGTACATGCTAATCGCCAAGTTCAAAATCTTCTTCAAGTACGGCCGCTTGCTCCATTAACACATGAGACTCGTCAAATAAGTACTTCTTGAGCATGAAAATCTAAAACAACTAACAAACCCTAGAGAGTTCCAGTGATAAAGCCAACTTGCACGCTACCGGGCCTACCCTCTAGGTGAACTCAAAAGGCCCAACCTACCGGGGCCTCAACTTCCTACATCTACCAAATTGGGCAATGCACTTCGAAGTGGAATAAAAGGTGTTATGCGCTGTCATCTCGCCTACCTCAGTCCAACAAAGGTGTTATGCACTACCACCCAAGAAAGTGCATCAAACGAAACCATCACGATACTAGATTGAAAACTGCCGTTATAGGCGAATTCCAAAAATACTAGGTGCAAATCCCAATCTTCGCTAAACTATAATACACACAATCCTCACAAGTCCTCCAAAATTTGAGTGGTCCTCTCCGACCAACTGTCTATAAAGTAAGAAAATTTCTGCTAAAAATTCCAACTCTCCCCTAAAGATCTCAGTCGATTTCGCCAAAATCTCGAACTACACCTCAGATTCATATATGATACTAGAGATTCTGGAGCACACAGACGGATGACCTCAAATACAACTAGTAAGCTGATCCAATTTGAAATCCTCTTGCACTAGCAAGAAATATTTTGATTTCGTGAATCCATCCACAATAGTATAGACTCCACTAAGAACTCTCTAAGTTAAAGGACTCTTAAACACAAGGTCCAAGGTGATATGATTCTACTTTAAATCCGAGATACTTCTAATTCTGGATAGGAAATGACCGTAATATTCCGCAAGATCTCGGTTACTTAGCACTACCCACTGACATACTAGATATCCAAAGTTAAACTCAACTAATTTCTTTCTAAGTCAACCCACCAAAATGGTCTTTGAGAATACGGTACCTCTGGGTCCCACTAGGACGCATGGTACAAGAAAAACTATACGCCACCTCAAGGATTCCATTTTCCTACTCAGTAAGATCTGACACAACAATCTGTACTACGCGTAGACAACTCACAAGAGCTAGTGGAGACACACTCCATAATGCTAGTCCAGGAAATTCAACCCCTAGGGCCTAGTTGTAACGACCCGTCTCGAATTCTGGGATTAGATTAGGGACTAATGAAGGATTAGTGAGGTTAATCGGTGATTAGTTGGGCGAAATCGGATGAATAATGCAAAATGACCGTTTTGCCCTTGATCGTGAGTAAAATATTGACTTTTGACCCGGGAGGTCCGATGATCGAGGGCCGAGGACCGTTACGTAGATCGGGTCGATAGAATTCGTAGACAAGTGGCACGCCGAAATTGGAGGTCGAACGGGAAAGTTATGGTCACATGAAGTTTGATTACACTATGCACGCATTACGAGGCAGAGATGATGTGGCAATATCTGATTGAGCAGATATTTAAGTGGGAACTATGGATGAGTGACAAGTGTCACTCATCTCATTGGTCACTTCCCTAAAAAGTGGATCTAACTAATTAAATATTATTATCCTAAATTATTTTATAATTTAATTTCACCCACTTCCCATCTCCACCCTTCATCTATATTCCCTTCTCTCATCCTGGCCGTTCATACCATCCTCAGCCATCACCCTTCATCTCTGATACTTCCTTCCCACCCGAGCACCCTCTCATTCCCTCTAAAACAAACAACACACAACCTCACCACCATATCCGTGTGTTTGTGTGAGACACCTTAAACACGACTGAGAGAGTGTGAGGCTATGATGAATGAGGCGTGATGGTGGCGTTGATGGCAAGGGCCGATACGCACGGTGGCCGGGAACCCGCGAGGTAAGCTTACGTTCAAATTTGGATATTTGGGTTTAAAGGTTTTGGTTCGGTTCTAAGGGTTGGTAAATGTTTCCAATGGTCATATGTGTCTTTTGGAATCAAAATCGTGGATTGAGGATGGCCGTGAGTTCGATCTTCACAGGTAGTTTCTGGGTCCTTTTATGTGTTTTAAATCCATAGGTTGATTGGAAATGAGTAGACAGAGGTTTAGGAATTGAGAGGGGAAAGATTGGATCGAAAATGAGAGGATTGAAGCACTGAACCGGTCGCGCCGGTCTAGGCCGGTCCGGTCCTGTTCAAAACCAAAGAACCCGGTTCACCCAAGGCTAGGGGTGACACTGTTCACCGGCTAGTGGGCTTCACGCGCGGCCCCTTTGGGCGACGCGTGAGGGCTCGTGGAGGGTAATATGAGGATGTTATCAACATGAATTTTAATCTATTCGATGTAAAAACATTTTGGGACTGGTTTCGTGTCGATCGGACACCGTCTCGATATTGTTCGGGATATCCGAAGGTTTAAGATCGAGTTTAAAAATAGTTAAAAATTCAGATTAATTACGGGGCTTCAATGAGAGGTCAATAAGGTAATTAGTAACCCTATAGATTGATTCGGACAGGTTTGGGAGTCCCAGTGGCGGCGATTAGCCGGGTGAGGCTTACGGCACGCAAATTGAGGCGGCACCCCACTCACCTCGGTTTGTGAGTGGACCTTGATTTCTAAACTGTGATGCATGCATAAATGTTTTATATTTTTTATGGATATGATTCTATGATGTTGATTTTGGATATTGGTGAATTACATATTTTCACGCATTTCGAGGCGATTTACGTGCTTGCACGTAAATCGAGGTTTACGGTTTTGCACTGACTATACATGCTTATGGTTTTGGAAATGGTTTAATGAAATGGTTTTGGATTTGAAAAGGTAAACTCGGGTTCGAGACCCATTTTTTTTGGAAACCTTCAGACTCGAAGTCCATTTAATTACGTTTTTGGGCCAGAGGCCCAATTGGTTCGTGATTCGATTTCGGATTTAAAAATATGGAATTGAGCACAAGACCCATTTGATTTATGAACTTTCGGACTTGAAGTCCATTTGATTTAACAAGGCATCGGGCCGGAGGCCGAGTTGGTTTAAGAATCGGGCTCGGAGCCCAATTGACTTACGTATCGGGCGCGAGACCCATTTGGTTTATGAAATCGGGCACGAGGCCCAGTTGGTTTACGAAATCGAGCTTGAGGCCCAATTACGGTTTACGATTGTGATTTCGGGTCAGGGACCCATAAATGGATTTCTAGCCCATGACGGTTTATAGGGACCGGGCATGAACCCTTGGAAGGTTTTAAGAATGATTTCAAATGGTTTTTTGTATACCATCCTTTATATATGGATTGTCTCATCCGGGGAGGGTCGTTGGTCTGGGTGGACCCCGGAGTAGTCACAGAGCACTGACTGAGTGGAGTCGCCCCCGTTGGGTACCTTACTCTCAGGAAGGCTATGGATTATAACCCCCAGGGAGGGTCATTGATCTACGAGCATTGACCTGGGTGGACCCTAGGGAGACTTGGGATTTGTGACCCCGGGTAGCACGCGCGTAGCTTTTGATACCGTGACAGGATTGGTTATATGATATTTATGATAAACATGATTTCTTGGTTTTGCAAAATTGTGTTTTATGGATAATAAATGGATTTGGGTTGAGTTCCCACATATGTTTACTATGTTATGGATTTCTGTAAATGGTTTTGGGTAAGGGCCCGTATGGTTTTGGTTATTGAAACATATGTGGTTTGATAAATGGTTTTTCCTATGCATGCATGCTTTTTAGTGAAGGGCATAAAGGTCTTTTTTGAAATATGTTTTATGAACTTTCTTATTTTCGTCCACTCATAGTCTTTTCTGTTTTTCATTGCCCTTCAGGTTGATTACGGATGCGGACTGTAGCAGAGACCGAGACATCACACTCCTTCACTGGATCCTGGTGTACTCTGGAAGCCGGTCGGGCTAACAGTTTTAATTTTCCCTGGCCTGACACTCGGTGTCAGACGGGATCAGGAGCGTCCCTCGTTAATCCCGGGGGGATTGAGATGGGTCCTGACACTAGTGGAGACACACTCCATGATACCAGTCCGAGAAAGAAAAAACCATAGTATACCGAGGATAATCAACATTGGAAAATAGTTAAAACAGTAAAGCCAAAACCTTGCTTTAAAATAAATCTTTGACTTCAAATCCTATCTATATACCGAGGATATTGTGGAGACATACTCCATGATACCAGCTCGTACCAAGCTGTCTGCTCCCTAAGGACCCTAGAGCGATTTTTCCTCGATTTTCCAAGCAAGCTTTGGAGGTTTCAGCCAATCTTCGAACTCGTTACTGGGTTTAGTCTAGCGTTAAATCCTTAAATTTTGACCCTAATTTTCTAGGCTCAAACTCCTTCTTCCATCTCTCACTTCCTATCTCTGAGTGTCATTATCCCTTGTTCACACTTCTCCCTCATTTGTAAAAATAAAGGATGAGGAAGATGGGGATTATGGGTTTATGGTGGCTTCCGGGTCTAAGGCCAAAAAATAACAATTGGAAATGATAAGGAGCAATTAAAGTATGTTCAGGGTAACGACAATTGTCACTCATCCCAGCCCTCATATAGGATATTTTGTCCAACAAGCACCTGCATACAACTCCTAAAATGAAGCCGTAAATAAAATGCCATAATTGAATGTACTCCTAGATTGTTTCCTAACCAGCAAGTTTACCATACGAACTCCAAAATTCGATGTGTCGCATGCCCATGTAATTAAAATTTTGAGATCTACGTAATGATCCTAGGTAGACCTGCAAATAATTCCCCAAGTCAAAAGTTAAAGTGCATATACTACTATACATACAAAGGTAAAATCATCAATATATCTCAATTATTTTCACAGTATGGTTCGCGTCATAATCTACTCCCTTAAAGAATTTTGTCCCTGAAATTCACACTTGTCTCTCAAACAACTATGAAAACTATACCTACATTCGTGCCTCGAGCTCCCGTGTGGCTTCCTCCACACCAGGATCCCTCCACTGAACAAATGTAAGGGGCAATAGTCACCCGACGTAGCACCTTGTCTATCTGATCCAAGATATATACATGCTACTCATCAAGTTCAAAATCTTCTCCAAGTTCAACCAGTTATTCCACTAACATGTGAGACTTTCCAAATAAGTACTTCCGGAACATGGAAACTTGAAACAGCTCACGAACCCCTGAGAGCTCTGGAGATAAAGCCAATGTGTACGCTATCAGGCTTACTCTCTTGGTGAACTCAAAATGCCCAACCTACATGGGTCTCAACTTCCTACGTTTACCAAATCGTACAATGCAGTTCCAAGTGGAATAAAAAAGTGTTATGTACTGCCCTTTTGCCTACCTCAATCCCACAAAGGAGTTATGTACTGCCACCCAAGATAATGCCTCAAACGAAACCATCCTGATATTAGACTGAAAACTATCATTGTAGGAGAATCCGAACAATACCAAGTGCAAATCCCTATTGTCACTAAACTGTAATACACACAATCCTTACAAGTCCTCCAAAATCTGAGTGGCCCACTTTGATTAACTATCTGTAAGGTAAGATAAACTTGCACTAAAATTTTCAACTCGCCCCCAAAGATCTTGGCAGACTTTGCCAAAATCTCAAAGTACACCTTTGATTCCTATCTGATACTAAAGATTCTAGAGCACATAAAAAGATGATCTCAAATACAACTAGTAACTAATCTGAAATCCTCTTGCACTGGCACGAAATATACCAATTTTGTGAATCCATCCACAATAGTCCCGACTCCATCAAGAGCTCTCTATGTCAAAGGAAACTTAAACGCAAGGTCCAAGGTGATATGATTCTACTTCCAATCCAAGACAGGAAATTACTGTAATATTCCACAAGGTCTCAGTTACTCAATCATACCCGCTGACATACTAGATATCCCAAGTCAAACTCAACTAGCTTCTTTCCAAGTCAACCCACCAAAATGGTCAATGAGAATACGATACCTATGGGTCCCACTAGGATGCATGACACATGCAAAACTATATGCCACCTCAAGGATTCCCTTTTACTACTCTATAACATCTGACACACCAAACTAGCCTTCAAAACCAAGGATGCACTAATTTTGATCGTAAAATTGTGCCTATCCCTAGTTCCCACCGCCAACTTGAAAGCACAACGTCGGATCCAAGTTGAGCCATAGTAACCAAATCGCGACAAACAAACCTCACCAAAAAAAAAATTGGTAAAAAACACTCCTTGGTAATTCCTCCACCTCAGAAGTACTTATTGACAACAAACAACAACTTGGAGGGATTTCCAAAATCGACAAAAGTGGGAGTGGACAAAAATAAACATTTAAAACAAATTTTCTGTGGAAAATATCAATCACCCTTTAATTATAAAACATGCATGCATATAAAGAAAATATCCGGATTCAAACTGTTACACATGGGAATTTCAAATATAAAATTCAAGTTATAAACCGTGGACCCATAAAATGTAAAGACTAACAAATATAAAACTTCATGTGACCCACATTTCCCTTAAAACCTCGTTTGTACAACCATCTGGAAAACCTGGACACAGATGCTTGTAATCACGTTCAAATAATCCTTAACTTCTCTTAGTCGCTGCACATAAACCACACTAACCAACTGGGAACAATTCCTCGAGCTGTAGTCGCGAACTACCTGGCTGGAAAAATCTGTACTACACGTAGAAACCCCCAGAAGCAGGTGAAGACACACTCCATAATAGCAGTATAGGATAATCTGAGGATCTGGTGGAGACATACTGCATAATACTAGTCCAGGAAAAAGGTAACCACAGTATATCGAGGATAGTCAACAGTGGATAATGGAAAATAGTTAAACATTAAAGCCAAAACTTTGCTTTTAAATAAATATTTGAATACAAATCCAGTCAAAAAAATTTAACTGGGCTTGGGTCCAAACCACTATTTCTACAAAAGTCCATAAAACATGTGTCCAAAATAATTAACTGAATAATTATTCTACAATCATAAATCTGCATATGATTTGCAACACTTTTAGAATAATTATTCAAACCATTTCAATCCAGGTAATATCATAAATCATTTAAAACAGTTCAATATGCATGCATCATAATTATAAAAATAAATGTCCACTCACAGACTATCCAATCGAGCTCTGTCCCAAGCTGTACGCTCCCCAAGGACCCTGGAGTGGGTTTTCCTTGATTTTTGGAGGTTTCAGCCAAACATCAATCTTGTTGCTGGGTTCATTCATGCGCCTAAATTCTTAAATTGCTAGCTTGATTTTGTGGGGTCAAGCTCCTTCTTCCATCTCTCACTTTCTATCTCTCAATCTCATTCTCCCTTATTCACTCTCCTCCCTAATTTGCATGAACAAAGGATGCATAAGATAAGGATTATGGGTTTGGGGTGGCTTTCAGGTCCAAGGCCACAAAATAACAATTGGAGATGATAAGGATCAAGTTGAGTGTGGTAGTGGTAATGACACTTGTCACTCATCCCAGCTCTCATAGAGGATATTTTGCCCAACAAACACACCCAACCAACTCCCAAAATGAACCCCTAAATAAAATGTCATAATTGAACGTACTCCGAGATCCGTTCCTGATTCGTAATTCTACAATACGAACTCCAAAATTTGACGTGCCGCCTATGCACGTTTTTAAAATCTCGAGACCTACGTAACGATCCTAGGTAGGCATGCAAATAATTTTCCGAGTCAAAAGTCAAATTTGGTATGCTACTATACAGACAAAGGAAAAATTGTCAATTTACCTCAATTATTTTCAAAAAATGGTATGGGTCATTACAATCTACCCCCTTAAAGAATTTTGTCCTCGAAATTCACACTTGTCCCTCAAACATTTATGAAAACTATGCCCGCATTTGTGCCTCGGGCTCCCATGTGGATTCATCCACGTCATGATCCTTCCACATAATAAATACAAGGTGGAATACTCACCCAACGTAGTACCTTGTATGTCTGGTCAAGATCTGTACAAGCTGCTCACCAAGTTCAAAATCCTCTATAAGTTCGACCGGTTGTTACACTAACACGTGAGACTCATCAAATAGGTAATTCTGGAGTATGGATGACAGGACCCACCCCGATTATCGCCTCGATAATCTAGAAGCATCCTGCTCCCGTCTGGCAATCGAACACAAAGGACTAGAAAACCAAATAAAATTACACCACACCCATTGTCAGACCAGGGAGATTAAACAGTATAACCCACTGGACATCAAGTCCATAGTTTCACAGAGCATAAATTACAAAACAAGATAAAGATCAAATCCTACTCTGTGACCTAAACTACACCGCAATGGAAAACTTTATGCCTCTGCCTCGACGTTAGCCCCCAGACTTGTACCACGACCTGAATGGTATTAAAAACAGCAAAGTGTGAGTGGACTAAAACAAAAGTTTCCAGAAAACAGTTTAATGAAATCGGGGTTCACCCTCCATTTTTACAACACGCTTGCATAACTAGATACTCCAAAACAACATAAATAAACATTCGAAATCCCTTTTACGAATCATATGGAAATCGTTACCGTAAACAACCATAAAATCATGTAAAACAATATAATATTCCCAAAATTCAGAAATCGTCACATCGGAACATCAATCATACCAAATCATGTAAAACTGAATCAACAATCACAATCGAGCCGTTGGATCCATCCGAGTCTTTAAACTCATATATCAGGCCTTCCCGAGATATCAACGAGTCTTTAAACTCAAAACATAACCAATAGGCCTCGGGGGTATCACAATAACCGAGTCTTTAAACTCATATATCAGGCCTTCCCGGGATATCAACGAGTCTTTAAACTCAAAACATAATCAATAGGCCTCGGGGGTATCACAATAACCGAGTCTTTAAACTCACGAGTCTTTAAACTCAATCCGGGTCTTTAAACCCAATTCGGGCCCGCCCCCGTCATCAAATAACCAGGTCTTTAAACCCAAAACCAGATCCAACAATCATACCGGGTCTTTAAACCCAAAATCCCCCGGAAAATCATAACAAACCAGGATCCATCGGGATCGATTTTCCAAAACCATTCCAAAATCACATTTCGTCATAAAAGGACTTATGTCCGAATTTCACATGCAAATTCCAAAACTTACTTCACAACCATAATCAAATCATCCTTAAAACGTGACATGTATCATCATATCAAATCACTTCATCAAACCGTCATTCATGCATAGGGGAAAAACGTAACCTCTAAATACGTAAAATACGATAATCACCTTGAAAAACGTGAAAACACATAAAACAGGAACATCATAATCATCACCATAAAATCATATATGAAAACATAAGACAAGTGAGTGAAAACAGTTATGCATGCTCGGTTAGAAATCAAAAGTCCACTCACGGTTTTCGGACGCGTCAATCGCTCCCCGTGCGCTCCTCGGTAGCAGCGGGAATGTTCGGGCCTGTCAAAAAGTACAATAAGGGTTACAAACATTCCCAAAAAGCTTGCATTAATTTCCCTAATTTTTCGAGGGTTTTCGACGTAATTAACTTAAGCCCTAAACCTTCGAACCCTCAGAACTAACCGGAAACGACGTTCGCTCGACTCAAAAATTAACTCAAAATGTTCGTTAAGTTGAAAGGATGAACTTATCTGTTGACCGTGACCAGAGACACGGCCTCACGCACCGCCCAAAGTGGCTGCGTGTGAAAGCCACGCTCCTGCTACAGTGACTGCTACAGTGTCACCATCTTCACCCGACTGGCCTATTAAACGGGTCCCCAACCTGCGACTCGACCCGGCCAAAACTCCATCAATTCTCACTCGAAACCCTTCCTTTTTCCACCTAAATCATTCCTTAACATTTAAATTTAATTTCTCATTCCTTAATTATCTTTGATTTGCTCTAAAACTCTCAATTGACCCATGATCAAACAAACAGGTCGACCTCTGAAACTCACCCAACTTATTCCCATTTCCAAATTAACTTAGACAGAAGCTTGAGGGGACCTAAACGAACACTAGAGCACAACCAATTTCAGAGAAGCTTACCTGGAAGTAGTCGTCTTCAACCTTAGTAATTTCTAAAACCAGAAGCTTCTTTTCTTGGCCAAACTGTGATCGATTCCCTTCACAATCGACACGGTTGAACTCCAAATGGTCCTAGAAGACTATTTCAGTCCTTGGTTTTTTCCAATTCGACTCATAAATTAAATTGTGATTTTCCCTCCAACAGTACCCTCCTGCAAAATTACCATTTTCCATTTTGTACAAAATTACCAAAATGCCCTTCTCTTCCGAGACCCGTAACTCAACCGTCCGATGTCCGTTTTCAGCATGCCGCCTGTTTACGGACTCAGGACATTGAGACCTACCTAACGGTCCTCGAATTGTGTGAAAACTAGTGGTCAATCAAAAAGTCAACATTTTCCCTTTTTTCGTCCAAATTACGAAAATGCCCTTGAACTTCCGAATGTCATAACTTTTTCCCTGATCGTCGGAATTGGACGTGCCACCTGTCTATGGACCCGTGACGTCCCGAATCACGTCACGGTCATCGGTCAACGTCCATTTGACCTACCAATGAAAAAGTCAACAAATTAACCATACTATTCACAAGGGTAAAAACGTCATTTTTATTTATTATTTTACAAAATTACATTCTCTGAATTTCTGGGGCGTTACAATGGAAACCTGAAATAAATCATGAACCCCAGAGAGCTCCGAAGATAAAGTCAACTTGTATGGTATCGAGCCTACCCTCTCGGTGAACTCAAAAGGCCTAACCTACCAGGGACTCCTAGTTTGCTCTGCTCATGATCAACCTTCTTACTCTTCTTGCATTGTTCGAGTTGATCTTATTTTGGTGCATCAGTTTGGGAGTTTGTTGTGGTACTAACCAGATTGTTCATGTACAATGGTTGGTTCTATTTTGGTATCAGATTGTTCTTTACATTACTATGATGCATTCCTGGTGCATTTAAGTTGTTTTTAGATTGTCGTGTGATGTCACAATCTCATGATAGTGCCTCTCCATATGAGATTGAAAGGGATGTGAGAAATATTAAGTTATTACGTTATTGTATTGTGAGTTGACTATGTAGCATATAAGTGACTGTGAGAGTCACTCAAGGGATTGAGATATTTTTCATAATGAAAAGTGCCAAACTTACTCTCAAAGTGTTCTCTCTTTTCCTTCTTGTATTTGACCCGTGAGTCTTGTTCATTCTCACCCTCATTGAGCTTTTCTTTTTTCCATTATTTTCAATTACCTAAGTTCAATTCAATAAGGATCCTTGAATTTTTTCATGAAACCTAATTTTTGTCTCAAGTTTCCCATTTTCGTCAAGTCTACTAATTGTCGGTCAAATATCAGGGTAAAATTGCCACTTTAAAGCTTGCTCATTAATATGAGATGATAATTGTCAACAAGGACTATTTTCAATAAACCATGTTCAATTTTTTAAGCAGCAGTAAGTCTTTTTTTTTTGGGGCCATGCTTGATCTGCTCTACACATTTCTTCATGTACTTCCCCTGATAATGACTGTGGAACCCAAAATCATCCGAAAATTATGGAGCTGCCACGTGGCTCGTAATTCCCAAAAATGACTAAATTGCCCCTGTCAATGACGCTGATCATTTGAAAACACTCGCACATTAAATAATCTATTTACCAGTTAAATACGTTATTTGATTGGGTTAAAATCTCCGTAATATTAATAGTCTCCCCGAGAATTAATTGTCGTTATTCTTAATAATGGATAATTAATATTAATATTAAAATACAATAATTGTCATTACTATCATGATGAGCCATCATTACATTTATTAAATAATATATTTAATTAATAATATATTGTTTATTAATTAAGAATCTAACATACCAATCAGAACGCTCCAAGGCTCCCAAGATTTTCCTATAAATAGCAAGGTATATTTCATTTCCAAGAGACGTTGATTCTTCGCTTCGAAGTATATCCTTTTCCTCTCTCAAAGCTAACTTAAGCAGCGGAGTGTTCTTGGTCGAACAACCCCCCCAGGTAAATCGATCGAGGCAACGATAGCTAATTGTTTACTGTTTGCAGGAATTGTGAAGACTTTTCGCTGCGAGTTCAATCTTTGATTCAACAATTGGTGCTTTCATTGAGAGCTATTGAGGAATACTCAGAGGAAGCTCCCTCATTTGTTCATCGTTCATCTTTCTTCATTCGTCGTTCATCGACATTGTTCGAAGATTTTGAACGTTGTTCATCGCTCATCAAGAATTTGTTCATCGTTCATCTTTCTTCGTTCGTCGTTCATCGACATTGTTCGAAGGTTTTGAACGTTGCTCATCGTTCATCTTCCTTCGTTCGTCGTTCATCGACATTGTTCGAAGATTCTGAACGTTGTTCAAATTATCCAACAACAGTTTTCCAATTCAAAATTCTTCGATTCGGCATGGCTAAGGTTCGTCGATTCATCTTCCTTCGTTCGTCGTTCATCGACGTTGTTCAAAGATTCTGAACGTTGTTCAAATTATCCAACAACAGTTTTCCAATTCAAAATTTTTCGATTCGGCATGGCTAAGGTTCGTCGATCCGTTCGATCAACTGGAGAAGGTGTTTCTGCCTCAACAGCTCAGACGAGGAATGAAGCTCGCATTGAGACTCCGAAGAAGCGGCCAACTCAACCCAGGCGTGTGTCCATAGAATCGCCCATGGAGACACTTGAAGGGAGGCCAACCTTCAGCTTTGGAGCATTCCCCTCTCCAGCTAACCAAGTACTCGCGCTAGGGGAAGGAACTTCGGCTTTACAACAAGCAAACGGGAGGTTGATGGGAAACGCATCACGACATGATCAGCCCACAGCAAACATGGTCCTAACGGACTTTCTGGACGGGTGTCATGACATCTCAGGGAGAAGTCACCACCAACCTCCCAGGACAACTTGGCGCAGCAAGTTGAAGGGTTGAGTAACCAAGTTCAACTTCAGTCAGAGCTCTTGCAGCAACTCCTAGCAGAGAGACCAGTCCAAGAGCAGGACAGACATTCCACGTCACGTGGAAAACAAGAGCATGCTCAAAGGCGTCCTGGGAAAGAACCAATCCACTGCTGAACAATGTCACGAGACACTTCACTAAGCGATTCCAGTGAAGAAAGTCACGCTCACCGAGCAAAAACCCCTCAACGCCTAAAGCCATCAGTGTATGAACGGCTAGGAAGTAGGATTGGGGCAACTTCACGGGCAGAGCGCTCACAACACTCACATGGGAGTAGGGGGGCAAACTCGAGCTCTATACAAAGACCCAAAACGATCTGCCCACGACAGTAAAACGGAAGATGAAGCCTACTCCCCTGCACGATCCCAGAGAACAAGGGAAAAAGCTCAAAGAAGTTCTCGACGATTAGCACGAAGGGACTCATCGCCTCAGAGATGAGCGTTGCGGGATAATGATGTTCAAAAAATGCTGGACAGACACCTTTGTGCTCAACAAGGTGGCGATCTAGAGGACGACCTGCGTCGCCAGATACAGCTCTCTACGCCATTTGTAAGGGTTATTGGGGAGGAGCCATTCCCAGAGGTTCGCAACGCCAAACTTCACTCCATTCAAAGGAGCCTCCGACCCGGTAAAACACATAGATTATTACCGAGGAGTCATGGTCCCCTACAGGTCTAATGATGCGCTCATGTGCAAAGTTTTTCAAGCTTCTCTTCAAGGCCAAGCCATGACTTGGTTCAATCATCTCCCCCCGAGGTCGATTGAGTCCTTTGAAGAGTTGGCCCTGACATTTGTGAAGAAATACGCACAACTTCGGACAATCGAGGTAAAAGATGACCATATTTTCTCTGTCCGAAAGAGAACAAAAGACACTCTGCGACAATACATACGGAGATTTTTTGAAGAGAAGTCTCGCATTGTCGGCTGTAGTGACCTTGTTGCAGCAATGGCATTTAAACAAGGACTCCCTCGAGATAGCCAGCTTTACGGGGACATCGTCATGAGCAATGCGCGAAATCTCACCAACATACTTTCACTAGCAGAGCGACATGCAAGTTGGGAAGACGAGAAGAACGCCGCTCATACTCAGGACCATGTCGGGGCTAGTGAAAGGGCCTCCAATGAGGATGAGCCCCATGGAAAGTTTGCAACTGGAAAGCTCAACAAGCATAAGGCGGGGCAACACTCCCAAACGACAGTTATGGGGAAGCCTAACGTGCAACTATCTTTATCAGTCCATCAGATCCACAATGAAATTAAGAACAAGCCATGGTTTAAGAAGCCGGAGCCAGTCAAGGGCAATCAAGAGAAAGCGAATAAAACCAAATGGTGCGCCTATCATGGATGTTATGGGCACAATATCAGCACATGTATATCTTTCGAACGATATCTCCAAAAACTCATGAAGGAGGGGCATTGTACAGACTACATCAAGAAGAAGTCTGTAAATCACATGGAGAACAAAGAGCCAAATGAGCCAGCGTCAAAGGTGATCCGCATCAACTAGATGCATGTCAACATTAGAGAAACATAAAATTCTATGAAGCTTTCAAATTTTGCTTTTCAAGTTGTCTTCTAAATTCAAGTATCAATGGAATAAGATTGAAAAATTGTTCTGAATTCATACAAACCTATTTGTTCACCATATACAATTTTCAAAGCTTATTCCCTCTAGTGTACAAAGCCTTCGCCATGCAAATCACCTAAAGCCTTCGCCTTGAGAAGTATCTAAGCCTTCGTCCTGCGAAACATCTAAGCCTTCGCCCTGCGAAGCATCTAAGCCTTCGTCCTGCGAAGCATCTAAGCCTTCGCCCTGCGAAGCATCTAAGCCTTCGTCATCGAAGCATTCAAGCCTTCGCCCTACGAAGCATCTAAGCCTTCGTTCTGCGAAGCATCTAAGCCTTCGTCCTGCGAAGCATCTAAGCCTTCGTCATCGAACCATCTAAGTCTTCTGAGTCCTGCAAATTTTCTGCGCAGCAGGGAGAGCCTATCCCGAGCGGTATCTCGTTCCTTTTCTATCAGCATCCTCTCTGCACAGCTCGTCTCCAGCTCGCCCACTTTGACTTCCGATGTGAGATAAGAACCTTAAGTTTTCTTAAGTTATCGTAATCTCACATCGACAAGATAACTTTCTATTTCTGCGGCCCTTCTCGTCAAGGTGGCACATTCGCGGGACCAGAACGGTCGGATTTGGAAAGAAGTTGCTCAGCATGCTTTTTTCTCCAAAGAACCAATGGGTCCTTGCATATTGTTCTTCTTCTGAACAACGGTTTCTTTCAAGCGCAGTGGAGCGCTCAACCACTCCTTGATTAGGATGTCTGAAGGCCTCCCGTCATTCATATCTTTAAATAGAGAAAGTAGCCGGCTCATGTCCCAGAACTCTGGAGGAGTTTTAAGGGCCATGTCAATCTTTTTGAGACCATGCTGACCTCTAAACTCGTTGTATAGCTCAACAAACATGGGGAAGTGCGAGGCAATCCTTAAGTCTGGAGAGGCATGTTTGTCGCCAAGCTCCACGAGAACGTCGCTTGGAAAGGTAATTTGATTGCGAGCCTTCCACTCCATGAAGTCTTGAGGCTTCTCAAACTCTATATCCTTCCCTCGGAATGGACTTAGGCCACGAGAACCGCCACTCTCCCATAAAGCAAGTTTGCTGGGACTCTCGGCACCTTTACGCATAACGAGCATATTTGGGGTACTAGCGAGAGTCACAGTGAATGTGATCCAGCCTACCAATGCTCACTAGTCACGTCTGCAAGTGCACTCAGTCACCGCCAAATCCCCGTCGACTGTTCAGCCAAACTCCACCCACCACGTGGCGCTGGTTGTACACCCGCTTCAACAAAGTTTCTAAACACCTACGGCAGACTCTTGACGCGTAGCAAGCATATTTGCGGTACTAGCAAGGGTCACATTGAATGTGAGCCAGCCTACCAATGCTCGCACGCACCGTCCAAATCGCTCGTTTTCCAAGCTGCACGCGCTTTCGTAATTTCCGACACTTTTCTGGAATCTCGAATCCTGTCCAAAAACATCATGAAGGGTTAATAATGAATCTATAAATATCATATCAATTTTCCACAATTTTTTGGAAATTAAATATTGATTTAAAACAAAAACTAAACCTTCGGACCCCCGAAACAGTATCGAAACGGTGTCCGATTTCCTCGAACTCAGTGCCACAATGTTCGTTACATTAAATGGGACAAAAGTCATGTTGAACTCACCTTGAAATTCGAGCCCACACGCCCTCACGCGCCGCCGTGAGTGGCTGCACGTGAAACCCACACGCCTGCTACAATGTCGTCGTCCTCACCCGTTTGTCTGCAAAACGGGTCCTGCAACCCGCGTCTCAACTCGACTAGTTTCCCTTCAATTCGACGACTAATCCTTCAATTGAACATTCCAATAGCTTCTTTGTAAGTCTAATTAGAGTTCTGTAAGATCAATTAGACTATTTCTTACCTTAAAACACACGATTCAACAATGAACTTCGAAGAACACCCGGGCACTGTTCAACCTTCGAAATTCATCAATCGCAACATATTTCCTTCAATTGATCCACCCAGAAGCTTAAATGGACTATGTTAAACTCTTTCCCCACTTCAATTGCATCGATTGATCTCTCCACGATCACGACTCAACGCCGAAATTTGCTTACTGTCGTCCTGACCGTTCAGAGCCTATTGGGCCTCAATTGGCTTTGTTCTTTCGATGATCCTGATCGTGGCAATCCCAGAAAGCTCAAAGTGAGCTCAATTTGGACCCTCAAAGCTTATAACTTCAATTTCGAATTTCCCCCCAAAATTCCAAAATTTTCGATTCTGGTTTCACCTCACACTCACTGTCCCCGTGTTTTCCCTCAGTTAAATCCGACTCTTCAAACACTCAATTACTCACTCTCAAGAACAATTTCATCCTTTGTTGTTCACGGATTGAAGGTGGAGGAAGAAGAAGATTAATGGTGTTTAAGTATAAATTAGAAATAATTAAAAAATGATTAAAACATGATGATGATGGTTTCCATAAAACATGAAGCAGATTTTAGGGTCCTTAAATCAAGGGATGGGTGACACTTGTCCCTCATCCAAGTGTTCACAAATCAACGGTCACTATTCACATTTTAGTATTATTTTAATCGAAATTCCGGTTTGTTCGGTTAATCAATTTCGTCCTTGTGACCACAACTTCGTTGTCGAATCTCCGATTTCGGCATGCTGTCTGTCTATGGATTTGTATCGACTCGACCTACGTAATGGTCCTTGGCCCTCGTCCATTGGACCTCCTGGGTCAAAAGTCTACATTTCGCCCTTACCTTTCAAAATTACCAAAATACCCCTCGACTTCCGAACGTCGAAACTTCTTCCTCGAATGTCGGAATCGAACGTGCCACCTGTCTATGAACTCGTGACGTCCCAAACTACTTCACAGTCATCAGTCAAAGTCCATTTGACCATCCGAACTAAAAGTCAATATTTTTCCCACACTTAGGGGCAAAACGGTCATTTCGCACATTTCGTCCGATTCACTCCACTAATCCTAGATTAGTCATTCTAAATCATAATTAATTAATATTTCATCCCGATACTCGAGACGGGTCGTTACACCTCACCTTCGCAGACCCATAACTTTCGCATCCGACCTCCAATTGCCGCATACTGCCTGTCTGCAGGTTCAGCGCCTCGAGACCTACTCAGCAGTAACCGGTAAACCTGGTACAACAAGTTTCCAAACAATGTACATCCCTTCGGATACCCTTAATTCCGAATCGATGTGGGGGCATTTATGGAACCCAAAATCATCCGAAAATTATGGAGCTGCCACGTGGCTCGTAATTCCCAAAAATGACTAAATTGCCCCTGGTAATGACGCTGATCATTTGAAAACACCCGCACATTAAATAATCTATTTACCAGTTAAATACGTTATTTGATTGGGTTAAAATCTCCGTAATATTAATAGTCTCCTCGAGAATTAATTGTCGTTATTCTTAATAATGGATAATTAATATTAATATTAAAATACAATAATTGTCATTACTATCATGATGAGCCATCATTACAATTATTAAATAATATATTGTTTATTAATTAAGAATCTAACATACCAATCAGAACGCTCCAAGGCTCCCAAGATTTTCTTATAAATAGCAAGGCACATTTCATTTCCAAGGGACGTTGATTCTTCGCTTCGAAGTATATCATTTTCCTCTTTCAAAACTAACTTAAGCATCAGAGTGTTATTGGTCGAACAACCCCCCGGGTAAATCGATCGAGGCAACGATAGCTAATTGTTTGCTGTTTGCAGGAATTGTGAAGACTTTTCGCGGCGGGTTCAATCTTTGATTCAACAATGACCATTGCTTCCTTAGGACCAATATGTCGAGATAACGTACCATCATAATTATTTCTCACCAAGTCTTGTCCCCACAGAGTGTAGTGGCATGCTTTATTTCTAAAGCTTCTACCTTCATTCGATGGATACTTCAAGTACTTGATAAAATGAGTTCTCCAATCATCAGGCTGGACCTCAACATCCATAATTTCTATTTTAACATCCATTTCCATGACGGAAGATAGAGATCTTCTCTCAACTTTGATCCATTTTTTCGATTTTCCTTGTTGAAGCAAGGCTCCAGATCCTAATTGGGCCATTTCATTAGCCGCCAAGTTTTCTTTCTAATGGATATGGTTGAAGTAATGAACTTTGATGCCAACGTTGTACTTACCATGCGGTAACTAGCTCAACAAAGGTTATTGTAGGGGGGTAGGCTCTTGTGATTTGATTGACCACCAATTCTGAGTCTGCATAAATCTCTACTTCACATGCTCCCATCTAAATCAAGATTTCCATTCTGATGATCAAAACCTCATATTTTTCTTGGTTGTTTGTTATATTTTCCTGGTCTTGCTTGAATGAGAAATAGTGGTAGATTTCTTCGGGATTGACTAAGCATATTCCGACTCTTGTCAACTCCTTAGTTTAGATCCATTAAATTATAGTTTTCATGGTAAAATGGATAACATGTTAATTTGAGGAACCAACTCTTCTTCAATATCTAGGCTAGGGTATTCCGTTTGGACATTAGCAATGGTTTGGCCTTTGACTGTTTTATGTGGTATGTATTGGATGTTGAACTATGATAACACTAGAGCCCACTTGTTATCTGACCTTCTCGTGAAAACATGTATTTTTATGGATCGATTTGAGAAATAATCCAACCAGTGACAGGGAACATATAATGTCTTAGTTTGACAACTGTGAAGTATAGTGCAAGGCATAATTCATCCACTACCGTGTAACTTTTTTGACTTTTGTTAGTGTTCTACTCAGATAGTAGATTGCTTGCTCTTTTCCTTCCTCATTGTCTTAGGATAGAAAACTTCTGATGGTGTAGATGGATGCTAATATGGTATAGCTTCAAAGGCCTCCCCATGGGTGGCATCAGGACTAGCGGTATGAATAAGTAGTACTTGAGTTCCTCAAAAGGTGCTTAATACATTTCATCCCATTTGAAATCTTTCGTGTCCTTAATTTTGATCAACGGGGAGAATGATTGAATTTTTCTCGACAGATTAGCTATGAACCTACTGAGAAAATTAACCTTTCCAAGCAAACTCTGAAGCTGTTTCTTATTTTTAGGTGGAGATGATTCCATGATTACTTTGGCTTTGTTCTTGTCCACCTCCATCCTTCTCCAGTGAACAAAGAATCCTAAGAAATTTCCCATCTAAACCCCCGAATGCGCATTTTAGGGTTCATTTGCAGCTTGTATTGTCTCATTTTCAAGAAGGCTTGTTTGAGTTCTTATGTATGCTTCTCCTTATCTTGAGATTTCACCACAATATCATCATGTATACATCCAGATTTTTGCCTATGATCTTATGGAAGATAGCGTTCATTGCTGGTGATATATAGCTCCAACATTATTCTATTTGAATGACATGATGACTGACATACCCGTATGCCCTAAAGTGTCTAGGAAACCTGAATGTAGTCCTATAGATATCTCCTTCTTCTAAGAGGATTTGATTATACCTTGCATTTGCATTCATAAAGGATAAGAGTTAATTTTTTTGAAGCTCCATCAATCAACATGTCTGCTATTGGCATGGTGTATTCATCTTTTGGGGTATCCACATTTAGGTTGCGGTAATCCACACATGATCTTTTTGGTTTTAACTTTGATAATATGTAACAACCCGTCCCGAGAGCTGGGATTAGTAGGGTGATTAAGGTGAGATTAGCGAGGCTAATCGGTGGTTAGTGGGTCCCGATAAGGTCCTTAGTATAGAATGATGATTCTGCCCCTAGTTTGGGTAAAACGTTGACTTTTAGTTTGGGTGGTCCGATGGACTTTAACCGGTGATCATGACGTAGTTTAGGACGTCACGAATCCATAGGCAGGTGGTACTCCCGATTCCGACATCCGAGGAGGAAGTTGTGATGTTCGGAAGGTGAAGGGTATTATCGTAATTTTGGGTAAAATAGGGGGAAAGTTGACTTTTCGTACAGACGAGTTTTGGTACGTTGACCTAGGATGGTTAGATAGTTCTTGTCGTCCTGAGTTCGATGACAGGCGGCACGTATTCATCGGACTTACGATGAATGAGTTACGGGTCTAGAAAGGTAGTGGCAAAACCGTAAATAGGAGTTAAAAAGAAGGGTAATTTGGTATTTCTGCACATTGGGATTTGTGCAGAGAGAAGAAGATGGACGGTTGAGATTGAACCAAGT
The DNA here is from genome assembly GCA_032719365.1 of Prinsepia uniflora. NCBI lineage: Eukaryota > Viridiplantae > Streptophyta > Magnoliopsida > Rosales > Rosaceae > Prinsepia > Prinsepia uniflora. Next base: position 22,472,578 of record CM064862.1, read on the forward strand.
GGGAGTGGAGTTGAGAGATTGGTGACATGTGGCAGGTGTGTAGAGGGTTCTGGGAGAATCCTGTGCATACACGGCCCAAATAATTGGGGTGCAGCCGTGCCCGTGTTCTTGCTTGTTCGCAGAGTGAAACAGAAAACAGAGGAAGCTTGTGAGGAAAAATTGAGGATTGATCGTGGCTGTTGATGAGTCCTGGTGAGTGCGTGAGGAACGGGAGCTCGAAGGGAAGCTGGTGAGGTTGTTGAGAGGTGCAGCGGGTGTGTGTGTGTGAGTTGTGAACCACGGGAAGATCAAGGGGGGAAACAGGAAGGCAAACAGAGAGTTGTGAGAAATCGTGGCGGTGGCGGCCGTGTACGGTGCAGGGGAACTCGAGAGAAGGCTGAGGCGGCTCTGGGGACTCCAGGGAACACGGCGGCGAGCACAGTTGCGGACGGTTGCAGGTAAGTCCAAATCTTCGTGTTTGTGCCCTGTTTTCCCGTCGAGTTTTGAATTGCGAGTTGTGAGTCTAGGGGTTGAATCGAAGGTCATAGGCAGGTCTAGGGGACTCAGTGGAGGTCTGGGAGTCTAGTGGTTGTGTAGCCGTGACGGGAGGTATACGGCGGAGGATGGCACGACGGATGTGCTCTGTGTCCTCTGTTTCGGCCGTGAAATTCAAACGGCGAGTCGTCGAGATTGGGGCTGAGTCGAAGGTCTATGAGGGTTGGTTTAGATGCAGTGAGGCCTTAGGAAGAGTCTGGGACAGTCACCGTGACGGGGGGAGATCGGAATGGCTGAATCGTGAAACAGGGGTTATAGGGCCGTCTGGTTCGAGCTTGAATCGACGTTGATGGGACTATGTCGAGGTCTGAGGAGCCGGGGAATAGATAGGGTAGGATTGGACGATGCTGAGGGAGAAGAAAGGAGGTGGAATGGTGGCCGGACGGCGGAGATTGGTTCTCTCCGGTCTGAGTTGCAGGCCACTGTGCTGAACCGGGTTTGTTCGAGGTTGGGGATGCACTGTAGCAGTGCGTGAGGACCACGCGCAGCCACTTTGGGCGGTGCGTGGGGGCGCTTGCGGCGGCGGATGGGAAAGTGGTCAACATGGTTTTTGGTCTAGAAGTTATGTTGAGTTCAATAGAAGTGGTTTCCGGTTGTTCGGAAGTCGTTTGAAGTTAGTTCCGCGAGGGTGAAGGTTTAGGGTCCCGGGTTTTACGTTTTCGATTCGGGGAATTTTGAGGAAATTTAGATGAACTTTCGTAGACGTATTAGTGATGTATTTTGACGGTGATTGACAGGATCGGGAGTTCCCGAGGAAGCCGAGGAACGTACAGGACGTTCAGGACGCGAGTAGGGCTCAGTACTGTGAGTGGACCCCTTCTCTAAACTCGAGCATGCATAACTGTTTCTATACTTGTTTTATGGTTTTAATCATCATTCTATGTTTGTCGAATATGTTTTGGTTGGTCTTACATTGTTGCACGTTTTTCGAGGAAGTCAGTTTTTAGCACGCTTTACGAGAAATGTTTGGTTTCGGAATATGGATGCTATGGTTTTGGGATTCCAAATGATAAATGGTTTTCAATGATTATAAATGGATTTTTGGAACATGATTTGATGATCAAGATTTTCGGTTTTAGAATCAGATTTCGGGAAACGAGATTTGGTTTTAAAGTTGAAAAGTGGAATTCCGGATTTGGGTTCGGAATGCCGGAAGGGCATCAGACCGGTGGTTTCGGATTCGAGTTTGGATACGGATTTGGAAAAGGTTTTCAAATGGTTTTGATTGGATTTGCTGGATCTGGTTATTGGGTTTAAAGACCCGGATATTGATTGACGGGGGACGGGCCCGGATTGGGTTTAAAGACCCGGATTGAGTTTAAAGACTCGGATATTATGATTTTCCCCCGTAGGCCTGTTGAGTTTAAAGACTCGGGAGTTTAAAGACTCGGATATTATTGAGGCCTGGATTGAGTTTAAAGACTCGGATAGGTCCAGCAGGTTTGATCGGAAAAAAATGGTTTGATATTCACGGTTTATGATACGGCTTTCTTAAGTTTCTGCTATGTTTCTATAACTGTTTTATAGTGTTTCTGTTTCTTATCATGTTTTATGGTGATTGATTTATAACTGTTTTAATAGCTGGGTTATGCATGTGGTTTCAAAACGGAGGGCTAAAACCCGGTTTACTTATAAAATGGTTTTGGAAACTTTTCTTTTATTATGGTCCACTCACACCTTTTGTTTTTAACTTGCCCTCCAGGTTGTGGAGATAGCGCGGGGTCTTGTCGTCGAGGCAGTGTCCGAGGCATAGAAGTGACGAGAGGGATCCCTGAGTGGTTTAAGTTTTCCGTGTGCGTGTAAATATTATCGGTTTTTATTTCCTTGGATTTCGTACTATACTCTGTAAACTATAACTTCGGGATATTTTGGTTTATTTACTCCTGCGTCTGACTGGGTTTGAGTGAGTTTTATTTGGATGTTGCGTCGGGGAGTCAGACGGGAGCAGGATCTACCTCGGGTTTCGGGGTGAAACCGGGGTGGGTCCTGACAATTGGTATCATAGCATAGGTTTGTCGAGTTGGTGGGGTTTGTTGGGTTGTGAGGTTGTGTTTCAGTTGATTAACTACTTCTATGCCTCTTTCAGCGTGCGGTTGACGATGCCTCCGAGACGTAGATACTCTCCAGGACCTGAAGACGAAGTAGCAAGAGAGACCGAGAGTGCTACGATTGAGCGAGCCCAGCGGCTCGGGGCTACTACTTTTAGTGGCGGGGCTGATCCTGAGGAAGCCCAGAGGTGGCTTACGAGACTTGAGCGGATGTTTGCGGTGATGCATTGCCCGCCGGAGGAGCGAGTGTTACTGGCTACATTTTTGCTAGATGGTGCGGCGTACGAGTGGTGGTATACCCTCGAGTTTTCCGGTTGGGATGCCCATATGGTGACTTGGGAGACGTTTAGGGAACGGTTTCTGGAGCAGTATTACCCTCGTTCTTTCCGAGATGCCAAGGAGGCGGAGTTTCTGCAGCTTCAACAAGGGAATTTGAGTGTGGCTGAGTACGAACGGAAGTTTCAGATGTTGTCTCGGTTTGCTCCTGCGTTTGTAGCCATTGAAGCCGAGAAGTGCCGTAGGTTTGAGTTAGGCCTGCGAGGTGAGATTCGAGCCATTGTGACGGCTGGATCGTTTGCTACCCTCCGAGACTTGTAGGATGCTGCGGTGAGGGTTAAGGCTAGTTTGCCGGTGCGACATCGGGAACCATCTATTGCTGGAGCTTCGAGCCAGCGGACACCGAAAAGAGGTAACTTCGGTGGAGCGTCGTCGTCGGGCGATGATCGTTTCGGTAGACCTGGGAGTTTTCAGAGTTCAGGATTTCGTGGTTACCGAGCACAGCAGTGCAACGTCTGTAGCGTCGACAGGGAGACCGAGCAGTGGACCAAGTTGGAATGTTTGTTTTTACTGTGGGGAGCGAGGTCATTTCCGACGTGAGTGTCCATTGTTGCCACATGAGGGTGGGGTAGGCCGAGGAGCAGCGGAGCCTGGACAGAGTACAACGTCAGGGACAGCGGGCACTAGAGGAGGTGGCACTACCACTAGTAGTTCGAGGGGACGTGGTAGAGCGTCGGGATCTTAGGCCCGAGTGTTTTCCATGACTCCGTAGGAGGTTCAGTCGGCACCAGATGCGGGGACAGGTATTTGTCTTATTTTTGGGTTGTGTTGTACTTGGTTTTGTTGTTGTTGGATCCCAGGGTAGGGTCTAGAAGGAGTTTCCCTAGGTGGCCTGGGGAGTGTTGCAGTGGGAGGATGACGAAAGGAATAGGAAAGAGTGACTATAACTGATTGATATGAGGTTATCGAAGGAGAGAACCCACAAACTAGAGTTGCCTTTAGGACCCGTAAAAACCATGACGGTTCCCACAAAATAGAGTGACTATAACTCATGACGGTTCCCATAAACCGTCATGACCCGTAAAAACCATTTCTAGGGTCCCTGACCCAAAATCACCATCATAACACATAACTGGGCCCTAGGCCCAAATCCACATACAAACTGGACCTCCAGTCCGAATCGTAAACCAACTGGGCCTTGTGCCCGATTTCGTAAACCAACTGGGCCTTGTGCTCGATTTCGTAAATCAAATGGGTTTCGAACCCGAGATTACCTTTTCAAATCCAAAACCATTTCATTAAACTATTTCCAAAACCATAAGTACGGAAAATCAGTATAAAACCAAAAAACCTCGATTTACGTGCAAACACGTAAATTGCCTCGTAAAGTGTGAAATCATATAATTCAAAATCACCCAAATCAACATCATAGAATCACATTCATAAACCATATAAAACATTTATGCATGCATCACAGTTTAGAAATCAAGGTCCACTCACAGACCGTCCGAGCTGCCGCCTCGATTTGCGTGCCATAGGCTCTCCCGAGCCGATCACTGTCACCGGGACTCTCGAACCTGTCCAAATCGTAATAGAAGGTTACTAACTACCTTATTAACCTCCTACCAAAGCCCCGTAATTTTCCCAAACTTTTAACTATTTTTAAACCGATCCTAAACCTTCTGACACCCTGAAACCTATCGAAACGATGTCCGATTGACACGAGACCAGTCCCAAAATATTCGTTACATCGAATAGATGATTTCGTATGTTGAACACTTCCCCAAATTACTGTTTATACGCCCTCACGCGCCCCTAGAAGGCTCAGAACACTATTCATCATCACTAACCTCCAGCTGAACCGGTTTACTGTTCATTGGCACTGTGCTGAACCGACGTGACCGGTTCAGTGCTTTCCTCCCTCTTTTTTGGTTCGATTTCAACCCCAATTAATCCTATAATTCCTATTTCTTCATTCCCTATCATTTCTACTCATTAAAACAACCTAAAACCATCAAAATCCCATGGTTTAATCTTTGAACCATACGGTTCAAACTTTCCAAAATTCCCCCACGGCTTCACAACCATCCCAAGCATGCTAAAACCTTCCTAATGACTTCCTAACAACCTAATGGATTCATTAAAACCATTAAAACGACCCATAACAATAAAAATGGAAAATGGATCGAAAATGGGCTAACCGGGTGCATTATCGGGTTTCTCCTCCTCCCGCTGCCGTGGACTGCGGTTCAGGCTTCCAGCAGCCATCCTCAGCTCCCTCAATTTCTCTGGTCCTCCCAGTTGATCATGGGTTGAAGGTTGGATGGGTTTGGGTTGCACAGATGAGAGAAAAATGGTGAGATCGGGGAAATGGGTTTGTGTTTTGAATGGAGAAAATGGAATGGTCGATGCATGAAGGGAAAATGGTGTCCATTGGATGGGTGAGACTTGTCACTTATCCATAGGGCAGGAACTAAATATCTGGGCCCCATTACAGTCCAAAAGTTAACTCGTTTCCTAATTCGTGCAATAGTGCACTTGAACTTTCATGAACCGTAACTTCGTCGTCGAACGTCCGAATTCAACGTGCCGCCTGTCTATGGATTCGTGTCGTCCCGATCTTCGTAACGGTCCTCGGCCCTCGGTCATCGGACATCCCGGTCAAAAAGTCAACTATTTGCTCCTTGTAAGACCCGGTCTTGGAAGCAAGAACGGTGAGCAAGACCCGTGAGGTTGAGAAGCAAGAACGGTGAGCAAAACCCGTGAGCTTGGAAAGGTAAGATCTGTGAACGATCCCACATCGCTCGGGGAGGGAAAGGTGAAGTACCTTATATGTGTGGGCACGTATCTATCTAACACAAGGCCTTTTGGGAGCTTAGTGGCTTTGGGGGGAATTGGAACCCCAAAGTTAAGCGAGTTGAGGCTGGTGCAATCCCATGATGGGTGACCTACTGAGAAGTTGCACCTGAGCTCCAAAAAACAAAACCGTGAGGGTTGGGCCCAAAGCGGACAATATTGTGTTAGATGGGCCGGGTCGTGACAAAATGGTATCAGAGCTGGACCCTGACCGGAAGTGTGCCAACGAGGACGCTGGGCCCCAAGGGGGTGGATTGTAAGACCCGGTCATGGAAGCAAGAACGATGAGCAAGACCCTTGAGCTTGAGAAGCAAGAACGGTGAGCAAGACCCGTGAGCTTGGAAAGGTAAGATCGGTGAACGATCCCACATCGCTCGGGGAGGGAAAGGTGAAGTACCTTATATGTGTGGGCACGTATCTATCTAACACAAGACTTTTTGGGAGCTCAGTGGCTTTGGGGGGGATTGGAACCCCAAAGTTAAGCGAGTCGAGGCTCGTACAATCCCATGATGGGTGACCTACTGGGAAGTTGCACCTGAGCTCCAGAAAAAAAAACTGTGAGGGTTGGGCCCAAAGCGGACAATTTTGTGTTAGATGGGCCGGGTCGTGACACTCCTTTTAACTAAAATTACCAAAATGCCCCTAAACTTCCGAACGTCATAACTTCCTCATCGAACGTCGGTATTGAACGTACCACCTGTCTATGGACTCGTGACGTCACGAACTACGTCATGGTCATTGGTCAAAGTCCATTTGACCGCCAGAATGAAAAGTCAACGTTTTGCCCACGCCTAGGGGCAAAATGGTCATTTCGCATCGTTCATCCGATTTCGCTCAACTAATCACCGATTAGCCTCACTAATCGTGATTAGTCACTAATCTAATCTTGAATTTGGGACGGGTCATTACAGCTTATGCTTGATCTATTTCTCTATTGGGTGTGCTATTCATTTTGGAATCCCCTTCTCAAGAAGGGCCTATCCCACTCTCCATGAGTTAGGAGCTTATGGTAAAGTGCCATATCTTGTTGGATAGTCTTTGCCCACAATCTTATTCTTTAAATGCAAATTTTCTTGGATATTTTGGTTTGGTAGTTCTTTGCAAGTTGATATTGGATGTCTTGTGGGAAACGACTTCGTGTGGTATTGGCATTATTTCATGTGGATTTTCGAAGGCATTGAGGAGAAGAACTTTGCTTTGCAACTTATTATTTTTTTGGCCTATTACGTCTGTGAAAGTGTCGCAATATGATATGCTACAATGATACTACTATTGATCATAGCATTGCCGTTCAGCTGATGATGGAACATGTTAGTGAGTTTAATGTGGCTAGTCTTGTTAAACCTCCCTTATACAGTCGGTCCACACACCACTGGGTGTTAGCCGAGTTGGCCAGTGTTTTAGCGACCCCCATATAGGTTTGTGAAGGTGAATTGTAATGGCACTTTTAGTAAGGATGAAAGGCAAGGTGCTTATGTTTGGGTTCGCAGATACTCATTTGGGATGTTCATTGTTGCAAATGGTGATGTCGGCCTTCCTTGTGCTAGTGCCTTACAGGCTGAAGCCTATGCCTTGCGGCTACTATAGTTGCTTTTGTAGATTTCGATTGCAAAAAAATGATTCTCAAAATGTGTGACCACGTGGTTAAGGAGTGATCTTTGATATTTTTGCTTTGCAGCTCCTCTTTGAGAGTGTCAAGCTTAGTTATACTTCTCGGAAACACAATGCTACAACTCACGAGGTTACTGTTTTCTGTAAACTCTCTAAGCATTCTTCTTGGAAAAAAATGATATTTGATACATAATATGGTAGCAACATATTATTTTTTATTTTTATTTATTGGTAAAACGAAAATTAACTTGAATTTAAAGGCCATTTGAAGTAAAAAAATCAAATAAAATTAGTAAAAGTAGTAGTTCCCTATATAGTCCTCGACATTGGGCCGGGCCGGGCAAGTCCGACCCAAATTTTTTAGGCTTGGGCCGGGTCAGGTTTATCAAATAATTTTTAAAATTTTGGGTCTGGCCGGCGCGAGCTTACTAGCCCAAACTCTATATCGGGTCAGACTTTTATCGAGCTTTTTGGGTCGGGCCTAATAAGTCAATTTGGGCCGAGCTTGAGTGAATTTTTAGAAATAAACTATTTTTCAAATTTTAAAGCTACAAAAAAATATGAATATGAAATAAAAATATTAGGCTATGGAAGGAAATGTTAGTAGAGGGTGAAATGAGTGTTTGGTAAATGGTAAAATGAGTGTTCAAACTCTTGAAAGGTTGCATAAGTAACAACTTCATGGGTAAAAAGTGAAAGGTAAAAAGTTCCATTTTCATGAGTTGAGATTTGAGAGAGATAAAAAATGGAGTCTAAGATTAGCAGGGGGTAAAAGTGAGGGTGAGCCTAAGAGCCAAGAGCGAGAAAGTCAGGGAGGTGTGTGAGTGGCGATGAGGGTTAGTTTGTATTTGTGAGAGGGTTGTATTGTATAATTTATATAGGCAGATTAGAGTTTCTACCATCTTTGGGGCGAGAGGGTTGTATTGGGTTGGGGATGAGGTTGGGCTTTGGATTGTATTGGTTTTGGGTGGGTTTAGCTCCTTTAAGTTATTTGGACTATTATAAAAAATGTGCTTGTGTGTGTTTTGTGTCTTTGGGTTATTTGGGCTATATATTCAGGCTTACGGGCTGTATGGGCGGGCCGAGTTGGGCTTACTGGACCTGGGCCTATCGGGTTTGAACACCCTAAGTCCAAATTCAGTCCGCTAACTCTCGGGTCGGATCAGCACAAGGTTCATAACGGGCCGGACCAGACTTTTATCCACTGGGCCTATCAGACCCCATAAGCCCATGAGCTTTCGGCCGAATGGTGAGGGCTATCTCTATATGGGCTTCTTGTTAGCCTTGTTTATATACACCCGTCAAAAATTCATATTTAGTTCAAAAGTAACAAAATATACGGAAGCTCATTGGGCTCTTTGTGGGCCTTTAGAAACTCCAATTGAAAATACAAAGATGGAAGCGCCCAACCCAAGCCGCCGTCGCCGAAATTTGACTTTTTTCAGATCCAACTATCTTCCCATGTTCTATCCTGTTCTCATAATTGTAGTCCAATCGGGGAACTGCAAACGAGTTCCACTCTAAAAACCAACATACTCGCCACTCAACGGAAAAACGCACCCAAAGCGACGACGTTTAAAATCTGAAGTATCCCCAGCAGCGAGTAGTTACTTGAATCCTCACTCTCAGCAGTAGGGAAAGTTGCAACAAGAATCACAGCTTTCAACCCAGCTTGTTCAAAAATCAAACGAACATCGATCGCTCTCTCTCTCTTCCCGTCTCTCTCAACTCGCAAACTCCCTACTTCTCTACCTCCTCTTCCTTTTCCTCCTTCAATGGCTTCCGCAGTGCCCGAAACCCTAAGCCGAGAACAGTATGTCTATCTGGCAAAGTTGGCCGAGCAAGCCGAGCGCTACGAGGAGATGGTGAGCTTCATGGAGAAGCTAGTGGTGGGGTCCACCGCTGCCGGGACCGAGCTGACGGTCGAGGAGCGCAACCTCCTCAGCGTCGCCTACAAGAACGTCATCGGCTCGCTCCGTGCAGCCTGGCGCATAGTGTCCTCAATCGAGCAGAAGGAGGAGAGCCGGCGCAACGACGAACACGTGGCGCTCGTCAAGCAGTATAGATCCAAGGTCGAGACCGAGCTCTCCGCGATCTGCGCCGGGATTCTCGAGCTCCTGGAAAAGCATCTTGTTCCCTCGGCTTCAACTGGAGAGTCCAAAGTCTTCTACTTGAAAATGAAGGGCGATTATCATCGATACCTTGCTGAATTTAAAAATAGCGATGAGAGGAAAACTGCTGCAGAGGACACCATGGTCGCTTACAAGGCGGCCCAGGTATTCTTCGTTAATTCAGTGCTCTTAATCAATTTAATTGGGCCCGATTTGAATTGAAATGATTTATTTTGATATGATTTGGTTCGTTCTAAGGATGTTGCGCTGGCTGATTTGGCCCCTACACATCCTATAAGGTTGGGGCTGGCGCTGAACTTCTCGGTATTTTACTACGAGATCCTTAATTCCTCAGAGAAAGCTTGCAGCATGGCTAAACAGGTTTTGGATTCTTATGATATTATTGACGCTATTGGTTTAAAGACGTGTAATTTTTCAAAATTTTATGATATGATCTTATGAATAGAAAACTGACGATGTTGACTCTTAGAAAACTGACTATGTCGACTCTTAGAAAACTGACTATGTTGACTTTTGGAAAGCTGACTATGTTGACTCTTAGAACGTGTTGAAATGTGGTTTTGTGTTACTGGTCTAGTTATTTGTTAATATGCATCATCTTAAGGAAAGCTTCATTTGCATGGAGGCAAATTAAAGTGCAAGATGTAAGCTACGCTAGTGCTGTTTACGGTAAACTTTCAGTTAGTTTGGCGAAAGGGTTGAAAAAGTTGTACTTACTGGATGGCTTCATCATATTTGTGCTGTTTTGGAAAGAATTGACTGGGAAACACTGGTTTCTTCCATATTTTGAACCTTAGTCGACAAAATTTTCCCTCGAAAAAGAAAAAGAAAAAGAAAAAAGATTTTGCTTTGGATTTCCAGAATCTTTATTACTGCTTCAAGATGCTCCAACCTAGTTTCCTCTGTGCTCTAACTCGTTTTCGCACACCCCATTATTTTGATAAGAATCGGTTATTATATATATATATATATATATATATATTTTTGGAAATTATTTTACGAGGTTATTGCCATGGTCTGTATTTGCTACCCCATTATTTTGACAAGATGTCATCATTTTATTTGTAAAGTTTTAATTTTTCTGTGATTATTTTACCAGGGTACTGCCATGATATGTATTTTCCTTGATTAGATGCATTCCAATAACTTGTTGCCAAACTCTTTCTATATTGCCAGTTTATCAAAAAATAGTTTGAAATCAGAAATCAGCGTAATCACCTGTACGCTTGAAATGAGAGGATTCAAATCCTTTCCCCCATTTACCCATTCAGCTCTTCTTCCAACTCGGCTAATGCACGTTTTTGTCATTTTTGCTATCTATACTGTATTTTACCATCAACTCTTAAATAGGCTAGATGATGAATATGCTAGATACCAATTTTGTGGTTTAGCCTACACCTTCGTCATTGTTAATCTAGACATATACTATTTCAGTTCCTATTATATACCTATTATCATTGTCATTTAATCTACTCCATTTATTATTGTCTACACATTTCTCATTGTTATTCAATGTATAAATATCCTTAAGTCCCTATACGCATTCTTATTATTTGATGTACACAATCAATTTCAGTAACATGTTAATAGTTTCTTATTAACGGTGCATGTCCTGTTGCATTTTACTCACCCTAAATCACTCCAACCTTTTAGAATTAAATTTTTTTTCCTCTTTTGTTATAATATTAATAATTATTAATTAGACTCATAAATTTTCATTGCAAGTTTCCATTTTTCTTAAAATTTCCATCGCGTCTCTGAAATTTTAACTGTTAGCAATAATTTATTATGTTTCGGACAAAATTTCAGTTTTTGGACCTCTGGTATTTTCTTCACACCAATATTTAAGATCTTGGCCTCCTCAGTATTTTGGGGGTTGAGAGCTGGCCTGACACATGTGACATGTCATGTCCACTAACGGGTGGAAAGACAGATTGCAAGACGCTGCACATTCTCGGGTTAGGAACTACGAACTAGGATTTATATTTCGGTATAAATTAACTCAATTACTTTTGAGACAGTGTGCTATTAGGGAACCAAGAATGGATGCAAGTTGGCTGTGATTATTTTTAGTATTATCAATATATCCTAATACCAACAATCATTATATTTATTTCTTTAGTAGCATGACATAGTACATCTTGCATGCTGGAGGCTGTCTGTTGTTTTGGTAGAACTAGTCTTATAAATGGAAATTGACTGTATCCAGAGGCTTCGTGATAATTCATCAAGTCATTTTCTCTTTTTCTCTTGAGGTTTCTTTTGCTTACATCTCCAAATGGACATTTGGGAATACAGTTGTATATGTCAGAAGAAGGGAAAACGTTAGCCAGAAAACTTTAGATTTTTGCATGGTGTTTTGGCAGCATCAAATTTGATAGACTGTAAACATATGAGTTGACTTATGTTCTACCTTGTAGATCTCCTTTAGTTAGGAAAGAAGCCAAAGCTTTGACATTGAGTGGACAACTTGTGAGACCAACCAAAATCAGGAGTTGTAGATTCATTCACTATGTATAGAATAGTTATGCAGCAATTACTGCCTGAATACCTTATGCTTGTTCGTCTATGCGACATAAGTACAAGACATAAGTGATTGCATGGACTTCACATTTTGTTAATGTGATCAAAGGTCCGCATTGTTTCATTTAGAAATTGAACAATTGGGTATATTTTAGTTACAGGAAAACAAAATAGCTATGTATTAGTTACAAAAATAGAGAGGGAAGTTCAACAACTAAGCCAAAATACATTTGGGATCAACTAAGAGCCACTTAGGAGGCTACCTAAATTTTTTGCACAAACTCTATTGTATAGAGAGAATGAGTTTAGAATGAAAAGGCACATAAAGGTGCTTGTGAAGCCCTTAGTGAAGAAATAGAAAAACTGATGGGTTGGAGGAACAACTGAACCAAATGACTGTTGAAGAGTATATGCTCATAGATGTAGTGATAATCTAGCTCATATGTGCTTAGTACGGGCATGGTTAACAGGCCAAGAAACTTTGTTGCAGCAGGAGTCGATGTGAAAATGGAGCTAATGAGAAATGGTGGATAATCCAAACAATCTCATCCCAAAATTGGTTAAATGAGCAATACCCAAGATTGTTAGTATGAGAAATCTGGTTGGGGCCCAAGAAAACATAAAAACTAAAAGTCCAAAACCGAAATAACCAGTCCAATCAAGCATTGGAGAACGAATAACCACTTAAAGTACTAGAAGATGGTCAAAAGGTTAATATTAGATCCAAAGTTTCATTCAGAGAGTGTAGAATGTGCTGAATAGCAATAATGTCCATAGTACACTGATAGATTGAGCGGTACGATGAACAGCGAAGGCCATTTTAGGACAATTCATAGTTACCTATTGGAGTAAGCCAACTAGACGATGGTACACAGAAGCTTCTAAATGGGTGAGTGAAAATTGCAACTTAGCACTCGAGGAGTAATGTATAATTGTACTTACTCATTTTGTTGCCTATTTTCCAGAGATGAAAGCCTAATGTAGAGAAAACAACCCTAGGTAGAGAAAATAAAGTGTGCCAAAGATTCAATATCAAAAATCTGTTGCAGATAGGGAAGAATAGATGATGAAAGTAAAGAAGGCTTGTCCCTGGTTACTCACAATTCCATCCATATAAAAGGGAAATTGTCTGAGAGGAACATGTCAATACAAATATAGGCAAATCTGTGTGGAACCATACGACAAAAGAGTTAAACTGCTGAAACTGGCCTTGAGGATTATTTTGGGGCCCATAAATAGTCTTGTGAAGCTTTAAAGCATGGTTAGGATGCTGGGACCTGCCAACCTGGAGAGAGGCAAGGCAAGGCAAGGTCGTGATTAGGAAGAAGATAAGAGGTAAAAAATGTAAGAGAGAATTTTAGATATTGGATGTGAAACCTTCTAGTACTATTTTTAGGTTTTGATATTTTTTGAGTTATTGTCTGCATCTCAACGGGGTTTACACATACTAGTTATAGGGAGTGTAAAAGCCTAATCAAATAGCTCCACGGGAATTATTAGGTCTAATTAATAGTTATAAATAAGTTCTAAGAGAGTACAAAACTACATTTTGTTATCTATACTTGGGAAACTACCTAATACCTTTTCCTTGGTTTTATTGTCTAAATTTTGATAACTCTTGATACTGGATGGTGATGCAACATATCAGTTCCGGGTTTACATGAAAATTGTCAAATGTCTTAAAATACCTTTGGTTTTTATGCAGGCCTTCGAGGAAGCTATTGCTGAACTTGATACACTAGGAGAGGAATCATACAAGGATAGCACCTTGATCATGCAACTGTTGAGGGACAACCTCACTCTTTGGACTTCAGATTTGCAGGTTAGTATTACTTTTAGATGGGACATTGGTTAATTTTTGCCAAAATTTACATGATTCTTAGTTATTTTGTTAATATTACACTTCAGTACCTAGTGTTTTGAATCAAATTTCAAAATTATACCCGAGGTTTCAAATTTTGCATTTATGTACTGTGAATCCTTCACAGCATAGCGACTTGGCTCCACCATTAATTATTCAGTTAAATTTTTTGTTAAATGACGTGGACGTAATGGGACCCATCATTTATTTAAAGTAATGGCAACCAAGCGCCACATGGAAAAACTAATAATTAGCTAAGTAGAATAATTAATTCATAATAATAATAAATTTGAAAGAAAAAATATTCATTAAAAAAATCTCTTCTTTTTCTCGAAGACCACAAATCAGCCCAACTTATGCTTAATTTAAATAAATGGTGGGTCCCATTATGCCCACATCATCATTTAACAGACATTTTAACGGAATAATTAATGATGTAGTCGGGTTATATTTTAAAGAGTTTAGGGTACTAAAATGCAAAATTTGAAAAGTCAGGTATAACTCTGAAACTTAGTTCAAAGTACAGGGTATTAAAGCGTAATTTTCTCTTTGTTAATTTATGATCACAACGAACATCACTTTTTATAGCACAAAAATGCCGTAATCTGGCCTATTGTTTCAGAATTGGAAGAAAAGTTGTTAAGAAAAAGTAAGCAGAGCATCATCAAAATATATTTAGTATGTAGAATGTCTTGATAGTTGAGATGCTGCTTGAGTTTTGATGCATAAATTATAGATAAATTTATAATTTATAATGCTATGCATAAATGAAAAATTATAAGGTTTTAATTTCTTGTTACCAAAAAAAAAAAAACAAGAGATTAATTCTCTTGCATGCATGTGATTTAGTGATCAGTTTTAGTAGTTGGGTTAAATACAAGTCAGCAATAAGGTTTCGTTTGAACTTGTCAAGTCGTGGGTTTGATATGAGCTATAATTGTTGTATGTGGATTGTTGTTATATTCTAAATACAACTGTGTTGGGATTCAAGCAGGAGCAGATGGATGAAGCTTAAGCATTGGTTGTGAAGCTCCTTGAGGGAGGTGGGCTTGAATGTCATAAATATTCTGTAATCTGCTGACGAATCTTATTGCATTAATGTCCTTGTGTGCATACCATGTGCTCATGTAGACATGCTTCCTTTTAATTTGTTTGGTTTGATTTATTAGAGTAGTATGATGATTCCTAGTACCTTTTTTCTTTATATCAAGATTTCCGTTACTTTCTGCTCCCCTTTTATTAGCTTTGAGACTACTTGAAAGCTCTCTCATCAATTAGTCGCCTTATTTTGATTGCGTAAAGTCGCAAGTGTCACCAAAATCTTAGTCTTCCCGCTCCTCTTGGCCCCTTATCTTAGTCTAAGATGTCCCGAGCCAGAATTGCTGATCACTCAGGTGAAGCTTCTTGTCTGTCCGGGCGACATGGAAAAGGCATACTGCCGGCTTCCTTTGTTAGGACTGATTTAGTTAAGTGTATCATATTGGATTGGATTGTATAACCATTAGCTAACTTTTCTTTTAAGTCTAGTAATCCCTTTACAATGAAAAAACAATAATGTTTGATTCGATTTGGGAGACTTTCATTTGAAAAGTGGAATTGTATGGTGTAGGGAGTAAAGGTCTCTGTTTTGCCCAAAGTTGGACCTGCTCGAGTGCTTTTGTTTATACAGTATCTTATCCTATAAATTAATGAAGTATAAATTTTTAGTGTGCCTTTAAATTCAAACTTTAAGGGTACAAGGAATTTTTTTCCAAATAAGTAAAATGCACAAAAGTAAAATTAAAAACATAAAACCCTAATAAAAAAATGCAAGAAAAAAAAATTGAAACTGCTTAACTGCTTCCGCCCTCCTGTCCTCCATGATCACTCTGGCAGTTTTTCTCCTACCTTCGATAGCCACTTACAAACCCCACTAGCGCGAATTTTCCTACTAAATCTTTTGCCAGTATTTGACACTAAAATCCCTAAGTCAGCTTTCTTTTAGCGAGTCTTTTTTTTTTTATTTTTTTTTTCTGTCTCTGAAACATTGATCAATTTAGACATTGTAACTCTTTGCACACTTCCACAGTATGACACTTAATTCACCTTGCACATCCCTATGTTATTAAGCAAAATTTGTTAAACATTTACAGAAACTCTTCCGACCTTAAGTTTCTATTTCTAACACAAGGATTGCGCTTCATAGCTTTCGTTAGATCGGCATACACTTTGCTGTTGCCTCAACAAGGTTCATTGCCTTTCCTAAAAACGTGCAATTGGACAACCCCCAGCTGCTGAGCTACTTTGGCATCCTCACACCGTGCCACCTGTCCTATGATGGGTTTCCCTCATTAGTGGAGGAGAGAAAAAGAAGGAAAAATAAGTAGTAAAATAAAATGAAAGAAAGGACGGGAGAGTTTGAAGAAAACGAATGGAAAAGAAAAGGAACAAAACTCTCCTGTATGACCACCAATTAGTTAGGAATGTTGGCTATAAAAGCCGTAGTCTTCTTTCAGTTCATTGCATCTATTTAGAAAACCAAAACTTAGAAAGTTTTGAGAGATAAGAAAGTCTCACTTGTGTGAGAGAGAAAATCCTCTTGAGAGAAAAACCAAGAGAAAGTTTAGCCACCGGTGTTTGGTGAGATTATAATTGTATTCCCATTATTTTTCTTAGTGGAAGATAGAGTGTTATTTTTTGCCCATTTTATTTATACAAGGCTGGGAAAAGTCATATCCTGGGAGTTCCATATTTATTTACTGGCTCTGTTAATTTTTCGCCATCTTTCCCAACAGTGGTATCAGAGCTTCGCCTATATATATATATATATATATATATATATATATATATATTCTTTTGTAATTTAAGATGGAGGAGTCATCGTCATCATCATTAGCAAAAATGTTAAAGTTGACTGCATCCAATTACTCAATTTGGAAGCTAAGAATGGAGGACATCCTTTACTGCAAGGATTTGTATAAGCCCCTTCAATTACTGGGAAAAAAACCAGAAGGGAAGTCAGACGATGCATGGAGCATTCTGAATAGAAAAGCTGTCGGACAAATCCGACAATGGGTGGATCAAAGTGTGTTCCACCATGTGGCACAAGAGACGGATGCATACAAATTATGGACAAAATTGTCGTCCATGTACGAGCGGAAGACCGCTCAAAATAAAGCATCGGTTATCCGACGGTTGGTAAACCTTAAGTACAGAGATGGTCGAAGTGTTACCGAGCATCTCAGTGACTTCCAAGGTTTGATCAACCTGTTGACGAATATGCAAATGGTGCTTGATGATGAGTTACAAGCACTAGTGTTACTCAGCTCTTTTCCTGATAGCTGGGATACACTAGTAGTATCTTTAAGCAATTCAGCTCCTCAAGGTGTTCTTACATTGGACATAGTTAAAGATAGCATGTTCAATGAAGAAGCAAGGAGGAAAGAACAAGGTGTAGTAGCCGAGTCAGAAGCCTTCATCTCAGAGTATCGTGGAAGAACTAGCAATAGAAAATTCCACAAGCGAGACAAGTCAAAGGGCAGGTCAAGAGATGGCTCGAGAGGGAGGTCCAAGACAAGAAAGGACCTAGAATGTTACCATTGTGGCGGGATAGGCCACATGAAGAGAGAGTGCAGGTTGTTTAAAAGAGAGCAAGATAGAGGTAACGAAAAGAGTGATGCCAGGCACACGACCGCAACTACCTCTGGTGGAAATGAGGTAATTATTTTATGTGGTGATGGCTTCGTTAATTTTTCCTCTCAAGATACATGCTGGATAGTGGATTCAGGTGCATCATTTCATGTCACCTCACGGAGGGACTTCTTTACATCTTACACCAATGGAGATTTTGGTAATGTGAGGATGGGAAATGACAAATTGTCCAAGATCGTGGTAAGAGGAGATATTTCCCTTGAAACCAACAAAAGTTGTCAGCTGGTTCTCAAGGATGTGAGACATGTTCCAGACATGCGTCTCAATCTAATCTCCACTGGATTACTTGACGATGAAGGATACACTAATGTCTTTGCTGAAGGGAAATGGAAACTCAGCAAGAACTCTCTTGTCCTAGCACGAGGGAAGAAGGAGAACACCCTATACATGACACATGCAAAAGTCAGTAATGGGTACGTAAATGCTCTTGCAGAAGACTCGATTGAGCTATGGCATAAACGGCTCGGTCACATGAGCGAGAAAGGGCTGCAAATTCTAGCCAAAAGAGAGGCACTGACAGGGATGAAGAAAGGAATGCCTCTAAAATCATGCACACATTGCTTGGTTGGGAAGCAACATAGAGTTTCGTTTCAACATGGACCTGCACAAAGAAAATCCAATGTATTGGACGTTGTGTACTCTGATGTTTGTGGTCCTATGACCACTAGTACTCTTGGTGGTGCAAGATATTTTGTTACCTTCATTGACGATCATTCCAGGAAGGTATGGGCTTACGCACTTAGAACAAAAGATCAAGTGTATGAAATTTTAAAGCAATTTCATGCCAGCGTTGAACGAGAGACTGGTAGAAGCTTGAAATGTATTCGCACCGATAACGGAGGAGAATATATGGGGGCGTTTAGAAACTACTGTAGAAGTAATGGAATCAGTCATGAACGATCTGTTCCGAAGACTCCTCAGCATAATGGCATAGCTGAGAGAATGAACAGAACAATTGTTGAAAGAATAGGAACAATGTTATCTCATGCCAAGTTGCCCAAAAGCTTTTGGGGTGAAGCCTTGATGACTGCGGTTGATCTAATCAACCTTTCTCCTTCAGCACCTTTGAATGGTGATGTCCCAAACAAGTTCTGGTAGGGAAAAGACGTTTCCTACAATCATCTGAAAGTTTTTGGTTGTAGAGCTTTTGTTCATATTCCTAAAGACGAGAGATCCAAGCTCGACGCGAAGTGGAAAGAATGTATCTTCGTGGGATATGGGAATGAAGAATTTGGTTACAGGTTATGGGATCCTGTAGCTAGAAAGATTATTAGAAGTAGAGATGTTGTCTTCTTTGAAGATCAGAACATTGAAGACATTCGAAGAGGTGATAAACCTGATAATCCTAGAGAATATCCAGCTAGCTTGGATCCAATTCCTTCCCCATTGGAGCACAATGACGGGTGAGATGAATCCAATGATACTGATGATCCAGTTAATGAACCTATTATTAATGAACCAGTTGATGATGAAGTGAGTGATGGTCATACAACCGATGGTATAGTAGATGATGTAGCTGATGAGGGGCAAGAAACACAAGCCCATGAAGAGCCAGCGGTCGAATTCCAACCAAGAAGATCGACTAGGGTACGGAGACCTCCGAGTAGGTATTCTCCAGATGATTACATTCTCCTAACAGACGGGGGAGAACCAGAATGCTATGAAGAAGCATTGACTCATGATCAACAAGATGAGTGGTTGAAAGCCATGCATGAAGAGATGCAATCTTTGCATGAGAACCACACATATGATCTGGTGAACCTACCAAATGGTAGAAGAGCACTCAAGAACAAATGGGTGTACCGACTGAAGACGGAAGAAAACAACTTTAAGCCCAGGTTTAAGGCAAGGCTAGTTGTGAAAGGTTTCAGTCAGAAGAAAGGAATTGACTTTGAAGAGATTTTCTCACCCGTAGTGAAGATGTCATCCATACGGGTTGTACTCGGTTTGGCTGCAAGCCTGAATCTCTAGATCGAACAGCTAGATGTGAAGACAGCTTTTCTTCACGGAGATCTTGAAGAAGAAATCTACATGGAGCAGCCAGAAGGTTTCAAAGTCAAAGGAAAAGAAGATTTGGTATGTCGGCTGAAGAAGAGCTTATATGGACTCAAGCAGGCACCTCGACAATGGTACAAGAAGTTTGATTCTTTCATGATTGAACACAGATACCGGAGGACTACTTTAGATCATTGTGTATTTGTGAAAAGATTTGATGATGGTGAATTCATCATACTTCTTCTGTATGTCGATGACATGTTGATCGTAGGACAAAACAGTGACAAGATTAGCAAGCTTGTTTGATCCTGAAATGACCAACTCGATGAGACCCGCTGGGGGTTCTAGGACCAGCCGTGTGGTGTCTCGGGCCCGCCGGGGGCGTCGTGATTCGGTAGGGGTCCTGCAAAACTAGACACCGGTGTGGTGTCGGCCAAAGGGGCTCCGATGCCAAAGTTAGTATCTGAATGCCAAGAGGAAAGTAAACACAGTGCTCTGGGTCGGTTCTTAGTGTCTTACCTTTGTGAAGGGTTTCAGGGTATTTATAGTAGCCATAACTGTGGTAGGTGGGCTACTGTTACGGGAGCAGGTGGTGCTTGGTGGCTGGGAGCCGTCTGACAAGCCCTGGATATCCGGAGGAGGCGCCAGCTGGAGTCCCAACCTACCTCCGTCAGGGAGTTGGTGTGGCAGAGTTGGTTAGGTGACTGTCGCAGCCAGCTGTCGTCTGTTCACTGCCAGGTGCTGAATGGCGGGTCTGCAGTATGGTGCCGATCGGCGGACCGTAGGCCGTGAGGGTGCCTATCAGGCGATCGGTCGGCGGCCTTCCTGTCCTGGTGGGACCTGTGCTAGGGTGGTCGGTCGATATGGTATCAACATAAGTCCCCTAAGTCTTTGACTGAGGTGGGATTCCTCGGTCGAGGACTTGATATGACGGCCGGTACCTGTCGACCGACCAGGGCGGTGCGCCCTGTATCCCTAGTAGCCCCCCAAGTCATGGAGCGAGGAAGCGCACCGTATGTCCGATTTGCAAAGAGGCCCCGTTGCCGAGTTCCGGAAGCAGCCCACCGTAAAGACCGAAAGATCGTGGAGAGGCGGCTGTGGGGAATGGCGGGGAGACGTCGGTAGTAGTGTGCTTGCCGACAAAAAGAGGAAGCGTGCCGTCGGGAAAGATGCCGAGAGGCTCCGGTCGGCAGGCGGTATGGATGCATACCGGTTAGCGATGTACGTATGTACGTATGTAGTTGAGAATGTACGATACCGATGGGTATACAGTACAAGGTATTCGTAGCCGAAAGGTGGCCGTATCGGCCTGGCGACCGTCAGATCGGAAGCGCGCATCTCGAGGCAGGCCATGGGCCTATAAAAGGGGCGAAAGCTTTCTGAATTTTTCACTTTTTTACTCAGAGCATCTTGTGGAGTAATTGCAAGTGCCGACTGAATTGGAGACTGCCGATCAAGAAGAAGACGCACGTGGAGCCAATTCGACCGAGCAAAACTTTGAAAGGTATAATTCCTGCCGTTCGGCATCTCTGCTCAGCATGTGTTCCGTAGCGTAGGTGCTTAGTTGTAGCTTCTTGTCTTTTGGTAATTTGTAGATGTCAGAGTCAGAGTCAAACAGTGGATCTGGGGTTAGGTCCCCTCAAGCTTTTAGCGGGGAAACACCGTCCAGTTCGGCAGACGACGTGCCGAGCGGGCGAAGTGGGTCAACGTCTACTAGTGGGTCCACTAGCAGCACCTCGTCGTCCAGCAGTGGTGACAGCCTGGATGAGGCTCTCAGGTTGCCGCGGAAGGAGGTGAGGCAGCAGGGCGGGTGCAGCACCTCGGGTGCCGATCGGCCAAGTGAGAGGAGGGCGTCTCCCCGTACTCCCCCCGTCACCACCGTCGATTCCGAGGCTGAAGGTAGCGGTACGGAGACGAGCTCGCCGATGGAACTAGATGTCGATGGCGTGGTGAAGGTGGAGTATGCCGTGGACTACGAGATGAACACCGTTCGGCAGTCCGACCTGGACCGGTTCCGGGAGCTGTACAACGTGCCGGCGGAGATTAAGATGACGGTTCCCCCGCTCAGCAAGAAGCCGAGCAGTCCTCCGGAAGGGTCGACACTATTTTACGTCGATTGCTTTGAACACGGAGTGAGGCTGCCTCTGCACCCGTGGCTCCAGGAGATGATGGCGAGGGCGAACCTGGCCCTGGGGCAGCTGAACGCCAACGGCTGGATCATCCTGATCAGCCTGTACACGGCGTTCCGACTGGCGGGACTGTCGGAGTCGACCTGGGGGCAATTGTGCGCCCTGTACCGCTTCAAGAGGCAGACCTACGGGTCGGGGTGGTACCAGATGGAGTGCCTGCAAAAGACGGCCCGGGGTGCCTTCATCACGGATGTGCCGACGTCGCAGAAGAGCTGGAGGCATCGGTTCTGCTGGGTATCGGGGCCGTGGGAGGGGGACGTCAGCGGGGTCCGCTCGAGGATTCCCAGCTACTTCCAGTCTGGAGGTTGTTGGTCTACCGTTCGGCTAGTGGTCATAAGGCGGCAATTGTGTCTACCGAGGCGGGGACTGATGGTGTTTGTTGTGTTTGCAGGTCCGTCCAAGGCAACAGTGACAGCAGAAGATTGGGAGGCGTGCAACCTGGTGCGGGAGAAGCTGTCCGACCTGGAACGCAGCCAGTGCGTCCTGAAGTTGCCGTCGAACCTGCTTGCCGTGGGTCTCATCTCGCCACCTGGTAAGCAGTAGTGTTGAAGTGATAGTGTGTAGGCATGCCGGGGCACTAACAGTTTGTTTTGCAGTGCACCCCCAAGTTGAACAAGCCGCTCAAAAGAAGATGAGTGAGGTGGTGGCGAAGCACAGCTCGGCTGCCGAGGGAAAGGGCAAGGAGCCGGAGGTAACACCCCAACAGCCACGGAGGCAAAAGACCGTGGCGGTGAAGCCCAGGGGTGCCGGCCGAGAGGAGCCCCCGTCGGGGTCTAGTTTGGGCGTCCGGCCAGATGGGTCGCCAAAACCGACGAGGCCTGATCCGCGGCAGGGTGCCGAGCAGGCGAAGAGTCCCGTCCGGGGACTGAAGCGGCCCCTGATCGGCGGGCTGGACCAAGCCCGGGAGCGCCAGAGGAAGCTGAAGGAGGCGCGGCTTAGGCAGTCTCCCCCGGCGGCAGGGGTGTCGGAGGGAGAGGGCTCTGACCGCCGACGCAAGAGGGAGGCGGCCCTCAAGGCTCCCGAGGCGCCGACGGAAAGGGCGAAGGAAGCCAGGGTGGAGATGCCGCCGCCGGCCAAGGAAAGGGTGCCGACCAGCGTACCTAGCATTGCTGCCGTCTTCATGGATCCCGTGGAGACGAGGGAGGTTGTTCGGTCGGCAAGGCCCGGGGAGGCGTGGGTGCCGGTCACACAGCAAATGCACAGGTCATTGGCGCCGGTTGTCAATGCCTTTGTGCTCGGCTCCCAGGTGACGCCGGCAGAGATTGAGCAGATCGGCACCGGCTCCCACCCGGGTCGGTTCGCGGCCCTGCTCGCCGAGCAAGCCCATAGTATGCGTGAGTTGGCTCGTTGTTTTTGTTGTTTTTGTTTGTATATTTAGTGGATATATGTTTGCTGACAAGTGTGCATGGTTCGGCAGTGCTTCGGGCAGACCTATGTGGCCCTGCAGAAGGCCTCTCGGCGCATGCAGAGGCTGGAGGCCGAGCAAGCAGCCGCGCGGCAGAGGGAGGAGAAGCTGCGGGCGCGGGAAAAGGAGGGGCATGCGGCTCGGCGCCGTGTGGTTGAGCTGGAGGCGGAGCTCCAACGGTAGAGGTCCCGAGCGGAGATGGCCGAGCGGGGCATCGCCGAACGGGAGGAGACGACCCACGCGTTCTCCCTGCAGCTGAATGAGCAAGAAAAGATCCTGGGGGAGCTGCAGGGAGAAGTGGAGAGGTTGAGGGGCCTGCTCGCTGCCGACCGGCAGAAGACCCTGGAAGATTTTATGGCCGATCCGGTGTATGCCAATCATCTTGACCTGGCCTTAGCTGAAGTGGAAGATGATTGCGTGCAGCGGGTGCTGTACTTCAACCCAGGCGTCACCCTCAATTTCCCATGGCTGGATGAGCCCCCGGTGCTGACGAAGACGTTCGCCCTGGAGGGGCAGGACCCCGAAGTAGCTATGGCGGCGGGCGAAGGAGAGGTGCCGAACGCTGGCGGGGAGGATGCCGTTGCGTCGTCCTCTGGGAAGGACCGGGTGGGGGAGGAGGAGGTGGAGGTGGTGGTCGTTTGAGGCCGAGGGCCGTGTAGATTGCTTTTTGTTGCCTTTATTTTTATAGTCCGGGGAATGCCCCGTGTAACATGTAGCTCGGTAGTGAAAGCAATGAAAGGTGGACTTTATCTATCACTTTGCATCGTGCGATGGCACTTCGTTTTTTTTTTTGAATGAGAACTGCCGATAGGCGAGTACTTGGCGCATATGTGTATGCATGCCGATCCACGGAGTTGTAGATTAGATAAGGACCGAACAGTCATAATCGTAAACCCAAACCATAATGGACCTAACCACCGAACTAAAATCGTAATAGCGAAAAATAATTGAACTTGACTGTGTGGACCAAGTAAGCTTGCGTCGGTAGGTCAAGTAGGTGCCGTGTGGGTCACCGGAAGTGCCGATCGGCAATAGGGGATAGGCTACCCGTAGTTGAGGATTAGACTAACACTTAGATAAATGAAAGAAGATTTTGCCGGAAAGGCAAGTTCGACTGGAGATAACCAAGTCGAATTACAGCAAAGTGTAAAGTAATGTACATGGGGGGTGTTCTTAATTATAAAACAACTTGAGATGATCCGCATGCCACGGGTGAGTAAGCGACCGTCCATCCGTAGTTTGGAGCTCATAAGTGCCTGGACGACAAATTCGAGTGACCAGGTAAGGGCCCTCCCATGTGGGCCCGAGGGTCCCATCAGCACGCTCCTTAGTGGCCAGGCTAACCTTGCGAAGGACCCAGTCACCGACCTGGAAACTGCGTCCGTGAACGCGAGAGTTGTAGTAGTGAGCGATTCGCCGTTTGTGCGCCACGTTACGGAGATTGGCTTGTTCGCGGTTTTCCTCAATGAAGTTGAGATTCTGTGTGAGGAGCTCCGCATTCTCTTGTGGATCATAGGATAGTACTCGGTAAGAGGTTTCCCCAATTTCCACGGGAACGACAGCTTCAGTCCCGAAATTCAAGGCGAAGGGTGTCTCCTGTGTCGATGTCCGGTAGGACGTCCGGTAGGACCAGAGAACATCGGATAGGAGGTCGGACCATTGGCCTTTCGGGGTGTCGTGGAGTCGAGCCTTGAGGTTGTGTTTGATGAGCTTGTTTACGGCTTCCACCTGTCCGTTAGCCTGTGGATGTGCCACCGAGGCGAAGCAGAGCTGGATGCCATAGGTGGCGCAAAAGTGTCGGAAACAGACAGAATCGAACTGAGTGCCATTGTCCGTGACGATCGTGTGTGGGATACCAAAGCGACAGATGATGTTCTGGTACACAAAGCTCTCGACCTGGGCGGCCGTGATTGTTTTGAGGGGCTTTGCTTCGGCCCACTTAGTGAAATAGTCCACCGCAACGATTGCGTGTTCGACGCCGCCCTTTCCTCGTGGCATGAGGCCGATGAGGTCCAGTCCCCATTGAGAGAAGGGCCAGGGGCTGAGCATGGGAGTGAGTCGCTCAGCGGGAGAATGAGGTACAGGGGCGCACCGTTGGCATGGGACGCATCATTGAGTGATGGCCATAGAGTCGGCGCGCATGGTGGGCCAATAGTACCCCTGCCGAAAGGCTTTATGTGCTAGGGACCTGGGTCCGGAGTGGTTACCACAGATTCCCTGGTGAATTTCTCGGAGCACCGCAATGCCCCGGTCCGTAGGGAGGCACTTGAGGAGGGGGGTGTCGAATCCCCGTCGGTATAAGTGGCCATGCGCCATGGTGTACTGTGCGGACTGGCGTTGGATGCGGCGGGCCTCGTTGCGGTTGGGCGAAAGTTCGGCCGTGGTGAGGTACCGGACAATGGAGTCCATCCAAGAGGCCTCCTGTGTTGCGACCAGGACTGGTTGCTCGCTTGTGCTTGGGGATGCCAAAAATTCGACGGGAACACGGCGACCTATTTTGTCGTCGATGGAGGAGGCCTGGCGGGCCAGGGCATCGGCGTGGCTGTTTTCCGACCGTGGTATTTGAATGACCTCGTAGCGGCGGAAGTGGCGGAGTAGGGACCGCACTTTTACCAAGTATCGGGTCATGGAGGCGTCTTTGGCAACATAGAGGTTGTTGATTTGTCGGACGACGAGCTGGGAGTCGCTGTAAACCTGCAGCTGTTGTGCTTGGAGGTCGGTGGCCAACCGGAGGCCAGCAAGAAGGGCTTCGTACTCGGCTTCGTTGTTGGAAGCCTGGAACCCAAAACGCAACGCGTACTCTAGCCGCTCCTGAGTAGGTGTGCGGAGTACGAGGCCGGCGCCAGAGCCAGTATGGCAGGAGGATCCGTCCACGTAGAGAGTCCAAATTGGTTGGGCGGGGTCCAAGGTGGACGGGGTTGGCGACTCGCAGATAGGAGCGGCGGGTGCCGCAATATTGGGATCCGGAGTGTCGGGCATGTGCTGCGTTGTGCTGTATGTGAATTCGGAAAGGAAGTCAGCGATGACCTGTCCTTTGACAGCTGGTCTTGGGGAGAATGTGATATCGAACTCACTAAGCTCCACTGCCCACTTGACGAGTCTCCCCGAAGCGTCTGGCTTTTGGAGCACCTGGCGAAGGGGTTTGTTAGTAAGGACTAACATGGGATGTGCCTGAAAGTATGGGCGGAGGCGTCGGGCCGTTACAATGAGGGCAAAGGCCAACTTCTCCAGGTCGTTGTACCGGGTCTCGGCGTCCTAGAACGCCTTGCTGACATAGTATACTGGGAACTCCGCGCCGTCCCGACTGGTGACGAGGACGGAGCTGACAGCAGATGTGGAGACAGAAAGATAGACGGTGAGCCGATATCCAGTGGTAGGTCGGGTAAGTAGTGGCGCGGTGCTCATGTAAGTTTTGAGAGCTTCAAAGGCAGCGTCGCACGTTGCGTCCCAGTTGATGTGCCGGCCTCGGGTCTTCATGACCTTGAAAAATGGTAAGCGCTTGTCAGTCGCCTGGGAGATGAACCGGGTGAGGGCGGCGATCCGGCCAGTAAGGGTTTGGACTTCCTTGAGTGTGCGCGGGGGCTTCATGTCCAGGATGGCCTTAATTTTTTCAGGGTTAGCCTCAATTCCCAGTTGGCTGATCATGTAACCGAGGAATTTTCCAGAACGGACGCCGAAGACGCATTTGGCAGGGTTGAGCCGCATCTTGTATTGCTTCAGGACCTGGAACATCCTGTCGAGGTTAGGCACGTGCTGGTCGGCCGTCCGGCTCTTGACGAGCATATCATCTACGTACACCTCCATGGTCTTGCCAATCTGATCCGCGAACATGAAGTTGACAAGCCGTTGGTAGGTGGCACCGGTGTTCTTGAGCCCGAAGGGCATAACATTGTAGCAGTAGACTCCCAGATTAGTGCGGAAACTGGTGTGGATCTGGTCGTCGGGGTGCGTCCGGATTTGGTTGTAGCCGGAGTACGCATCCATGAAGCTGAGGAGTTCGTGGCCAGCAGTGGCGTCGACCAAAAGATCGATCTTAGGAAGCGGGAAGCTATCCTTCGGGCAGGCTTTGTTAAGATCCGTGAAGTCGATGCACATCCGCCAGGATCCGGAGGGTTTCTTGACGAGTACGACGTTTGCGACCCACGTGGCGTAAATGGCCTTGCGCACGAAGTGAATGGTGCTGAGCCGAACGATCTCTTCTTGCATGGCCAGCTGTCGTTCTGCGTCATAAGTCCGCTGCTTCTGGGTGACCGGTCTGAAGGAGGGGCTGATGTTAAGCCTGTGGCAGATGACATCCGTGGAGATGCCAGGCATGTCGGCGTAGGACCAAGCAAAGACTTCGCTGTTGTCCCGGAGGAATTGGATGAGTTGTGTCCTGATTTCGGGAGCGAGTGTGCTTCCAATTTTCACTTGCCGCTCGGAGTTACGCGGACAAAGGGTGATCAGCTCCGTATCCTCCACGGGTTGCGGCTGCGAGACGGCGGAGAGGTCGCGCGGGTCCTCGGGGGGACCCGCCCGTATTTGTTCAAGGAGCTCGGAGTTGACAGGGTCGGCCTCGTAAGTAGCCTCGGCGACGGCCATGGTCTCCTGCTTGTCGCATGGGTTGAGCTTTGTCAGGGCGGTCTGATAGCAGGAGCGGGCGGATTGCTGATTGCCGCGGACTTGGCCAGTGCCCATGACGGTCGGAAACTTCATGAGAAGGGCCCGAGTGGAGATGACGGCGTTGAGCTGGTTGAAGAGTCCCCTACCCAAAATGTCGTTATAAGCAGTGGGGCAATCGACTACCAGGAAGGTGGTGATGGCTGTTGCGATCTTGGACGCGCTCCCTAGGGAGATAGGCAGGGAGATGGTGCCAAGGGGCATGACAGAATCGCCTGAGAAGCCGAGCAGTGGGGAACCAGCATGGGTGAGGCTTGCGGAGTTGATGCCCAATTGGTTGAAAGTGTCCATGAAGAGGACGTTCACAGAGCTACCAGTGTCTACCAGGATTCGCCCAACATCGAAATTGGCGATCTGAGCGCGGATGATCAACGGGTCATCGTGGGGAAAGATAACTCCCCGCTCTTCCTCCTCGGAGAAGGTGATGGGCGTCCATCCTGCCCGGGCGACCTTGGCCGCACGCCCATCCGTGATGTTGAATATTTGGTGGTTGGATGTCGTGGCACGCAAGAAGTTCTTCTTGGCCCGATTGGAGGTGCAGGAGGAAGAGATGGTGGGGCCCCCGCTGATCGTGTTGATCTGTGGCAGTCCCGGTCCGGGGCGTGCGTGTTGGAGGAACTGGTTGATCTTCCCCTCCCTTACGAGTGCTTCCACAATGTCGCGGAAAGCCACGCACTCGTCGATGGTATGGCCGTTGAACTTGTGGTACTGGCAGTACAAGTTGGATTGGATGCCCGGGTGGGGGCCGGGCGGTCGTGCCCGTGGCCTGGGGATCGTGTCCTCGATGCTCATCAAGACGTTCTCGAGGGAGGTGTTCAGGATTGAATAGGTTTCGTACTTTGAGGTGGGCCCCATATGGGGTTTGCCTGCTTGGTGGGGGCCTGATCCCTGCCCATTGTTGTGGTATTTGTCCCTCCCACGATGGTCATTGTTATACGTCCCCTTTCGCTTACCGGAGTGTGAGTCAGATCGGTGATCCGTATGCGCGTTAGTGGTCGGCGGAGGTGATCGCGCCTGCCGGTTGCTGGGATACGGAGGGCGCGCGCTATTCACGTCAGGTCGGGATGCGGCCTGGGGAGAGTTGAAGTGCTCCGCCTTGGCGTGTATTGCCGCTAGCCGCATGAGCTCATTGTAATCGTCCCAACCCTGGGTGAAGGCATGGTACTTGAAGGTGGACTCCCGCAGCCCGTTGCGGAAAGCGCGGTAGGCGGCCTTGTCGTCCGTCTCGTGGCACTTGGAGTATTCCAGGCTGAAACGAGCGGCGTACTGGCGTAGGGGCTCGCTGTCTCCCTGTCGGAGGGTTCCCAGGTCCTCGGTTGTGAGCAGTCGATCCGTCTGGATCATGAACTGGTTTAAGAAGACCGTGTGTAGGCGGTCGAATGAGTCGATAGACTGTGGTTCCAGGTGATAGAACCAATTGAGCGCGGCCCCGGTGAGGGTGGAGCTGAAAATTAGGCACTGCGCCTCGTCGGAGATATTTCTGAAGGCGAGCGCCGAGTTGTAGTTATTGATATGGGTGTCCGGGTTGCCTTGTCCGTCATACAATGCAATCTTCAAGGGTTTGACCTCCGTTTCATGGCGGTACCGCATGATGCGGTCCGTGAAGGGACCAATGTTGGCCCGGGGTCGGGGCAGTGTCCCAGCTTTGGGTCTGGCGGCCTCCAGTTCCCGCACGCGCTGGAGGAGTTCCCGAACCACCTCGTTTGATTGGTCGGGTCGATCTGCCCCACTCGGGCGGTCGTCGATAGGATGGTTTGCGCTGATGCCTCTGGGCTTCGTGGGTTGCACCGGTCGCCACCCGGACGAGGCCGTGGTTGAGCTGGCGTTGTCTTCCAGCTGGTGCCTGCCGATCGGCGCGGAAGGACTGCCTGGGAGCTGGACGGAGAGCCGCGGAGGCTGTGCGGGTCGGCGTGCCGACCCGGACCTTGATCGGGCGCCCTGGGATAGGACGGGCAGAGGTGGTTGTGCCTGGATGCGGGGGTCGTGGGTAGGGTAAGTCAGACGGTTGGCCGGGGTCTGCGTCTGTCTCCTGTCGAGCAGCTCGCGGGCGTCGTGGTATATCTGTGTTCCCGAGGGGCCAGGCATGTCGGTCTGGTGGAAGAGTAGGCGATCGGACGCCTCCGGTCGGCAGGCGTCACCGATCTCGGCTCTGCCGGCATCAAACTCCGGCCGACGAGACGAAGCGGCCAAGGCCCGTTTGGTTGCCTCCCGCTGCTCCTCCAGTTCCTCGCGCGTAGACTGCAAGATGGCCAGGGTGCTTCCATGCTGTTCCCCCTACACGTGATTCCTGCTCTCGATGGCAGCGTTGCTCTTCTTGAGTTCGGCAACCTCCGACCGGAGGGTCCTCAGCATCTCGAGCATGTCATCGGAAGGTAGGCTGGCTCGGGTTCGGCCGCGATCTCCCTGAGGGGTGTTGTTGAGCTCACCGTCGTCCCGTTCGGCAGACATTGTTCGTCAGCGGAGGGTCGAGCAGAGGTATGTGAGTTAGTGGGTGTTGGTATCTTTCCCACAGACGGCGCCAATTGTTTGATCCTGAAATGACCAACTCGATGAGACCCGCTGGGGGTTCTAGGACCAGCCGTGTGGTGTCTCGGGCCCGCCGGGGGCGTCGTGATTCGGCAGGGGTCCTGCAAAACTAGACACCGGTGTGGTGTCGGCCAAAGGGGCTCCGATGCCAAAGTTAGTATCTGAATGCCGAGAGGCAAGTAAACACAGTGCTCTGGGTCGGTTCTTAGTGTCTTACCTTTGTGAAGGGTTTCGGGGTATTTATAGTAGCCATAACTGTGGTAGGTGGGCTACTGTTACGGGAGCAGGTGGTGCTTGGTGGCTGGGAGCCGTCTGACAAGCCCTGGATATCCGGAGGAGGCGCCAGCTGGAGTCCCAACCTGCCTCCATCAGGGAGTTGGTGTGGCAGAGTTGGTTAGGTGACTGTCGCAGCCAGCTGTCGTCTGTTCACTGTCAGGTGCCGAATGGCGGGTCTGCAGTATGGTGCCGATCGGCGGACCGTAGGCCGTGAGGGTGCCGATCAGGCGATCGGTCGGCGGCCTTCCTATCCTGGTGGGACCTGTGCTAGGGTGGTCGGTCGATATGGTATCAACAAAGCTGAAGAAAGAGTTGAGCAAGTCTTTTGCTATGAAAGACTTAGGACCTGTAAAACGAATCCTCGGTATGAATATATCCCGTGATAGAAAAAAACGGAAGTTGAGGTTATCACAAGAAAGTTATATCGAGAAGGTACTAAACCGGTTTAACATGGGTAAAGCAAAACCAGTTTCTACTCCATTTCCTAGTCACTTCAAGCTTAGTTCAAAGTAGAGTCCTACATGTGAGAAAGAAAAAGAAAGCATGGCTATGGTGCCGTATTCCTCAGCTGTTGGTAGTCTGATGTATGCAATGATTTGCACGAGACCAGACATAACACACACAGTTGGCGTTGTAAGCAGATTCTTGTCTAAACCAGGTAGAGAACATTGGAATGCTGTGAAGTGGATTCTCAGATATCTCAGGGGTACTTCCAAAATGAGTTTATGCTTTGGAGGTGGAAAACCTGAATTGATTGGCTACACAGATGCAGACATGGCAGGAGATCTTGATTCCAGAAAATCTACTTCAGGATACCTGATTACGTTTTCAGGGGGAGCAGTTTCGTGGCAATCAAAGTTACATAAATGTGTTGCTCTATCAACTACAGAGGCAGAGTTTATTGCAGCTACTGAAGCGTGCAAAGAAATGCTCTGGATGAAGCGGTTCCTACAAGAATTAGGGCAAGAGCAGCATAAATACATTTTGCATTGTGATAGTCAGAGCGCGATCCACTTGAGCAAGAATACGAGTTTTCACTCGAGGTCGAAGCACATTGATGTGCGATATCACTGGATACGTGATGTGTTGGAGTTCAAGCAATTGCAGCTTGAGAAGATCTATACTGATGACAATAGTTCAGATATGATGACCAAGTCCTTATCTAAGGACAAGTACGAATTTTGCAGAAAAGCATCTGGACTGCTGGAGCCCTCCACCTAAGTCGGGAGGGGGAGATTGATGGGTTTCCCTCATTAGTGGAGGAGAGAAAAAGAAGGAAAAATAAATAGTAAAATAAAATGAAAGAAAGGACGGGAGAGTTTGAAGAAAACGAATGGAAAAGAAAAGGACAAAACTCTCCTTCATGCATGACCACTAATTAGTTAGGAATGTTGGCTATAAAAGCCGTAGCTTCTTTCAGTTCATTGCATCCATTTAGAAAGCCAAAACTTAGAAAGTTTTGAGAGATACGAAAGTCTCACTTGTGTGAGAGAGAAAATCCTCTTGAGAGAAAAACCAAGAGAGAGTTTAGCTACCGGTGTTTGGTGAGATTATAATTGTATTCCCATTATTTTTCTTAGTGGAAGATAGAGTGTTATTTTTTGCCTGGGAAAAGTCATATCCTGGGAGTGCCATATTTATTTATTGACTCTGTTAATTTTTCGCCATCTTTCCCAACATCCCACTCTTTTTGTAGGCGTAATTGTTTCTCTTGTTGGCGCCTCCCAGCTGTTGACATCTTCCCTTCATGGTTTCTAGCAATTATCCATGCTAACTTATTCCCACAATTGGAACTCTGTTGCCATCTGCTCATTTTGTAATGAGAAATGTTATTTAGACACTAAATTTATTATATTTAGTGTCGCACTTGATATGCCAATCAATGAATTATGTTCTTTTAATAAATTAAATCATTTGATGCACCCGCATCACTATGCATTGATTGCCACATCAAGTGTATCATTGAATGTGGTCAATTTAGTGTATCTAAATAGTATTACTCTTTTGTAATGGTTGCGGATTGTAACTTGTTGAGCGTTGCCTCATCTGTACAAGCTTCAACCCACTAATTTGATTGGCATGTTGGACTTGATCCATGTCATGCCCTTATGTATTGACATGTTGGGCTGCTCCATACATATTGAAACGTCCTATCCACTTTGTCACCAGCTTGACATATTTTGTGTCAAGACATCAACATGAACTTATGTCATGCCATGTCAATTCGTTGTCGAACGACACCTTCGCTGCCTTGCAGCCTATCCCTTTTATGTCAAGCTTCCTTGTCTTTGACATATTCGAACCTTGTTACATGCCTTGTCTTGTTTTCTTCCTTTGGCATTTTTGTTTTACATGGTACAAAACATAAACTATGTCAAATACATTTCCAACTTGTGAAAAGTCTTTGAAACCTCCCCCATCAAAGAAGTTTGATGTCCTTGTCGAATCATCCTCTTATGTTGGTTTCGAAGTCCCCATATCTTGCTCAGACCACTTCTTTGGGTCTTCCTAACTTCTTATCTAGTTGTCCTCTAGAGCCTCATCATTTTCTGCCCTTTGTGCTACACTTTCTTTCATGATTCCTTCAACAATTTCTTGAACGCAGGAGTCGTTTGGATCACTACTTGAGGAGTCTGTGCTCACTTCCGAGTAACACTTCAATTGGCACTTGTTGCCAACTTTCAAGAAGCATTATTGTGCATTGCCTCCAAGTTGCGTACCTTGGTCTTGTAAGTCCACTCGACGCCAAATACATCCAGGATGTCTATGTTATGCTTGAGTGTAAATTCAAGGTAGGAGCACAAGAATACACACCAAATCTCGCGTTCTTCAAGAACAACTCCCTAATGTCGCCATAGCTCCAATCTGCATCTCTTCAAGTAAAAATAAAGTTCCTAATGATTCAAGAATTCTGTCACATTATCCACTAGATATGCCCCAATGTCAATCTCACAAAAAAATTTTACGACTTCCAACTCTAAAAGTCTTTCATCACGCTCAGCCATAATTGGTTCCATCTACAAGGCGTTCAACTGCAACCCTAGAAGACTCCTTGAAGCAATCTAGGTCTGAACAAAAAGTCTTTGCAGCAAGCCTCAATCCATTCTCTACAAGGATTCCCTTTTTAGTCCCTTTTCAAGTCTAATTAGGATAGTATGTTGATTCAGTTTTTAATAAGGATTCTATCCTAAAATGTCCCCTTGATTGTAGAGGCTTAGAGACCCTATATAAAGGGCACTAGAACTCATGACTAAAAAACCTCAAGAAACACTAGCCGCATACATTTTATTCTATATGTTTAAATCAAATACTTTTATTTTATGTTCTTGCGAGAGCAAGTGACGTAGATCTTGGAGAAGAGCAGACCTATTGTGTTCCTCTGCCATGCTTCATTGTTCATCAACTACCTTTACTTTACACTTTTATTTTATTGTAATAATAAATGAGAATATACATTATGTCTTTCTTTTTAATTCTGTGTGAGTAGTCTTTACAGAATTAGGGTTTCTTGAAGCCCTAACATGAGAGTTGTGTGATATAGCTTTGGCCCTTGATTTGTATTGCTATGCATCCTAGATATAGTGGAATTACTGTGCTTAATTTATGTTTATTTCTTTTAAGCGTGTCTTGCTTGGTTGCATGAACTATTGATGAATGATTGCTTGTTTGACCAGCCACCTGCTTGTAATCATTAGCATTAAAGGTAGTGCTTACATCTGACATATAATCCGATTCATGAAACCCTAGGTGAGCACATCCCTTTTCTAGGGTTAGTGTGATATCATTAAATTCTCTTCGTTTTTCATGCATCATCTTGGTAAAATTTCATAGACGTTCTAAGGTACACATCATGTCTAGAATATGCTAAGTAAGAGAGAATAATATGTGTAAGAGAGAATAATAGGTGTACCTTAGACATGATGTGTACCTTAGACATGTAAAGGTCCTTATGTGTACCTTAGACATGACGTTCATAAACAATTATGGATGAACCCTTCTACAAGTTTTGGGAGCGCTTCAATCAGATGCTAAGGGGATACCCTCATCATAGCATCAACGACTTCTATGAAGTTATGAAGACTAGTGATAGGACCATGGTGAATTCTCAATCCCAAGGAATTTTGGATTGCGGAGGCGATGAGGACCTTTGAGAACATTGCTCAAAGGGTAAATAAATTTAGCTACAGAGGCCATTCTGCTAGGGCTATTGGTGATGTGTACGCCAAAAACAAAGATGACGCAATTGCGCAACTTACGACAACAATGAAGAAGTTTTGTAATGAGAAGGCCAACGATGTTCAAAATGTGTGAAGTATGCTCAATTCAAGGACATAATTTGAAGGAATTTCCAATGATCGAAGATGCTAACTTCGCAGGAATTTGAAATAACGGCCCAAGGCCTCAAAATGATCTGTACTCAAACACTTATAACCCGGGGTGGAGGAACCATCCGAACTTCTGTAGGAACAACATTTTAGTCGTGAAACCTACCTCCTGAACTCTAGCAACAAGCTGTGGCTCTTCCAGTGCCCCATCATGGCCCTTCACAACAAGGTGGTGGGACTAAGTCCCTAAAGGAACTCGTTCACAACATGGCTCAAAACACTGACTCTTTCATGGAAAAGACAGATAGTTTCATAACAAGGATAGATCATGCTATTACTAATTTGGATCAGCAAATGGGGAAATTTGCAGCTCAACTAAGCTAATGCGAGCAAGGCAAGGTACCAAGCCAAACCATAGTGAATCCTACGGGCTTTCACAATCCAAGTGAGTGGAACACAACTCCAAGGCCCTATGCGCGCTGCCTTTGAGGATTCTATTCGGGATGTTGAAGTTGAGGGGGATACTTTCACCGTGCCCCCCATTGAGGTACAATTTTGTCTTGACTCAACCTGGGTCACAAGCTGTGCCTTTAATGCCAAGGGATTCCACCATCTTACGTCCAATGCAATCACCCTACAAAATGACACTTGACTTCAAGGCCCAATACACCCTCTATTGAAAATTTTCCACCAAGGTATTAAAGAAGAAGAAGGGTACTCTGTACTGCCATAAGACATGTCTCAATCTGCCACCTAGAGGGTCGCACCTTAAGTTGTGCTTACCGCTATGCCTCACACGGCCATGCCACCAACTCACCAATCTGTGCCTTAGATATGGACAGGTCCTCTGCTACATACCTGTGTTCCTAGTGTGTCCCAAAATGTAAAGTGACTCATCAAGATGTGCCTGACACGCGCCAAGCTGCAACACAATCTGCTTTGCACCATACGATACCACCCAAAACACATTTGCATCAGAATCAGCCCTACACTTTATCCCTAAATGAGCCCATATTTGTAGCATATGAACCATGCCGCTATAATGTGTCCAACAACCAGAACTTGCACCCACTTGCTCCCAATCCTCAACGTACGCCCACGATAGTCTTTTCTCAAGCCCAATTTGTGCCAAGTGCCAATAACAAGGACACAACTAAGCCCTAGGGACCTAATGGCCAAACAAATCATGCGGATCCTTCTAAATCAAAATCTCAAAATTTAAATTCTAATCATACTAAAAATGTTCGTTCTGGCAATGACGTTGCTTTTTCGTTCCCTTGTAGGTTTCATAATGAAAAGAAGGAAAATAGGGTGTTCCAGAATGAGATAGTGTATGCTGCAAGAGATTGAAATCACATTGTAATTCCACAAACTGTTCAAGTACATTCTAGTCTTTTCTAAAATTTTGGAGGACTTAGTTTCTGGAACGTACGTCGCTAATCCAAAAATCACCATAGAGATCATTTTAGCCACTCTCAATGTTGTATCTTATGTGCCACCCAAGGCTGAGGATCCATGCCCCTCATCTCTCTAGTGTATCATTAAAAGCAGATGGTTTAATCATCGTCTTTGTGATACAAGGCAGTAGTAAGTATCATGCCTTACTGCGTATTTGAATCCTTAAAACTAGGGTAGTTAAAACATATAAGCATTAGATTAGCTAATTCAATTATGACTAGTCTAATGGGTGTGATTGAGGATGATAATGTGTAGATATGGGACATTTTCATTACTGCAGATTTCTATGCTTCGAAGATGTCAGGCCAAAGTGAAGATCCACTGATGATTTTTGGCAAACCCTTGTTAGCCACAATGGATTGTTACATCAATGTAAAACAAGGGATATTGGCCATCAATGTTTGGGAGCAACTATGCATGTTCAACAACCATGACATCATCCAATACCCTACTGAACCCATTTTTTTAATTCTTCCTTAGAGCTAATGGATCAATTGTTGTAGGAAGAAATCAGATGTTTCAACACTATGGAATGCCTTGACAAGGACATCACACAACCTCTACAAAATCATGAAAGTTACGAAAGAGAAAAGTTCAGTATCTCAAAGCCATGTGATCTATGGAGAAGGATCCACACACTCCAATGCAAGACCTCCCACTCACCTTAAAGAACCATGGCCATCCATCAGAGAACCTCTTCCATTACATTGGACCCAACTGCCACCAAGGCAAGCCACGTTAGTTCCTGATCATAAACCACCACCAGATTACCTTGACATCCAGCTAGTGCCTAACATCTAGCCAGCCAAGCTCGTCTTTCCCATACGTTGAATAAAACACTTCTAGGAGGCAACCTAGCTCTGGTTTTTATTTCTCTCTTACTTACTATTTCTACCCCTAACACGACCCACCCCCAATCCCCCGTGATTAAGGGGCAAGTCATGCTCCCGTCTAACTTATGCGTTACACGAAGGCTAAACACCCGTTCAACCCCCGTGGAACACACAGGCTAGACAAGGGATACCCGGGTCTACGGTCTGAAAACCAACCTCATTTGACCAGAGATCGCAGTCGTACTGTGCATCGCATGTGTGATGTCTCCATCTCTCTCTCTCAACAGCCCGCACCACATCAACCTGGTGGGTATCGAAAAACATAAAAGACTGTGAGTGGACAAAAATAAATACTAAGTTCAGAAAACATTTATAAGAACAGACATTTATACCCTCCATGTAAAATCCAATGCATGCATTCGAAAACCATTTCTTATAAACATTTCCTTTCTAAAATAATAAAATCATTTACGAAAAACCAGAAATCATTTCTTTACTCAAGTCTTTTTCTCAAATCTAGGGCCTTAGCCCAAAACCATAAATCAACATCAACGTACGGAAACTCAGCCCAAAATCATAAATCAACATCAAAGTACGGTAACTCAGCCCCAAATATCCGCATATCCAAAACATCCGGACCACTGCTCAAAACATCTGAAAACTAGTGAAAAACCAACCGAGAAAATCAAGTCAATCAATCTGCTGGATATCAAGCACCGGGTCTTTAAACTCAAAACACATGTGCATCAGGCCTGCCCGGGATATCAACGGGTCTTTAAACTCAAAACGACATATTGGGCCTTCTAACGAGTCTTTAAACTCAAAACAACATATCAGGCCGTCCCGGGATATCAACGAGTCTTTAAACTCAAAACACAATCAACAGGTCTCGGGGGATATTATCAATCAAGGGCCCTCCCCCGACATTAATCAACCAGGTCTTTAAACCCAAGACCAGATCCAACAATAACAATCGGGACTGTAAACCCAAAATCAATAACAACGGGTCTTTAAACCCAAACTCAACCAAAACCAATAGCAACGGGTCTTTAAACCCAAAACCAAATGAAAATCATAGGAAATCCAAAAATCCATCGAAATCAAATTTCAAAACCAAATCCGAAATCATCATTTGAAATCTCAATTCCAATATGGAAATCACATTAAAATCGAAACCGAAACCACGTTAAACCGAAAACCGAAATCCTTGGAAACGGGGCATCAAGCCCGAAATCCTTTTCCAAAATCCATTTATAAATCCTTGAAATCAAATCATAATTCAAATCACAAAAGTAAACCATTGAAATCACCTCAAATCGGAGCATAAGATCATATCTCGTAAAACGTGCAAAAACGTAAATATATCGAAATACGTGCAAAACAGAAATCATAAAGAACATAATCATAACCATGGAAGTCACATATAGAAAAAATATAAAAACATTTATGCATACATCATAAGTTAGAAAGAAAAGTCCACTCACACACCATTTGTGTTGCTGCATCGATACACATGCAATTACGCTTTCCCTGCTAATCGACTATCATCGGCTTTCCCGAACCTGTCCAAACCCCATAAGAAGGTCACTAACTACTTCATAATACTTTTACTAATTCCCCGTAATTTTCTCAAAATTTTAACTATTTTTAACCTAGCCTTTAAACCTTCGGACATCCCGAAACATATCGAGACGATGTCCGATCAACTCGAAACCAATCCCAAAATGTTCATTTCATCGATACGATAAAAATTCATGTTGAAAACTTCCCCAGCAACAGTGCCACACGCCCTCACGCGTCGCCCAAAAGGGCTGCGCGTGGGCTTCACGCGCCTCAGCACTGTTCATCTCCTACCTCAGGTCGACCCGGTTCGATCCGGTTCAGACCGGTCGCTGCAACTCAAACCAGCGTGACCGGTTTTCACTCATTTCTTCATATTTTTCGATTCTGTTACATCCTCTAGCTTCGTATCATTCTTTCTAATCAATCTATCTAATTAAAATGTGAAAATGAGCACTAGAAGGTACCTTCCAAACCAAGGATCGAATCCAGTTCTTCCTCCTCTCTGTTCATGTGATTCTGGCCACCGTTGGCCGTGGTTATGGTCAAAATCGATTCCTAGGATCTCCAGGAACCTCATCCCAACAACCAATTTGATTAACTAATACGAAAACACGATTTTCCATTTTCAAAATAAAACAGAAC
The DNA here is from genome assembly GCA_032719365.1 of Prinsepia uniflora. NCBI lineage: Eukaryota > Viridiplantae > Streptophyta > Magnoliopsida > Rosales > Rosaceae > Prinsepia > Prinsepia uniflora. The sequence goes on from CM064862.1 coordinate 22,511,980, forward strand.
TTCCACGGGAATCCAGTCTTACCTGCACTGTCGTGCCTCGCCGTGGGCATTACTAACTTCGTCCTAACTCCTCCTTCCATTCTTATTTACAAACCACAGGTAAAATATCACATTTGAGGGTGATTGGATGGAAGCAGTGCACTGGTGCTCTGTTTCGGGCTGTTTCACTGGTTCAGGGCCACCGTCCACGAAGGCTCATCACGGTGGCACCACCCTGCTCCTCATCTCCCTCATTCTGTTTCATTCTCAGGTCATTGGCAAATGGTGAAGATCGAAGGAAGAGGAGGAGAATTCCTCATGCTCTGTTTTTTCTGTTTTAGTCCCAAAAATGTGCAAATATCATCCCCATTTTAATTTTAAAGTGAGGCGGTTTGTGAGAGTTCCACAGCCTTCCAGTATGGGAGATGTGTCCCAAATCTAGTGGCCACAAATCCCAAGAACATCCAAGTGTCACAATTATGCTGACACAAATCCCAATGCAATCAAAATGACCAAAATGCCCTTTGTCTCACAAATTACCATTTTGCCCTTAGCATACTTAGACCAAAATCCGAGCCATCCGAAGTCCGATGACAGTGTGCCACCTGTCATTGTACTCAGGGGATTGAGACCTACCTAACGGTCTGTGAAATGCGTGAAAAATCCATGTCGTATGAAAAGTCAACAGTTTGCCCTTTTTTAACCAATTTACCAAAATACCCCCGATTTTTCGAACATCAAAATTTTTATCTCCCATGTCGGAATCGGACGTGCCACCTGTCTACGGACTCGTGACGTCCCGAACTACGTTACATTCATTGGCCAAAGTCCATTTGACCTCCTGAACTAAAAGTCAACGTTTTGCCCATTCGAGGGGCAAAACTGTCATTTTGCACCGTCCGTCCGAAATCACCAACCTAGTCCCCGATTAACTTCACTAATCTGTAATTAATCACTAATCTATTCCCGAACTCTGGGACGGGTCGTTACAGCCCCTATCTCTCTCAAACTCTTATACCATTGTCATGCTTATTGCTTATCACATTGAGAACAATTTTCAGTTTAAGTTTAGAGGTATGAAGTTAAACTTTTACATATAGAAATACTTAGGGTTGGATGATACACAACTAGAAATTTAAATTTCAAAGTGTCAATTAGTCTAAGTTTAGTCTAATAGCTTGTTAATATGGATTTACATGCTAAGTTAAGTGGATTTGTGTTACTAAGGGTCATGCCATAATTTTTCATAATATGCACTTCACAAGTGCCATGTTTGAATTGATTACGTAAACAAAACAATGGAACTTGAGTGATCTTTAGAAAATTAGTAGAGACTCCCTATGAGATATTTGAGCCTAATTGGCATTCTTTATGAGGGATAAACTTGTTTCTACTCTTAAACACTCATCAACTTTCATAAATGTTGAGCTCATTACATAATTTTGCATTGAATTTTAAAGAACTAGCATCATATAGATCCTCTTGACTTGAGGTGTATTTTTCCATAAGAAGTGATGTACGCTAGTGTACTTAACCTCTAATGGCTTTATTCTAATTAATTGCATGCTCCCTAAGCCAATTTTGAAGTCAAACACTCGAGTTTTTCTTTCATCACCAAATTATTACATAACCATAATACTTAGCCATTCATTAAAACCATATCATGTAGCCTAAGTGTGTGTTGAGGTTCCTTTACATGATATTCATGGTGAGAATGAGAAGTGAAAGAAAGTGCTACCAAATTCCATAACATTGGTGTCAATCAGGATAAAAGTTCAAAGTTTAAGAAGGAAAAGCTCTACAAGTAACAAGTTGTATAAAAAGAACGAGGAAATCATTGCATGACCTTGGTCCAAGTCAATTCAAAAGGAAAATACACAATGTAATGAAACAAAAGAAAGAAAAAACATTGAAAAGATAGAAAAGAAAAAAGTGAAAAATAAAGTGAATTGAGCTAAGAACCTCAAAAGAAGCCATTTATCAAAGCACAAGCCTTGGGCATTAAGCAAGGATTCAATTTAGAAACTTTAAATTTGAGCCATGAATTCTCATGCTTTAGCACAGCTCATGTTCTTTGAATTCTATCCATCTTTCCTAAACTCTAAAGTTTAGCCCCATTACAACCTAAAATGAAAGGACTAACTGATCTTATAGACAATCATCCTAAGGATTAAGATACATATCTATATTCTTAAAATTCAATTCCTTTAGTGAGATCTTATTCCATAAAGTGATATTCTTCATCTATATTCATATGTGACTAAACTTGCATTCCATAACATAAACTCATCACATATGCTCAAAATGAGTGAAAGTCTAGGATTCTTGTGCGTATTGAGAGTTGCCTAGTGATGATTAGAGTCATGGCGAAATCTTTCTAAGGCACTAAATTGAAGTTGCTTTTAAGCATATTCACTTGAGACTTTGGCAATTACACTTGACACATGATACTTATGGCATCTATTTTAGATCTAGAAAGGATGTCTACTTATGTTGATTCCTATTAGTTTGTTAAAAATACTAATCCTAGATTTGTAGTTGTCTAAGTAAAATGTTTATAGGTATCATAGTGCTATAACCCTCGGGAGACAAAACTCCTCCTAGTAGGGGTTTAGATGTTCTATCTTAACTATCTAGTCTTTCATTTCATTTCATTTTGGTTTTCTAAGGGACTAGAAAAATATAGCTTCGTGGATATTAGTTCGGTCATTATTTATGCATAATTTTGAGTTCTATAAGTACTACTCTTTCATATCTTTTGAATGATTATGTGCCATCAATAAGAGAAAATCTTGTTAGATTTGTCCAATTTGGGAAAGATAGTGAATTTTGTGAAGAATGAAAAAAGGACTCAATTTGGAGTTATAACAAAGAAGTTATCCCAAGTTGAAAATCGAGTCCCTGGACCTGTTCCTACGCCTGTTTCAGGACCTGTCCCAAGTCTTAGTGGTGCACCCATAAGATTCCTATGCGATGAAGGTTGTTCCCTGCGATTCAAACCCAAGACATAGTGTGCTTATAAAAATCAAAGGATGCTCCTCCAAAGCCCCATACCTATGCATCCATTGGGTGATGTCTAGATCACGCCTAGCTGTGACCCTGCCCTAATCGTGTCGTAGTGGTACACCATTTTGGAGCTCTGCAATGAAGGTATTATCCCAAGGTGTTAAAAAAGTGCTTAATACGCTTGTAACATTCGAAGTGTGCACTTCCAAAGCGCAATGCTCCTGCAAGCATTGGAGCAAGTCCAGATCAGGTCCCGAGGAAGTCCCAGGACCTCTAGCGGTGAAGTCCTTCGAAAGAATTTGAGGTCTTGACCTGCATTTCATTCAAACAAAGGAGGACACCTATCACCATTGGACTTCATATCACCTATATGAGCTAGTGGACTCATTTGTCTCACTTGTACATGCCCAAGACACGTCTATGTCCTGTTTTTAAGGGCCTCCTGAAAGCCCCGATTTTAGTTATTTCGGGCCATTGAGTTTTCTACAAACTTTTGAGTAAGACAAAGCCCAAAATATGAAGTGTTTGAGGTGGGTTTTCTCGATTAGATTGGCCGATGACATGTCAAGTCCTTACAAAGACCCAAAAGTGCATAATTAGGGTCCAAATTTGTTTCAAGCGCCAAGGCTTGGCCCATCCCATGAAGTAATGTCCAAGAAACCTTAGAAGACTACTTGAAGCAGTCTTGGCATGGAATAAAGATCAGAGGTCTGAACAAAAAGTCTTTACTATAAGTCTCCATCTTTTCTCAACAAGGATCCCCTTTTTAGTCCCTTTTAGAGTATTATTAGGATAGTATTTTAAGTCAGTTTTTAATGAGGATTCTATCCTAGAATTTCTCCTAGATTTTATGGGCTTAAAGACCCTATATTAAGGGCACTAGGACTTATGGCTAAAAAACCCCAAGAAACCCCAGATGTATACATTTTATTCTTCAGTTTTAAATCAAATAGTTTTGGTTTTATTTTATGTTCTTGGGAAAGTAAGCGGGGTAGAGCTTGGAGAAGAGCACAACTGTTGTGCTCCTTTGCCATGCTTCATTGTTCATCATCTACCTTTACTTTACGCTTTTATTTTAATGTAATCATGAATGCGAGTTTACATTATATCTTACTTTTTAGTTATGTTCGAGTAGTCTTTACAAAATTAGGGCTGCTTGAAGCCCTAATCATGAAGGTCATGTGATAGGGTTTGGCCCTTGATTTGTATTGCTATGCATGCTGGATATAGTGGAATTATTGTGCTTAATTTATACTTATTGGTTATAAGCATAAATTTCAAAACAATCAATCAAATAAACAAGTTGATCAACCTAATCAATTTCAAAACCACTACAAATCCTCAAAGTTTCTTTAATCAACGGCTCACCTCTTTAGGCACAATTTGTATCTCTAATCTAGGATCGAGATTTAGTCTCCCTTCTCACCCTTGCTCAGTTTTATAACTTAGAACTGGAATCCTTTACTTCATCCTGACTACCCCCTCAATTAGCTTTGAAGTGCAACAAACACCTACCTTATCCCAGCTGCTGCTCAATACGGTCTCTGAGGCATCCATACACTTACTCCTTGACACCTTAACATCTTTTGAATGTTCTACCATCACATGGTATGATCCCAACTGGTGTTCACCAAGTTGATGATTCTAAAAGATCGTGCTCCTCAAAGGATTGATCCCAAAATAAATAATAACGCTCGATCTTGAAATAAATACTAACTCACATCACTTGTAATTTACTCACTTCATTCAATTCTCAAGTACTTACTCATTCAGTATTTTTACTTCACTTTTATCACAATACAACTGATTTTCTTAAGGGAGTTCGAGGTATTCGGAATACGCCAATCAGCGTGTTTGTCGCTGGTTTTAAGCCACAAAACCATTTTTGTTTTTTTGGTCTGATACCATCATCCTGACTTAAGGAAATTTGCATTTCTAACTGGCATTAACTAAAATAACAAGTTGTTAACATGAACATTTTTTCTATAACATAAACTAAACCTAGACTACACTGAAAATAAAATTTATTAAAGTTCTTTGGTACATTAAGAAGAAGGCATAAAAAATAACAACACAAGCGATTTGCGCACTTGCCTCACAGTCACTTGACTAAAGAAAGGTTCTTGGGCAGCAAATTGACCCATCTAATTGTCTGGTAGCAGTCTCTACTAGTGACACACCTATTTTGAAGGCATCTAAAACTTGATTGCTCAATGGACAACCTAGCAAGGGAAAATCGTGGCTCAAAAGCCCCTTAGCCACAACTTTCAATCCAATTCATCCATAAAGTCAACACTACTCATCCACTAAGAGAAACCCACATAAGCTTGCTCCTTCGAAAAGTCCACTACTCCTTGGCTGTGAACCATCAAAGGAAACTCCAGGCCTAATATTGTATTTTTGGGTTGAACACTCACTATATATATGTATATGTAAGTATTGAGCCTTATAATATTTTTCTTTTGGGAGTTACGAGTAAGTTCTTTCTCTTCCACAGATTAACGTACTACATAAAACTACTCAATTTTGGTTGCTAATTTTTAATTGATCCAAACATTTTACCAATAAAAAAAAATACACAATATTAGTATTTTTCTTTGAGTAATACTCAAGTACAAGTCCTATAATTACATAATCAGCTCGAAGCATGGTCCACGTTTTTATTTTATTTTATTGTTCTATTAGTGATAAGGATACTAAATTTGTCACCAAGCTTCTACACTCATTTTCTTCTTCTTTTATACTTTCAGGTATGTTGTTTAATTTCATTATTTATATTTTGATTAATCTAATTTGATAGTTAAAAGAAGTAAAAGAATACATTAATGTTGAAGCAGAATTCGTCCTTTAAACTCAAAAGACTCAATAATCCATGCAAATAGCAAACAGTAAGCTATTGTTCGTTCAATGATCGAGCCTTGGGGGGTTGTTCGACCAAGAACGCTTAAATGCTTAAGTTAGCTTTGAAAGAGAAATCTCAAGAGCTTAAGTAGCATTGAGCAGAATTACCTGAAAAAGTGAAATGAGCTCCGCTATTTATAGGAAATCCTTGGGAGCCTTGGAGCATTCTGATTGGTTTGTTGAATTTGTAATTAATAAATAATATATTTGAAATAAAATATACTATTTAATAATTATAATAATGGCTCATTATGATAATATGATAATTATTGTGATTTAATATTAATATTAGTTGTCCGTTATTAAGAATAATGATAATTAACTCTCGGGGAGAATATTAATATTACGAAGACTTTTAACTCGATTAAATAACGTATTTAGCTGGTAAATAGATTATTTAACATGTGGGTGTCTACAAGTCATTTGTATTATTACCAAGGGCAATTTGGTCATTTCAATAATTATGAGCCACATGGCAGCTCCACAATTTTCCGGTATTTTATGGTTCCATAAATGCCCTCACTTCGCTTAGGAATTCAGGGAATGCTAATGGAAGTAAGTTTTTGGTTGTCCTAATAAATCCTGTTTGGAGTAGGACTCCATCTTCTCTTGTACCGCTCTTGAGATGGATTAATTCCATTGTGCAGTTGTTCTTGTGTAGGATAAATATCACTGAGTTTGGAATGCCACATATAATTACGCATATATGTTCTCAGCTCGGAGCCTGATATGTGATTGAGATGGGCTTCCTCAGTTGCATTTGGTTAATGGCTCGTCTGAATTTAACCCTCCAATTAATTCTAGAAGTTTGTAACGTAACCCAAATAATTCTTCCATTGATAATAGAAGTTTTCAAGGATTTGTAACCTTCCATTCCGATCATGTCCATTAATTCTTCCATTGATAATGGAAGTTTTCAAGGATTTGTAACCTTCCATTCTGATCATGTCCATTAAAAATATCTGAAAATTGATTGGAATTCTCAGATTCTTTAGACCGCTCAAATCAGGTTCTCTTCCATTTATACCTCCAATTGATTCTATGATGGGAGGTTTCAAGAACTCGTAACCTTTTTTCACTCAATGATCATTAAAAATATCTCAAATTATTCTTCCGTTGATGATAGGAGGTTTCAAGAATTTATAACTTTTTTTTCCAATTAATGACAAGCACACATCTGGCAGTTTCATAATTTTTGTTTAAAAAGAGGGGTTTCAACCTTTTTTCCTTTCTATTGAAGAAGAAAAAAAGAGGTGAGGATAACAGCTGTTGTTGAAAGTCGATTGGAAGGGTGGCAGAAGGCATATAGCTAACATCAGAAATTGACAGTATGAGGCTTTAATTTGATGGGCTCAAAGCCAGAGCTTCAATGCAACCATGTAGCGAGTGCCTGCCAGTCGATGAGTGGACCGAGATATTAGGCATTAGTGGAGGATGGAGGTGTCAGGTTTACTTGCTTTGCTTTGCTTTGTCATTTTCTATCAAGGTGACAATTTACCTTTGATAGCAAGCCATCAGTAGCATTCTTTGCCTTACTTATATATATAGATATATATAACACCAGAAACTATGAATTATTCTCTTTCTGTGTTTTTTTCCTTTCCTGCTTGCTACAGAACGTTACGTTCCTCAAGTTTATATATATATATATATATGGTATAATATATATAATATTAACTATTTATTTCTTTTTTGTAGTTTCATTTTTTCATCGATTTTGGGAGTAGCGAGAGTCCGATTGCGATGATTCAAGTGTCAATGTACTCCATTTTCAAAGACGGTTATTTTAAGACGCATGAAGTCATACTTCCAGCGAAGTCTTGAAGAATTTATTTTATGGGAGTTTCCATTTGGCAAATATGGAGTGCGTTTTCTTCACAAGCGAGGTGGTAGGCTGTTGCGCTATAACCAAGGAGAGAGTCCACTTGTTCGCTCTTGAGTCGTTGGTCAGGTAGAGGGGCTCGCCATTGTTGGCAGTTCTGTTAGTACCGTTTTTTACCACCACGTGTTAGGCACGGATTGGCTTGAGGGGATGTCGGTGGATTGCTGCAAAAGGTGCAATGCATCAGGCTTCAAAGAGGCTATAAGGAGACGTCATGTGGAGGACGTCGGCTAGTAGTGCTGGAAGGTGGGTCTCGTGTGTCTGTTAGCGTCTGTGTCAATGATGAACTCAAGAGGCCACGCGGAGGGAATCATATGGTGGTGCAGGAGGTGATGCGCCAAATGACATGAGTTGTTCTTCCTAGTGTCCATTCATTTGGTGCTTGGTGGATAGAAGAGTTCGACACATGGGGAGCAAGGAGCACTATGGCTTGTCTAGACTTTCATTCGCATGAGGCGAGGCATCCCATGACTTGAAGTTAGGCACGTCGCCATGCAAGGGGATACGTGACATAATGCAAGGCGAGGAAAGGTATCCCATGGCACGAGGCGAAGTGCATGTGGTGCCATGGAGTGAATGAAGCTTTTCAAGGAGTTGTTTTGGCTGTCGGAGGACCTTCAGAGACTTGACATTCCAGGCCCTATTGAGCTCAACATGGGGTGGTTGCAAGGTGGAGCATAAAGATGGAGGATCGATCATGCCTCCTGTGAAGCTCCAGATGGTGTACGCCATTGCGTAATTGAAGGAAGAAAGCTTGGAGGTGAACCATGCATGTGGCGCTTGGAAGATAGAAGGACCTGACACACGACGATTGTAATGACCCGTCCCAAAACTCGGGATTAGATTAGTGGTTAATGACGGATTAGTGAGATTAATCGGTGAGTAGTTGGGTAATCTCGAACGGACAGTGCGAAATGGCGGTTTTGCCGCTACAATGGGCAAAATATTGACTTTTAGTTCGGATGGTCAAATAGACTTTGACCGATGACTGTGACGTAATTCGGGACGTCACGAATTCATAGACGGGTGGCACGTTCGATTCCAACATGCGAGGAAAAAGTTGTGATGTTTGGAAGTTCGAGGGTATTTTAGTAAATTGGTTAAAAAAGACGAATAGTTGACTTTTTAGACGACAATTATTTTCACGCAATTCGAGGACCATCAGGTAGATCTCGATCTCCTGAATGCAACGTCAGGTGGCATGTGACAATTGGAGTTCTGACTACAAAGTTACGGGGCCTAGGAACATGAAGGGCAAAATGGTAATTTGAGAAGGCAGGGGTATTTTGGTCCTTTTGATGCATTGGGATCTGTGCCCAGTTGGATCTGGACACTTGGTTGTTCTTGGAAGTGTTGCCTACAGAGAACTGGACATTTGGCCCTCTCTGGAGGCTTGTGGAAACCTCCCTGCCGCCTCACACGATTTTAAAAGGGGATGAGTTGTGTTTGTGCATGGTGTTGGACAGAAACAGAGTGAAACAGAGGTTGAGAGAGTGAAACCGTGAACCAATCCTTCATCCCTAACCCGTGATGTGTGAAGGAGACTGACAGAACATACGGTGAGGCTTGTGCTGGTGCTACCACGAGGGCTACCGTGGACGGTGGCCATGGGAAATCCATGAAAACTGAACAGGGGACCCGTGATCGTGAAGAACCTGGATTTCACACACTTGGGAAAACATGGTCTTTAGCTCGTGGTTTCTACATGAAAATGGTAGTTGAGGTTGAGACAAGAAGGATGGAGGTCACAGCGGAGCTCACAGCGGAGCTCAGCTCACGGCGGCATGGAAGGTAAGTTCCAGCGAAGAAGGGATTTGAAGTTAAAAAATGGAATTGTGGATTTTAGTAATTATTAATCGATAGTGATGGGGGGAAACTACTTTGGAGGATGCCAGGAACTCGTAGGACCTGTTGTTAGGGCCCGAGGCAGTTTATGGTGGCCGGAGTCAGAGATCACGGGAATGCCGGTCGTTTTGCAATCAGGAAGGTATGTTTTCATGCCCAATTTAATGCTTTGACACCGTAGAGTAATAGAAAACACTTATAGGAAACTATAGGATTGAACAGAAGAGAAAACAGCTCAAAAATGAACGAATTAGGAGGTTGAACCATGGACGCCGGTTCGAACCGGACCAGGTCTATCTTAAGGTAGGAGACGATGAATAGTGGGCGCGTGGCTCCCACGCGCAGCCCCTTTGGGTGGCGCGTGAGGGCGTATGGGGCCCCTTTTGGGGAAGTTTTCAACATGACTTTTAAATTATTCGATGTAACGAACATTTTGCACTGGTTTCGAGTCGATCAGACATCGTCTCGATGTGTTTCGGGATGTCTGAAGGTTTTAGAGCCCGTTTAAAAATAGTTAAAAATTTGGGAAAATTACGAGGCTTTAGTATAACCTTTATGAAGTAGTTAGTGACCTTATTATGGGATTTGGACAGGTTCGAGAAAGCCGGTGATAGTGGATTAGCCAGGAAAGAGTAATTGCACGCGTATCGAGGTACACGAAGCTAATGGTCTGTGAGTGGACTTTGCTTTCTAACTCTTGATGCATGCATAAATGTTTTTATATGTTTTCTATACGTGATTCTACGTTTATGATTATGCTCTTGATGATTTACGATTTTGCATGTATTTCGAGATAATTACGTATTTGCACGTTTTACGAGCTTACGATTTATGTTGCGATTTGATCATAGTTTTGATGATTTGAATTTGAGATTTGAAAAATGAATTGATTTTAATGATTTAAAATGGATTTTGGAAAAGTGATTTCGGGCTTGAAGCCCTGTTCACGTGATTTCGATAAACTTGATTTCGGTTTTCGAATTGAATTTCGAAAAAATGATTCGGATTCAGTTTTGGAACTTGAAAGTGAAATTCTGGATTTGGGTTCTGGATGATGGTTCCGGATGCTATCTTACGGAATCATGATTGCGAATTCGGATATGGATTTTCTATGATTTTCACTTGGTTTTGGGTTTAAAGACCCAGATACGGCTGGATCTGATTTTGAGTTTAAAGACTCGGTTGATTGACGGGGGAGGGCCCTGGATTGATATGTTTTGAGTTTAAAGACTAGGTTATTGTGATATCCCCCGAGGCCTGTTGATTGTGTTTCGTTGATATCCCGGGAAGGCCTGATTATGCACATGTGTTTTGAGTTTAAAGACTCGGGCGCACTTGAGATCCGGCAACTTGATTGATTGATGTTTTTCATTGGTTTTTAGATGTTTTTGGGAAATGGCCCGGATTATTTGGATTTGATGAGTTTTGGATTGAGTTCCCGTACTTTGATGAGGATTTATGATTTTGGGCTAAAGCCTTGGATTTGAGATACGGATTTGAGACAAAGAAATGATTCCGGTTTCCATTGATGGTGATGAAATGGTTTTATGGAATAAGTTTTATATGCATGCATTAGTTTTTAAATGGAGGGTAGAAATATAATTTCTTATGAACTGTTTTCTAAACTTATTATTTGTTTTGTCCACTCACAGTCTTTTATGTTTTCGATACCCTCCAGGTTGATGCTGTACAGGCTGTTGTTAGAGAGAGACGGAGACATCACATACGCATCCACAATATGTTCTGCGCACTCTAAGAAGTCTAGAAGTTTGGACGGTTCGTTTGGAAATCCCTTGTCCGGATTACGTATTACATGGAGGTTGGACGACGGTTCAGCCTTCGTGTCACGCGTAAGTTAGACAGAAGCATGGCTTATCCCTTAATCTCTGGGGATTGAGGGTGGGTCACGTCAACGATTAAGACACAACAGAATGTAAAGCAAGGCCTGGTTGGAGCTCAAAGTGTTGCACAAAGCGTACTTCCAATGACCATGCATGTGGTGCCTAGTAGATAGAAGAGCTCAGTGCATTTATGAACTTGTCATCTTCAAGTGCAGGTGGAGCCAACATCGAAGCTTTTACCAAGGGAGGCGAGGAGTCTCATCACTTGATGTGAGGCGTGTCACAACCCAGCAGGAGGTATGTTCTAGATGCGCAGATGCTTGCATAATTCCGAAGAGAAAGTCAAATGGTTGGATGTTGAATCTCGAAATTTGAGAGCCGATTGCCTGCTGCCATCACATGCCCCCACAACTTTTTGTTTTAAGGAAGATGAAGTGCAAAAGTTCAGTATGGAGAGCCGGAGCGGGATCACCACCAAAGAGCTGGAGCTGGAACTAGACATGGAGCTTGAGCCTAAACTTGAGCTTGACGGGGAGGCTAAGAAAGACGATGTTCTTGAAGCTGACAGGTCACCATTCGACGACATGTCCCTACTTTCAGCAGAAGTGTGGGTAGAGTTCCGAAGGACCATGGGCTTTGAAGACTTGCATCCGTAGTTACTTCATTTGTGTATGTTGATTATTGTATTTGCATTCATGTATTGCATAATTGGTTTAAGCGACCGAGATGTGATTAGCCAACCATCCTTCAATCAAATAAATGAAAATAGTACTTATGAAGAATTTTGAGATCCCAGCGTCGAGTCTCTTTGCAAAATTCTGCTAACCGTTTTGATTGAATTCAAACTAACATATGCATTAGATGCCCCTGTTGTAGCCATGGGCATCCAACATTGGATTTCTACTAACTTGATTAGAATTGTTTTTGTGTTGCCTTCAAGGAAGGGCTTTTACTTCTTAAAAAAAAAACGCTTGAAGTGCTTCCTGGTGGAAGAATTTTAGTGCTTCCTAGTGGAAGACTTTTAGTGCTACCAAGAGGAAAACCTAGGGTGCTTCCTAATGGAAGGCTTTGAGTGATTCTTAGCGGAAGGCATTCGCAAGGCATAGGTTGAGATGTATTGCATGAAGAAAGCATGGGTACTTTGAAGGGCAAAGGCTTGGTCGCTTCGCATGGCAAAGTCTTGGTTGCTTCGCATGTCGAAGGCTTGGATGCTTCGCAGGGCGAAGGCTTGGATGCTTCGTAGGGCGAAGGCTTAAGTGCTTCGCATGACGAAGGCTTGGATGCTTTGAAAGGCGGAGGATTGGATGCTTCGTAAGACGAAGGCTTGAATACTTCGTAAAGCGAAGGCTTAGGTGCTTCACATGGAGAAGGCTTAGTCGCTTCGCATGGCAAAGTCTTGGTTGCTTCGCATGTCGAAGGCTTGGATGCTTCGTAGGGCGAAGGCTTAAGTGCTTCGCATGACGAAGGCTTGGATGCTTTGCAAGGCGAAGGATTGGATGCTTCGTAAGATGAAGGCTTGAATACTTCTTAAAGCGAAGGCTTAGGTGCTTCACATGGAGAAGGCTTAGATGCTTCGCAAGGTGAAGGATTGGATGCTTCACAAGGCGAAAGATTGGATACTTCGTAAGGCAAAGGCTTGAACGCTTTGTAAAGCGAAGGCTTAGGTGCTTCACATGACAAAGGCTTAGATGCTTCGCAGGGCGAAGGCTTGGATGCTTCGATGACGAAGGCTTTGATGTTGGAGGGAATACGTTTTGAAAATTGTATATGATGTACCAATATGTTTGTATGAATTCAGAACAATTTTTCAATATTATTGATAATTCAAATGCATGGTACTTGAATTATAAAGACAACATAAAAAGCAAAATTGAAAGTTTCATAAGCTTCTATGTCCCTCGAATTTTGACATGCAGCTAGTTGATGCGGATCACTTTTAATACGGGCTCCTTTGGTTTTTTTTTTTCACCATGTGATCTGCAGTCTTCTTTTTGATGTAGTCTGTGCAATGCCCCTCATTCATGAGATTTTGGAGATATATTTCGAAAGATATATATGTGCTGATATTGTGCCCATAGCATTCATGATAGGCGCACCATTTGCTTTTATCAGCTTTCTCCTGATCGCCCTTGATGGGTCCTGGTTTTTTGAACCAAGTATTGTCCTTGATCTCATTATGAATCTGGTGGACTGGTATTGAGAATTGTAAATTGGGCTTCTCAATGGCTGCGGCATTTGGAGTTTAGTTCACCTTTCGTTTGTTGAACCGCCCATATGAAAAATTGCTGCCAACATCCTCTTTCTATGATGGTGTCGATTTGGAGGCCTTTTCACTCGTCCTGACATGATTTGGTGCATGTGTAGCATTCTTTTCATCCTCCCAGCATGAATGTCGCTCAGCTAAGGAGAGCATCTTAGTGAGACTTCATGCATTACCTGTAACGACCCGTCCCGAGTATCGGGATTTAATATAAATTAATTATGGTTTAGAATGACTAATCTGGGATTAGTTGAGTGAAATCGGACGAAAAGTGTAAAATGACTGTTTTTCCACTGAGCGTGGATAAAATGTTGACTTTTTGATTGGACGGTCAAATGGACTTTGATCGATGACCGTGACGTAGTTCGGGACGTCACGAGTTCATAGACAGATGGCACGTTCGATTCCGACATTCGAGGAAGAAGTTATGACGTTCAGAAGTCGAGGGGCATTTTGGTAATTTGGTTAAAAAGGGGCCAAATGTTGACTTTTGACCCGGGAGGTCCATTGGACGAGGGCCAAGGACCGTTACGTAGAGCGAGTCGATATGAATCCTTAGACAGGTGGCATACCGAAATCGGGGATTCGACGACGAAGTTGTGGTCACGGGAACGAAATCGATTAACCGAACGAACTGAGGTTTCGATTAAAATAATGTTAAAATAATGAATAGTGACCGTTGATTGTGGATGCTTGGATGAGTGACAAGTGTCACCCATCCCTTGTTTTGAGACCTAAAATCGGCTCCATGTTTTGGGGAAACATCATCATCATCATCACCATTAATCATTTTTCATCATTCATAATCAATACATTTAGTCTTCTTCTGTTTTCGTTGACCGTGACCAACACAAAAACAGAGTATGAGAGATGAGATACTTGTGTCTTCTCCCACAACTGATTTTGAGAGGAAAAATGAGAGATTAAGGAGACTAAGTTAACAGGGGAAACACGAGGGACAATGAGGGTGTTGGAAACTTAAAAATCGAATTTTGGAAATTTGGGAGGAAAATCCGAAAGTCAAGCTTGGAGCCTTGAGGATCGAAATTGAAGCTTGAGGCAGCTTCCTGAGGTCATTACGAGTCGATCCACATCAAGAACGAAGATATTTGATGGCTAATTGGCTCTAAATGGACCTGACGACAGTGAGAAAAAATGAAGGTTGGGTGGTGATTCTAGAGGAATTAAACGATGAAATTGGACTCGAAAATGAGTTTCTCATGGTCCAATAAAGCTTCTTAGTGGATCAATTGGAAGAAATCAGATGACATTGATGAATTTCGAAAGTTGAACAGTGCTCAGGTGTTCTTTGATGTTCATCTTCGAATCGTTGGATTTAAGGTAAGGTTTTGTAAAATTAAGTTTACAGACCTGTAATTAGACTTAAAACGAAGCTGTTTGAATGTTTAATTGAAAGGATTGAGGTTGAATTGACAGAGAACTGGTCGGGTCGTCTCGCGGGTTGCAGGACCCGAATTGTAGAGAAAACTGGTTGGTACTATGACACTGTAGTAGGCGCGTGGGTTTCACGCGCAGCTACTCACGGCGGCGCGTGATGGCGCGTGGGAACGAATCTCGAGGTGAGGTCAACATGACATTTGTCCTATCTAATGTAACGAACATTTGAGGATTGGTTTCGTGTCGATCGGATATCGTTTCGATATTGTTCGGGACGTCCGAAGGTTTTGAATCGAGTTTAAAACTTGTTAAAAATTCGAGAAAATTACGGGACTTTGATAGGAAGTTAATGAAGAAGTTAGTGACCCTCTAATGTAATTTGGACAGGTTTGGAAGTCCCGGTGATAGTGGTATGGCCCGGGAAGGCCTAGGCACGTGTATCGAGGCGGCAACGTTGTACTGTTTGTGAGTGGACTTTGGTTTTATAAATACTATGCATGCCTAAATGTGTTATATGTTTTATATACGTGATTTCCATAATGGTGTTTGTGATTATTGATTTCACGTATGTTGCACGTATTTCGAGGTGTTTTCCGTATTGCACGTATATCAAGGCTAACAGTTTTATTGTGGTTTCACGTGCTTGTGGTTTTATGTATAATGTGATAAATGGTTTTGAAATTGGAAAGATGAAGTCGGACATGAGACCCAATTGTTTTGGAAACCTCGGACTTGGAGTCCATTTGAGTTACGCAATCGGGTCGAGGACCTAGTTGCTTTATCAAATCGAGCTAGGGGCCTAGTTGATTTACGAAATCGGGCCGTGGGCCCAGTTGGTTTAAGAAATCGGGTATGAGGCCCAGTTGGTTCATAAATGTGATTTCGGGTCGGGGACCCTAAATGAAATTGTGATGTTTTATGGAGATTTCGGGCGTGGCCCATTGAGATGTTTTGAAATGACTTGTAAAAACTGTTTTCCATGTACCATCTTAATACGAACATATATGATGGTCTCCTCCAAGTGTCTGGGACACTGGGGAAGTCACGGTGCATTGCCTGTGATGGGTCATTGCATGGAGCTACCAGACCGTATAGTGACTTAGGTGCAAGATTGCTATGATTAGACGTCTGGGACGTCAGACATCTGGGATGTCAAAGATATTGACCCAGAGAGACCCCGGGCATCACATGTCGCTTATTACCGTGAGACATGACATCTGGGACGTCAACCGTCTGGGACGCTAGGCATCTAGGATGCCGAAGATGGTATGTGGTAAATATGAATTAATGGATCTATGAAATGGTTTTTCTTTTAAAATTGTGTTTATGGATTTGGGCAGTGACCCACTTGGTTATATAATTACAGATTTGGTATTCTACACTTTTTGGGCTGAGTTCCCACACTTGGTTTTTGTCAGGACCCACCCCGGTTTCACCCCGAAACCTGAGGTAAATCCCGCTCCCGTCTGACTCCCCGACACCAAACTCAAGTAAAACTCACTCACATTCTAACCAGTCAAACGCAGGAGTAATTAGACACAATGTCCCAAAGGTAGCATTTACCGAACATAGTACGAACATACAAAGAAAATAAAACCGATAACTACACGCACACGGAAGCCTTTACTCTACTCTGGGAACCCTCACGTCTCTTCTATGCCTCAGACTCTGCCTCGACGTCAAGACCCCGCGCTAGCTCCACAACCTGGAGGGCAATTAAAACAGAAAATGTGAGTGGACCAGAAGGTACAAAAGTTCAAAAACCATTTTATAAGAAAACCGAGTTAAACCCTCCGTTTTGAAACCACATGCATAACCAACAGTTATAAACACATTTATAAAGAATCATTCTTAAACATCATAAGAAACAGAAACACTATAAAATACCATAAGAAACCATAACATGAGTATCAGAAACCGTATCAAAACCATAATCACCAAATCATCATTTTCCCGATCAAACCTGCTGGATCTATCCGAGTCTTTAAACTCCCGAGTCTTTAAACTCAATCCAGGCCTTAATCATATCCGAGTCTTTAAACTCCCGAGTCTTTAAACTCAAGGCCTACGGGGGAAAATCAATATATATATCCGAGTCTTTAAACTCCCGAGTCTTTAAACTCAATCCGGGTCTTTAAACCCAATCCGGCCGGTCCCCCGTCACATATATCCGGGTCTTTAAACCCAATATCCAGATCCAGCAAATCCAATCCCAAAACCATTTAAGAACTATTTACCAATCCACATCCAAACCCGAATCCGAAATCACTGGTCCGATGCTCTTCCGGCATCTAGAACCGTCATTCCGAACCCAAATCCGGAGTCCACTTTCCAATCTTAAAACCAAATTCCGCTTAGTGAAATCCGATTCTAAAATCGAAAACTTTGATCATCGAAATCATGTTCCCAAAATCCACTTATAACCATTGAAAACCACTTATCATTGGAAATCCCACAACCATAGCATAAATTCCAGAAACCAACCATTCCTCGTAAAACGTGCTAAAAACCACTTTCCTCGAAAAACGTGTAATAATGTATAACCAACCAAACATATTCGATAAACATAAAATCATGATTAAAAACCATAAGACAATTATAGAAAACAGTTATGCATGCTCAAGTTTAGAGAAGAGGTCCACTCACAGTACTGAGCCCTACTCGCGTCCCGAACGTCCAGCCCGTTCCTCGGCTTCCTCGGGAAATCCCGATCCTGTCAAACACCGCCAATTTACGTCACTAACACGTCTACGAAGGTTCACCTAAATTCCCTCAAAAATCCCCGGACCAAAGACTTAAAACCCCGGGACCCTACACATTCACCCTCGCGGGACTACACTCAAACGACTTCCGATTGACCCGAAACCAACTCCATTGAACTCACCACAACTCCTAGACCAAAAACCATGTTGACCGTTTCTCCCAGAACTGCCGTACGCGCCCCCACGCGCCGCCCAAAGTGGCTGCGCGTGGCCCCACGCGCCTGCTACAGTGTCACCGTCTACCTCACGTAGACCGGGTTCGACACAGTGCCTGCTGCTTGAACCGGCGAGAGCGGTTCACCGCCGTGCCTGCACCATTTTCCTCCCTCTCTTCACCATCCTCTTCGTCCAATCCTAAGCAATCCAGTTCCCTCACTCAAACACCTCAACACTGTCCCTAACCCGTCGACTCGAGCTCGAACAAAACCTGTATCAGTCCCCTGTTTCCTTCTCCGGCCACCCAGGTCTTCCCCCGTCACGGTGGCTACCCAAAACGCTTCCTAGGACTGTCCTAAACCTCACCCAACTCACCAAGACCATCGACTCTCACCCAAAATCCACGACTTTCAAACTGAGCAAAATGGATAAAACAGAGCACATAGGGTACTCTCCGTCGTCTGGGCTCCGCCGTTCATTCCTCCGTCACGGCAGCACAACCAGCAGCTACCTAAGACTCAACTGAGTCCCCTAGACTTCACTAGACTCCTCGATTCAACCCCTAACGCTACAACTCTCAACTTGAAACTCGACGGCAAAACAGAGCACGAAGAGAAAAGTATGAAGTTTACCTGCTTCCAGGCGTCGCCGTGAGCTCAGCCGTGAGGCAATAGCTCCTCCCGTCCACCGCCAGCCCCTGGACACCTCCACGAGTCCAATTGCACCAACACACGGCCGCACCACCACCACAATCGTCCAAGTCCTCTCTGTTTACTCTGAAAACCGACTGCCCCGTCCACCGTGTTCTTGCACGATTGCTCTCCCCCAAACATTCACCAGTTCACTCTTCCACCCTCTGATCACTCCTCACTTACCAAAACCCACTAACACTCACCATCGTCTCTCAATTTCTCTCAATTCCTCCCTCTGTTTCTGTCTGGGTCGAACAGCACACACGGCACGGTTGCACCCCAAATAATTGGACCGTGCACTCACCAGAACCAACCAGACCTCCTACACGTGTCACCAATCCCTCAACTCCTCTCCCAAGTGGCTCAATCTCAACCCTCTATCTTCCCTCTCTGTGCACAAATCCCCAGACAACCAAAAGACCAAAATACCCCTCATTTTAAGTTCAAATTACGATTTTACCCTTACCGTTTTAGACCCGTAACTCACACCTCGTACGTCCGATGAATACGTGCCGCCTGTCATCGAACTCAGGACGACGAGATCTATCTAACGGTCTTAGGTCAACTTACCAGAACCCGTTCGTATAAATAGTCAACGTTTCCCCCCTAATTTCGCCAAATTACGGTTATGCCCTCAACATTCCGAACATCACAACTTCCTCCTCGGATGTCGGAATCGAGCGTGCCACTTGCCTACGGATTCGTAACGTCCTTAACTACATCCTGGTCACTGGTCAACTCCCATTTGACCACCCGAAATAAAAGTCAACATTTCTGCCCAACCCAGGGGCAAAATCGTCATTCTAAGTTCCTAATCACACCTTAAACACTCTACTTATCCCAAGTCTCGGAACGGGTTGTTACAATCTACCCACCTAAAAAGAATTTCATCCCCGAAATTCCACAGCTAGTCCCCGACACCTAGGGTCTCCTAAGGAACAACCTCTCCTAGGTTTCCTGTCTATCATCTCCACCTTGGGTATGTCACTCCATCCCCAGCTACTGTTACCACAGCCAACCCTAGCTATGTAACAACTACATGGTGTACGCAAGGGAAACTGTATGAACAGGAAACAAAGGTATTATACAATACCTCATGTCACAATACCCGACAGAAATAATAGAGTACATCCTCGTATACAACCACCCATCTCCCTCGGCTACCATTCCGGCCACGGTCGGACTACTCCACAAAGTCCTAAAGGCAAACTCTAGCTTGTGGGTTCTCTCCTTCCACAGTCACTCCTTTCCTATACCTTCCGTCAACCTACTACGGAACTTACTACACACTCCAAGTCCTCTAGGCGAACTCCTAGACTCTACCCTGGGATCCAACAACCAAAAGTAAAGCAAATACCTGTCCCCACGTCTGGTATCGCCTGATCCTCCTGCTGAGTCATCGAGAACACCCGGGCCTGAGATCCTGACGCTCTACCACGTCCCCTCGAACTACTCGTGGCTGTGCCACCACCTCCTCTAGTGCCCGCTGTCCCTGATGCTGTACTCTGTCCGGACTCCGCTACTCCTCTGCCTACACCACCTTCCTGTGGCAACAGTGGACACTCACGTCGAAAATGACCTCGCTCCCCGCAGTAGAAACACACATTCCAGCCTGGTCCACTACTCGGTCTCCCCGTGGACGCTACCGACGTCACACTCGCTTGCGGAGTCGGCGGTACTCGATAACCCCAAAATCCTGAACTCTGGGCACTACCAGGTCTACCAAAACGATCATCGCCCGACGAGGACGATCCACCGAAGTTACCTCTTTTCGGTGTCCGCTGGCTCGAAGATCCAAGAATAGAAGGTTCCCGGCGTCGCACCGGCAAACTAGCCTCAACTCGCACCGCAGCATCCGACAGATCTCGGAGGGTAGCAAAAGATCCAGCTGTCACTACGGCTCGAATCTCACCGCGCAAGCCCAACTCAAACCTTCGGCACTTCTCGGCTTCAGTGGCCACAAAAGCAGGAGCAAACCGAGACAACATCTGGAATTTCCGTTCATACTCAGCCACACTCAGATTCCCTTGTTGAAGCTGCAGAAACTCAGCCTCCTTGGCATCTCGGAAAGAACGAGGATAGTACTGGTCTAGGAATCTCTCCCGAAACGTCTCCCAGGTCACCGTGTGGGCATCCCAGCCAGACAATTCGAGGGTATACCACCACTCGTACGCCGCACCATCTAGTAAAAATGCAGCCAACAATACTCGCTCCTCCGGCGGACAATGCATCACCGCAAAAATCCGCTCCAGTCTAGTAATCCACCTCTGGGCTTCCTCAGGATCAGCCCCGCCACTAAAAGTAGTAGCCCCGAGCCGCTGGGCTCGCTCAATCGTAGCACTCTCCGTCTCTCTTGCTACTTATTCAGGTTGTGGAGAGGGTCTACGTCTCGGAGGCATCGTCAACCGCACGCTGAAAGAGGCATAGAAGTAGTCAAACAACTGAAACACAACCTCACAAACCGACAGACCCAACAAACTCGACAAACCTATGCTCTGATACCAATTGTCAGGACCCACCCCGGTTTCACCCCGAAACCCGAGGTAAATCCCGCTCCCGTCTGACTCCCCGACACCAAACTCAAGTAAAACTCACTCACATTCTAACCAGTCAAACGCAGGAGTAATTAGACACAATGTCCCAAAGGTAGCATTTACCGAACATAGTACGAACATACAAAGAAAATAAAACCGATAACTACACGCACACGGAAGCCTTTACTCTACTCTGGGAACCCTCACGTCTCTTCTATGCCTCAGACTCTGCCTCGACGTCAAGACCCCGCGCTAGCTCCACAACCTGGAGGGCAATTAAAACAGAAAATGTGAGTGGACCAGAAGGTACAAAAGTTCAAAAACCATTTTATAAGAAAACCGAGTTAAACCCTCCGTTTTGAAACCACATGCATAACCAACAGTTATAAACACATTTATAAAGAATCATTCTTAAACATCATAAGAAACAGAAACACTATAAAATACCATAAGAAACCATAACATGAGTATCAGAAACCGTATCAAAACCATAATCACCAAATCATCATTTTCCCGATCAAACCTGCTGGATCTATCCGAGTCTTTAAACTCCCGAGTCTTTAAACTCAATCCGGGTCTTTAAACCCAATCCGGCCGGTCCCCCGTCACATATATCCGGGTCTTTAAACCCAATATCCAGATCCAGCAAATCCAATCCCAAAACCATTTAAGAACTATTTACCAATCCACATCCAAACCCGAATCCGAAATCACTGGTCCGATGCTCTTCCGGCATCTAGAACCGTCATTCCGAACCCAAATCCGGAGTCCACTTTCCAATCTTAAAACCAAATTCCGCTTAGTGAAATCCGATTCTAAAATCGAAAACTTTGATCATCGAAATCATGTTCCCAAAATCCACTTATAACCAATGAAAACCACTTATCATTGGAAATCCCACAACCATAGCATAAATTCCAGAAACCAACCATTCCTCGTAAAACGTGCTAAAAACCACTTTCCTCGAAAAACGTGTAATAATGTATAACCAACCAAACATATTCGATAAACATAAAATCATGATTAAAAACCATAAGACAATTATAGAAAACAGTTATGCATGCTCAAGTTTAGAGAAGAGGTCCACTCACAGTACTGAGCCCTACTCGCGTCCCGAACGTCCAGCCCGTTCCTCGGCTTCCTCGGGAAATCCCGATCCTGTCAAACACCGCCAATTTACGTCACTAACACGTCTACGAAGGTTCACCTAAATTCCCTCAAAAATCCCCGGACCAAAGACTTAAAACCCCGGGACCCTACACATTCACCCTCGCGGGACTACACTCAAACGACTTCCGATTGACCCGAAACCAACTCCATTGAACTCACCACAACTCCTAGACCAAAAACCATGTTGACCGTTTCTCCCAGAACTGCCGCACGCGCCCCCACGCGCCGCCCAAAGTGGCTGCGCGTGGCCCCACGCGCCTGCTACAGTGTCACCGTCTACCTCACGTAGACCGGGTTCGACACAGTGCCTGCTGCTTGAACCGGCGAGAGCGGTTCACCGCCGTGCCTGCACCATTTTCCTCCCTCTCTTCACCATCCTCTTCGTCCAATCCTAAGCAATCCAGTTCCCTCACTCAAACACCTCAACACTGTCCCTAACCCGTCGACTCGAGCTCGAACAAAACCTGTATCAGTCCCCTGTTTCCTTCTCCGGCCACCCAGGTCTTCCCCCGTCACGGTGGCTACCCAAAACGCTTCCTAGGACTGTCCTAAACCTCACCCAACTCACCAAGACCATCGACTCTCACCCAAAATCCACGACTTTCAAACTGAGCAAAATGGATAAAACAGAGCACATAGGGTACTCTCCGTCGTCTGGGCTCCGCCGTTCATTCCTCCGTCACGGCAGCACAACCAGCAGCTACCTAGGACTCAACTGAGTCCCCTAGACTTCACTAGACTCCTCGATTCAACCCCTAACGCTACAACTCTCAACTTGAAACTCGACGGCAAAACAGAGCACGAAGAGAAAAGTATGAAGTTTACCTGCTTCCAGGCGTCGCCGTGAGCTCAGCCGTGAGGCAATAGCTCCTCCCGTCCACCGCCAGCCCCTGGACAACTCCACGAGTCCAATTGTACCAACACACGGCCGCACCACCACCACAATCGTCCAAGTCCTCTCTGTTTACTCTGAAAACCGACTGCCCCGTCCACCGTGTTCTTGCACGATTGCTCTCCCCCAAACATTCACCAGTTCACTCTTCCACCCTCTGATCACTCCTCACTTACCAAAACCCACTAACACTCACCATCGTCTCTCAATTTCTCTCAATTCCTCCCTCTGTTTCTGTCTGGGTCGAACAGCACACACGGCACGGTTGCACCCCAAATAATTGGACCGTGCACTCACCAGAACCAACCAGACCTCCTACACGTGTCACCAATCCCTCAACTCCTCTCCCAAGTGGCTCAATCTCAACCCTCTATCTTCCCTCTCTGTGCACAAATCCCCAGACAACCAAAAGACCAAAATACCCCTCATTTTAAGTTCAAATTACGATTTTACCCTTACCGTTTTAGACCCGTAACTCACACCTCGTACGTCCGATGAATACGTGCCGCCTGTCATCGAACTCAGGACGACGAGATCTATCTAACGGTCTTAGGTCAACTTACCAGAACCCGTTCGTATAAATAGTCAACGTTTCCCCCCTAATTTCGCCAAATTACGGTTATGCCCTCAACATTCCGAACATCACAACTTCCTCCTCGGATGTCGGAATCGAGCGTGCCACCTGCCTACGGATTCGTAACGTCCTTAACTACATCCTGGTCACTGGTCAACTCCCATTTGACCACCCGAAATAAAAGTCAACATTTCTGCCCAACCCAGGTGCAAAATCGTCATTCTAAGTTCCTAATCACACCTTAAACACTCTACTTATCCCAAGTCTCGGAACGGGTTGTTACAGTTTTAGATTACGGTTTCTGGGCTAAGGCCTTTTGGTTACTGGTTTTCGAGGCATGCATACGTTTTAATGAAGGGCGTAAATGTCTTTATGTAATGTGTTTTACAAACTCCTTTATTTTCGTCCACTCACAGCTTTTATTAGTTTTAATGCCATTCAGGTTGATCACGGATGCAACTGCAGGAGAGATTGGGACGTCGCATACCTCCTCCATCGATCCTTGTGCACTCAAGAAGCCCGAGTGGGCAGTGACAATATGTTATCCCTTGTCTGACACTTCGTGTCAGACGGGAGCATGGCACATTCCACGGTAATCCCGAGGGGATTGGGATGGGTCGTGTCATTAACCATGGCACATTCCACCGTAATCCCGAGGGGATTAGGATGGGTCGTGTCAAAGTGGTATCAGAGCAGGTTTGCTCTTTTGTGCGCGCAAGTCGAGGGTGTGATGTCTCTTTGGACGGCAGTTTGCTATCAACCTGATAGTTAGGATGTCCGTACGGTAGTTAGTAGGATTGAATCGTAGATCATTTTGGTTCGGCACTTGATGCCGGGTTACCATAGTTCTGTCGAGGTTGGCAATGTGGGACCCTACGAAAGGGATTAACGTAACAATACTTTGGAGTTTGATCGTGAGACGGTTAGTTGGGATCGTCTTTCACGATGTCGTAGGATCGGTTCCGACGACTGGTTCGAAATTGTGACCATCCGTTGGTCGGATTTTGTTCAGTTAAATGGATTTACTGCTCCTAGCAGTTAGCAGCCGGGTCTGAGGAACCCTAGTTGAGCTGACGATAGGATTGGACTGACGTCCTTACGATGTCAGGACCGCGGGGTCGGTCAGATCGTGGAGTATACTGCCTTCTGCAGTTGGGTTCAGAGGAAGCCTAGGTAGTGATCGTGGAACCATAGCGTAGGGTGTGTGGTTTTGAAAGGTGAGTTAGCGAGTGGTCTCGACTCTGATGAGACTGTCGGTCGGTCTAGTCATGTCAGCTTTAGTGGTGGAACTGCAATCCGCAGTCGAGATTTTAGTAATCGGTTAGACCTAGTTGGTTATCGTACTACTTAGTTATGGGTTGTTGGTGCAACTAAGGTCATGGGCGACCTAGTAGACGACATGGGTTGAGTAGAGTTACGATTGGTTAGAGATTTGTTAGACAGGTTACTAGGGTTGGTACTTGTCGATGGAATCCTGGAGTGGGGATACAGAGTAGTTAGTACGGGCGATTGATTCCGTTAGATGAGGAGTCTTGATAGCGAGGTCTGGTGGTTAGGTCTGCCCGAGTCTGTGGCAGGCACTAGTATTGAGAGTGGTACAGTCGTGGTTGTTGAGAATCGGGGGACGTTCAGGGAACGTTTCCTTTTCTCGTACGAGTTCTCAGGGTGGTTGTACCCAGAGTTGTTAGGAATGAGAGGCAGAGTTTCTCCTTTTTCGAGCAGAGGTAAGGGGGTCGTCGCTCAGTATGATCGGAGATCTAGGGTTGTCAGTTTTGCACACGGTGTGCTGATATTGATGCTGGTTTTAGTGTACTGATGCTGAGGTTAGTGCTAGTGTTGGTATTAGTAGTGGTGTTAGTGCCGGTGTTTGTGATGACGGTGAGTCACGAGTCGGGATGTGACTTCGTCGAGATGGGCATGTGTCTGTAACCAGTCTAAAAGGGACACGTGGTTGTGTCACTAGTACATTGATCAGGTATTGGTTGGTGGACTCGGCATTTGTCTTGGGTCATCAGGAGGAGTTGGGTATATCGAAGTTAGGTAGACGAGATTCCTCATTTTCTTCTTAGTGGCAGACGGTGTTGGATTACGTAGTATGGTAAGTGTAGCGTGTTTTGGTTTGCTTTTACGCAGGATGGATTTTGTTGTCATTGTGTTAGATCATCCTTGATTTTCCTAGGTGGAATGACAGGGATCGATACGAGGTAATTGGAGAAAACCCACAGTCTCGGCGTGTCTCGTCGTTGACTGATCTGTTTAGATGTGGGGATTGGTTGAAGAGCGATGTGACTGATGAAGGATTCAAGAGGGTGTAAGACCCTAGGATCGGATCTCAGGTTGATGGTTGACTTGGAGAGCATGTGTGGATCCTAGGTGGATCGGGATTGTGATGCTGAGGACTTTAGGTATCGTGACGATCGAGGATCGTGACATTTATGGTCGGGGTGACGTAGTGATGGATCTGAACCATGATCTTGATGATCCAGATAGGTAGAGAGTTTATCGCTCTTATTTGGCTATTTGAGTTAAGGATAATGGGACTGAACTTCTTTTCGAGGTAAATCCCGTATGGTGTATTACTCGAGTGAGTAGGTTTCCGACGGGGTCGAATTTGGTCAGCCTTAGAGTTGTGAATGATGGGATTGGCTTCCCTATGAAGTCAATCGAATGTAACTTGTTAATCGTTTGAGTAGGTAACCGATAGGTTCGGTTTTGGTGTGTCTTGGTAGACGTGAACGAGATTTCGGGTTTTGGAATCGAATTTCTAGGTGACGATTCAGGATTCGATTTTGGAACTGGAAGTGGATTTCTGGATTTGGGTTCGGAATGGTTATTCCAAATGCTAGCTTACGGAATAATGATTTCGGATTTGGATTTCGAAATGGATAATGGGTTGGAGTTTTGTTCGTTCTAGTACTAGATTGGATAGATGGACTCCATTATTGAAACGTGATTGACTACCACCTAGGTCGTCGTGTGGTTGTTGTTGTTGTTGTTGTGGTTGTCGTCGTTGTTGTTGTTGTAGGATGGTTAGTGGTTGGATGTACATACCATGTACGTGGTGCAAGGTACGATACCGGGCAGACTTGTGGTGCCTAGTGACGGTATATTTGGTATACCAGTAGTACGTTGATGAGCTTGTTGGTAGTCGTCTTAATTCTGATATCATTGGATTGGTTGTGATCGTGGACTGGACATTGGATACTGTGCACGAGCAGAGTGATCTTGTTGGGTTCAGTGATTGTTTGAACAGGTGCTCTTAGCCATGGATGGCTAGTGAAACTCTAGTGTTGAGACATGCAGGTTGAGTGAGTTGTTGGTATACGTATATTCAGGATGAGGGAGTTAGTGGTTGGTGTAATCACAGGTTGCTTTGCGTGATGTTATCATGCCGTGACTTTACCAGTGTCTTGGATCACTGAGGGAGTTAACAGTTGTGGACATTAAGATCGATAACTGTCACAGGTTTGAGCTTGCCCTGCGAGGTGAGATTCTGTTGTTGATCTTATGCTACATTGAGGTAGTTGTAGTACGAGGTGATGTCACTGATTGGTTAATGATTGGAGATTTACTAAGGTGGTAGAGTTTAGTGGTACATTCTAGCTGGTAGTGTCAGCGTGGACTGAGAAGTGAGGTTTGGTGACTCCCAGTGGGAGCAGAGGTCAGGGTATATTAGTGATTGAAAGGAACCATCAAGCTGAAGGAGTCAGCTTAATGGTGAAATTGTTAAGCGGTTTTAACGTGAATCAGGTGATTAATTTGACTCGAGGTGGTCGAGTGTAGTTTGTACGACGTGAGTTTGTGTTGGGGCATCTGATTATAAACGTGTTTTTGTGTTGGTTAGTGGGTGTACAAGTGTACACGTGTTGTGATGCCAAATTTTGTCTTCCACTAGGTGGATGTGGAATAAGGATAGTTGGAATTTCGAGGATGAAATTATTTAAGGGGGGAAGATTGTAACGACCCGTCCCGAGTATCGGGATTTAATATAAATTAATTATGGTTTAGAATGACTAATCTGGGATTAGTTGAGTGAAATCGAACGAAAAGTGCAAAATGACCGTTTTTCCCATGGGCATGAGCCAAATGTTGACTTTTTCATTGGATGGTCAAACGATTAATCATTTTTCCTAAAATCTACTCCATGTTTTGGGGAAACATCATCATCATCATCACCATTAATCATTTTTCATCACTGAGAGATGAGAGATAAGAGATAAGAGACTTGTGTCTTCTCCCACAACTGATTTTGAGAGGAAAACTGAGAGATTAAGGAGACTAAGTTAACAGGGGAAACACGAGGGACAGTGAGGGTGCTGGAAACTCAAAAATCGAATTTTGAAAATTTGGGGAGAAAATCCGAAATTCAAGCTTGGAGCCTTGAGGATCGAAATTGAAGCTTGAGGCAGCTTCCTGAGGTCATTACGAATCGATCCACATCAAGAACGAAGAAATTTGATGGCTAATTGGCTCTAAACGGACTTGACGACAGTGAGAAAAATTGAAGGTTGGGTGGTGATTCTAGAGGAATTAAACGATGAAATTGGACTCGAAAATGAGTTTCTCATGGTCCAATAAAGCTTCTTAGTGGATCAATTGGAAGAAATCAGATGACATTGATGAATTTTGTAGGCTGAACAGTGCTCAGGTGTTCTACGATGTTCATCTTCGAATCGTTGGATTTAAGGTAAGGTTTTGTAAAATTAAGTTTACAGACATATAATTAGACTTAAAACGAAGCTGTTTGAATGTTCCATTGAAAGGATTGAGGTTGAATTGACAGAGAACTGGTCGGGTCGTCTCGCTGATTGCAGGACACGAATTGTAAAGAAAACGGGTTGGGACGATGACATTGTAGCAGACACGTGGTTTTCACGCGCAGCCACTCACGGCGGCGCGTGACGGCGCGTGGGCACGAATCTCGAGGTGAGGTCAACATGAAATTTTTCCTATCTAATGTAACGAACATTTTTGGATTGGTTTCGTGTAACAACCAGTCCCGAAAATTAGGGTTAAGACCGTGATTAAGATGAGATTAGTGAGCTTAATCGGGGGTTAGTTGGTCCCGATAAGGTCGTTAGCCTAGAATGACGATTTTGCCCCCGGTTTGGGCAAAAAGTTGACTTTTAGTTCAGGCAGTCAATTGGGTTTTGACCGATGACTAGGACATAGTTTAGGACATCACGAATCCGTAGGCAGGTGGCACGCCCGATTCTGACATCCGAGGAGGAAGTTATGATGTTCGGAAGGTTGAGGGCATAACCGTAATTTGGCTAAACTAGGGGGAAAGTTGACTTTTTGTACGATCGGGTTTTGCCACGTTGACCTAGGACCGTTAGGTAGATCTCATCGTCCTGAGTTCGATGACAGGCGGCACGTATTCATCGGACTTATGATGCGTGAGTTACGGGTCTAGAAAGGTTGAGGACAAAATCGTAAATTTGACTTAAAAGGAAGGGCATTTTGGTCTTTTGGCTGGTTGGGCTGGGTGCAACCGGATTGGGACACTTGTCCAGGGCAGAGAGGAGATTTTTTTGTGAGAAGGGAGAGGATTGTGACATGTGGCAGGGCTCTAGTGGGTTCTAGGCCGTGCACGGTTGTGTTTAAACAAATTGTGCCGTGTGGTTTGTGTTTAGTCGAAGGGGGAAAAACAGAGGGTGAGCTTGAGGGATGAATTGAGTGAATTGCAGAAACTGGGTGAGTGTTTTGAGGTTCTGTGGGGTTCGAGGGAGATCTGGGAGAGTGAGTGATCGTGGTTGTGAGGATTTGGGTGTGGTGGTGAGTGTGTGAGGTGTGTGAGAAGTGTGGAAGAACCAGAGAAACAGGGCAGGGGTTTTGTGCACGGTTGTGCACCCCGATCGATCAATCTTCAAAAATTGGACGGGTGAAAGTGTTCAGGGACCTGAGCGGAGCTTTGTGAATCGGGAGGAGCACAGCGGCGTGCACGTCGGAGGTCAGAAGACAGGTAATTGTCCACGGTCCTCTGTTTTCCCAGTTTGGTTAAAATCAATAGTTGTGGGTTTTGAGTACGAGTCGAGGCTTTTGGTGGGTGCTATGAGACTCAGGAGGTCCCTAGGAGTCGAATAAGTTTGATGCCGTGATGGGGGAGTGTTTGATTAGAAGGGAACCGAAACAGGGTTTCGGGTAAATTTCTTCGAACTCGAAGTCGACGAGCTAGGGGCTTCGATGTTGGATTTTCAGGTGGGGAATAGATTAAGGAGGATGGGATGAAACTAAGGGACTCAATGGGATTAAAAATGGATGAAAACTGGATGAAAACCGTGAACGCCGGTTCACGGCTGAAACGGCTGAACCGAACCGGTTGGATCGGGTTTTCCCAGGGAAAACGATGACACTGTGCTGGGCGCGTGGCTCCCACGCGTAGCCCCTTTGGGCAGCGCGTGAGGGCCGTGAGGCAGAACCCAGGGAAGTGTTCAACATGGTTTTTAGTCTAATCGATGTAACGAACATTTTAGCACTGGTTTCGAGTTAATCGGACATCGACTCGATATGTTTCGGGCTGTCCGAAGGTTTTAGGGCTCGGTTAAAAATAGTTAAAAATACGGGAAAATTATGAGGCTTTAGTATACGTATCGTGAAGTAGTTAGTGACTTTATATTGGGATTTGGATAGGTTCAGGAAAACTGAGGAGAGCGAATGACCGGAGACGGCGTAAGTGCACGCGTATCGAGACGACGCTGAAATGGTCTGTGAGTGGACTTTGCTTTCGAACTCTTGATGCATGCATATATGTTTTTAATATGTTTTCATACATGATTCTATGATTTGATTTATAATTGTGATGGTTTACGGTTTGTGCAGGTTTTGTAGGAAAAGACGGTTTTCACGTTTTACGAGGTTTTGGTAAATATCATGATTTAAACTTGGCTTAGTGAAGTGATTTCGAGATTTGAAGTGGATTTCAGGTTTGGGTTCGGAATGATTATTCCGGATGCCGGCTTACGAAATGATGGTTGCGGACTCGGATCTGGAAAGGAAATGGATATGAGTTCTGGATTTGGATATGGAAATGGAAAATGGGTTTCAAATGGTTTTGGATTGGATTTGCTGGATCTGGTTATTGGGTTTAAAGACCCGGATATTGATTTGACGGGGGACGGGCCCTAATTTAGTTTAAAGACTCGGATATATTGATATTTCCCCTGTAGGCCTGTTGAGTTTAAAGACTCGGGAGTTTAAAGACTCGGATATTATAAAGGCCTGGATTGAGTTTAAAGACTCGGGAGTTTAAAGACTCAGATAGATCCAGCAGGTTCGATGGATGAGAATGTATCTTTAAATGTGTTTGGTTTTTCACTGAGACTTGATAATGATGTTTTGGGCAGTGGCCCGGATGAAAGGTTTTTGGTGGTTTTGGGCTGAGGCCCGGGAATTGAGAAAAGGAGAAATGTGTTGGATTTTTTGTACATGGTTTTATGATAAAAAATTTATATGCATGCATTGGTTTTAAAATGGAGGGTATAAATGTATGTGTTTTCCGATAACTGTTTTTGAACTTAAACTTTATTTTTGTCCACTCACAGTCTTTTCGTGCTTTCGATACCCTCCAGGTTGTTGCAGTGCGGGCAGTTGGTCGAGAGAGATGGAGACATCATACGTACAATCCACAGTAGACTCTGCGCACTCTAGGAAGTTCGGAAGTTTCTAGAAGGTCGGGTCGAAACTCCCTTATCCGATTTACGTGTTACACGGAGGTTAGACGTCAGTTTGGCCCGTGTGTCATACGCAAGTCAGACGGGAGCGGGGTTTAACCCTTAATCCCGGGGGACTAGGGGTGGGCCCTGACATTTCGTGTCGATCAGACATCGTTTCGATATTGTTCGGGACGTCCGAAGGTTTTGAATCGAGTTTAAAACTAGTTAAAAATTCGAGAAAATTACGGGACTTTGATAGGAGGTTAATGAAGAGGTTAGTGACCCTCTAATGTAATTTGGACAGGTTTGGAGTCCTGGTGATAGTGGTATGGCCCGGGAAGGCCTATGGCACGCGTATCGAGGTGGCAACGTTGTACGGTCTGTGATTGGACTTTGGTTTTATAAATACTATGCATGCCTAAATGTGTTATATGTTTTATATACGTGATTTCCATAATGGTGTTTGTGATTATTGATTTCACGTATGTTGCACGTATTTCGAGGTGTTTTCCATATTGCACGTGCACGTATATCGAGGCTAACGATTTTATTGTGGTTTTACGTGCTTGTGGTTTTATGTATAATGTGATAAATGGTTTTGAAATTGGAAAGATGAAGTCGGGCATGAGACCCAATTGTTTTGGAAACCTCGGACTTGGAGTTACGTAATCGGGTTGGGGTCCCAGTTGCTTTATCAAATCGGGCCAGGGGCCCAGTTGATTTACGAAATCGGGCCGAGGGCCCAGTTGGTTTACGAAATTGGGCATGAGGCCTAGTTGGTTCATAAATGTGATTTCGGGTCAGGACCCTAAATGAAATTGTGATGTTTTATGGAGATTTCGGGCGGGGCCCATTGAGATCTTTTGAAATGACTTGTAAAAACTGTTTTCCATGTACCATCTTAATACGAACATATATGATGGTCTCCTCCAAGTGTCTGGGACACTGGGGAAGTCACGGTGCATTGCCTGTGATGGGTCATTGCACGGAGCTAACGGACCGTATAGTGACTCAGGTGAAGGATTGCTATGATTAGACGTCTGGGACGTCAGACATCTGGGATGTCAAAGATATTGTCCCGGAGAGACCCCGGGCAGCACGCATCGCTTATTACCGTGAGATATGACGTCTGGGACGTCAACCGTTTGGGACGCTAGGCATCTAGGATGCTGAAGATGGTTATGTGGTAAATATGAATTAATGGATCTATGAAATGGTTTTTCTTTTAAAATTGTGTTTATAGATTTGGGCAGTGACCCACTTGGTTATATAATTACAGATTTGGTATTCTACACTTTTTGGGCTGAGTTCCCACACTTGGTTTTGGATTAAGGTTTCTGGGCTAAGGCCTTTTGATTACTGGTTTTCGAGGCAAGCATACGTTTTAATGAAGGGCATATATGTCTTTATGTAATGAGTTTTATGAACTCCTTTATTTTCCTCCACTCGCAGCTTTTATTGGTTTTAATGCCCTTCAGGTTGATCACGGATGCAACTGCGGGAGAGATTGGGACGTCGCACACCTCCTCCATCGATCCTTGCGCACTCTAGAAGCCCGAGTGGGCAGTGGAAGTAGGTTATCCCTTGTCTGACACTTCGTGTCAGACGGGAGCATGGCACATTCCAAGGTAATCCCGAGGGGATTAGGATGGGCCGTGTCATTAACCATGACAATATCTCCATAAAGGTGGGGAAGTCCATGTTTGAACGCCATTGCAGCAACAAGGTCACTACAGCTAACAATTCGAGACTTTTCCTCGCAGTACCTCCGAATGTATTGGCGGAGGCTCTCTTTTGCTCGCTTTCAGATAGAGAAGAGATGGTCTACCTTTACCTCGACCGTACGAAGCTGCGAGTACTCCTTCACGAACGCCAGAGCCAACTCTTCAAAAAAAGCGATCGACCTCCGGGGGAGATGATTGAATCACGTCATGGCCTGACCTTGAAGAGAGGCTTGAAACACTTTGCACATGAATGCATCATTATGTCTATGTGGAACCATGGCTCCCTGGTAGTAATCTATATGCCTCACTAGGTCGGAAGTTCCTTTGAACTGATTGAAGTTCGGTATTGCGAATCTCTTAAGGAATGACACCTCCTCAATATCTC
Source organism: Prinsepia uniflora (assembly GCA_032719365.1). NCBI lineage: Eukaryota > Viridiplantae > Streptophyta > Magnoliopsida > Rosales > Rosaceae > Prinsepia > Prinsepia uniflora. Next base: position 22,545,636 of record CM064862.1, read on the forward strand.
TCACAAAGGGTGTGCCTTGAATTTGGCGGCGTAGATCATCTTCTAGGTTGCCATCACGCTGAGCACGAAGGTGTCGATCTAGCATCTTTTGGACATCATCAGCTTGCAGCGTACCTTGCTGAGGCAGAGAGTCATTTTGTGGCAATCGGTGGGAACCTGCTCGAATTTCCACCATTGTCCTCTGAGGTCACGCAAGTGAGTAAGCCTCGTCCTCCCCCTCACTGCCATGGGCAGATCGTTTTGGAGTTTTCTAGGGAGTCTGATGTTCCCTTCTGCTCCCATATAATCTTTTCACTCGTGAAGTTGTCCTGACCCTACTTCTAAGCCGCTCATGTACTGATGGCCTTGGGCGTTGTGGACTCTTTTCTCTGCGGGTGTTACTTTCCTCACCAGAGTCACTTAGCGAGGTGTCCCACGACATTGTTCAGCATCGAATCGTTTCCTTCCTTGGACGCCTTGGAACATTCTCTTGTCTTCCATGCGAAGTGGAATGTCTCTCTAGTTCTTAGGATGTTCTTTCTTCCAGGAGTCGCTGCAAGAGCTCCGACTGAAGTTGAACTTGGATGCTCAAGCTTTCTACTTGTTGTGCCAAGTTATCCAAAGCAGGCTGGTGGTGACTCCTCCTTGAGATATCGTGGCACCCATCCAGGAAGTCCCGCAAATCCATGTTTGCAGTGGGCTGACTCTGCCTTGATGCTCCTCCCACCATCTGCCCGCTTGTTTGCTGCAAGGTTGAAGTTTCTTACTCTATCACAGGCACTTGGTTTGTTGGAGATGGGAACGCTCTGAAGCTGACGGTTGACATCCTTCCCTGCGTCTCCATGGGCACTTCTATGGACACACGTCGGTGACGAATTGGACGCTCCTCCGGAGTCTCTATGTGAGCCTCATTCCTTTTCTGAGCAGTTGAGGCTGAAACACCTTCTCCGGCTGAACGAACAGATCGAAGAAACCTAGCCATGCTGAATCAGAGAATCTTGAATGGAAAGTTATTGTCGAACGATGAATACGTTCAAGATCTTCGAACAACATTATGAACAATGAACGAAGTAAGATGAACGATGAACGATCATGAGAGCTTCTTCTTGAATATCTTCAAACTCTCAATGAAAGCACCAATTGTTGAAGTAGAATTCGTCCTTTAAACTCAAAAGACTCAAGGATCCCTGTAAATACAAACGGTAAGCTATCGTTTGTTCAATGTTCGAGCCCCGGAGGATTGTTCGACTAAGAACGCTTCAATGCTTAAGTCAACTTTGAAAGAGAAATCTCAAGAATTTAAGTAGCATTGAACATAATTACCTGAAAAGTGAAATGAGCTCCGCTATTTATAAGAAATCCTTGGGAGCCTCGGAACGTTCTGATTGGTCGGTTAAATTTGTAATTAATAAATGATATATTTGTAATAAAATATTATTTAATAACTATAATAATGGCTCATTATGACAATAATGATAATTATTGTGATTTAATATTAATATTAATATTAATTGTCCGTTATTATGAATAATGACAATTAACTCCCGGAGAGAATATTAATATTACGGAGACTTTTAACCCGATTAAATAACGTATTTAACTGGTAAATAGATTATTTAACGTGTGGGTGTCTACAAGTCATTTGTATTATTGCTAGGGGCAATTTGGTCATTTCGAGAATTATGAGCTATATGGCAGCTCCCCAATTTTCCAGTGTTTTATAGTTCCACAATTAACATAAAATATACAAGTTTCTTCATAATATATCGTCACAAGAATTCCAAATATTATAATAAAATATAGATATCTTGAAGTACAATATAACTTGCAAATAATTCATATAATTTATTATATGCAAATTAACGACAAATTAATTAGCACCCCCACATATTATTTTTTTTTGACGTCTCTCGAGAGGAGAGTTACATGCTCTACAAGGAAACAAACTTTGTTAGGTTTTTTCTCCTAAAACCGTGGTCGATCCTTACTACTAGGGCAACAGCCGCCTTCTTCTGTAACCTTTGGCTGCAGTAGAGAGATACCACTAATGGATGACCTTGATCGTATGTTTGGGGCGAACATTCACTTACTGAGCATGAACAGATCGAGATGAGATTAGGGCAGGAAGAGGTCGAAGATGTGCGATCGGGTTCCATTCATTGTATTGTAGCGGAAATTCTCACGGGTCGTACCATGAATGGAGATGCCTTCCTAGAGTTGTTTGGTGGTTTTTGGAAAGGCCTCGGTGGGGTTATGGTAAGGTTGATTGGGGAGAAAAATTTATTGGCGTGCTTTATAAATGCAGAGGATAAGCAACGGGTCTTCGATATGGAGTCATAGACGTTCATGGATTCTCTGGTGGTCGTATGGGGTGTCATGTCTAGTGGCCATCCACGTAGTACAAGATTTAACCACGTTTCCTTTTGGGTTCAGCTTCATGGAATGCAAGCCTTGTGTATGACTAAGGTGGTGGTCAGGAAAATTGGGAACCTCCTTGAGGCAGTGTTGGAAGTGGACATGTTTAGGGATAATAAATGCATTGGGAAGTTTGCAAGAGTTTGTATTCGTCTATAGATAGAAGACCCTTTGATGAGAGATACAAATGTAGAATTCCTGGGAGAGGGAACTCTATAGGTTGATTTCAAGTATGAACGGCTGCTTGCATACTGTCTCATTTGTGTTGCCTTGAGGCATAAGGTCAGGGTGTATGAGGAAACCCATTATGCTGACTAGGGTAGTAAGCACTCTTTCTCGGTGGAGCAGCTACTGGCTTATAAACCCTTGGATGTGACATAGGATCTTTGAGGCAGGCCGCTTAAAAACCTATCTCGACGTCAGAGATCGCAAGAGGAACCTCCCATGGAAATGAGAAGGAAATAGGGGATTGGCGTTGCCTTTGGATTGGCAACGCAGATAGCTGCCCAGAGGGAGGTAGATGCGCAAAGGTTGAGGAAGTTGGGGGATGCATATGCCGCCGGTTTGATTGGGAAGGGTGGTCAGGTTCTGGCTCTCTCAAACCAGATTCCTACCTCTGATGAGCCATGGGTGAAGAATATGTGAAACGATTTTCAAAATGTGAGTGAGAAGGGCATTGATTTTGATTTAAATAGACCGAGTGATGAACATGTTGTTGAAAAAGGGAGCTAGTTTTAGAACCTTTTCTGCAATCCCAAATGACGGACCCTTTCTAGTTTGGTCCTATTATTGATAGACTGAGGAAGGTGAGGCAACCTCGTAGTAAAAAGCATTCTTACAAGGAGGGGCCAACTGACCAGGTTGAAGCAGTCCCCATGGGGTCAAAGTTAAGGAGACAGGGTGGGAATCCATGTTGGATTATGAGAAGTTTAGCTGCTCAAAACTTGGATAACTTGAGGAGTATAAAGAAACTGAACACAGAGGTGGTTGATGTTAGTTTCTAAGCAATCACTGATTGAACTAAGTGAATGAAAGCAGCAACGTGCAACCATCTAAGTGAGGTGGCACTCAAGGGAAGTGTGGGAATCTATTTTTTAAAAGATTCAATTAACTTGGGGAGCAAGATGAACAAGTGTCATCTTTCTATAAGTCTATGGTTATGCACTAAGTGAATGAAAGCAGCAACGTGCAACCATCTAAGTGAGGTGCACTCAAGGGAAGTGTGAGAATCTATTTTTAAAAGATTCAATTAACTTGGGGAGCAAGATGAACATGTGTCATCTTTCTATAGGTCTATGGTTAGACTATTTCCTATTGGTTGAAGGTCATCATATTGACATCATGAATTGTAACCATTTTATGAATGTAAGCACGCCTTAGAATGTGTGTAAGAGTGTGTGAGAAAGTTGAAGAAAATCAATAAAAAAAAGAGAAGGAAAAAGTTTCAGAAAACAGATTGAATTGCTCATAGGCATTTTCACAAATAGTTGGTGTGCATTACAGTGCATTCCACTATTCTTCCAAGCAAACTCCATTACAATCCATCCGAAATCCACCTACATACATTGAACACCTAAAACTACTTCCAAACATTTCAGTGAAAACGATTTGAATCATTACCTTCTCTAAACTCAACAATTTCCATTTTTCAGTGCACTGTTCCATTGGTGCACAGTTCCATTGATCGATCAAGCAAACCTACAAAACAGAGAGAATTGAAGTTAGCACCTAAGAATCAAAAGCCAAGAGTTGAGATCACCCTTAATGGGTCTCTTTAGAGAAAGGGTGCAGGTTACACCCTTCCTCCAATGCAATGAGGATGCTATGTTGGAACTGTCAGGGCATTGAAAGAGCGGGCGGCTTGACAGTTCGCAACGTCGAGGAGCAAAATAGGCTCATTCAGCCAGATTTAATTGTGTTACTTGAAACAAAAAACCAAAGTAGAAGATATGAGTTTTTAAAGCGGCGACTTAGAGTGGACTTCATGTTACTTGTGGAGTCACAGGGTACGGGAGGAGGACTGCGTTTATTTTGGAAGAGTGTTGATCAAATTGTGTTGGTGAAGTATTCCCATTTTATGATTGAAGTGGATATTTGTGATGAGGTGGGGCACATGAAATGGAGACATTTGGCAGTGCATATAAGTGTTGATAACAGAAAGAGGCTCATCCAATGACACTTGCTGCCGATCTTTAAATCAATGGACCCTTATCTAGTTATTGGCGACTTTAATGATGTACTGTGTCCATGAGAGAAAGATAGAGGCAACTTACGCATAGCTGGGATTATGGGACAGTTTAGAAGCTTCATGGCAGATTGTCGGCTACTGGACCTTGGTTTTGTAGGGTTTCCCTTCACCTGGAGGAACAATCATGACATGGACTTCATTCAGGCTCTTTGGATTTTCCCCTAGCCTCTGAATCCTAGGTGAAGCCGTATTCTAATGCAAAGGTTAACCGTATCATACCACTCAATGTTGGATCTCCATACTGATTTAGGTGGACGTTGTCATCCCAAGAGGTTTCTTTATCATCCTCGTTGGAATGGCAATCCTGAATGTAGCAAAGTGCTGGTGGAACATGGATGGTCCCAGGGTAATCAAAGGTAGGGTTGTTGTAACCAAGTCGATAGGCTTACCATATTAAAAAGGGTCTATTAACATGGTGAAAGAAGAAGAAACAATGTAACTCATCTTGGCAGATTGTGGCCCTAAAAGATAAGCTCTGCGAGCTGTACAAGTGCTATAAATGTAACGACCCGTCTCTGAAATCGGGATTAGATTAGTGATTAATGACGGATTAGTAAAGTTAATCAGTAATTAGTTGGGTACTTTCGGACGGACGGTGCAAAATGACGATTTTGCCCTTGGAATGGGCAAAAATGTTGACTTTTCGTTCGGGCAGTCAAATGGACTTTGATCGATGACCGTGACGTAGTTCGGGACGTCACGAGTTCATAGATAGGTGGCACGTCCGATTCCGATATTCGAGGAGGAAGTTATGACGTTTGAAAGTTCAAGGGTACTTTGGTAATTTGGTTAATAATGGGTAATTTGTTGACTTTTCATATGACATGGACATTTTACGTAATTCGAGGACCGTTGGGTAGATCTCGATCCCCTGAGTACAACGATAGGCGGCACATCATCATTGGACTTCAGACGAATTATTTATTGGTTTAAATGTACGAGGGGTAAAATAGTAATTTTGTCAAGGCAGGGGCAAAGTGGTCGTTTCCTACATTGGAACATGTGCCCAATTATATTGGGACACTTGGTTGTTCTTGGAATTTTTTCCCACAGATAATTGGACACCTGGTCCTATCTGGAGGCTTGTGGAACCTCCTCACCGCCTCTCACAAGTGTCCCACGCGAATGTAAAAATGGTTGTACGGTTTGAAAACAGAAAAACAGAGGAATGAAGGTGATCGTGAGCTCAGACTTTCCTAGACTTTATCAATGGTCAGTGAGTGAAGAGAGTTAAGAGAGGAGGATGAGGTGAACATGGTGGTGCCACTGTGAGGAACAGCCAAGAACGGTGGCCCTGGCACCATGACCTAACAGTGAACCCCTGCACACCAGTGAAGCCACATTTGTATGAACACCCTCAAAACTTCCTCGATTGCGTGTAGGGTGTGAAGGATAAGGGAAAAGGGAGGTGAGACGATCCCAACAGTGGTCATGGCGGTGGCCCATGGCTTCGATGGAGGTAAGACCGATGAGGTTTTGTTTTGGTATAAAATGGTAATATATCGTTTTATGGATCGTTGCTCATATGTGTTACTTGGGAACGGTTTAGGAAGATGTCATGAAGCTTTTAGGCTCAAAACTGTGACCGATGGTGGACGGGCTCACATGAACAGAGGACGAAGAGTTCTGGGTATTTCTTTGATTTATGAAGGTATGATACAGACCTCAAGTTTATGTTTTAAAGTCCTAGATGAGTAGGGAAGGACTAGACGAATGTGTAGGATTAAACGGTTTAGGAAAAGATGGAAAAATGGCGGAAAACCGCCTGCGCCGGTTTGGTCGAACCTGTCTGAACCGGTTGAACACGGGTTGAAGATGATGAATAGTGCTAGTGCGTGGCTCCTCTTTTGGAAAGTTTCCAACACGACTTTTAAAGTATTCGATGTAACGAACATTTTGGCGCTAGTTTCGAGTCGATCGGATATCGTCTCGATACGTTTTGGGCTGTCCGAAGGTTTTAAGGCTAGTTTAAAAATAGTTAAAAATTCGGGAAAATTACAGGGCATTAATATAAGCTTTATGAAGTAGTTAGTGACCTTATTATGGGATTTGGACAAGTTCGGGAAAGCCGGTGATAGCGGATTAGCCGGGGAACGACATAAGTGCTCGCTTATCGAGACAACGACGATAATGGTCTGTGAGTGGACTTTGCTTTTGAACTTATGATGCATGCATATATGTTTTATATGTTTTTTATACGTGATTTCTATATTTGTGAATTGATATTGATGATTTATGGTTTTGCACGTATTTCGAGATAACTATGTATTTGCACGTTTTACGAGATACGATTTTCTACTATGGTTTCATGATGGTTTTGATGATTTGATTTCGGGATTTGAATTATGATTTGATTTCAATGATTTCTAATGGATTTTGAAAAAGTGATTTCGGGCTTGAAGCCCAGTTTAGAAAGTGGTTTCGATAAACGTGATTTCGGGTTTTGGAAATAGATTTCAGGATGACGATTTTGGATTCGGTTTTGGAACTTGAAAGTGAATTTTTGGATTTGGGTTCTGAATGGTTATTCCGGATGCTAGCTTATGGAATGATGGTTTCATATTCGGATTTGGAAACAGATATGGATATGATTCTGGATTTGGATTCGAGATGCTGATTTCGGATTCGGCTTGGAATTCGAAATAGTGATTTCGAATTCGGATTTGGACATGGATTTAGAAATGGTTTTAAATTGGTTTCGGATTGGATTTTCTGGATCTGGTTATTGGGTTTAAAGACCCGGATATGACATGATGGGGGCGGGCTCAGATTCGGTTTAAAGACCTGGATTGAGTTTAAAGACTCGGGAGTTTAAAGTTTCGGATATTGATATTTCCCCCGTAGGCTTATTGAGTTTAAAGACTCAGATTATATTGAGGCCTGGATTGAGTTTAAAGACTCGGGAGTTTAAAGACTCGGATAGATCCAGCAGGTTCGATGGTTTTTATAGGATTTCAATGTGTTTTGCATTTCGATGATAATGATGGTTTTCAATAATGGTTTTCCGCTGTTTTGGGCTATGATCCGGAAGAAACGGATTTTGATGGTTTGGGGCTGAGGTCCGAGATTTGAGAAAAGGCAATGAGTTTGGTTTTCTTAAATGGTTTGAATAACTTGAATATAGAATGGTTTTATGACATGGGGTTTTGATATGCATGCATTGGTTTTTAAAATGGAGGGTATAAATGTCTTTCTGCTAAACTGTTTTTTGAACTTACTATTTATTTTTGTCAACTCACAGTCTTTTTTGTTTTCGATACCCTCCAGGTTATCGCGGTGTGGGCTGTTGGTCGAGAGAGACGGAGACATCACACACGCGATCCACAGGGGAGTCTGCGCATTCTGGGAAGTCCGGACGTTTTGAAGGGTTCGTTCGGAAATCCCTTGTACGACTTACGTGTCACATGGAGGTTGGACATCCGTTTAGCCTTCGTGTCACACGTACATTCGATGGGAGCATGGCTTAACCCTTAATCCCAGGGGATTGAGGGTGGGTCGTGTCACTATATTTGTGAGGTAGCAGGTGGAAGAGTTGGAGGGTCAACTGTAGAAAGGCGATTAAGGATGAGGAAAAGTTAAATGAAGGGGACAAGAATACAAAATTCTTTCACACTACCACCTTGAAATGGCATCGTAGGAACCAAATACATGTTCTTATGGACGATGTGGGTGTGTGGCATAAGGAGAAGGCATAGGTTAAGTACATGGCATTATAGTACTTCACTAATTCGTTTCAGTTCTCTCAGCCTAGTTGAATCAAGGATGTGGTGTCTTGTATTAAGCGGCGTGTTACTCTTGATGACAATGGTAGCCTGTGTAAGCTGGTGACATATGACGAGGTTCGAAGGGCAGTGCAGGATATCCATCCCACCAGGTCACCTGTTCCTGATGGTTTCAGTGCGAATTCCTATCATAAGCATTGGGGAATTGTGGGACAAAAGGCATGTCTTTCCGTTAGATGTTTTTTCTCCCATAGTTGTTTGATGCTGGATCTCAACCTTATTCACATTACCTTTATTCCCAAAACGGCTAGTGTCATGCATATGTCCGAGTTCAGACTAATCTCCCTATGTAATTTGTGGTATAAGATAATATTTAAGGTTCTATGTAATAGACTCAAGTGGATTCTGAATAGGATTGTCAGTCCAACCCAACCTTGCTTTTGTGGAAGGATGTCAAACTATCAATAATGTGTTGGTGGTTCACAAAGTTCTCCACTCCATGAGAAAAAAGTGAGGTGGTGAAGGGAGAGATATGGTGATTAAAGTTTATATGCCAAAAGCATATGGCCATGTCGAAAGGCATTTTTTACTTGTGGTGCTCTAAAACTAGGAATGGATAACAAGTTTTGTGTGTGAGATCATGCATGCATTTCTACTCCTACCTTCAGCTTTTGGTCGATGGTAAGGCTATTGGTTATGTTAGATCGGAATGAGGCTTCCGACAGGGAGATCCCTATCTGCATTCCTTTGTGTGCTCTGCATTGAAGGGATGATTTCAATTTTAAATAAGACGGAGGAGGAATATTGAGTGCTACATGGGTTTCAGGTGGGAGTGGGTGAGCTCCTGGTTAATCATCTTCTGTTTGTAGAGGATTCCATGTTCTTTTCTAAGGCATATGAGGATGAAGCTTCCTATATTTTGGTAGCATTAAAATGCTATGAGGAAGGATCAGGTCAGGTTATCAACATTGAGAAGAGCTCAATATTTTTTGCAACAAGGATTGCCCTTTGACTTGATAGGAGTAGATTACTCAAATATTGAGGATCCAGCAGAGGACATGCTTCGGTAAATATTTGGGCCTTCAAATTGATTTTGGTCTAAGAAAGAAGGATGTTTTTGAGGACTTGAGACACCATATTGATCTAAAAACCCACGGCTGGGTGGATCAGTTCATCTCTGCTGTTGAAAAGGAGGTTTTTCTTCGTGCGATTTCTATGGCATCACCCACTTATGTCATTTCTTGCATCAAGCTACTAGTTTCAGTTTGTAAAGATATGTAGACTAGTGTGGCAAAATTATAATTCTTGGTGACTAAGATGTCCATGTGTAACCTGAGTTGGCAACACTTGACAGCAAGGAACCCATTCTAAAAGGTGATATGCGGTGATACGCGGTTAAGTGTGAATGTATGGGCTGGAAAGTGCAGCTCTAACAAAATAGAGGGAGTGTGTGTGAGTTTCTTGTTATTCAAGAAATACTTGAAACCATCAAAGTATATGGTAGCCAAGTATTGGATGTAGTGTGAGTGCATCCAACGGGTGTAGAGTGTGTGTGTACGAGTGTAGGTGCATGCATGAGACTCTACATACCAAAATATAATAAATGAAATTGACTGATTGAAGATTCAGAGAGAAGAGAATGAGCTAATTTGCTGAAAACTGTGAGTGAGCATTTCATCGAATAGGTAAAGTGCATCAGCATTGAGTGATAGCACTTACTCTTCAATCATCATCATCTTCCTCCATTAAACCTCTAAAAGATACACCAGAACTATATGATCCTAATCTAGTCACGAGTTAATCTCGATTCAAATGATTTCAGCTAGTGTGTGCTTTTGTGTTTTTGGTTGAGTTGAGAACTGCACTTGTTCTGCTAGTTGAGGATTTGATCTTTCTTTGATTTCAATATGGTATTAGATCCGGTTGATCTACTATCTAGGGCGTACACACTGAGAAAAAAAAGAACACGTTGCTATGGACTGGGTCCTACACTACAATGGCTAAACACGAAGGAGATCTGAAGACACTGCTTTTCAATGATAGTAACTACGACTTCTGGAGAATGAAAATGAGAACTTTACTACTTGCATATGACTTATGGGAGTACATTGAAAAAGGTTTACCGGAACCACTAAGAACGGGTGAAGCTGAAGGAGCTACTTCTCAACCCGTGAATCTTCCAACTCATACTGATCGTGTCAAAGATGCCAAGGCACTCAGCATGATTCAAAATGCTGTAACGAATGAGATTTTCCCCAGGATCCAGAATGATGTTCGAGCTAAGGAATCATGGAATATTTTGCAAAGAGAATACATGGGTGACTCTAAGGTATGATCTGTAAAGCTACAATCTTTTAGGAGAGATTTTGAGTATGCTAGAATGAAAGATGATGAGACTCTAGATATTTATCTATCTAGACTCTATGCTATTGTAAACAATATGAGAACATATGGGGAGGAAATTACAGAAAACGAATGGCACAAAAGATTCTAATCAGTCTCACTAAACTCTTTGATCTTATTGTATCCATCATTAAGGAAATAAGGGATATTGACACTGAGAATGTAGAGAGTGTTATTGCATTGATTAGAGATTTGATCAACGTTTGGAAATGCACACATATGAACGAATAGACAAAGCCTTTGCTAGTCTGTCTGTGTCAAACAAATCACATCAGGTTACAGGTCGATGGAAGACCAAGAAGCAGTTTAAAGGAAATAAGAATTAGAATCAGAAAACTAATATAGGGAAATAGAACTCTAACCAGAGTTCTGGTTCTGGTTTTGGTTCTACCAAGGGTGAATGCCTTGGAAACAAACCAATGTGCAAGAAATGTGAAAGACATCACTATGGAAGCTGCTGGTTCAAAAAAGGAGTGAAGTGTTACAATTTTCAGAAATTTGGGCATATGTCAAAAGACTGTACAGGGAAACCCGCTGGGAATATAACACAAGAAGTCATTGACACTACCCCAAATTAGTTCTATGCCTGCAATGTTGGAGCAGTCAAGGAAAATAGAAAATGGTACCTTGACAGTGCTTGCAGCAACAATATAACAGGACAAGAGTCCTTGTTAACCAATATTGACAAGTCTATCAAGGAAAAAGTAAAGATGAATGATGGAAACCTTGTTCACGCAGTTGGGAAAGGGACATTGGTGATACAGACTAAGCAAGGGGAAATGCATATCAAGAAGGTCATGCCATTACCATGTCTGGATGAAAATTTGCTGAGTGTGGGGCAGATGATTGAACATGGTTATTTCCTAGTGTTTGGGGACCATACCGTGGATATCTTTGAAGATAAAGCACTGACTCAGAAGGTAGCCAAGGTCCCCAATGACAAGGAACATACGCTTTTCTTTGTCATTTGAATCTGTCAACCCAGTAACCATGAGGACAACAATAGGTGAAGATTCTGAGTTATGGCACAAAAGATTTGGCCATTTGAATTTCAAAAGTTTGAAGCTACTAAAAAAAAGGGACAAGGTAGTATGGTTGCGTATGCTACAAGGGAAATGTGACGTGCGTGAAGGTTGTGTGGCAGGAAAGTTTCAAGTGAAACAATTTGATAAAGAGCCCGCTTAGAGGGCATCTTTACCACTTGAACTTATACACACAGATGTGTGTGGACCTATGCAAGAAACAACCAATGGAGGTAACAGGTATTTCCTAACTTTCATAGATGATTACACTAGAATGTGCTAGTTGTATTTTTTCACACACAAGTCAGGGGTGTTGAATGTTTTCAAAAAATTCAAGAAGATGATTGAGTTGCAGAGTGGGTACAAAATCAAGAAGCTTAGGAGTGATAGTGGTGGAGAGTATCTTTCAAGGGACTTTCAGGATTTCTATGATGAGACGAGAATAGAAAGACAACTTACTGTTGCTTACTCACCCCAACAGAATGGTGTGGCAGAAAGGAACAATAGGACACTTGTGGAAATGGCTAGGGCCGCTATGCAAGAGAAAGCTATACCAAAGAAGTTATGGGGTGAAGTTGTGAGCACAACTTGTTATCTTCAAAACAGGTGTCCTACATGACATGTAAATGGTAAAAATCATTTGAATAATTTACTGGAAGAAAACCAGGTGTCAAGCATCTTAAAGTGTTTGGATGCATTTTCTATGCACATATCCCTGACTAGTTAAGACAAAAGTTAGATGAGAAGGGAATCAAGTGTGTTGTCATGGGTTATGAACGTTTTGAAAAATGATATAGGCTCTACAACTTGCAAACTGGTAAGATTGTGATATCTAGGAGTGTTGAGTTTGATGAAAGTGCAAAGTGGAACTAGGATGTGACTAAGACAGGTGAAGGAGGATCTGTGGTGTTTAACTATGGTTTTGATATTGGACATGATCAGAGACATCTTCATGTTCAAAAGAGAACACCTGATGATTTTGCTGGTGAAGAACTACCTGTTCAGGAGCAATCTGATCCTGATTCTCCTAACATGCCTTAGCCTAAGTTCAGAGATCTCAGTGACGTGTATCCAAGATGTCACATGAGTATCATAGAACCAGAGCCCTATCAGGATGCTGCCAAGGACAAGGCTTGGTAGAAAGCCATGGAAGGTGAGCTAGAAATGATAGAGAAGAATGAGACATGGGACTTGGTTGATAGACCACTTAAGAAACATGTGATTGGTGTTAAGTGGTCTATAAAACTAAACTAAATTTAGATGGATCAGTACAAAAATAGAAAGCTAGATTGGTGGCCAAATGTTATGCTCAGAAACTTGGAGTTCATTTCAATGAAACCTTTACCCCTGTGGCAAGGCTAGATACAATCAGGACCCTGATTGCATTAGCTGTACATAAGCAATGGAAGTTGTACCAGGTTCATGTAAAATCATCTTTTTTGAGTGGTGTTCTAAAGGAAGAGGTTTGTGTTCACCAGCATGAAGGTTTTGAGGTCAAGGGACAAGATGAAAAGGTTTACAGGTTATACAAGGCCTTGTATGGTTTGGAATAGGCACCAAGGGCCTGGTATGGAGAAACTAACTCCTATCTACTGAGTTGTGTGTTCCAGAAATGTTCAAGTAAAGCAACTCTTTACTTGAAGGTGAATCAAGATAAGGGAACCTTGATTGTTTCCATATATGTGGATAATATTATCTACACTGGTGATAGTGAAGCAATAATGAAAGAGTTTAAGATGGAAATGATGAGGAGGTATGAAATGATAGACTTAGGGCTGTTACATCACTTCCTTGGAATGGAGATACTACAATCAAACTTTAGTATCTACATTCATCAAAGGAAATATGCTGAAAATTTGCCAGAAAAATTTGGTTTGAAGAATTGCAAGTCAGCAGGAACACCCCTTGCAACTAATGACAAGCTACAAAGGGCAGATAGAAATGGAGCAATTGATGAACAGCTGTACATGCAGATTGTAGGAAGTCTGTTGTATCTCACTGCAACAAGACCTGACATTATGGTGCTGAGATATGTGCATAGATCACTAAACTATGGCTTGAAATACAAGAAAGGAAAAGCAGCAGTGCTTCATTCTGTGACAGTGATTTGGGGGGGGAGGGGGGGGGGGGGGGGGGGGGGGTTCAAATGATGACAACAAGAGTACATCAGGTTATGCCTTTAGTTTTGGCAGCGATGTGTTTTCTTGGGCATCAGTGAAGCAAACAAGCGTTGCACTATCCATAGGTGAAGTTGAGTATGTGAGTGCGTGTGAGGCAACAACTCAGGCTGTGTGGTTAAGGTTTGTACTGAAGGACTTTGGAGAAGAGCAACTAGAACGTACAATGCTGATGTGTGATAACCAATCAGTCATTGCTATGGCAAAGAACCCTGTTTTCTGTTAGAAAACAAAGCACATTAACATGAAGGTGCACTACATCAGGGAGGCAATTCAGAATGGTGAATTAACTCTACATTACTGAAAATTTGAAGACCAGATTGCAGATATCTTTACTAAGTCTTTGCCTAAGGCTAGATTCAACTATCTACGAGGATTATTTGGTGTGGTTCCCGTGAACAGCTTAGGAGGGGCTGTTGGTGACTAAGTTGTCCACATGTAACCTAAGTTCGCAACACTTGACAACAAGGCACCTATTCTAGAAGGTGATAGGCTGCTAAGTGTGAATGTATGAGCAGAAACGTGCAACTCTAACATAATAGAGAGAGTGTGAGTTTCTTGTTATTCAAGAAATACTTGAAACTGTCAAAGTATGTGGCAGCCAAGTATTGGATGTAGTGTGAGTGCATCCAACAGGTGTAGAGAGAGAGAGAGTGTGTGTGTGTGTGTGTGTGTGTGTGTGTGTGTGTGTGTGTGTGTGTGTGTGTGTGTGTGTGTGTGTGTGTGTGTGTGTGTGTGTGTGTGTGTGTGTGTGTGTGTGTGTGTGTGTGTGTGTGTGTGTGTGTGTGTGTGTGTGTGTGTGTGTGTGTGTGTGTGTGTGCGTGTGTGTGTGTGTGTATGTGTGTGTACGAGTGTAGGTGCATGTATGAGACTCTGTATACCAAAACATAATCAATGAAATTGACTGATTGAAGATTCAGAGAAAAGAGTGAGCCAATTTGCTGAAAATTGTGAGTGAGCATTTCATTGAATAGGTAGAGTGCATCAGTGTTGAGTGATAGCACTCACTCTTCAATCATCATCATCTTCATCCATTAAACCTCTAAAAGTTACACCAGAACTATATGATCCTAATCTAGTTACGAGCTAATCTCGATTCAAACGATTTTAGCTAGTGTGTGTTTTTGTATTTTTGGTTGAGTTGAGAACCATATCTATGCTGCTAGCTGAGGATTCGAGCTTATCTGATTTCAACACTAATAGAGAGGGAAAAACATGCAAAATGGAGTTCACTGAGCTTCCTGGGAATGAGTCAAACAACCAAAATCTAAAGGGGGCTGGGTTTTCGCGACCTTAGGTGTTTCAATCTTGTCATGTTGGCCAAGCTATGATGGAGACTTACCACGAACCCTCGCTCCTCGTTAGCTCGAGTGCTAGAGTTGAGATATCACCATTGGATGTCCTTTTTGGATGTCGGACCAGTCACGAGCTCCTCTTTGGGTCGGAAAGGTGTCTTGGAGAAAAGAGTGGTTTTAAATTCTTGTGTACGCCGGAAGGCGGGTACGGTGAGTCGTGGGGTGCCCTGGATTCTTTCAAGGAGACCTTTCCTAGTTAAATCCGTTCACCCTGAAATGTCACCTAGGATGAATAAGGACTTGATTGATCCAACAACTAATTCATGGAACATATTTTTGGCACATGGTTTGTTTGATGAGGAGAAGGCCTCGACCATTTTGGCAACCCCAGTTAGCAAATATGAGCATACAGACAGATTAGTATGGCACTTTACAAAGTCAGAGCCAGTATACGGTTAAATCGTGCTTCCATCTTGCCTTGGAATTAGCTAGAAATGGTGACTTGCGATGTAAGGGTTCAAGAGAAACTAGTCAAGGAAAGGCATGTATGGGGATGTGGAAACATCTTTGGAAATTACCGTACCTCCGAAACTACGTATTTTCATGTGGTATTGGATATGTGGAGCCATAAATCACCGAAATATTCTGGAGCCGCAACGTGGCCAACAATTCCCATGATGCCGATATTACCCTTGGCAAAATTGACATCGACATGTAACGATCTCCGCATTAATTCAATATATTTACCAGCTAAATATATTAATTAATCAGATCAATGTCGATGATAAATAACTTTTCAGCGAATTATTTATTCATTAATAAATAAGTGATTACACTCGGTACAATCACTTATTTAATATTTTTCCCTTCAACCAATCAGACGCTCCGGTGACCTTCAAGACTTCCCTATAAATAGAAGTCCTCATCTCACTTCTAAAGGTAATCAAAAACTACTGCAAACTCTCTGTCGGTTAATTCTCTCAAAAAACTGACTTAAGAATCAGAGCATTTACGGTTGAACCACCCCCCCGGGATTCAACCTTAACCCCGTTTGATTTTCGTTCTTATGTGTAGGGATCGATAAGGAACTCCACAGAGCTGGAGGATTTCTGGATCAACAGCTGGTGCTTTCATTGAGAGCCGATTTGAGAAATACTCAAAGCGTGCTCTTTAGTTTTTCCTTGAAAAAACTCCATCATTACACATTCGACACTTACCATTCTTCACATGACCAGAACACGCCGATCCGCGCGAGCCTTCGAGACTGCCACATCCGCCGTTGTGATCGCTACCGTGAGCGAACCACTGCCTGAGATTCCGGAGGAACCATTTCTATATCTCCTACACGGCCCACGCCACGCATCAATTCACCTACCGTTCGGAATGCCGGATTGGACACCTACATTCAATTTTGGAACGTTCCCCATGGCCGCTGCTACTGTGAACCCCCCCCTGCAACGGGGACAGGCGCGGCATTTTTTCAACAAACCGACGGGCTGCTGGCGGGAGAATCATCTCTAAGAGTCCCGAATCAGGCCCTTTCCAGTTGGGACCTAAGGAGGCACTTGGACATCCTGCGCAACTCGCAGGCCGACACCCAGATACCAGGGAGACATGGTTCGTCGTATCTATCTGAAGGCGCTCGACGTGTGCCCCGAAATGCTACTCAACACGAGCAAGCACCTAGGGGATCACCTATGCGACTTAGACTGACACAACAGGTCGAGCAACTGAGCAACCAGGTTCGGGAAAAGTCGGAGCTTTTGCAACAGCTGTTGGGGAACATCGGGACATCCAGAACCTCCGAAAGAGGTAATGAACCTCACAGGACATCAGGGGACGTCCTGAAACGCACCGACAAAGAGCATGTCCACTGCCAGACAATGTCCCGAGACACGTCGCTGAACGACTCAGGGGAAGAAAGCTGCATCCCCAGAGCAAGAAGACAAGATCAACCGAGGATATCGACCCGAGAACGACTCGGAGGACGCCCTAGAGCACTTTCACGCATTGAGTACCCATGCGATAGCCAACGGCAGCAAGCATTCTCTCGTGCGTCACGCACCCACTCGAATGATCACAGCGAGGAAGACGAGACTTACTCGCTAGTACGCTCGAGAGCTAAGCCCGCTGCAACTCGAGGGAGTCGACACCATTTGACCCAGCGTGGGAACCCCCGTCACGAAGGACCATTGCACGCTGAAGACGTCCGAAGGATGCTAGATCGACGCCTCCAGGGAGTTCAACGCGACGGAGACTTGGAGGATGACCTTTGGCGCCAAATACAAACGTCATCATCTTCGCCATTTGTGAGGGAAATTGAGGAGGATCCATTCCCGCAGCGATTTTCAACACCAAACTTCAATCACTAGAAAGGAACCTCTGATCCAGTAAAGCACATCAATTACTATCGAGGGGTCATGGTACCTCACAGACACAACAACGCACTCATGTGAAACGTTTTCCAAGCCTCACTGCAAGGTCAAGTGATGACATGGTTCAACCATCTCCCCCAGAGATCAATCGCCTCCTTCGAAGAGTTGGCCCTTGCCTTCGTGAAGGAGTACTAACAGCTTCGCACTATCGAAGTCAAGGATGACCACCTCTTCACCATCCGAAGGAGGTCTAAGGAAACCTTGCGGCAATACATCCGGAGGTTTTGCGAAGAGAAGTCCTGCATCGTTGGTTGCAGCGATCTCGTTGCAACCATGGCATTTAAGCAAGGCCTACCGCGGGAGAGCCAGTTCTACGGAGACATCGTCATGAGCAACGCCCGAAGTCTCACCAAGATATTGTCCCTGGCGGAGCGACATGCATGCTGGGAGGACGAGAAAAACGCCACACATACCGCCAACCACGTCGAGGAAGATGGACATCCCACAAAGGCGTTTGCGCAGCCAAAAGATGATGCCCACCGCGGGAACTCCGTAGAGAAAGCCAACAAGCGCAAAGGGAACCCGTCATCCAACACGTTCGCGGGTGCAAAGCCAAACACACAGTTTTCGATACCTTTCCTCCAAATATACAATCAGATAAAGGAAAAACCGTGGTTCGAAAAACCAGCTCCCATCAAAGGCAACCAGGAGAGGGCCGACAAAACAAAATGGTGCACCTATCACAATTGTTATGGGCACGACATAAGCTCTTGCCAGAATTTTGAAAGATACCTCCAGGATCTCTTGAAGGAAGGACGCTGCACCGAGTATGTCATAAAAAAGGCAACGGATCGCCTCGAAAACAAAGACCCCCAGGAACCCGCACAAAAGATGATCCGCGTAGACACCATCATTGCCGAGTCCGAGTTGCAGGGAACAACCAAGAAACTGAATCAGTGGCCAAGTCATCATCAAAGACACAAATTTTTTGGTTAAAATTCGGCTCAGTGCTTACTTTGCTCACATAGCATCTTTCAATAGGATTAAAGATGTTTTTTTTCAATGTCTAATGAAATTTTCTTACCGCCTACGCTTTTGTTTAGAAAGTACTAAGCCTTCGCCACGCGAAGCACTCCAAGCCTTCGCCACGTGAAGCACTCCAAGCCTTCGCCACGTGAAACACTCCAAGCCTTCGACACACAAAGCACTCCAAGTCTTTTCCATGCAAAGCACCTGAGTCTTCTCCAGGCGAAGCACTCTAAGCCTTCGTCACGCGAAGCACTCTAAGCCTTTGCCATGCCATGCAAAGCATTCGAGTCTTTACCACGTGAAGCACTTTAAGCCTTTGCCACACAGAGCACCCGAGTCTTCGTCATGCGAAGCACTCTAAGCCTTTGTCACGCAAAGCACCAAAGCCTTCGACACACGAAGCGCTCCAAGTCTTTGCCATGCAAAGCACCCGAGTCTTCGCCATGTGAAGCACTCTAAGTCTTCGTCACGCGAAGCACTTTAAGATTTTGCCACGCAAAGCACCCGAGTCTTCGCCACACGATGAACTTTAAGCCTTTGCCACACAGAGCACCCGAGTCTTCGCCACGCGAAGCACTCTAAACCTTTGCCACGAAAAGCACCAAATGCTTCACCATGCGAAGCATACTAAGCCTTTTCCATTCCAAGTAAGCCTTTGCCATGCAGAGCACCCGAGTCTTCGCCCCGCGAAGCACTCTAAGCTTTCATCACGTGAAACACTCTAAGTCTTTGCCACGCAAAGTACCCGAGTCTTTGCCACGCAAAGTACCCGAGTCTTTGCCACGCGAAACACTTTAAGCCTTTTCCATGCAGAGCACCCGAGTCTTCACCACGCGAAGGACTCCGAGCCTTCATCACGTGAAGCACTCAAAGCCTTCACCATGCGAAGCATACTAAGCCTTTTCCAAGAAAAGCTCCCCTAAGCCTTTGCCATGCAAATCACTCGAAGCTTCGCCCCTTGAAGCACTCTAAGCCTTCACTATGCGAAGAACTAAAAGTTTTTGCCATGCAAAGCACAACAAGTCTTCACCATGTAGGCCACGCCACGACTTCACCACGCGAAGTGCACAAGGCTCGTCCCAGCGCGGCACATGAAACCATCCAAGAACTTGACTTGTTGGAGTCGGAAAGCTACTAAAAAAATACTTCCAACCCCACCAAGAGGGGCAACCACCAGGCCATGACAAACAGTGGGCAAATATTTTAACATGCGAAGTCCAATTCTGGATTTCAGTCCACGAGATCGAGATTCACTCGATCATAGATCGCTCAATTTTGCTCACCCTGACATGAGCTTGATGGCCCTAAAAATACGAGGAAGTCAGATTTCCAACGCAATTGACCTCACTCAATTCTGAGTTGTGACGAGTTCCCAACGAACATTTTTGTACACCAAGGTCAACTGCAAGTACCAGCGCACGAGTACGAGGTTAATTCAGTCATAGACCACTGAATTCTTGTCACCCTGACCTGAGGTTGACATATTTAGAAAGCTATGGAAGTCAGCTTTCCAACGCCATTGACCTCACTCAATTCCGAGTTGTGACGAGTTCCCAGCGAACATTTTTGTACACGAAGGTCAACTGCATGAACCAGCGCACACTCACAAGATTCGACCAATCCTACAAGGCTCAATTCGGATCATCTTGGAACTAACGTGGTGGCCGTAGAAAGGTATGGAACTCAGCTTTCCAACCCCATCAAGGGCACTCAATTCGGAGCTAAAACGAAGTCATAAGACTAATTTTACTATACAAAGGTCAAATCTCCGAAAATCACAAAACACTCAAAAAAAGGTGGAAGGCTTCTATTAATGAAAATTAAAGAAGTTGGCAATTCACAAGTTGAATGATCAAACATGTATTCAATGCTAAGATCAAGCCATGGGCCAAGAAGGATCATGAAACTCATCACCAGGAACGGTACGACCTCAGAGTCTCTCCGTCAACCCGTGAGCAAGCCTTGGAGGCCTTCAATCATCTCATCGTGGACTTCCAGTGACACATCGTCCATGACCTTCTTCAAACAATGAGAGCAACCTCCTCAACATCGCCTACTTGGCATAGATGGCATCCCCAAACTCTCTTCCTTCAATTAGTTGATGATGTGCAACGTCTCGAGCTTTGCAGGGGGCATGATCGATCATCCATGCTCCACCTTGTTACCACTACATTTTGAGCTCAACAAAGCCTTGAAGATCGAGTCTCTAGAAGGTCATCTGTCATCCAAAGCAACTCCTTGGAAGACTTCAGTTACTTCGTGACACTACATGCACTTCGCCTCGCGTCATGGGAAGCCTTGCTTCGAAGATGAAGCACATCTCACTTTATAGCTGCAACACACATTGCCTCGCATTTGGAACAAGCCTCATGCTGGGTTGTGACGCGTCGCACTCCAAGTGATGGGACTCCTCGCCTCGTACTTGCACATCTTGCCGTTTAGTTGCACCATGCATAGCCTCGCACTTGCAGCATTCCTCACCTCGCACTCGCAGCATTTCTCGCCTTGTAGTTGCACTCTGCTGCACCTCGCGTCGCACTCTACTGCACCTCGCCTTGCATTCTGCTGCACCTCGCATTGCAGTCTACTCCACCCCCCCCCCCCCCCCCGTTGAAGGCCTTGATGTTGGCTCCGCCCACACTTGAAGATGATGAGTTCGTCAGCTCGCCAAGCTCTTCTTTTCACAAAGTATCATAATCTTGTCAACTGGAGGAGTGTCTAGCTGTCAAGTCCATCATCTGTTGAAGTCGGAAGCTCCAACAAGTTCCGGACATGCCAACATATGGTACAAACTGAACAAAAGAATATATATATATATATATATATATATTAAAATATATAAACATATAATATATTTTATTATATATATTAAAATATATAAATATATAACATATGTTATTATATATATATATATTACATTCAAAACAAAAAGCTTTTGTTAAACAAAAGCAAAAGCAGTAGAAAGGTGACGACACCTATTAAAAAAAAATGAAAAATAGCACGCGGTGGAAGAGGAAAAAAATATATGCAGCAGAAAAAAAAAAAGATGATACAGAGGAGTATTGTCTCCTCTTCGGCAAAGCAAACGCCCGACGGCCATCAGGACAACGGAGCCCCCGGTCTACCTCAATTCCTTCCCGCGTCTCTCATGCGGCTTGTGCCTGCACGCGCAATGCAATCCTCCATTCCCTCTGCAACAGTTTTCCCTGCATCCTCTCTCCACCGTCTACCCGTCCATTTTGTTGCCTAGGCCCCCACGTTTTGCTGCGATTTTCTCCCGCCAATAGCATAGCAGATATCCCCAATCCAGCCAATGAGATCTCCATCTCTGCAAAAATCCAGTGAGCAACAAAAACGGAGCCAAAGTAATTACCTCCCAAACAGAAGCGAGAAGCAAGATTTTCTTCCACGGTGCACCTTCACCCATGAACAAATTCAACTAGGGTTTGATATTTTCTTTATAAAAATAAGGACAATATGCCTTCATTTAAATAAAGAAATTAAACAAACCCTAATAATTAATTGGGCTCACAAAGTCAACTCAAAGCTGAATTACAAGCCCAAAATTCTTTTTGAGACAAGATCGAGTTCAATCTCTAACTACATTCTGAAAAGAGGAGTCCTACTCCTATACAAAAAATTAAGATGTGATTTATTGGAACCACAAGGAGACTACATCCCTTAGGATTCTTCGAATTCCTAAGCGATGTGGGGGCGTTTGTGGAGCAATAAATCACCGGAATATTCTGGAGCCGCAACGTGGCCAACAATTCCCATGATGCCGATATTACCCTTGGCAAAATTGACATCGACATGTAACGGTCTCCGCATTAATTCAATATATTTACCAGCTAAATATATTAATTAATCAAATCAATGTCGATGATAAATAACTTTTCAGCGAATTATTTATTCATTAATAAATAAGTGATTATATTCGATACAGTCACTTATTTAATATTTTTCCCTTCAACTAATCAGACGCTCCGGTGACCTTCAAGACTTCACTATAAATAGAAGTTCGCATCTCACTTCTAAAGGTAATAAAAAACTACTGCAAACACTCTGTCGGTTTATTCTCTCAGAAAACTGACTTAAGCATCAGAGCGTTTATGGTTGAACCACCCCCCGGGATTCAACCTTAACCCCGTTTGATTTTCGTTCTTATGTGTAGGGATTGAGAAGGAACTCCACAGAGCCGGACGATTTCTGCATCAACAGGATACAAAACCTACTAGCAGTGAGCTCTAACTTGGTAGAGACGAATCCTAGTTGACAATATATGTCTGAGTTGTGGTGAGGAAGGGAGACCCAAACACATCCTTTCTTTCGATGTTAGTTTGCCCAAGTTTTTTGGCTCTCTAGTCCTTTACAGCTTGATACTTATTTGCTGGAGAGGCTAGGGGTGAGGGATTGCTGTGAACATCTTGTGCACATTTATGAACGGAGAGAGGGTGGTCTTGCTGCCATCCAATGGCTAATTTTTTGTCTCCAGGGCCTCTGGAAGAGTCGGAACCTAAAGAGTTTTCAGGATGTGGAGTCCGATCCGGGTCTCAAAGTGCGACAGACACAGGGAGAGGTGGATGAGTTTCTGAGTGACAAATGTGAGGATCCTATCTCGACTAAGCCTGTGATGTCGACGGTGGCTCTGCTTAACCATCATACTACTTGGCAGAGGTTCATGCATGGCAATCTGAAAGTAAAATGCGACGAATCCCTAGTGGCAAGCTCAGGACGAGGGAGTTTTGGCTGAGTCCTACAAACTTTTCTTGGTAGCTTTGATCTTGGTGGCGGGCGTGGAGATTTTCCATGCACTTCTAGTCTCCAAGGTGAAGCGATGGCGGTGGTAGCAGCGCTCGAGGATTGTTCTTTTGTTGGTTATAAACGAGTGGATGTTGAGACTGACTCAACATCCTTAGCAAAATCGTTGCTTGATGGTATGACAACGGATTTTTCAATTGAGAGCGTTGACCTGGATATCCTTGCTCTTAGTGATTTTTTTGATTTTATCAGCTTTAGGTTTGTTCCTCGGTCTTATAATAAAGTTGCTCACGTGACAACGTCTTTTGTTAGACGAATAAGGGGTGCTTATCATTGGGTGAGTTTGGAACCAATCTAGTTGTTCGATACCTTGCGGCGGATGTAAACGTTTCTAGTTGTTCTAACATTTGCTGTTGCAGCATACCTACACAATTAATTAAGCTATTAAAACTGAGATGGAATCAGTATATTGGCCTCTATCTCTAACTCCATAAGTCATAAGCTCAATATCTGTACTTGTATTAATACACTAGCTTCCACAAAAATCGACAAAACCAAAATATTAATTTTGACATAATTAAGGATTAGAGAAAGTTTAGATTTTGTAATTATATTGCTAGTGGAAGGGAAAGAAGCTACCGAACAAATCACAACTGGAAACAAAGATAGTTCCCTTATAGAGGGCAAGGCTTTAATGCTATGGAGCATTAAATACTAGAGAGATGGGTGAATGAGAGTGAGGTAGGCACCAAAACACGGAGGTAGGGATATTGAATGACTTGGATCTCTATACCATTCACTGGCTATTGTGAACATGCATTATGTTATCGTGAACATATATTATTTTATCGTGAACATGTATTATGTTATCGTGAACATGCATTATGTTATCGTGAACATGTATTATGTTATTCAATGCACTGGTATATTCATTCATGTTTTGGCCATATATTAGATAGTCAAATCGATTTGCAATTTTAGTAAGATGAGATTGTAATATTGCTTTGTAACATATGAATAAATATTTAATTAACGTCGTGTTAAAGTGCAAATGGTTGGTGTGTGTGTGTATATATATAAGGCATCAGCAACACTGGCTGTTGCTCTGGATGCTTTTGACACTTGGGCTCGGCATTTGAGAGAGAGAGAGAGAGAGAGAGAGAGAGAGATCTACTCGAATATCAAACACTTGCGTCCGAACACCGAACCCTAAAAGATAGATCAAAATTAAAGAATATGGGTGTGTTTGGACCACCATGTCCATTTGTCATGAAGATCCAAATAGAATTATGCTTCTTTGCTGCATGCCTATTTCCTAAGGTATACAATGTCGTGCATGTTCATCGAATAAAATATAGACAACTAGTTTGTTACTAAGAGTATCGAACAATTTATATATAAAACTTCACACACAAATGTGGAATTTTTATAATTTTTATAATTAAGAATTTTAAACCAAAGAAGAATCGAGAAGTTCAAGGAAAATTAAAACTGCCGAAGTTTTCAAATTGAAATCCTTAAACTGTTAAAAATAAATTTATCACAGTTATGTTAAATCCAAATACAGTGAACCAAAGAGGCCAAAATAAGCTCGAATGAGGTGTATGGAACCCGAAAACACCGGAAAATTGTGAAGCTGCCACGTGGCCCATAATTCCTAAAATGACTAAATTGCCCCCGACAATAATACAAATGACTTGTAGACACCCACACAATAAATAATCTATTTACCAGCTAAATACGTTATTTAATCGGGTTAAAAGTCTCCGTAATATTAATATTCTCCCCGAGAGTTAATTGTCATTATTCTAAATAACGGACAATTAAATATTGATATTAAATCACAATAATTATCATTATTATCATAATGAGCCATTATTATAATTATTAAATAATATATTTAATTAAAAATATATTATTTATTAATTACAAATTCAACCAACCAATTAGAACGCTCCGAGGCTCCCAAGATTTTCCTATAAATAGCGGAGCTCATTTCACTTTTCAGGTATTTCAGTTCAACGCTACTTAAACTCTTGAGATTTCTCTTTCGAAGTTGACCTAAGTATTGGAGCGTTCTTGGTCGAACACCCCCCGGGTCTCAATCATTGAACGAACGATAACTTACTGTTTGCTTGTTTGCAGGGATCCTTGAGTCTTTTGAGTTTAAAGGAGGAATTCAGCTTCAACAATTGGTGCTTTCATTGAGAGCTTGAAGATATTCAAGAAGAAACTCTCACGATTGTTCATCGTTCATCCAACTTCGTTCATCGTTCTTAACGTTGATTCGAAGATCTTGAACTTGTTCATCGTTCGACAAATTTCCATTCAAGATTAGCAGATCAAGTATGGCCAGGGTTCGACGATCTGTTCGTTCAGCTGGAGAAGATGTTTCTGCCTCAATTGCCCAGACGAGGAATGAAACACGCATTGAGACTCCAGAGGAACGCCCAACTCCACCCCATCGAGTGTCCATAGAAGCGCTCATGGAGAAGGAAGGAAGGATGTCGACCTTCAGCTTCGGAACGTTTCCTTCTCCAACAACCCAAGTGATCGCGATAGGGGAAGGAACTTCAACCTTGTAGCAAGCAGGCGGGCGGTTGATGGAAGGAATGTCAAGGCCAAGTCAGCCCACAACAAGCATGGATTTGTGGGACTACTTGGATGGGCTCCACGACGTTTGAGGAAGGAGTCACCACCAACATTCCCAGGACAACTTGGAGCAGCAAGTTGAAAGGTTGAGAAGCCAAGTTCAACTCGAGTCAGGCTCTTGCAGCGACTCCTAGCAGAAAGACCAGCCCGAGAACTAGAGAGACATCCCACTTCGCGTGGAGGGCAAGAGAGTGTTCCAAGACGTCTGGGGAAGGAAAGGGTATGATGCCAAATAATGTCACGAGACACTTCACTAAACAACTTCGGTGAAGAAAGTCACACTAGCCGAGCAAAGAGCCCACAACGCCAACGGCCATCGGTACATGATCGGCTTGGAAGTAGGATCGGGGCAACATCACTAGTGGAGCGCTCACATGGGAGCAAGGGCAGCACCAGACTCCACATAAAACTCCAAGACAATCTGCTTATGGAAGTGAGGGGGAGGATGAAGCTTACTCCCCTGCGCAACCCCAGAGGTTAAGGGGAGAGGCTCGAGGAGGTTCCCGACGATCGGCTCACAACAACTCTCCACTTCAACAAGAAGCGTTGCAAGCTATCGATGTCTAGGATATTAGATTGGCACCTTCGTGTTCAACGATATGGCGATCTAGAGGACGCTCTACGTCGCTAGATTCAGCTATCCACACCTTTCGTAAAGAATATTGAGGAGGAGCCGTTCTCTCAAAGGTTCGCAACGCCGAACTTCACTCTATTTGAATGAGTTTCCAACCTAGTAAAACACATCGATTATTATCGTGGAGTCATGGTCCCCCATAGACATAACCGTTTGAGCGGGTATCCGATAGATTCGGGGTTGGTGTACCTCGGTAATTGTGAGTGAGATTAGATGCCCTTTTGGCATGACTGTATACGCCTTGGTGAGCGTGCATGGATTGGTACATCTTGGATGACGTGTTTGGGAGTTGATGTTGTGTTACTGGTCGGGTGACCCTGGGATCTAGAATGGATGATGAGTTGGAATGATCGATTTGTCTAGTAAGAGATTAGACAAGATACCCCAGTGACAGATTGTGATGGACTGTGAACCTTGTAGTGGACTTGTTAGAGATGGATGTACGTACCTTGTACGGTGTACGAGGATTGGTACCGGACAGGCCGAGTGGTAGCTAGTGACGGTACGTGGGAGGTACCAGTGGTTTGGTTAAACGTGTTGGCATTCGGCTTAGTTCCGACACACTTGGAATTTGTTGTGAAATGGACTTGAGCTTGATATATGCCGCAGGGTTGGGTTTGCCCTGCGAGATGAGATCGTGTTATTGATCTTACGCTACTTTGAGTGACACCAATTGGCTGTTGATTGCCGCTTTACTGGGGTGGTAGAGCTTAGGGGTGACAGTTTGGCTGGTAGCGTCAGCACGGACTGACAAGTGAGTCTTGGTGACTCCCAGTGGGAGCAGACGTCCAGTGATTATTTTCACTCGAGGTGGTCGAGTGCGGTCGGTACGACATGAGACGGTAATGGGACGTCTGAGTACAGATGAGTTAGTTGGTTTACGGGTGTACACGTGTTGCGAGGTCGAAAAGTTTTCCACGAGGTGGATGTGAAATAAGGATAATTGAAAATTTCGAGAACGAAACTGGTTTTAGGAGGGAGGAACGGTTGAGTTTTGATCGGTTGGAATTTCGAGGACGAAATTCTTTAAGGGGGGAAGATTGTAACGACCCATCCCGGAATTCGGGATTAGATTAGTAACTAATCATGATTAACGGAGTTAATCGGTGATTAGTTGGGCGGAATCGGACGAACATTGCAAAATGACCGTTTTGCCCCTAGTCGTGGGCAAAACGTTGACTTTTTACTCGGACGGTCAAATGGACTTTGACCAATGACCGTGACGTAGTTTGGGACGTCACGAGTTCATAGACAGGTGGCACGTTCGATTCCGACGTTCGTGGTGAAAGTTATGACGTTCGATAGTCCATGGGTATTTCCGTAATTTGGACGAAATAAGGGAAAATGTTGACCTTTTGATCGGGAGGTCCGATGGCCAAGGGATAAGGACCGTTAGGAAGGTCTCGATGCCCTGAGTTCGTAGTCAGGCCGCACGTGCCAATCAGAGTCGGGATGACCGAGTTATGGGCCTGGATGCGTGAGGGGCATTTTGGTAATTTTCTGCACAAGGGCAGAATGGTAATTTCACAGGGGCTGTTGAACATTACTGTAGCAGCCGTGTTGAGTGGGAAACATATCAATGAACGGGTGCATTGTTTAAGCTTGAAATTGGAGTGGCGTATGGCTGAATTGTTAGTTAATGGATAATGGACTGTGTGGTCAGGTATGTGGGAAGCATGGGCAGTGCACGGTTGGGATTAAATATGATTTTGGGCTGTTTACGGGAAGCATTTCCCAATGGGGCTGAGGATGTCTCCCACAGGTTGTCGTCTATTTTGAACGGTTAGTTAGGTGACTGGTGAGTGTTAGGTTCATTATGGGTCGAGTGTGAAGTGAGGACTGAGGGCTGTTGAGAGAATTTGAGTACGGAGGAAAAATCGAATAATTGAGGGAAAAATCAAAATTTGAATTGTGTGAGGAATTGGACAAAACCAGGGACAGTAATCGTCTTCTGGGACCATTTGTAGATCAACCGTAGCTATTGGCAAGGGATTCGGTCGCTGTTTGGCCATGATCACAGGTTCCTGTTTCAGAGTTGTGCAGGGACTGTGGACGATCACTTCCAGGTAATGTCTTGTCCAATTGATCGCGTATTTCAGTTCCTCACTGTGAAGTTAATTTGAGTTTGATTGAGAAAACACAGAGTTTGGGTGATCACGGGTCGTGGGTCTGATTGTGGGACTATTTTGATGAATCAGGGACATAGAACCTTAATTGGATAGTTGAGGAATGTGTTAGGATAAAAAACGGATGCAATCAAGGTCGAATTGAAGGTTATCTGACCGGGTTGGACTCGCGGGTCGCAGACCCGTTTTGCAGGGAAACGGGCAAGGACGATGATGAACAGTGCATGTCACTGTAGCAGGCGCGTGAGTGTCACGCGCAGCCGCTTGCGGTGGCGCGTGAGTGTCACGCACAGCCGCTTGCGGTGGCGCTTGAGTGTCACGCGCAGCCGCTTGAGGTGGCGCGTGACGCCGCGTGAATCCGATTTTCGAGGTAAGTCCAACATGACTTTTGTCCTACACACTGTAACGAACATTTTAACATTGGTTTCGAATTTATCGGACACTGTTTCGAAGTTGTTTCGAGGATCCGAAGGTTTAGGTTACGTGTTTAATTAACGATTAATTCCCGAAAAATTATGGGAAATTAGTATGGTGTTATTTGAGACCTTAATGACCCGGGAATGTGTTTTCGGACAGGATTTGGGTTTTCTGGAAAATGCCGGAAATTACGGGAACGCGTGTAGCGCGAAACCGAGCCTTAAGAACGGTGTGTGAGTGGACGTTGCTTTCAAAATTTAATGCATGCATAAATATTTCCATGATTTTTATGATTATGATTATAAGTTGTGATTGATTTCGATTCCCGTATTTATACGTATTTTTGCTATACATACGAAATTACACGTATTTCGAGACTATGGTCACTCTTATGCTTGATGATGGTTTAACGAAAGAATTTGCCTAATTTGTGCGTATAATGTTTTATGAATTTTGTTTATGATTGTGAGTCTGACTCACGGTGTTGACACGGTTTTCGAGATTTATGCGGATTTGCACGTGTTACGGGATTTTGAGATTTCTGCGGTTTTCGAGATTTTGCGTATTGTAATTTGATCCAACATGAATTGTGCGTGTCATGTTTTAATAATGTCTTGAATATGAATGTGAGCATGATTTACGATGTTGACACGTTTTGCGCGATTGTTCTGAATATTGCACGATTTACGAGATTTTGAGTATGTTTGACTGGACCGTGATTTTGGTGTTCAAGATTGTGGTTTGATGTTTTGTTAATGAGATTTGAGAAATGAAGTGATTTCAAGGAATTAAAATGGATTTTGAAAACGGCGATTTCGGGCTCGATGCTCGGGGCATAAAAGTAACTTTGATTAACGAGATTTTGGTTTTTGGAAATTTAAAGTGGATTCTTGGTTTGGGTTAGGGATGATGCTTCCGGATGCCGGCTTACGGAATCATTATTGTGAATTCGAATTCGGGAATGGAAATGGATTTAATAAAGTGATTTGGTCTGATTTTGCATGCCCCGTGTTTAATGATGATTTGAATATGTTTTGTAAAGTATGATTTGGGGAATTGAATGTGAAAATTCGTACCATGAGTCCTATTGTGAAAAATGTGATTTTGAAATGGATCCCACGTTGTTGTGTTTGACAAATGTTTTGGGTTTAAAGACCCGTTGGAAACTATTTTGGGTTTAAAGACTGGTGTTATTGCTGGAGTACGTTTTGAGTTTAAAGACTCGGATAATTGATAACGGGGGAGGGCCCTTAATGAGTTTAAAGACTCAGATATTGTGATACCCCCGAGGCCTATATTGAGTTTAAAGACTCGTGAGTTTAAAGACTCGTTGATATCCCGGGAAGGCCTGATTATGCGCATGGTTTTGAGTTTAAAGACTCGGGCGCACTTGATATCCAGCAAAGTGTTTGACTTGTGATTTATTGTTAATTTCTGATGTTTGGTTGAGTTGGGCAGTGGCCCGGTATGTGGTTGATGGTTTTGGTTCATGTTGTGCATTTGGTTTTGATTCGTGGTTTTGAGCTGAGGCCCGGTGGTTATGATTGCGGGCTAAGACCCGATGGTTGAGAAAGGAAAAATGATTTTGAGTTTCATACAAGTTTTCCTTATGTGAAATTTGATACACGGTTTTTCTTATGTTGGAAATGTAACGGATTGAGAAATGATTTTTGTATGCATGCATTGGTTTTTACTTGGAGGGTAAAAACGTCTTTCTGTAACTGTTTTATACACTGATTTATTTTTAACCATTCACACCTTTTGGTTTTTATTGACCCTCTAGGTCGTGGTGCGTTTTTCGAGGCTGTTCGAGGGGCGGAGGCATGAGTAAGTACGTGTGGCTATCCTTGGTTTGGCAAGTACTGAGGGTAACTTAGGGATTTTAGACGTCTTGCCAGACAGGAGCAGGACCGGGCACAGTTATCGGTGCCGCTTCGGGGGCGGTCGTGTCAATGCTAGTCCACCAGATTCATAATGAGATCAAGGACAAACTATGGTTCAAGAAGCTAGAGCCGGTTAAAGGCGATCAAGAGAAGGCTGAAAAGACAAAGTGGTGTGCCTACTATGAGTGCTACGAGCATAACATCGAGAAATGCATATCCTTCGAGAGATATCTTCGGAATCTCGTCAAGGAAGGACATTGCGCCAAGTACGTCAAAGGGAAGGCCACAGATCGACTCGCTAACAAAGGACCAAAGGAACCTGTAGCAAAGGTGGTCCACATCAACTAGCTACATGTCAAAATTAGAGAGACGTAGAAGTATATGAGGCTTCATGTTTTCCTTTCAAGTTGTCTTCTAAATTCAAGTACCATGCATTTGAATTATCAATAAGATTGAAAAATTGTTCTGAATTCAAACAAACATATTTGTACATCATTTACAATTTTCAAAACTTATTCCCTCTAGCATCAAAGCTTTCGCCATGCGAAGCACCAAAGCCTTCGCCTTGCGAAGCATCCAAGCCTTCGCCATGCGAAGCACCTAAGCCTTCGCCTTGCGAAGCATTCAAGTCTTTGCCCTGCGAAGCATTCAAGCCTTTGCCTTGCGAAGCATCTAAGCCTTCGCCATGCGAAGAACCTAAGCCTTTTCCATGCGAAGCACCTAAGCTTTCGCCCTGCGAAGCATCCAAGTCTTAGCCATACGAAGCAACCAAGACTTCACCATGCGAAGAGACCAAGACTTTGCCCTACAAAGGACCCATGCTTTCGCCATGCAATGCATCTCAACCTACGCATTCAAAGCCTTCCACCTGGAAGGGCTCAAAGCCTTCCACCAGGAAGCACTCAAAACCTTCCACCAGGAAGCACTCAAAGTCTTTCTCTTGGGAGCACTTCAAGCCTTCTAAATAAGAAGAAAAAGCCCTTCCTTGAAGGCAACACCAAAATGAACGCCAAGTTAGCTGAAACCCAAATTTGGACGCCCATGGCTACAACGGGGGCATCTAATGCATGTGTTAGTTTGGACTCAATCAAAGCGCAGAGTAGAATTTTGCAAAGAGACTAGACAATGAGATCTCGAAATTCTTCATAAGTACTGTTTTCATTTATTTGAAAGATGGTTGGCTAATCACATATCAATTGCTCAAACCAATTATTGACTACAAGAAATGAAAATATAATCATTGGCATAACAAAACAAAAGCAACGAAGGATGCACGTCTGCAAAACCCATCTTTTTTTAAACTCTGCACACTCTTCTACTGAAGGTATGGGAGCATCGTCAAATAGAAGTTCGTCAGTTTCAGGAAAGCCGCATTTCTTAACCTCCAGCTCAGGCTCAAGCTCCATGTCTAGTTCAAGCTTCGGCTCTTTGGTGGTAATCCCTCTCCGACTCTCCGTATCCAACTTTTGCTCTTCATCTTCCTTAAAGCACAAAGTTGTGGGGGCATGTGATGGCAGCATGCGGTCAGCTCTCAAATTTTGGGATTCAACATCCAATCGTTTGACTTTCTCTTCGGAATCATGTAAGCATCCGCGCAGCTGGAACAAGCCCCCTACTGGGTTGTGACACGCCTCATATCAAGTGATAAGACTCCTCGCCTCCCTTGCTAAAAGCTTCGATGTTGTGCCTTGACCCTCATGTGTCAGGCCTTCTATCTTCCAAGCACCACATGCATGATCATTGGGAGCCCTTCTATCTTCCAAGCACTACATGCATGGTCCACCTCCAAGCTTTCTTCCTTCAATTATGCAATGGCGTACACCATCTGGAACTTCGCAGGTGGCATGATCGGTCCTTCGTCTTTATGCTCCACCTTACAGTCACCCCATTTTGAGCTCAACAGGACCTGGAATGTCAGGTCTCTAAAAGGTCCTCCGCTGGCCAAAACAACTCCTCGAGACGCTTCATCCACTACATGGAACCACATGCACTTCGTCTCACGTCATGGGATACCTTGTCTCGCCTTGCACTTTAGCACGTATCCCTTTGCATTCCAACGTGCCTAACTTCAAGTCATGTAGTGTCTCCCCTCTTGTGGATGAAAGCCTAGACAGGTCATGGTGCACCTTGCTCCTCACACGTCGAACTCTTCTATCCACCACGCACCAAGTGAATGGTCGCTGGGAAGAACACCTCAAGTCATTCGACGCATCACCTCCTGCTCCAATCTTGTCTTACCTTGCATTGTGGCACACCAAGTCTTGGCATGTAGAGTACCTCGCATCGAACTTGCAGCATGCCTCGTTTTGTAGTGGTACCATACCTCGCCTCGCAGTTGTAATGAGCCACGCCTTGGGTTGTGACACTCCTCATTTTGAATGATGGAACTCTTCACCTCCCCTCTGTTGAAAGCCTTGATGCATCATGTCATATCGCTCCCAATGCGCCGAGCTCTTCAATCCGCGAAACACCACGAGTGTGTCAATTGGAAAAGTATCTTGATGTCAATTCCACCCTCTCTAAAAGTCGGAAGCTCCAGAAAAATTCAAGGCACGCCACTAGATGGTCTTACAATTTGAGCTCCCACAAAATTGAGTATTCTGAACTCTCACCGAAAGCATTCCTTCATGCATCTTAAAATGATCATCTCAGAGGGTAGAGCACAATACCACTTGAATTATTGCAATTGGACTTCCACAGCTTCCAAAATCGTCGAAATGACAAAACTGAAAAATATTATATATTAGTTTTAAAAAAAAATGATATATAATTCTATATTTATATATATATATATATAAAGCACAAAGCAGCGCGCAGTGCAAGGGCGCCTTCTATATATATATATTGCTGCAAGCAGAAAGAATGCCGAAGAGAGCAAAAAAGAAAAAGAAAGCTAGAGTCAACTATCAACCTTTGTTGTCATCTCACAATACAAAATTCAAGAAAAGATTGATAGCAACTGCAAGGATGGAGCTGTGAACTTGACCAAGCCGAGTGACTTCTGCTACCTGAGAAGCACAGCAACAGACCCGCTCAATGAACACAAACCTCATGCACGCTGGCAAAGCCTCCAATCAACGCTGACTCGCAGACATCACCTTAGCTCCCACAACAGCAATGGTGCTGCCATTTGATGGGGCTCTCTCAAAATCCATCCCGCCACGCCATCTTTGTTAATTGGCCCTGCTTGAAGTTTGAGCAATGGTGCTGCCATTTGATGGGGCTCTCTCAAAATCCATCCTGCCACACCATCTTTGTTAATTGGCCCTGCTTGAAGTTTGAGAAATGAAATATTCAATGTCAACAATTCAAGTTGCACAAACATAAAAGAAAAATAATAATAAAGAGTACACTCAAATTCTCGATCTCTGCAAACGGCGGACCAACACCAATCCTCAACCTGCAAAGGGTAGAGGAGAAATATTAATCTGGCTCACGAGGAAAAAGAAGAGAGAATCTACCCACTTTCATCTGCAACCAAAATGGAAAGAGAAACGGAAGGAAGAGACAATTTTCTTATTCCCTAGCGTCTCCAGACATGCACCGACAAGCCTTGCAAGCCGCCTTCATCACCCCTAGTCTGCAAAAGCCTATTTTAAAGAAAAACCCTTCAAGTTAATGAATGAATTGATGACTGCTCCAACACCTTTTAATTCCTCATCAATGGAAAAAATTAATTGGAGGAAGAATTAAATTGGAGGTTACAAAACTCCAACAATTAATTGGGGAATTGATTTCAAATGAGGCCTTTGATCAAGTCCAATCAAGGAAGTGTAGCCCAATCACATGGCAGACTACGAGCCCATAACATATATGCATAATTTAAAATAAAATTCCGAGCTCAGTGGAACTTTTAGGGCACAAGAATGACACAGGACAAGACGGAGTCCTGCTCCAAACAAGATTTACTGGGATTACCAAAAACTTACTTCCCTTAGGATTCCCTGAATTCCTAAGCGAAGTAGGGACATTTGTGGAACCTGAAAACACCGGAAAATTGTGAAGCTGCCACGTGGCCCATAATTCCTGAAATGACCAAATTGCCCCGGACAATAATACAAATGACTTGTAGACACCCACACATTAAATAATTTATTTACCAACTAAATACGTTATTTAATCGGGTTAAAAGTCTCCATAATATTAATATTCTCCCCGAGAGTTAATTGTCATTATTCTAAATAACGGACAATTAAATATTAATATTAAATCATAATAATTATAATTATTATCATAATGAGCCATTATTATAATTATTAAATAATATTTTTAATTAAAAATATATTATTTATTAATTACAAATTCAACCGACCAATTAGAACGCTCTGAGGCTCCCAAGATTTTCCTATAAATAGCGGAGCTCATTTCACTTTCCAGGTAATTCAGTTCAACGTTACTTAAACTCTTTAAATTTCTCTTTCGAAGCTGACTTAAGCATTGGAGCGTTCTTGGTCGAACACTCCCCGGGTCTCGATCATTGAACGAACGATAGCTTACTGTTTGCTTGTTTGCAGGGATCCTTGAGTTTTTTGAATTTAAAGGACGAATTCAGCTTCAACAAGGTGTTTTAGAGATTTACAAATCTCACGCACTAATTAAGGAATCTATCGAATCTGAACTAATAGCACTAGAAACACGATAGTGTGTAATGGCACTAGAAACATGAAGGTAGCTAGCTAGGTCTCTTGCAAAGTGGCAAAGCTATAAGGCTGCAATCAAATTAAATTTTGTGATCGATAACACGATATGACACGTGATTTTGGAAATCCAGTAGTGAAAAGTGTTTCAAATTTGCTCTTGAAGTGAGAGGCAACCCCATAAAGGTTGTGGTGGGAAAGGGTTAATTAGCTAGCTTGCTAGCGCAGTTATCATATTCATATATAAGATTGAGAAAGAGCATCTCTAGGACAAGAAAAAAGGGTTAGAAATTTGTGTTGATAAAGTCTAGAAAAGGGAATAAAGATTAAAAAATAATGCTTGTTTCTTTAATTTTACTTCTTATTTTCAAGTCCCTACTTTAACTTTATGAATGCAGGGATTGAGTATCCTAAGAGGGACTTTAAATTTCTCCTTTCAATTTGAGCAACAATACTGATAACAAATTTATGATCAACAGTCATAGGTCCATGGAACTAAATGAAGTTGGAAAATTTGAATGTACCTCCAACTAAGTATGAATGTGGGAGGATTGAATGTGATTTATTTGGAATTCAATGTCCAACCAACACACTAGCTTACTCCATTTTAGTACGAATGTGATTGCCATGATCCACGAAGATTAGGTGAAGAATGTTTCCAGAAGGCATTCTTTTTTATAGTCAAGTATTGCTTTGCAAAGTAATTAAATGAGGTACGTAATGTTTTCTTATGGCACACGATGAATTAGTAAGAGAGCACACCTAATAACTTCGTTTGTAATTAGAATTAATTAGAGTATTTTTATAAAATTTTGTTGTCAGGCCGATATCCAAACATTTGAAGTCTCAAGATGAAAATAGAAAATGTGCTCTTAATTCAAATATTGAAGAATTAAAAACGTAAACGTTTATGGACTGATTATTTCATTTTTATACTATAAAGTCTCGTTAAAACTTTGCTAGGGAAAACCTATTGGAACAAGCCCTAACAAACAAAAATAATATAATATCCAAAACATTGCATTTAGTTAAAAAAAAAATCAAGTTATATATTTCTATGAAAATGTCCACATCGGAAACTATTAGACTAAATTTTTTATATTCAATATAAGCATTTAGTCTTCAAATAAGAGCTAAATAATTTGAACCAATATCAAACTTACATACTCTTATATTATTTATTTATCCACATACTTTATTTATTTATTAATTTATTTATTATATAATATATTAATAATTTTGGACTTATTTTGAGCCCTATAATATTTAGGGCTCAGACCTTGTACCTCTTAGGCCCCCTTCTGACCGGCCCTGGTTCGATCTAGAATGTTATATAATACATTAATTAAATATATCAATGTAATTGGCTATCCGCGACTAATAAAATTTCTACATTTGAGAAAACAAAGCTAGTTAAATTTTTTTTATCTGAATCCCACCAAAATATGAATGTTGGAATTCATTGTCCAACCAACAATTATTCCATTTTAGTACTGTCAGATTTCCAGTTTAATAATCAACACATTAACAGTAGGTTTAACACAAAACTCTTTTCATTCATGGCATTGGGACAACACATTATGTTGATATAATGGTGATGGGATTACAATATACACTAAATATCGATATTATTCTTTATGAGAGTTAAACTGTAAATCGACTACTTACATAATGCGTGAAGAAGAATACATTTTAGATAGAGAAATTAACTCAAATTGGCTCATTACATAGAAAAAATATATAATGTGACCTGTTATGAAGGTATATAATAATATCAAATAAAAATACCTCCTTTGCTTCAATCGAATAACTCAAAAATCCTATATAATGAAAATACATGAAATAAAAAAAGAAACCATTCCACTAAATTAGGTATACAAATAAAAACCTGAAAATTATAGGCACCAATTGAACACAAAGAAAAGACTCGATTTGAAAGAAAAAAACTAGAGGATGTACATAGGTAGCATCTAATTATAAGTTTCAGAATATATAGGACTTCTGCTCGGAGGGAATATGGGGTTTTTTTTCTTCCTAAAACGACAAGTAGGTTTTCTTTTGAACGGATAAATAGATTTTTTAGTTTAATAAAAGATAATAATATACATGACTTAAATAGCATGCCTTAAAGTTTATATAAACACATAGGACTAAAAAACTGACACTGATTAAATAATTAACAGTAAAAAACAGATCTGGATCTATAATAAATGTACATATTTACTGTAGTGGACTATTTTATATATTGAATTCTAATAAAACGACCTATACATATATAATTATACCAATAGAAAATGGCATATCAGCCATCGATAATTCTGTATTATGTATCCTAAAATTGAAAGTCACACTTACGATGATTTATAGGTGGAAATAAATAATGTAATGAATTATTGGCACCTGCTCTAAATATCGATCATCCTCTCCTTTTGTTTCTTTGTTTTTTTTTTTCCAAACTCCTTTTTTCTTTGTCAACTTATTACCACACTATTTCTATAGCTCCTGTCCCCTTCTATTTCCCCAATAAAAACACTAATTTCATAAATGCATGAATCATGATAGTATTAGTATTAGTATATGTGTAAGCAGAAAATTACAGATCAAAGTTATAGTGGTTCTAAGTTGTAACTATTGTGGAGGAATTGGCAGTAGTTAGGCCAGTACTGGACATCGGATTTTATTAGATTGATAATAATAACTTAATAATTACACACATATATATATATATATATATCTAAATTGTGTTATGCATGTGTTAATGAGTTGGTAGAGGTTGAAATAGAGGTGGTGGCGATGAGAACCGTAAAGGTGGAGGTAAAGGTTGATGTGACGGATGAGGTGGTGGAGGTGGTGGTGGAGGTTGTTGAAGTAGAAATCGTATTCGCTGCGAAAAATCTTTACATTTCTGCAAATAGTAAACAATCAGCTATCGTTGTCTCGGTCGATTACCTGGAGGGTTGTTCGACCAAGAACACTCTGAATTAATCTTGGAGTTTGTAACATCAAACTTGTTTAGTCTTTAGTGTAGAATAAGGGTCCATTCCTTCCGTTTATGAATTTTGATTTAATGGATTTGTAACTTCCATTTTCATAAAACCAAAACCTCTCCATATTTTCTTGTTTTGTCGTTGGAAAGAATGAGCAGTGGAGGATCCTCCACTTAACTCACCCATTAAAGTCCGTTTATGATATCTGGGGACGTTTTAGTGTTGTCCTCTACTACTTATGCAACATTTGTCAGCTGTTAGTCGATGAGGTTTGCACAGTGTGGAGAGTGAAGAACAAACTCTGATGTCCATAATTTGTTTTTTCGTTTTCCAGTGTCCTTTCCTTTTTTTTCTGGCCTAGTTTAACGTATAAAGTTGCAGGTGGTAGCGTGTTGAAGATGCAATACCACCCGGATGTCAGAGGCTTGCATTTGGTGTGCACCCGCTTGGTTGGTGGCTTAGGTGCGAAGAAGCTGGAGCGATGCTTGTCATGGCATGTCAAGTCAGGAGACCTGAGTTGCTTGCCTGGCTCGGCTCCTTCACGCACCAGGAGGACTGGACCTATCTGTGGATTGGCGCATCTGCCAATGGTGATATTTTAAAAAGTTGCAACTCTTCTTCCATGCAATTGCAGCAGTATTTCCGCTACTTTTTTCCTCTGCTATCAATGTGACATCTTTCTGCTTCATATATATATTTATAATACTGATTCGGGCAAGGCCTGATGTTGTGACATGACCCATCCCTAATCCCCCCGGATTATCGTGGGATGTTCTGCTCCCGTCTGACACTGCATGTCAAACCAGAGATAAAACCGTAACTCACTCGGGGTTTCCAGAGTATGCAGTGTTGTGTGATGTCTCTGTCTATACTACAGTCCGCATCCGCGATCAACCTGAAGGGTATAAAAAAACATTAAAACTGTGAGTGGACAAAAATAAACAGTTTATAAAACCACTTAACGAAAAAGACATTTATACTCTTCAATTAAAAACATGCATGCATCAGAAAACAGTATCACAAATACTTTCTTAAAATCAATCATATTGATTTTCAAATCAATAAGCAGTGAAAACATCTATACATAAAGCAATAATCGAAAGCATGATCAATCCTCGTATTGCACATCTGTCAAATACTGTCATATCACCTCATCATCAGTCACATCATCCGTGTAATGCGTGTAAATAAGCTCCAAGACTGCTCAAGTCCGAGCACATCACCGAGAACATATCAAAGGCAGACGTTCCAAATCGTCGTGAACAAATCAACGAACAATACCATATATCATAAGCACTCCCAAGTTGAGCCTCCCACAGCTGCACGACAAGGGCAGTGCATCGTGACCATGGAAGTAAATATCGGTGATGTCGCCGATATTTCGGTCGACATATCGAAAAATGGAGGAGTCGACATCTAAACAGGGGGGAAGAAATTTCTTCCCGCAATTTCTACAATTTTGCCAAGTATCGATGGATATCGACGAAATCAGCCGATATTTGACGATATCCATTAGGAATGTCGACGGTAAGAACGGAGCGAACAAAGATGGTGAAAGATTCGCCTTGTCCAAATGAAGAGAACGGAGGCGGCCTGGGTCGGCCAAGAATGTCGGAATCGAGGAGGGACTCCGTTTGGTGCCGTTGGTGAGCTTGTTGTTGGTTGGATTTGAAGGAAATAATGATGGTTGATGTTCTAGTTGTAGAGAGGGAGGGAGGAAGGAGAAGACTTGGGGTAAGGGAGGGGAGGGGGGGGGGGGGGGGGGGGAACGTAAAATTGAAGGGAAAAAAAGGTGTGATGTGCTGATGTGTCAAAAATCGTCTGATTAGGTGGATGTTTGTAACAATAATTAATAATAAAAAAATATACCATGTTTGTAACAATAATTAATAATAATAAAAAAGATACTTAATAATAAAGGTGTGTATGGCGTGTAAATCGTTTTCCATAAAAATTCTCAACCATCTATATTATTATTATTATATATTATTTATCTATCTTCATGGATGTAATAATAATAATAATAAATAGTTTATAATTTCAATAATTTTTTTACAAAATAAAAATTCTCAAGAATTCAGTTTTCGCGTTTTGAATTTTATCATTCAATTATTGTAATTTACTTCAATTATAGTAATTCACTTCAATTTATATTTATGTTTAAATATTTATATTATTAGTTATCTGCAGAACCCTATTGTATCATATTATTCATCATATATTATATCAAATTGATTTTATAATTTTTGTTAGTCCTATATAACCATTATTGGGTAATTAAATTTTTCCCAAAGTTCCATTCCAAATTTCCAACTTTTAGATCAAATTTCCATCATTTTTGTTGACCGTAAACGATATCGATATCGATATTGGAGTGAGATATCCGTCGATATCGATAGATATCGATATTGGAGTGAGATATCCGTCAATATCGATATTTCAATCCTTGATCGTGACGTCTTCGCACGGGGGGGTGGTTGGGGGTGGGGGACACAGTGTATCTCGGAGGCGAGCAACAACCATTGGGACCTCTCCGAGGAAACATATTCACACCGGAGTCCCTCTCTGGAGATACACATTAACACTGGAGTCCTATCAATCTCAAAATGATGATCTCAGTGAAAAAATTTATCAAATCAAATCTAGTTTTTTGCGTACGGTCTCAGCCCAAAATCAATCTCGTAGGGTCTCAGCCTAAAATCAATCTCATAGGGTCTCAGCCCAAAACCAAATCACGTAGGGTCTCCACCCCAAAATCAAATCACATAAGTCCGCCCAAAACATAGCTGTCAAATACACATGGACTCACACACAGAGTCAATCTCTTTTCAACATGGTTACAAGCTCGAAATATCATTTCATAAATCCGAAATAGGGTCACAAGCCCGAAATATAATTTCCAAATCCCAAAATCATTTCACTATTCAAATCACTATTCAAAATCACATTTGACTATAATCCAAGTCAAAGTCAATAATCAACTGGATGTCAAACTTGAAATAGCATTTCACGCATCTCCGTGAAATCACTCAAAACCAAATATCAAAACATCATTCAAATCATTGAAATCTCAAGTACGTAGAAAACGTGGCCTAAGCCCAAGTATCACATAAAACGTAAATATCGAAATACGTGCACAATAACATTTTCCACGAAATGATAAACAACATACTCAAATCATTATGCAATTATTGCATTTCAAACCATGATCATAAAACATCTAAAACATTTATGCATGCATCATATTTATAAGACAAATGTCCACTCACAAACTGTCCATGCTGCGGGCTCACAATCCGCGCCGTAAGCTACTTCGAGGTTAATACAATGTCTCCGGAACGTCCGGGCCTATCCAAATAATACCCAAAGTCACTAACCATCTATCCAAACCATAAACCCCCAAAACTCCTAGAAAAGTAAACGTGTCTCGAACACGCTTCCCGAGGATAAAAACCTCCAAATGACGTATCAAACGATCTCCGATCGACTTGAAACCACCACCATTGGATTCAGATCGTCGAATTTTTTTGAACAAAATTGGTTTGACCTTGAAACTCGTGCCCATGCGCCCTCGCGCATGGGTCAAAACTCACACGCGCCTGGTCAACGCCGACGTCATCTGCTGACGACAACCCTAGCTGACGTCACTATTGACGTCAGCCCGACATGTCTAAAATCTGTCAGGCTAATAATGTGCCACGTGGTACCACTTCACTGGTCCACCTGGCCTGACATGTCTGATGTGGACTACCACATCAACTGACATGTCACCTGACAAGTCTTGACACCATGCCACGTGGCACCACCTCACTAGTCCATGTGGTCTGACAAGTCTAACGTGGCACTGCCACATCAACTGCTGACTGGACTGACATGAATGATGTGGCATGCCACGTCATCATCTTCAACCCTCAATCGGGTCGACTCGCGACCTTGTATCGGGTCGTTTGATTCGCAACCTTGACCCGACCGTATCATTGCCGTTCGACCACCGTTTTCCTCCATTTTTCTTTCTACACACTCGTCTCACTCTCAGGAAGCGATCTACAACCTCAAAACTAAGAAACCGTACTTGTTAACGGTTGGCCAACCTCGAATCCTCATGGGTCACCTATAACCGTCCTTCCAAGGCTGTCTAGACGTCCATTTCCTTCCATTCATGGCTCTTTGAACTCGTCCCAACTCGAGGAACACAACCAGGGCTTCAGTTCCTATCTAAAATGTCTAAAAACCAAATTTGAATTTAAAAAATAAATGTGTTCTGGGTTTACCTGGGTTTCACGGGTTTCAGGCCACCACCACGACGGCTCCACCGTCCTTCTGTCTATCACGACCTCGCTCAGCCACTCTATGTGGTCCTTAACTAATACTAGATGGAAAGGATGAATTGGGGAATGGG
This sequence comes from Prinsepia uniflora, assembly GCA_032719365.1. Taxonomy (NCBI): domain Eukaryota; kingdom Viridiplantae; phylum Streptophyta; class Magnoliopsida; order Rosales; family Rosaceae; genus Prinsepia; species Prinsepia uniflora. The sequence continues at coordinate 22,588,797 of CM064862.1, forward strand.
GTTTCGGTTTGGGTGAATGAAAATGGGAGAAGGGAGAGGTGAGATGCATGTATGAAGATGAGGATCAATGGATAAGTGACACTTGTTACTCATCTATTGGTCCAAAGCTGATATTTTGGGCACACTCAAGACAAACCCAAAAGTCAACTCCTCGTAAAATGTGCAATTGTGAATAGTATGAAAAAAGTTTCTTGACCCATAACTTTCCCGTACGATGTCTGATTTCAATGCGCCACTTGTTTACGGACTCGTATCATCTTGATCTACGTAATGAATCTCAGTCCACGTACATTTAACATCCCGGGTCAAAAGTCAACATTTTCACCCATGTAGGGTAAAAATCGTAATTTCACCTCGATCGTCTGAACATCCTCAATAATCCGCAACTAATACTTAATTAATCTCGTAGATTCGGGACAAGTCGTTACATGTTGGGCAAAAATCTCATCAATTTTTTGTTTCTCCTTGCAGCAAGGCCTGATGCAGCTTACTATATATAAATATGTACTGACATCTTTTTGACTCTTTTTTTCTTTTCTTTTCTTCTATCTTTGTTTACGCTGCAAGTGCAGCTTATATATATATATATATATATATATATAAATGTATCTATTTTTTTTTGTTTTTTTTTTGGAATTTCGCTTTTTTGAAGATTCCAAGATCTACGGAAGTCTGATTGTGATGATTCAAGTGACAGCGCGATCCATTTTCATAGACGGTCATTTCAAGATGCATGAAGGACTACTTCCAATGAAGCCTTGAATAATTTATTTTATAGGAGTTTCCCATTTGTAGATACGGAAGCTGACACCAATATATTTTCTTGGCAAGCGTGGTGGTTGGCTAGTACGTTATAGCCGAGGGGTGAGTCCACGTGTTCACTCATGAGTGGTTGGTCAGGTAGATGGGGCTCGCCATTGTTGGCGGCTCTGTTAGTGGTGTTGTTGGCTACCACCTATTAGGCACAGATTGGCGTGAGGGGCCGTCGGTGGACTGCTGCAGAAGGTGTCGGGCTTTAGTTGGAGGGTCATTAGTGGGATAGTGCTGGTTAGCTTTTGTCCAATCTTTGACGAGACATCTCCACGTGTTCCCCACTAGGTGATGTGTCAAGAAGGCGGGTCCTAACTTTATCGGAGGCTCTGTTAGTGCCAATGGAGATGTGGTATGTATTTAGCTTAGATCAGAGGTTGAGGCTTGGGTTTCCTTGTCAAGCACATCAGTTAGTTGGTGCGAAGAACATTCTGTGATTGACATTAGCATTGCGAGGTAGCTGATGTCAGTGCAGTTTGCATTTTCATGCCATGTGTGGGTGGACTTATAGAGGCTACCGGCACAAGTGGATTCTAGTTGTCATTCTCTATCTACTTGGCAAACCTGCGGTTTGGCAGCTAGTGGCCTTCGACTTGACTCAATGATTTTGCCGCTTCATTCATGGACACGACTCGATCTTTAAAGCCCTGTTGAGCTTGAAGCAGTGTGGCATCAAGGTGGGACAAGACAATTGTGGGTTTGTCATGTCCCATGTGGATCTTGCGATGTCGCTCTTTATTATCCTAGTCAGCTTGAGGAAAGATAACTTAAATGTTCTATCTATGAAGATGACACAACTAGCAAAGATGTCCATGCCATTTTCACTGCAAGAAGTAAGAGAAATGATCATTGATCTTAAGACAAGCAGTATGTTAACATAGGGTACTAAAGATGTAGTCGCTGTTCTGGATGATGTCAAAACTACCCCCATTTCTCATGAGAGAAGACCTTGAAAATTTAAAATCATATTTTCTAGTAAGTGGTCGATAGACAAATTTCATTCTTTGATCATCAACTGGAGTTTGAAGTCTTCACTCTTGAAAACTTTAGACAATAGAAGGTCTTTTGAAATCTTGACCAAGTAATGGTTGACCGTTTCACTGCATCTGACAATTGTTGTTATCTTGAAGAAAAATATAAGTCAAGTCTTGAATTGCCTTCGAAGTTTGCTCAAGGCCATTTCTTGGTTGTTATGGCCTATCAAGGTCATCCAGCAGGTGCAGATTTTCGATCAGTCATTCCGAGCACTTACTTAAGTTCTTGGAAGTGGAAATTCAGAAATTGAGACTTGAACAGTTTTTACTATCATATGCCCCCTGTAAGACCCGGTCTTGGAAGAAAGAACGGTGAGCAAGACTCGTGAGCTTGAGAAGCAAGAACGGTGAGCAAAACCCGTGAGCTTGGAAAGGTAAGATCGGTGAACGAACCCACATCTCTCGGGGAGGGGAAGGTGAAGTACCTTATATGTGTGGGCTCGTATCTATCTAACATAAGGCCTTTTGGGAACTCAGTGGCTTTGGGGGGTATTGGAACCCCAAAGTTAAGCGAGTTGAGGCTGGTGCAATCCCATGATGGGTGACCTACTGGGAAGTTGCACGTGAGCTCCCGAAAACAAAACCGTGAGGGCTGGGCCCAAAGCGGACAATATTGTGTTAGATGGGACGGGTCGTGACAAAATGGTATCAGAGCCGGACCCTGACCGGAAGTGTACCAGCAAGGACGTTGGGCCCCAAAGGGGGTGGATTGTAAGACCCGGTCTTGGAAGCAAGAACGGTGAGCAAGACCCGTGAGCTTGAGAAACAAGAATGGTGAGCAAAACCCGTGAGCTTGGAAAGGTAAGATCGGTGAACGATCCCACATCGTTCGGGGAAGGAAAGGTGAAGTACCTTATGTGTGGGCACGTGTCTATCTAACATAAGGCCTTTTGGGAGCTCAGTGGCTTTTGGGGAGGGGGGGGGGGGGGGGAATTGGAACCCCAAAGTTAAGCGAGGCTGGTGCAATTCCATGATGGGTGACCTATTGGGAAGTTTCATGTGAGCTCTCGAAAACAAAACCTTGAGGGCTGGGCCCAAAGCGGACAATATTGTGTTAGATGGGCCGGATCGTGACACCACCCCCCCCCCCCCCCCCCCCCCCCCCCCAACTTTGCTCCGAAAATAAAATAAGGAGCTAAAGTTGGATATGACGAGTTGCAATGGAGTCCCATCTAAAGAGTTGGAGTTGGAGCTAGAGGTTGAGGTTGGTAATATTGGATGATTTTTCCCCTACTTTCAGTTGAAGAATGGACTGAGTCCCAAGGATGATAAGAATGGATGCCTTGCCTTGTCTAGGATTGTACTTTCATTTCAATATTGAATACCTAGTTTGAGCAATCGACATGTGATTTGCCAACCATTTTTCGGATAAAGAAATGAAAATTTTGAATTTTGAATTCATGTGTGAAGCTTCCTCTACAAACTTTTTATTATTTGAATTAGCTTCGGAACTCTTAGTTTTGTCAAATGCCGCCATTGAAGCCATGAGCATCCACTGAGTTTCGACTCCAATTGGTCTAGAGTTATTCCCGAAAAGAGTCCTGGACTGCTTCTAGGATGAAGACATGGATTGCTTTGTGGAGGAAGGTTTTAAGTGTTTTCTAGGAAAAAAGGCTTTGATTTCTTTCCAGAGGACGAAAGCTTTGATACTTTAGTTGAGCGAAGGATTTAGATGCTTCGTGGGGGCAAAGGTTTGGATGCTTCGCATGGTAAAGGCTTGGATGTTTCGCATGTGTGAAGGCTTTGGATGCTCTACATGATCAGATGCTTGGATTCTTCACATGACGAAGGCTTAGATGCTTCACATGACGAAGGCTTAGATGCTTCGTATGATAAAAAGCTTTGGCTGCTTGGCATTAGCGAAGGCTTTGATTCTCCGCATTAGCGAAGGTTTGGATGCTTTGCATGACTGAAAGCTTTGAATGCTTCATGGGGGTGAAGAATTGGCTGCTTCGCGGGGGCAAAGGCTTTGATGCTTCGTAAGGGAAAAGACTTTGGCCGCTTCGCATGAGCAAAGGCTTGGATGCTTCACGAAGGCGAAGGTTTTGGATGCTTCGCAGGAGCGAAGGCATTGGATGCTTAGCGGGGCGTAGACTTTGGCGCTTAGCGGGGCGAAGACTTTGGCACTTCACGGGGGTGAAGGCTTTGGCTGCTTTACACGAGCGAAGGCTCTGACGCTTCGCAGGGGCAAAGACTTGGACGCTTCACGGCAATGAAGGCTTTGGGACTTCGCAGGGGCGAAGACTTTGGATGCTTGGCGAGGGCAAAGGCTTTGGTGCTGCGCATGAGCGAACGCTTTGGGTGCTTCGTGGGGGCTAAGGCTTCGATGCTTCACAAGGGCAACGGCTTTGGCTGCTTCGCAGGGGTGAAGACTTGGATGCTTCGGATGAGCAAAGGCATTGGATGCTTCGCCGGGGCAAAGACTTTGGTGATTAGGGAGGAGAAACTTGTTGTCTCCGCCGTGACTTCAGAATTCTTTGTTCTTCCCTTATTTTCCTTTCCTTGTATTTCATTACAATTCTTAATGCAATTTTTCATTATCGTGTTTGTTAATTAAATTATGAGTTAGTAGTTCCACTTAGAATTGGGGTCACTTAAAGCCATATATATGATGCATGTTTAGTTAGATTCTGGCTCTTGGCTTTGATTGCTATGCATGCTGAATTGGTATTGATTATTACTTTAAGTACTACTCTTTTATGCATATAAGATTAGCTATGTTGTTTGCATTAATCATTCATGGAATTACTTGACGGACCATTATATCATCTTGTAATTCGTAGCATCTTGAGCTTGGGGGTAAGAAAGAATCTTGCAATTGGAACTCATGACAACCTAGGAATGCACATTAGTCTTCTAGGCTAGTGTGGTGACATTAAATCCATTTAGTACTTAAGGCGTCATCTTAGAAGGTAGGTAAGAAATTCTAGGTAAACATCAAGTTAGGACATGTAACGACCCGGAAATTCGAAAAAGGAAAAATTTGGAAAATTTGAAAGAAAATGACGATTTTTCCCCTGGAATCGGACGAACGGTTGACTTTTGGTTCAAGTGGTCAAACAGACTTTGACCAATGATTGTGACATAGCTCGGGACGTCACAAGTTCATAGACAGGTGGCATGCCCGATTCTGACATTCGAGGAGAAAGTTATGATGTTCGGAAGTTTAAGGGTAATTTGTTAAATTGGTTTAAAAGGGTCCATTTGTTGACCTTTTGACTGGGACCTTATTTGGACTTTCTGTAAGTATCGTTGGATAGGTCTCGAGATGCTGAATCCGTAGACAGGTGGCATGCGTCAATTGGAGGTCGGATGTGTAAATTATGAGCTTAGAATGGTGAAGGGCAATTTGGTAATTTGTCAAAGAAGGGTAAAATGGTAATTTGACTGGGCTTTTGATGAGTCAATAAGGCTATGACTCACTTTGGTTGTTGAGTGACATATGTCACAGGCAGATTGTGGCTTAGTGGCAATCATCTGATAAGGACTAATTCGAATTTGTACTTGGACGGGTGTGTGTGCCTTTGTGAAAGACAAAAACGTAGCACCAGTATGCTCTCAATAGCAGGCTTCAATCTCCTTGTCTAATCGATTTGTGAGGGAAATAAAGAGAAGAAATGAGAGGATGAACTAAGAACAAGAAAGGAAAAACAATAACCCCTAAACCCGAAGACCTAAAGCCCGTGAAGGCCATACCTTTCAAAAATTCGAACTTGAATTTAGAGCTCGAGATGCTGCAAATTGAGATTGAATTAAGCCTTCTGGGATCAATTCGATCAGGACCATCTCAAAATTGATGCGAATTGGGGTCGTTTTGCTTTAGAACCGAAGGGGTGAGGACTTTGGATTGTTGAGATTGGGTTCGAGTAATTAGAGGAATCGGAGGATGAATTTGAGGTTGGAATTGAACTTAGAATAGTCCTACGAAGCTGTTGGCTGGATTAATTGAAAGAAAACGGGTCGAATTGATGAAGTTCGATAAATGAACAGCGTTCAGTGTTCTTCAAATAATCGAGTTTGAACTGATGGATTGAGGTAAGCTATAGTGTAATTGGATTTACAGAACCTAAATTGGGTCTATAACGATGCTAATGCACGATTAAATTGTAGGAATTGATGTCGAATTGATGGAGTCCTGAACGGGTTGCATCGCGGGTTGCAGGACCTGTTTTACAGATAAATGGGTGAGGACGATGCACTGTAGCAAGCGCGTGAGTTTCACGCGCAGCCACTCATGGTAGCGTGTGAGGGCGCGTGGGCCCGAATCCCGAGGTGAGTTCAACATGAAACTTGTCCCATTTAATGTAACGAACATTTTGATACTGGTTTCGAGGAAATCAGACATCGTTTCGATATTGTTTCGAGGGTCCGAAGGTTTATGTTACGTTTAAAATACGTATTTAAATCCGAAAAAAATGGGGGAAAATTATGGGAAGTATATTGAGATGTTAGTGACCCTTGATAATGATTTTGGACAGGAATGGTGACTTCCAAAATTTACGGAAAAATGTGCAGCTCGGAAAGCGAGCGATATGGACAGCGTGTGAGTGGACTTTTGTTTTCTACCCTGAATGCATGGATATATGTTTTAAATGCTTTATGATGTGGTTTGAAATGATTTGGCATGGTTAATGTTTCGATATGATGATTTCTGGATTTTAGGAATATTATATTGTTTTATATTGTTTTGGGCACGATTTTCAAGAAAACTATGATATTACTGTTTTGGGCGAAGGCCCGGGATCTGAGATTGGTTTTGACTCGGATTATGCGTCGGGAAATGATTTGATGAAATTGTAATGCTTGCTGGATACATTTTATGGATTTATGTGAAAGTGGCAACTGAGGTTGCGAGTTCACGAATTTGAGTGAAAATGATATTTTGGGCTTGAGACCAATTGGATAGTGATTTTGACTCGGATTTGGAGTCACATGTGAATATGATGAAATTGATGATTTTGATTTATAAAGTTAATTCTGGACACTGTTTTATGATGGATTTGTGGAACTTGCTTTGTGAAAGCTATGTTTCGGGCAGAGGCCCTATTGAAATGTTTTTGACTTGTTTTGAGATTCGAATGGTTTTAAAATGAGATTACTGGATTTGGTGACTGTTCCACATATACCATCCTTTGGGATTTGATGGTCTCCTCCAGACGTCGTAGATCTTGGAGTAGTCACGATCCACTGCTTGGACATGAGTAGCTCCGAGGGAGGCTCAATCTCAGGAGTGTGAGATTATGATGATATCCTCCAGACGTCGTAGATCCTGGGGAGGTACTTGGACATGAGACACCCGAGTTTGCACGCGTTGCATTGATATCGTGACGGGTTACTTGGATATTGAGATTGGATATTGAGGATTGGTGGTATTATGATTTATTGATATTTCTGTTCAGATACTTTATATCATGAACTGATTTGATGAACGTGAGTTTTATGGACCATGGGAAAACATGTTTTGATTTAATCGGTCCACTGTTCATACTTGATTTATTGCACAATATGGCTCATGTTTTATAATATGCATGCATGTTTGTGAAACTGGAGGGTAAGAATATATTTTGATAAATGTATTTCCAAAACCTTGTTTTGTCCACTCACACCTTTTATGTTTTATTGACCCTACAGGTCGTGGCGCAATGATCAAGGCTATTCAAGAGGTGGGGGCATGAGTGGGCACAGGTGCAGTCATCCCTTGCTTGGCAAGTGCTGAGGGTAATTTCAAAACTTCAGTTGACTTGTCAGACGGGAGCAGAACCGGGCACGGTTATCTTTGTCCTTCGGGGACGGGTCCTGTTAGGACATGCCAATTAAGATATGATAACAATGTGTCATGAACAAATATCAGGTCATTTGCATGGGCACTTAATTTAGAACTTGTATAGTAATTTGGTAAAGTAAATGTAACTAAGAATCACAATCGGTTGGGGTGGATAGTAAGTCTTGATTCGGCTTAGTTATAAAATCAATCAACCACTTTCACTCTTTTCATTTTTATTTGTTTCATAATCTTTGCATCTTTAAATTATGTTTATAAAATATGTTTCCCTCGATTTGACTTATCAAGCCAAAACAAGGGATTTTGGTCCTTCTTCGAATAAATGAGTAGGCGTGCCACCACCCGACCACCAAATGGTCTGAATGGAATTGTAAATGTTGAGTGCGTCGCTAAGATTGACTTCTAACGTCACGATTGTGCGACCAACCAAGGAACCTCTTCTTGGTCAGGGTTCTCTCATTCCCTCGGGGTTAAGTGTCAGGGCTCACCCCTAATCCCCCGGGATTAAGGGCTAAACCCCGCTCCCGTCTAACGTACGCATGACACGAGGGCTAAACAACCGCCTAACCTCCGTGTGACACGTAAGTCGGACAAGGGAGTTCCAAACCAACCACCTCAACAACCTCAAACTTCTCAGAGTGCACAGAGTCTACTGTGGATCGTATGTGTGATGTCTCCATCTCTCTCTCGACCAACAGCCCGCCCTGCAGCAACCTGGAGGGTATCGAAAACACGAAAAGACTGTGAGTGGACAAAAATAAAGTTTAAATTCAAAACAGTTATCGGAAAACACAAACAATTATACCCTCCGTGTTAAAAACCAATGCATGCATATCAATTACGCCATAAAACAATATACGAAAACCAAACACATTTTTCCTTTTTCCAATCCCGGGCCTCAGCCCAAAATCACCGAAAACCATCAAATCCGGGCCACTGCCCAAAGCATCATCATCAAAGCTAGTGAAACCCAAAACACATTTAAAGCCACGTTCTCATCCATCGAACCTGCTGGATCTATCCGAGTCTTTAAACTCCCGAGTCTTTAAACTCAATCCAGGCCTTAATCATATCCGAGTCTTTAAACTCCCGAGTCTTTAAACTCAAGGCCTACGGGGGAAAATCAATATATCCGAGTCTTTAAACTCCCGAGTCTTTAAACTCAATCCGGGTCTTTAAACCCAATCCGGCCGGTCCCCCGTCACATACATCCGGGTCTTTAAACCCAATATCCAGATCCAGCAAATCCAATCCCAAAACCATTTGAAATCATTTTCCATTTCCTCATCCAAACCCGAATCCGAAATCACTGGTCTGAAGCCTTTCCGGCATCCATGACCGTCATTCCGAATCCAGACCCAGAACTCATTTCCTTCTCATTTTCCGGTCCGAGTCCGCAACCATCATTCCGTAAGCTAGCATCCGGAATAACCATTCCGAACCCAAACCCGAAATCCGCTTCAAGTCCCGAATCAAATCCCGAATCGTCACCCGGAATTCCGATTCCGAAACCCGAAATCTCATTTCCGAAAACACCTTTGAACTGGGCCTCAGGCCCGAAAATACTTTTCAAAATCCTTTTACTTTCATTGAAATCAAATCGTATTTCAAATCCTGAAATCAATCATTAAAACCAGGTTCAAATCACAATATCCGTCAAATCTCGTAAAACGTAAAATACCGTAATTTCCTCGAAAAACGTGCACAAACCGTAAATCATCACAATCATAAATCAAATCATAGAATCAAGTATAGAAAAACATATATGCATGCATCAAGAGTTAGAAAGCAAAGTCCACTCACAGACCATTTCAGCGTCGCCTCGATACACGCGCACTTTTACCGTCCCCGGCCATTCACTATCCTCGGTTTCCCCGAACCTGTCCAAGTTCCAATATAAGGTCACTAACTGATTTACGATACTCATACTAAACTCTCATAATTTTCCCGTATTTTTAACTATTTTTAACCGAACCCTAAAACCTTCGGACATCCCGAAACATATCGAGTCGATGTCCGATTACCTCGAAACCAGTGCTAAAATGTTCGTTACATCGATTAGACGAATAACCCTGTTAGACACTTCCCCGGGTTCGGCCTCACGCGCCCACACGCGCCGCCCAAAGGGGCTGCGCGTGGGAGGCACGCGCCCAGCACAGTGTCATCGTCTTCCCTGGGAAAACCCGGTCCGACCGGTTCAGTTCAGCCGGTTCAGCCGTGAACCGGCGTTCACGGTTTTCACTCAATTTTAATCGGTTTTCAGTTCTAATTAGCCTAGGAGGTTCGTCCTTCCACTCTTAATCTACTAACCTAATCGATTTGTAACAAAAACCACGAATTCATACCTTCACGTTCAAGAATTTAACCCGTATTCTGCAACCTTAACCTCCATAGCTTTTTCGGCCTCCTCCAGCCTCCAAGTTCATCCTAATCAACTTGTTTCCCTTCCATGATCCTGTCCCAATCATTAGTTTGCGTCGTTAAGGTCTACAAACCCATAATGAAATTTAAAATAAAAACTTACCGTAACGGGTTTACCGGCCACCGTCCACGGCGAGCCACCAAATCACATCCATTCGACTCCCAGACGCCTCAATATCACAATGCCGTAACAATTTAAGCTCCTTAACCTTTATCTGTAACGTCCAATTGTGAAAGTAAAAACAGAGGACTTGCGGGTTTCTCTCAATTCCGCCACCGTCCCTTATTGTCGCACCTCGCCGTGACCACTAATCATTTGTCTAAGCTCCCTCCTCCTTTCCTTTCAGACCAAAAAGGCAAAGAATGAGGTTTGAGTGGTGTGAGGAAGCTAAATTCTTTCTGTTGCACACGGGCACTCTGCCGCTCGTGATATCAGGGCCACCGTCCACGACGGTGATTGAGTTCAGCACCACCCCACTCGTTCCATACTCCTCTCCAATTTTTCTTCACAACTCAAGGCCGGAAGATGACGATCAAGGGATCAAATTGACGGGTTCTCTCACGGTTGCACCCTTCCTCTGCTTCTTCAACTCAAACCAATTTAAACCGCCGTGTAAACTTGTGAGGCGGTCATCAATGTTCCACAACCATCTGGAGAGGGACACTTGTCAAACTCCTGATGGTTCCTTCTTCAGATGCAGCCAAGTGTCCCACTTGTATTGGGCACACTTCCCAATGCAAGAGAAAGACCAAAATACCCTTCTTAACTCCAAAATTACCATTTTACCCTTACCGTTTTAGACCCGTAACTTGCCCGTCCTAACTCCGATGAACACGTGCCGCCTGTCGTTGAATTCAGGACGATGAGATCTACCCAACGGTCCAAGGTCAACGTGTCAAAACCCGATCGTAGGAAAAGTCAACTCTATCCCCCCTAATTTAGTCAAATTACGGTTATGCCCTCAACCTTCCGAACATCATAACTTTTCCTCCGGTTGTCCGAATCGAACCTACCACCTGTCTACGGACTCGTGACGTCCTAAACTACGTCACAGTCAAGGGCTAACACTCAACCAATCGATACTTCAAAAAGTCAACTTTTTGTCTACTATTCACAAGGGCAAAATCGTCCAGTTACACAAAATTTTACAAAATTACCTTTTTACCCTTCCCAAAGGTACGGGTTGTTACATTAAGCGTGTTTAAGTTTTGAATTTATATGTTTTTATATTATGTGAAAGGAATGCAAGTGCAATAATTAAATTAAGTAAGAAAATTAATTATGCTTAAGAAAATAAACTTAAACGTAAACGTAATAAATAAATACTTAAAAAAAAAAAGCAATAATTAAGTTTGAAGACAAGAATAATAAACTAAGATTAATAAAGCGATTAAGTAAAGCTATTAAATAAACGCTAATGAAACGAACTTGAACCCAAATAAAGATTGGATAAAAACAAATTTGAATTTAAAGCAAAGTAATTAAAGGTGTTCTGAAAAATAACCTTACTCTAAAAAATGAAGAACTTGGCTACACTAGAACTTGAATGTAAAAATCTAGTCTAAGAATTGAAGAGGTGCAAGGTAGGAGTAAGTTTGTGTGTTTATGTTGATGTCTCTTTCTCTTTTTCACCTTGGCTATTTATAGCGTATAGCCAACCCATGAATTGGCCATGCTTGGCCTCCACTCTTCTGACTTGATAATTTTCTTGTTAAGCCCTTCCAAATCTTTCCAAGTTGAGCCACCCAAATCTTTCCAAGTCAAGCCACCGAAATCTTTTCAAGTCGGATTGGGAAAAAACTCGCATTGTTATGCTGACTTGACTCAAGGTCAGATTGATAACGAAATGATTGATTGAGAATCGATTAAAACCTTCTCTTTTGGAAAGATTCTATTTTGACATAATCTTGGCTTGATTTATTTCCTACTTCAACCATTTGAAAATCAAGGTCGGGTGAGGATTGATGAGAACCTGGCCAGCATCCATCTTTTCTTTCAAGCTTGGGTTGGGTCGAAAAATTATATTTAGTAAAATAAAGGCTCAACCCCAATTTGATTGAGTGTTATTAGGTCATTAGTGGTCGCTACTTTACTTCTTGGTTTAAAGACCATACAACCTGACCGAAAATTGGACTACATGGCCAAGAATTTTTCACTAAAGTCGATCCAATTTAGGACTTCACTATTAAGGTCGACCATGCTTATATATGTATATATATATATATCCCACTAGGTGGTTCCAAATTTTGTGATATATATATATATATATATGAACTCTTAGACTTCCCACTTTTTCAAACCAACGAAGTCTGGCCAACTTTGTACTTCAACTATCTATATATATATATATGTATATGTATATATATACTAATATATATATATATATATGTATATGTATATATATACTAATATATATATATATATATATATATATATTTGCCAGCCATGTCAAACCAACAAAGCCTGGCCAGCTATGTACTTCAATATATATATATCTATATACACACACATATACTTGCCAACCTTGTCAAACCAACAAAGCCTTTGCATAGCCACCCCCTTTATTAGCAAAATCCAACTGATGTAACAACTCGAAACTCGAAAAAAGGTAAAAATTGAAAAATGAAAAGAGAAATAATGAGTTTACCCTTGAAAGTTAAAGAGCTGACTTTTTAACCAAAAGTCAAAGTATTGACTTTTTGAACGGGACATCCTTTAGAAAATCCTTTAGAAAATCCGAAAAGACTATTATGAAGATCTCGGCTTCCTAAGGTCATAGACAGGTGACATGCGGAAAATAGAAATCGGATAAAGTACGTTACGGATCAAGGAAGAGTAAGGGTATTTTGGTAATTTGTCACATAAGGGTATTTTGGTAAATTACCACACAAAGGGCCTAGAATGTCCTATATAAACCTATAATTTTCTACATATTTTTCTCTAAATATTTCCTACTCCCACTAACTTAGGCATGTACTCTATATATGTGGGTGTGTTGTAAGAGATGGGAGTAAAGTGGTGGTGAGCCGAAAGGAAGGAAAATGGAAGCCATGAGGGAGATGAGAGGGAAGTCATGGAGGAAAGCAAGAAGGAGAAAGGGAAAGACAAGGAAAAAGAAGGAAGAAAAGGAAGCTGGGAAGGACGATAAAGATGGAGGAAAGAAACCTCCATAACCCGTAGAGCCCTTGAATGATCGTGGGTCATCACAACGTTTCAAAGCTTTCTAACTCAGAATTAAAGATTTCAGAGTGATTAGTGAGTCGTTATGACCATTTAGGAGCCCCAAGAAGGAGTTTGGGACGTAAGAATTCTTGAAAAGCTTAGAAGGAAGCCATGGCCGAAAGTTCCATTTCTCGGATCACCACTTCATGTATGTTTCTCCTTGTTTAAACATCACATATCCCTTCCTAAGATCGAGTAGATGCGAATAGAGTATTGGAACAACTGTTTTGGATGTGAAATGGCCGAGATATGGCCAGGTCACCCTCGCGGGTTGGACGACCCGAAAACCAGACGAACGGGTCTGGAAGATGACCCTGAGACTGGCGCATGACCACCACAAGCAGTGACCTTCTCTCGGCGTGGCGGCGTGTGCGGTCTCTTTTGGCCGTCCGATCAACATGAAAATTGTTTGTATCTTAATTCTGAAATTAATGATAGTAAGTTTGAGTTAATTGATCATCGTGTGAGTGTATTATCGAATTTTAAGCTAATATGTTCATTTTTACTATGTTATCTACAATTTGATTATAATCAGATTAAGGTATTAGAAGGGACTTTGAGTACATAAATTTAGGGTTAAATTACCTACTGAAAGTCCTTAAAACTAAAGTATATTCTTGAAAGGAATTACAAGGGATTGTTACATGATCATTATCTAACTTATTGTTACTTAGGGTATGAACAATATTGAGAAGGGCTAAACATGGATAACGTGCAAACATGCTTCTTGATATTTATTGATGGTATGATGTTGCTTGAATTGATGATGATTATGATGAATATGATGAGGGGTGAAACCTATGTGAGAGAGAAGGTGACTACGGGTTAATGTATGTGATTACATGTAATTAATAATTATAGTTGGATGCAATTGGAACTGCATGATAAATGGAACATCATAAAAGGGTTTGTGGAAGTATGAAGGATTTACGGATTTAAATATGTAAGGAGATCAATTGAACTATATAGGATAGTGTTATACAAAGAGAGGCTACGTGATTTAAACTATCATGGGTATAAGGTTATGATTTAAAACTATGCAATCTACACAAAATTGGATAATTTTAAATAAGGTAAGAATAAAGGATAGATTTTGAGTATTATTATTATGTGGATTTTGAGTATTATTATGTGTATACCTGAAGGTTAATTATTGAAAAGTGGAAGGGGATCACTAGAAGGATCTTGAAGCCTTAACTATTGTAAGGTGTGCCAAATGTAATACTGGAAGTAAAAATAAATTATGGTTGAGCTAGTAATTCCATACTTATTGGGGTTAGTGGGTTGGACGTGGGCGGAAACCCCTCAAGGATTGATTTAATTTGGTTAATGTAATAAAATATAGACATCTGATAAAATTAGCAATATCCTTTGTCTAACAAGAGTTGTTAGATGGGAGTAAGACCGGTTCAGTTTTCATGGTAATTAGGGACGAGGTCCTGTCAACCGACCCTACACTTAAAAAGAAAACCAACCGAAACCACCCAACAAACTCGCAAGAAAAATTTCTTCAAAAAAGCAGCCGAAACTATAGGAAATCCGGCGGACCTTCACAACAAAACTCGGTTGCACCTCTCCAAGAAATCCAGCCGAAATTACCTCCACACCCACTGAAACCTCACACAAAACCCAGCCAAAATTACCACTTCATCCTAGCCAAAACCCCCCTAAAAATCCTAGCCGAATTCACTAACACCCTTTAATTCATATATTTGGTGAGTGGGAATATTTTCACACCACTACCAAACATTGCCCCCTTCAATTGGTTATCCGAATGCTAAGGGTGGACAATTGAAATTGATGTTTCTGTCTATGAGGTAAACCCAAGTTCGTTTTTTAAATTTGTACATATAATTTTGTAGTTATGGGTATTGAACTTGGTTTAGTTTTGGATTTTAACCTTCCATGCCGATTCATCTTCCCCATTGAGACTATAAATACATTGAATCATCTTCATTCCAAAAACTCAAACCAAAGCCATTTTAGGGTTCCCCAAAACTCCCTCTTGGCCATCTTCAAAATTTCTCATTACCCAATAAAACCTACCCCCAATTTCTCTAAGAAGGAACTCCAAGAAACATTTGAGGTAGTTTGCACTTCATTTTTGCATGAATGTTCGAGTTTTTGGTTGATTTTAGGGCTTGAATTTATGGATTGAGCATATGGTGTTCTTGATGTTCTTGATAGTTTGCTTTTTTCCATTTTTGACCCACTTGGTTGAATCCAAATTTTTTTTTTATGCTCATGAATTTTGTTGTTTTTTTTTGTAGGAAGCAAAAGGCCCCAAAGTACGTGGTAGGCCATTTCAAGAAAGTCCATAAAAATATGGATACATATCCAGCCAACTTGAACGATCATTTCCATTACATGTGGCCCGACCATCCCGACTCCCATCTTGGTCCAAATTTCTCAAAAATTCCAACCGGCTTGTTGGAGGTTTTAGAGAAGGGTGAGGATGGTGCCCCCTTGTTCTTATGTGAGAACATATGTTGGCCTCCATAATGGGGCCTTCTCAAGCCAACAAAAGGTTGGCCAGCTGGGTCATTATGCAAGCCAGCCGGGTCAAAACCACAAAACCCTCTACCGACCACATCTAATACAAGTTCTCCACCCTTGGCTGAGGTCCTCTCAGACGGCCAATGTGTATCCTTAGGACTCTTGATTTTGGGTTACTTGTATAGGACACTAGCTACCATCACACACCCTACACCAATGTTGACCAATTTTTGTGGGCCATTATGAATTTTCCAACTTTGACTTCAACTTTACTTTCCCGAGTTAGGGCCTCCGACCCCAAACTTTACTTACGGTAACCTTCTTGGCGATACCCTACTTTTACTTCCTTCACAAGACCGTAGTGTAGAAGAGTGCTTCAAGTTTTTATACAATTGTGAGGATATGACAGATCACCAATTCTCTATTTTTCTAGCCCGTTGTCACCCCGAGCTATCTATATAACACCCCGGATCATCGAGGGAAAAAAATAGGCAAAATGACGATTTTATCCTAGGCAAAGTCAAAATATTGACCTTTTGATCGGGACATCATCTGTGACCTCCGAGAGGACCGTTTCAAAGGCCATAGCCTCCTGAGTTTATAGACAGGCGGCATGCCAAAAATGTAGTTCGAATAGTTTCGATATAGGTCTAAAATGGAAAAGGGTATTTTGGTAATTATGTGATGAGGAGTAAAATGGTAATTTGCCATTAGACATCTGCTTCATATGTTTGTGTCTAGAAACATCTCAAATTTTCCTCCAAATTTCCTCCACTGTCATACAGAAGTATATATATATATGTGTGTGTGTGTGTGTGTGTGTGTGTGTGTGTGTGTGTGTGTGTGTGTGTGTGTGTGTGTGTGTGTGTGTGTGTGTGTGTGTGTGTGTGTGTGTGTGTGTGTGTGTGTGTGTGTGTGTGTGTTGGAAGAGGGGGTTCGATGGTGGAAGACCGAATTAGGAGAGTTTGATGAACACACCACCACGAAGAAGGAAAAGAGGGACTGAGGAGAGAAAGAAAGAGAGAAATACGAAGCAGAGAGAATGGGGAGAAAGATGATGGAGCCTGGAAGGAAGAAGAGGTGGCATCTCGGAAGGTCCAAAGGAACCCGTGAGGTTCCAACTTTGTAATCCAGTTTCTAAGCTTGGAATCATAGAATTGAATACCGCAGAGGGTTCCTGGAGGTTATGCAGACCATCCCGACTAAAAACAAGGGAAGTTGGTCATGGGAGGAGCTGGAAAGCCTCTGAACACCATGGTCGAAAGACTTGGGTTCTTAGGCAGCTTATTCCATGTATGCTTTCGATATTTGAAGACCATAGATCCTCTCATGATCAGATTATGAGGAGATTAAACGAAGAACGGTTGAAAACAGGTAAGGGATGAGGGAGTTGGAGCCAGGTCGGGCGACCCGAGTTACAAACCTGACGAGAGGTTGACGATAAATAACAGTGCCCTGGCGCATGAGGGCCACGCGCAAAGACTTTAGCTGGCACGTGGCGGCCCGTTCAGCGGTGTCTGGATTTCCGACCAACGTGAAATATTTTTTATTTTAATTTTCTGAATTTATTGGTATGATTTCTAGATTTGTTAAACCTTGTTTGGACATAGTTTCAAATATCCACTATATTTGTATATAAATTAACTATTTTTAGGTTATTCCTAAATTGTGGTAAATTGGATATTTACTATGCTAAGCAAGGTTGTTATTTAAGTGTATAAGTGTCGCGGTAAAAAGTGGTGGACATCATCTTTATAATAATCTTGGTTTTGCTTATGATTAAGTAATTTATCTTTATATGAAATTAAACAATTAGTGTTATGATTTGGTAATTTCTTGGGTTTAAGTATTATCTTTTGAGCACATTATTAATTATAGTGGAAGTATAAAGTTGAATATAACTAAAATTTAGTACGTTAAGATGCATATCCTTGATAGAAAAATAAAGGAGTAAGTTAAGGTGTTACTTTATTCACCTTGTCGGGAAGTGGGTGGATGTGGGCGGGAAACCCGCAAGGTGAAAATTTAATTGGGAAATTGAATCGTCCTAAGAGTCGTAAAATCTCTGGTCTGACAAAAGGTCGTCAGACGGGAGCAAGACCAATGAGGACGGATCCTATTAATCTAGCTTGAAGCCCAGACACTATTCCCTACAAACGATGTTGCCGATGAACACAAGCAACTCTGGGTTAGAATCCTCGTCACTCGAGACATCCCAATTGGCCTCCTAGCCAATCCATCGAACAACTATGACTGTGGTTGTGAGTTGTATTATCCAACAGCTGTGGGCCGTCAGTTTGGGTTTTCTCAGGCCATTCCTAACATGACCTATCTCAATCCCTCTAGATTATCACAAGATGTGTCATGCTTCCGTCTGACACCATGTGCCAGATCAGGGATAACACCGTAACTCGCTCGGGGTTACTAGAGTGTACAGTGATTTCCAGAGTACGCGGCGGCAAGTGATGTCTCGGTCTCTGCTACAACCCGCATCCGCAATCAACCTGAAGGGTGCAAAAAAAAACCAAAAGTGTGAGTGGACAAAAATAAACATTTATTTAAATCATTTTCCAAAATATTGATTTCACCCTCCGTTTTCACAAAGCATGCATGCATATCAATTTAAAAACTATTTCTTTCCTGTAAATTAGGATATACGAAAACCGATGCAATCATCATAAAACCAACACATGTTAACATCTCTAGACAAAAATTAATGGTTTAAGACCTCGGGTCTCATTCTCATATCCAACCTCTTTCACATCTCATATCTTTATCTCATATCATCATCAATCACGTCATCCTTGCAACGCGTGCAAATAACCTCTAGGACAGTTGAAATCTGAGCACGTCGCCCTGAATACAACACCGGTCCACGTTGCCACGTCATGTGATGACATCACATGCTGACGTCATCACTACCACGTGTCGTTGACACATCAGCTCTGAAAACCTAACACACTGCCACGTGGCACCACCTCGTTGGTCCACGTGATCTGACAATGCTGATGTGGACTTGCCATGTCAGCTACCACGTCATCTGACACACTCTGACAGCTTTCCACGTGCACTATGTCATTGGTACATATGGACGGTCAATGCTGACGTGGATTGCCACGTCAACGTTGACTGCACCTGACACCTGTGCCATGTGTCACTACTCGATTGGCCACGTGGACTGATAGATGATGACGTGGACTGCCATGTCATCATCGTCTTCCTTCAGATGGGTTGTCTCATTTTCTTGCGACGAGTCGTTCCACCCGGTTTCTAAACTCGACTCATTCTCAGTCGTTTCTCAGCCAAAATCCCTTGTTCTTTCAACCATCTCATCGTCTCTCACCCAGAAATCTATGCCTAACCTCAAAATACAAAAATAGGGCTGGCAACTCACTTGGCCATGATTGATCTTCACGGTCAACCTTTGAGTTCAAAATCACGGCCATCCAGGGGTCCTCAGCCACTCAAATCTGTCCCTAACAGCTTGTCCAAACTAAAAGAAGACAAACCAGGCTTCATAAAACGTTTTAGACGTCCAAAAACTCAAAACCACAACTTACACAAACACGGGTTTCAGGTTTACTTGCGTTTCTGGGTTTTCCAGCAACCGTCCAGGGCTCTGCCACGTCCCTCGTCGTCTCTCAGTCTCACCCTCAATCTCTCTCAATCTCTGTGTGGTCCTCAAACCAGATCGAAAGCAAATGGGCATAGGGAAGGGTTTCAGGTAGGATGAATGAAATAGGAAGGGAGGATAGATGCATGTATGAAAGATGATGAGCAATGGATGAGTGACACATGTCACTCATCCTTTGGGCCTGAACACAAATATCTAGCCCATTAGAAACAAAAGTCCATTTGCCTCGTAATTTGTGTAATCGTACCCGAGTTCATTCCAGTCCTGTAACTTTCATGTACGATGTTTGATTTTGACATGCCGTTTTTCTATGTACTCGTATCATCTCGATCTACATAATAGACCTCGGTCCACATGTATTTGACTTTCCGGGTCAAAAGTCAACATTTTCATTTGTTTAGGGGCAAATTCGTAATTTCACCCCGAACGTTCGACAATCCTCGACTAATTCCCAATTAGTCTCCCTAATCCTCAATTAATTCTCGATAATTCCGTATATTCGGGACAGGTTGTTACAATTCCTAGCCCAATTACGGAATCTGAAAACCACTTTTCTTTTAAGAAAGCGGAAGATGCTAAACATATTGATGACCTCCAAGCTCTCCAATTCGCCAAATTTGACATTGAGAGTCGTCTTCCAGAATTCGGTTGCGTCTGGGAGTTTTGTGACTTTAGGACCGAACTATCAGTCACCTGGTTTAGTAAGCCATATGAGGTCCATGCTGTGAGGATTTTTTAACAATTGTCCCCCTCTCCCTAAGCGGCCCAATCCCAATCCAGCAGCCTTAAGCTCCAAATTTATTTATAAGAATTTTCCATTTTTCTGACTTGGCATCTTTCACACAATTAAATGTAATATGATAACTTTTGTTTGGATTCGGTTTTCGAAGCTCTTTCCAAAGCTGCCATCTCTCCCGCTCGGCACTCGCCAACCCACCATGCCAAGAAGAGGCAATTTCCATATGCACAAGGTACAATTCATCTTACTTGAATTTTTTGCTATATTTTCCTCTTCCGACTTCACCAATTTCTACTACTCTTTTAAGGTGCCGTTGGAGATTCGCCTCAAAATGAAGAAAACTGGTCAACAAAAGCATCTAAACGCCCAAAGCTTATCTTAAATGCCCCCAAGCCAGTTAAAGCTTTGGCCTCGGCCATAGGAACCCATTCGGCCAACTCAGCCTCAACCCTCAGGTACGTCACTATTTTCATGAGTCTTTATGATCGTTTTCACCACGCAACTATTTTATATATGATTACTCAGAGTGGGAATATTGGATGAGTGGGAATATTGTCACACCACCACCAAACAAATTCCTTACAGCAAAATACATTAAATTGAAATAACCAATTTTGTTGCAAAATAAAAGTATAAATACCACTAGTATACTATACTAGTAATTATTAAGTGGGTATCTAAGGATTGTTTAAGAAAATACTAAACATGATCCAAGTAATTAAACAACTCTAATTGCCACCGGTGGTCCCGAAGGGAGGATAGATATTGATTCTCCCCAATTTGTTTTCACGGACGTGCCTGTGGGTTGAGGGTATATTCTACTTCAAGACACGTGGATACAGTTACAATTTACAATTAGAGTGAGGAAGGCCATGGCCAAAGGCTCAAAGTACAATGATGATGATGATGACAATTATTATTATTATTAATTTTTTTTAAGATGGTTTCAATTTGGGTGCTAAACATGGTTAGTTTTTGTCAGCTGCTGGGATTGCACAGAGCACGCCACTTCTCTAATGCTGCAAAATGACAAACCCATTCTCCATTCTCCATCTCATTCTTCACCAAAACCATTCTCCAATTTGAAAAAAAAAATATATTATTTTATTTAATATTTAATGGTATTAATATTTATGATTTGCTAAAAATAGTATTATAATTCTATGAAAAAACTATATTTACATTTTAGTTTAGTGGTAACTTTTAATATCACCTTTTCAATTTATCAAATTTTATATGTACAATAATTTTAATTAGATTCGTTCAATCTCTAACTCATCATCATGAGATAATTTTTTTTGTAAATCAAGTTAAATGTCGTTTAAACCAAATACTAAACCATTTGGTATTATCATGGCTTCTAGATCTTGGATTAGTTCTTACTTCAAAGTTAACTTCTCAAAATATTGGCGAGATAAGTCGAATTTAGATACTATTTGTTGGCAGTTCCCTGATGACCATTATTTTAACTCAATTTTGAGGGTTCAGTTGTTCAAAATGGCATGGCTACTAAAAATACTGGCTCTACTGACATCTTAACGACGGAAGCTCACGCTCTGGTGCATGATCTCAAGAAATCTTTTTCTCTCAACTTGCATAACAAGTCGAAGGTGATTCGAAGATCCTCATTGATGCTGTGAATGACTCCATTTCTTTCCTTTGGTGGCTTCACATTATGATTGCGCAAATCAAAGACCTTTCTTTTCGTTTTGAGCGCATCTCCTTTCAGTATATCTTCAGAGAAGCAAACTTTGTCACTGGTGCTCTCACTAAGTTAGGCCACAATTGCCTTGATAGCCTTTTTTGGAAAGCCTCTCTTCCAATTTCTACTCATGGAGCGTGGTTGTTTGACTTTGCTGGTAGAAGATGTTTGCGTGGTTTTGCTTTGTAATTTTTTCTTTAGCATAAAAAAACCTAATAAATAACTTAACTAGTAAAAATTTGAGCTTTTTTGGGGGTATAAGGATACATGTGGACCCACTAAACTAAAATGTCGTAGAGTACAACTTTACGTTCACAAATTGAATACATAATCTCTCTTACATTTTGTGGAACCATAATTACATTATTAGTAATCATATAAGATCATCACAATAAAGCTTTTACCTAAAAAACAGAGACTGAAGATCACAAAACCAAACCCTCTAGTTTCTCAACAAACTACATATATCCTTTATTTTCAACGATAACATATTATTTTCCATATCTAAAACTGTTGAAGCATAATTCGTTTGTACTCGTAAAAATCTTTTTTATCCCTACAAACAGCAAACAGTAAATTATTGTTTACTCTAATCAAGGCCCCGAGGGGTCATTCGAATAAGAACATTCCAATACTTAAGTTAACTTTGAGAGAGCAATCATAAGAATTTAAGTAGCATTGAATAGAATTACCTTGAAAGTGAAGTGATCATCTCTATATATAAAAAATATGTGGGAGTCATGGAGCGTTCTGATTGGTCGGTTGATTTTGTAAAAATAAATAATATATTATTAATAAAATATATTATTTAATAAATATAATATTTTCTTATTATGATGATAATTGTACCAATTTAATATTAATATTAATTGCGCATTATTAGGAATAATGACAATTAATTCCCGGAGAGAATGTTAACATTATTAAGGATTTAACCCGATTAAATAATATATTTAGTTGGACATATATTATCTAATGTGTAGGTGTTTCTAAGCTGTTAATGTGTCGACTCGGAAATTCAAAAAAGGAAAAATTGGAAAAATTGGAAGGAAATGACGATTTTGCCCTTGGTTATGGGGGCAAAAGTTGACTTTTTGATCGGGACCTTGTTTGAAATTTTCGGAAGGACGGTTAGATAGATCTCGGGACGTTGAATCCGTAGACAGGCGGCATGTAATGACCCGTCCCGAATATCGGGATTGAATATTAATTAATTATGATTTAGAATGACTAATTGGGGATTAGTTGAGTGAAATCGGACGAAACGTGCAAAATGACCGTTTTGCCCCTAGCGTGGGTAAAATGTTGACTTTTAGTTCGGTGCGGTCAAACAGACTTTGACCGAAGACCGTGACGTAGTTCGGGACGTCACGAGTTCATAGACAGGTGGCACGTTCGATTCCGACATTCGAGGTGAAAGTTATGATGTTCGGAAGTTGAGGGGTATTTTGGTAATTTGGCATATTAGGGACCAAATGTTGACTTTTTGATCGGGAGGTCCGATGGACGAGGGCCAAGGACCGTTACGTAGGTCTCGTCGATACGAATCCAACGACAGGCGGCATGCCGAAATCGGAGATTCGACGACGAAGTTATGGTCACGGAATCGGGCTCGATTAACCGAACGAACCGGGAATAAAATAATATTTTAATATGAACAGTACCCGGTGACTGAACACACTCATCCCTTAAAATTAGGCACAAAACATGGATCCATGATTTTGGGGGAGACCAAATGATGATCTTTTGTTATTATTTTAATTAATTGATTAATCTTTTATTTCCTCCATTTTTCCTCTTCAGTTTTCTCCAACCCGTGTACAACCATAATCCAATTTTCTTCCTTCCTTCATTTCTCTTCCATTTCTGAACCTGAGAGTGCGGAATTGTGAGTGAATTGAGAGTGAATTGAACTGGGAAACACGAGGGATTGAGGAAGGCTGAGGACTGGGATTTCGGGTTTTAGAAAATTTGGAGGGAAAATCAAATTGGAAGATTTGAGCTGTGATGATCGAATTGGAGCTTGGAAATAGCTTCCTGAGGGTGAGACGAGTGGAACCAGATCAAAAACGAGATGAATTGAGGCTCATTTGGCTCTGAACGGGTTTGGTAACAGTGAGAGATGTCGAGTTTGAGTCGTCGCGTTTGAGCCATGAATTGATTCAATTGAGTTGGGGAAAATGCTTACCTAAGTCCCTTGATGCTTCTGGTTGAATCAATTTAAGGAAATCGTGTGACGGTGAAGGTCTTCGAATGATGAACAATGGCCGGAGCTTCTTCGAATGATCGACTTTGATCGTAAGGTTTGAGGTATGGTTTGGTGTAATTAACGTTACAGAACTCTAATTAGACTTGATTCGAAACTGACTGAATGTTCAATTGATGGAAACAATGTCGAATTAGTAGGATTTGAACCGGGTCTGTTCGCGGGTTAAATGACCCGTTTTACAGACAAACGGGTGAGAGGGACAGTACTGTAGCAGGCGCGTGGGTTTCACGCGCAGCCACTCACGGCGGTGCGTGAGGACGCGTCCGGCCTAGTCTCAAGGTGAGGTCAACATGACTTTTGATCCTCTCAGTGTAACGAACATTTTGACGTTGATTTCAAGGAAATCGGATATTGTTTCGATAATGTTCCGCGTATCCGAAGTTTTGTTTTACGTTAAAAATACGTATTTAAATCCCGGAAAAATTGGGGAAAATTATATGTTGTATTTTGAGATGTTAGTAACCCTCTATAATGATTTTGGACAGGAGTTGTGATTTCCAGATTTTACGGAAAAACGTGCAGCTCGGAAACGGACCGTTTTGAACGGTGTGTGTGAGTGGACTTTTGTTTTCTAACCGTGATGCATGCATATATGATTTTAAATGCTTTATTATATGATTTGATATGTTGTGGCATGATTGGTATTTCAATCCGGTGATTTCTCGATTTTCTCGGTTTTATGATTATTATATTATATCTTGGCACGATTTTCGAGAAATGATGAAATTAATGTTTTTGGGCTAGGCCCGGATTGAAAATGATATTTGGACTCGGATTATGAGTCAGTGATTGATTTTATGGATTTACGTGATCGTGGCAACTCGGATTTACGGTTGCACGGATTTGCGTGAAAATGGTATTTTGGGCTTGAGACCCAAGTGAATAGTGATTTTGACTCGAATTTGGAGTCACATGTGAATATGATTAAATTCATGATTTTGATTTATAAAGTGAATCCTGGACACTGTTTAATGATGGCTTTGTGGAACTTGATTTGTAAAAGCTATGTCTCGGGCATAGGCCCTATTGAAATGTTTATGACTTGATTTGAGACATAAATGGTTTTAAAATGAGATTACTGGATTTGGTGACCTGTTCCACATATACCATCCTTTGTGATTGATAGTCTCCTCCAGACGTCGTAGATCCTGGAGTAGTCACGATCCACTGCCTGGAGATGAGTAGCTCCGAGGGAGGCTCACTCGCAGGAGCGTGGGGTTATGATGATATCCTCTAGACATCGTTGATCATATAGTTGATATCCCCTCAGACGTCGTAGATCCTAAGGGATGTACTCGGACGTGAGACACCGAGTTGCACGTGTTACATTGATAGCGTGACGGGTTATATGGATGATGTGATTGTGCACTTGTGAGTAGTGCAGATGTGATTGTAGGATCATGAGTTGATCCTATGGTAGTCAACTTCTCGGATGAGACTGAGCCTGGATGTACCACTCGGATGGGTCTGAGCCTGGGGATGTGTTCGCCCAGAGGTGACTGAGCCCGAGGGGGTTGAGCCCAGAGGTGTCTGTTCCCGAGAGAGTGACTGGATATTGTGCACTTGTGATTAGTACTGATTGAGGTTATTTGTGATGACGTACTGGTATAGAGTACGGGTTTTTGGTCTTTGTGGCCAGTGATTATGTTTTCACATGTTTTGGCCTGAGAGCCGGGATTTGATGTTTTATAACATGAGCTGTTTTGGTGAACATGAGTTTTATGGACCATGGGAAAATATGTTTTGATTTTATCGGTCCATTGTTCATACTTGAATGATTTCATACTATTACTCATGTTTTATGATATGCATGCAAGTATGTGAAAACTGGAGGGTAAGAATATATTTTGATAAATGTTTTTATAAGAGGTCGTTTTTGTCCACTCACACCTTTTCTGTTTTATTAACCCTTCAGGTCATGGCGCGTTGATCGAGGCTATTCGAGTGGTGGAGGTATGAGCGGGCACAGGCGTAAATATCCCTTGTCTGGCAGGTGTTGAAAGGTAGTTTCGGACTTTCAGTTGACTTGTCAGACGGGAGCAGGACCGGGTACGGGTTTTGACGTCCAGTTGGGACGGGTCCTGTCACGGCATGCATCAATCGGAGTTCGGATGTGAAAGTTAAGGACCTAGGAATGCGAGGGGCATTTTGGTCATTTTGCTAGTAAGGGTAAAATGGTAAATTGGGCTGGAATTGGCTGGTTCAGCCATGTTTCCTTACTCATCTGTCCTGTTGGTAACATATGTCACATGTAGAGAGGGCTTAGTGGCCCTGTCGTGATAGCTGGAGAGGTGTGGTATTGTTGATTTACAACAAACCGCCCACCCCTTAATTCAAATCTCCCATCAAATTGATTGATGGGTGACGACACGACCAACCCTCAATTATCAGGGCCCACCCCTAATCCCCCAGGATTAGGGACTGAACCCTGCTCCCATCTGACCTACGTATGACACGAAGGCCAAACTGACGTCCAACCTTCATGTGACACGTAAGTCGGACAAGGGATTCTCGATCCGACGGTCCAAAATCTTGTGAACTTCCCAAAGTGCACAACGTCTACTGTGGATCGTACGTGTGATGTCTCCGTCTCTCTCGACCAACAGCCCGCGCCGCAACAACCTGGAGGGTATCAAAAACACGAAAAGACTGTGAGTGGACAAAAATAAAGTATTTAGTTGAAAACATTTATCAGAAAACCCATACATTTATACCCTCCGTTTTAAAAACCAATGCATGCATATTAATTTCATGTCATAAAACCATGTACGAAAACCAAACACATTTTCCTTTTCTCAAATCCCGGGCCTCAGTCAAAAACCATCAAAACCATTATATCCGGGCCACTGCCCAAAAACCCCAGAAAACTATTATCATCAATTCACAGTGAAATCCAAAACACATTTGAAACCACATGTCCATCCATCGAACCTGCTGGATCTATCCGAGTCTTTAAACTCCCGAGTCTTTAAACTCAATAACCAGGCCTCAATAATCGGAGTCTTTAAACTCAACAGGCCTACGGGGGAAATATCAATATATCCGAGTCTTTAAACTCAACCCGGGTCTTTAAACCCAATCGGGGCCCGTCCCCCGTCAATCACAATATCCGGGTCTTTAAACCCAATAAACAGATCCAACAAATCCAATCAAAACCATTTGAAAACCATTTATAAATCCATATCCAAACCCGAATCCGAAACCACTGGTCTGATGCCCTTCCGGCATCCAGAACCGTCATTCCAAATCCAAATCCAGAATCATATCCACCTCATTTCCAAATCCGAGCCCACAACCATCAATCTGTAAGCCGGCATCCGGAATAACCATTCTGAACCCAGACCCGGAAATCCATTTCAAGTCCTGAATCGAATCCCGAATCGTCATCCGGAATTCCGATTCCAAAACCCGAAACCACATTCCCGAAAACCACTTTTGAACTGGGCCTCAAGCCCGAAAACACTTCCCAAAATCCTTTTCCTTTCTTTGAAAATCAAATCGTATTTCAAATCCCGAAATCAATCATTAAAACTAGGTTCAAATCACGATAGTTCGCAAAACCTTGTAAAACATGAAAACCGTCATTTCCTCGAAAAACGTGCAAAACCGTAAACCATCACAATCATAAATCAAATCATAGAATCACGTATAGAAAACATATTAAAATATATATGCATGCATTAAGAGTTAGAAAGCAAAGTCCACTCACAGACCATTCCGATGTCGCCTCGATACTCGCGCACTTATGCCATTCCTGCCCATCCCGCTACTCTCGGCTTTCCCGAACCTGTCCAAAGTCCATAACGAGGTTACTAACTACTTCACAAAAATCCTACTCAAATCCCCTAACTTTCCCGAACTTCTAAGCGTACTTTAAACGGAACCCTAGACCTTCGATCCCGCAGAACTAACCCGAAGCAACGTCCGAATAACCCGAAACCTATTCCATTGGATTCGTTATGGAATTTAGAACAAAAACTCAGTTGGACTCTTCACTGGAAACCGCCGCACGCACCCCCACGCGCCTCCCAAAGTGGCTGCGCGTGGGCCTCACGCGCCTGCACACAGACATTGTTCATCATCGTCTTCCTTGGGTGAACCGGTCTGAACCGGTGCACCCGATTCTCTGTCATTCCTCTATCATTTTCAACCATTCCAATCCCAAAAGCTTCGTCCAAACCTCCTTAATCTAATCCCCACCTGAAAACTCAACATCGAAGTCCCTAGCTCGTCGACTTCAAGTTCGAAGAAATTTACCCGAAACCCCTGTTTCGGTTCCCAGCTAATCAGACACTCCCCCGTCACGGCATCAAGCTTATTCGACTCCTAGGGACCTCCTGAGTCTCATAGCACCCACCTAAAGCCTCGACTCGTACTCAAAACCCACGACTTTTGGATTAAGTAAAACGGGAAAATAAAGCACTTAGAGAAAATCGAAGAGCTTACCTACTAAGCGACAGCCACCGTGCTTACCACCGCGTCCTGCGGCGTTCACAGAGTCCCCCTAGCCTCCTTCTCCGCCTCGCTTAAATCAAAACACCGCAAAACCACCACCAGCCACCTCGACACCTTTCTATTTCCCAGAGGAATCGAACCTCTCACCCACAACAATACTTGCCCGATTTTCACTCTCAACCCAATCACCAGCTCCCTTCTTCACTCTGTCACCCTCACCACTCACAAAAACCTCACACACTCACTGAATCGATCAAATGCCTCACTGCCTCACCTCTCTGTTTCTGTGCTTCAAAGCCAAATTGCACGGTTTAAAATCGTGCAACATGTACCCGTGTCCATTGTAACCACCTAGAAACCTCTAGGTTCCTTCCACGTGCCACAATCCCCTCAACCATCTCACAAAAGTCTCAATCGCATCAGTACACCTGTCCCAATCCTATTGCACAGTTCCCAATGTGCAAAAGATCAAAATACCCCTCTTTGACTCCAAAATTACAATTTTGCCCTTACCGTTTTAGACCAGTAACTTACACACCCTAACTCTGATGAACACGTGCCACCTGTCGTTGAATTTAGGACGACGAGATCTACCTAACGGTCCTAGGTCAACGTGCCAAAACCCGATAGTACGAAAAGTCAACTTTTCCCCCTACTTTAGCCATATTACGGTAATGCCCTCAACCTTCTAAACATCATAACTTCCTCCTCGGATGTCGGAATCGGGCGTGCCACCTGTCTACGGACTCGTGACGTCCCAAACTACGTCACGGTCATCGGTCCATGTCAAATTGACCGTCCGATC
The DNA here is from genome assembly GCA_032719365.1 of Prinsepia uniflora. Lineage (NCBI taxonomy): Eukaryota > Viridiplantae > Streptophyta > Magnoliopsida > Rosales > Rosaceae > Prinsepia > Prinsepia uniflora. Next base: position 22,618,167 of record CM064862.1, read on the forward strand.
TCAAAGTCAACATTTTGCCCAAACCAAGGGCAAAATCGTCATTCTACGCTAACGGGCCAAACGTAACCAACTAACCACCGATTAAGCTCACTAATCCGTTACTAATTACTTTACTAATCCCGGCTCTCGGGACGGGTCGTTACATCAATCCCCCCGGGATTAAGGGCTAAGTCATGCTCCCGTCTAGCTTACGCGTTACACGAAGGCTAAACCGACGTCCAACCTTTGTGTGACACGACAGTCGGATAAGGGATTTCCAAACGAACCGTTTAAAACTTCCGGACTTCCCAGAGCGCGCAGAATCTACTGTGATCGCGTGTGTGATGTCTCTGTCTTTCTCGACCAACAGCCTACACCGCGATAACCTGTAGGGTATCGAAAACCTAAAAAGACTGTGAGTGGACAAAAATAAATAGCAAGTTCAGAAAACAGTTATCAGAAAGACATTTATACCCTCCATTTAAAAACCAATGCATGCATATAAAACTCATTCCATAAAACCATTCCATATACGAGATAATAAAACCATTATTGAAAACCAAAATCATTTCCTTTCCTCTACTCCAGAATTTAAATCCAGGGCCTCAAAACAAAATCATAAATCAAATATCAAAGTACGGGAATTCAGCCCCAAAACTCATCAAATCCAAATCTTCCGGGCCACTGCCCAGAACATCTGAAAACCAGTGAAAACCACTAAAAAACATCAATCGATCAAGTTGCTGGATCTCAAGTGCGCCCGAGTCTTTAAACTCAAAACCATACGCATAACCAGGCCTTCCCGGGATATCAACGAGTCTTTAAACTCAAAACACAATCAACAGGCCTCGGGGGATATCATAACCGAGTCTTTAAACTCAAAACATATACCGATTCTTTAAAGTCAAAACATATCAATTCAGGGTTCTCTCCCGTCAATCAACCTAGTCTTTAAACTCAAAACCAGATCCAGCATGTTTCTTTTCTTTTTCCGGATCTTTAAACCCAAAACCATTTTTCAATCAAGTGAAAACCATAGGAAATCCATATCCGAATTCGCAATAATGATTCCGTAAGCTAGCATCCGGAACCATCATCCCGAACCCAAATCCAGAATTTCCCTTCTAAGTTCCAAAACCGAATCCAAAATCATATTTCCAAAATCCGATTACAAAACAGAAATCTCGTTTCTCGAAATCACATGAACAGGGCTCTAAGCCCGAAATCACTTTCCAAAATCCATCATAAACCATTGAAATCAAATCATATTTCAAATCCAGAAATCAAACCATTAAAACTATGATAAAATCGAAATATAAATCGAAAACTCGTAAAACGTGCCAATACGTCATAATCTCGAAATTCGTGCAAAATCGTAAATCACCAAGATCAAATCATAAACATAGGAATCACGTATAGAAAACATATAAAAACATATATTCATGCATCATAAGTTCGAAAGTAAAGTCCACTCACAGACCGTTTACGCCGCTGCCTCGATACGCGCGCACTTATGCTGTTCCCGGCTAATCCGCTATCACTGGCTTTCCCGAACCTGTCCAAATCCCATAATAAGGTCACTAATAACTTCATAAAGCTTATACTAAATCCCCGTAATTTTCCCAAATTTTTAACTATTTTTAACTGAGGCCTAAAACCGTTGGACATCCCGAAACATATCGAGACGATGTCCGATCGATTCGAAACTTGTCCCAAAATGTTCGTTACATTGATTAGAGTAAAAACCATGTTGAACACTTCCCCAAAAGAGGCCCCACGCGCCCTCATGAGCTGCCCAAAGGGGCTGCGTGTGGGAGCCACGTGCGGTACTATTCATCGTCGTCTACCTCCCGCCAGCCCCGTTCAGATCGGTCCAGACCGGCCCGGTCCAACTGAGCCAACGAGGCCGATTTTCAACCATTTTCAATCCTTTTTCAATCCTTTCTTCACCCTAAGATTCTTCCTTGAATTTAGAACTGATTAATCTAACTAAAACACGAAATGAAATCCTATTTCATACCTCTAAAAAACGAACAGAAAAATCAGAGGTTCGACTCTCTGTTTCTGGCCACCACTAGCCTTTCCGATCACAATTTTGAGTCCTTGGGTTCCTTAGTAGTCTCCTAAGATGATAAACACCAACATAGCGGTTCAATAACACGCCAACACTCTCGATTTTATTTCAAACCATTTCAGGAAAAACAGGGGACCCGAAAGAACATACCTGCTCTCTGTCCTCCACAGTGCACTCTCAACGTCCAAGGGTCGATTCTGCTCACTGAACACCACTACAGACCAGGTTTTAGATGGTTTTGATCGATTGCGGTTCATGGCAGTTCACAATTCCTTCTCTATTTTTCAGTGTTTTTCTCACCTTCTCACAGACTTCTCACTCAGTCCTTCACCCAACCTCACTCACAAAAGTCACAAGCAAGCCACTGATCACTCACTCACTAACACAAGGAACTCATACACGATTCATTCACTGAAAATGGACGATCTATTTTCTGTCTCTGTTTTCTCTCATCTGATCGATTAAGCCCAATTTTAAAACAGCCAACCGTATGAAACTTGGCTAGAATCCACTGGAGAGTGGACAGGTGTCCTCATCTCTGTGGTTTCCAGCCAAAATATCCAATCCTCCAAGCCCAGGTGTCCTCATCTGATTGCTCTCATAATTCAAGCTGGCTAAACACCATTTTGCCCCTTACTGTCCAAATTACCATTTTACCCCTCGCATACTTAGACCCGTAATTTAACCGTCCGACGTCCGATGACGGCGTGCCGCGTGTCATTGTACTCAGAGGATCGAGACCTACCTAACGATTCTCGAATTACGTGAAGAGTCCATGTCGTTTGAAAAGTCAACAATTTGCCCCTTTTAAACTAAATTACCGAATTACCCTCGAACTTCCGAACATCATAACTTCCTCCTCGGATGTCGAAATCGGACGTGCCACTTGTCTATGAACTCGTGACGTCCCGAACTACGTCACAGTCATCGGTCAAAGTCTGGTTGCCCGCTCGAACCAAAAGTCAACCGTTCGTCCAATTCTAGGGGTAAATTCGTCATTTCGCACCGTCCATCCGAAAGCATCCAACTAATCACCGATTAACTTCACAAATCCTTCATTAACCACTAATCTAATCCCGGTTTTTGAGACGGGTCATTACAATCTTCCCCTTTAAAGAATTTTGTCCCCGAAATTTCGCATATCGTACTTCCTTAACTAACTGGGGGAAATCCAACTAATCCCACACCTGGGTCTCCTACCCGGTGTCCATACCTGGATCGCCTACCCGGCGTTCTATTACCTGCCAATCCAACTTATCGTGACAGTTCCCAAACGGTCATCCCAACTCGGTCAAGCAAACCAATTCATCTAACTTCCAGTCTATCTCGTAATCCTTTTATTTTTACTGAGGTCAACACTTTTCCAAATCATACCTGCAGTACCTTAGATATTGCACCAGCTGACACTCATGGCTCAATCAACACTAAGTACGCCACAACACGCCTGTTACCAATTTCAACACTTCCGACTCTTTCTTGAGTCGAGCTTACCTGGTACCAATACTTCCGTACATCGTGCGAGTTTGTCGTCAACATGCACAACTCTCAAGTACACCAATTCAGAAGACATCATCTATTGATTTCAGTATTCCCATGCATAAAGACCTATTCAATGATCCGTACTACTTCTGTCAGCGATTCCTGCCGACCTTACTGGAGTCACAACGTGCTCACTCATACCACTAACTTAACCAACCGTCTCACTGGGGGATCCACTAACCACCAGCAAAACCAACCTGTGGGAACACCATCCACGTCTCACACTACCTGTCTGCAGCCGGACCTTATCACAGATATGGTTAACCGTGCTTACACATCTCAATATCAGGGTCCCACCAGCCACTCATGGCTCTGAGCACCCAACTCATGTCAGTATTGACTCCTGCCATAACCAATCAATCACACCCTGATCCAGGCCACATCTCAATCGTTCAATCACACCGAAACTGTTCTGATTCACCAAGACAACCAACAACATCTCTCGGCACCAAGCCGGTTACCAACACCTCTATCAAAACATCACGATACACGTCTAATTGCATCGGGACACATCTCAAACACATGCATTATTCACCACCAACCCGAAAGCACAGTGTATACCACCAAACACACACAACCACAACCCTACGAACTTGAATAAAACAAAGATATTTTAGAAGACCTCAAACACAGCTCGTAAGGTACATCCTCAAGCGCTTCCAACGACGTCCTACGGTAAGTCCACCAATCAACCACATCGGCATCATCCACATTCTACTGCACCCAAAGTCCAACCAGCGACATCCTAGTGTACCCGTCGCCCTCACAGTGTATCTCCAGGGCACACAAACATCCTCATATCCATACTGTGACAGGACCCGCCCCGATCCCACAGGGACCACAAGGGGACGTGCCCTGCTCCCGTCTGACACCCAAAATTTATACCAATTTTAACCTCGAAATATCAAATGCATAAATAACCAAATTAAAGTTATACATCAAATCCGAATTAAACAGATGTCAGACAAGGGATAAAATCTAAAATTACAAGTTGCGAGCACGACTCTAAAATAAACCTGCGGGTAAACAACCCAACAGGGGTTCAGGTACGCAGAAGTAGATCTATGCCTCAGCCTCAAGTTCCTCCTCTACCTCAGTAGCACGACCTGGAGGGGTTACCAAAACATTAAGGGTGAGTGGGCCGAAACTCAAGTTTGTAAAACCGTTTAATAAGTAAAACATATAATTTACCCCTCCGTTTTCCAAACATGCATGCATTAGAATTTAAAACCATAAACCATATAATATGAGTCATAAGGCATGAAATAAAACCATAGCCATAAATATAACCACTGCACTATACACTCCAATCCTGACATCCCCGATGTCTGACGTCCCTGACGTCCAATAAGGTCATAGTCTCAAGGCTACGCGTGCCACTCGGGTCTCAATTCCGAGTCCAATCCCCGAACCCTGTCCAGGTACGGCATCTCAAATGCCTAGCGTCCTAGACGCTCGACGTCCCTAACGTCAAATAAGCAATCCTGCTCCTGAGTCATTTTACGGTCCGGTTCCTCCGTAGAATGACCCCTCACAGGCAATGCGCCATGACCACTCCGGGGTACCAAATCCAGAGGAGACAGTATCATAAGAATGGATTTATATAGTGCAGTTCCAAATACATTTTATTGATATCCACATGCAAATCATATATATGCATAGATAAAATCCAAACCGATCTTTAAGTTTCATCAGGCGGGGCTCAAGCCCAAATACCGTGAAACGTGCCATAACCATAATTTTAATATTATCAAAACCGTTTCTTGATTCCAGCATGTGAACATATAAGTAAATCGGAAAACATTTAAGCATGCAAGTGTTTAATGAAATCGGGCCCACTCACAGTACGATCCCGCGGTGAACCTGCGCGTACGAACTTGTACCGGGATTATAGTACAATTCCTGTCAGTCCAAATCACACGTAAGGGTCACTACAAGTCTTAAAATTTTAACCAAAAAAGTCCGAAACAGAAACCGGCTCGGGGGACCCGTCCAACACGTTTCCCGAGACAACCGGCCCTAAGCTGACCCATCAAAACTATCTCAGATCAACATGGTTAATTCACCAAAAATGTTCAGAGTGAGGAAAGGAACAAAAGTCATGTTGATCGTGATCAGAGATGAGGCTCAACGCGCCCTTATGCGCCTCCCAAAGTGGCTGCGCGTGAAAGTCACGCGCCTGACACTGTAGCTACAGTGTCACCACCCTCACCCGTTTGTCTGTAATACGGGCATGCCACCCGCGGCTTGACCCGGTTGATTACCCATCAATTCCTACTCGATTTCAATCCAATTTGATCCTAAAATGTTTATTATCCTTCCAATTTAAGTTCTGTGACACTAATTTGCCTCGACAAGTCCTTTAACTAGCCATTCGTCCCGTGATCAACAAAACGGGTTGATCACCAGAACTTCCTGGTCTCTAGTTCAAACTTCAATTAACTTCACAGGTAGTATAATAGGATCAAAACGAACTAATATGAACGATCAATTAGGTCTGAGAGTACCTGAAGATTGTCGTCCCAAGCTCTGCAACTCCTCTGAAGACGGCAACCTCCGTCCTAGCTCAACCGTGGCTGATGGCCTTAGCTTTCGATGTGGTTGAGTTCCAAACACTCCCAGAAGACTAAACCAGGCCTTGGTTTGGTCCAACAGTTACCAGAAATCAAAACCCGATTTTTCCCTCCAATTTTGCCCGAAATGGTTTCTCTGGTTTTCCTCACCTGTTCTCAGTTCTTTCAGCATCAGAGTGATGCTCACTCACGTTCTAATCAGTTTTAAACAACCCCAGCCGTCCCAGAGGCTCGTGGAAGTCCAATCTGTCCACTGAAAATTGTTCCCCGAAAAAGCTTCGAATCAACAATAATCAATTCGAACCGTGCAGGGTGGACGGTTCAGGCCACATTCAAAAGCAAAAGACAGCCCAAACTTTCCAGCACATACTAGCATAAACAATCTCACACTGATCCACCGTACATGGTGGTGCCGTCCATCGGTTCCCCACGGTTGCTACAATGACCAGGGCAAAATGACCAAAATGCCCCTGGTTCAAATAATTACCAAACTGCCCCTCACTTCCTAGACCCGTAACTCAGCCATACGAAGTCCGATTTCGGCGTGCCGCCTGTCTACGAAATCAGGACATCGAGACCTACCTAACGGTCCTCGAGTCGTGTGAAAATTAGTTGTCAAACGAAAAGTCAACATTTTCGCCCCTACAGTCCAATTTACGGTAATGCCCCTGAACTTCCGATAGTCATAACTTTTTCCCTGATCGTCCGAAATGGACGTGCCACCTGTCTATGAACTCGTGACGTCCCAAACTACGTCACGGTCATTGGTCAAAGTCCATTTGACCCTCAAATAAAAAAGTCAAAAATGTGGCCATCCCAATCACAAGGGTAAGAACGTCAATTCATACATCAAATTACATTATTATAATCCTCGAATTTCCGGGGTGTCACATACTGACTACCAGCTGGCTACAAGCCAATCGTACTTCACTTTTGAAGCCCATCTGTCCAATCCAATATTAGGCCAACACGTCAGGCCCCACAAGTCTTTCGAAAAACACCATCTCAAGTTTATTTTGCGTCTCCCAGTCTCCTGGGTCTCCCGACCAACATGAACTATAATCACGTCTCAATTACGAATACCGGGCAGACCCAGTACCAGATCTAAGTCTAATATCCGTAAGTATGCTACGCGTCCTACACTACTCAAAGATGGTCAAGATATCCAGCCACTTTTGCTTCTGCAAGACAGAACAATTCCTTCAGTTGGATGTCCAACATATCCAACCTCTGTCTTTCCTATGATCCTCCTAATCCACAACATCTCAATCTTGAGCCATAAACGATCCAATCCCGATCTACTCACTCCTTCTCCATTTCCTTCCATCATCCTTCAACGGAACACACAACGGTCCTCACCCATGTCATCACAAGTCATTTTACCTCAATCCATCTAAACATCATCCCCTAACACTAGCCACACAGGCCACCCGGCGTCACCAAGTACTTTTCCTACTCTTAACACATCCACAAGTGTCCACGATCAAAGGGGGGTCACAATTCCTGAAGTGCCAACACTGAGTCTCTCAAATCGACTCCAGAGTATCCACCACACAACATATTCACCAACTCCGAATCAACACCTCAGCTCAACGTCTAAACCACAACATCTCCTGATCCGAGATTCCAATCACGATACATCATCCTTAAGTATACCATCTCCGGACTAATTGTCAAAATGTCACCTTTTCTACTACACTAAGGAAGTCCACAACTCCTATGGATCACAACCACGTGTCAGTAACCAAACCAACTTACTGATCACTCGCCTGTCGATTAACACCGTTTATGCACATCCAAAAAGATGTCAGTCATCACGCATCAAACTTTCCGAGGTTCCATTCTGGGTCACCATCTTTCGGGATCACAATCAACAATCACTCACCTCAAACTCCTCAGTCACTAGCCTCGAAGTCGTCCATCACTAAGCTCGATGAATCACTGAGTGCTGGCCTCTACATCACCCAAATGCCAACCTCGGCATGTGCCGACACAGTCCAACACACTCGACCTGACCATACCAGCCTAGCTTAATCCAACTTGAAGTATCGGTCCAATACGCTTCCACTGCGCTACTCTGATCCACCTAAAGGCATCCTGACCATTCATATCGAAACATATGGTCATCACATCTCCCAGCTATGTTCATAGTTCCTTCCAGACACCGGCATCTCACGCCTGGTCACAACCTCAACTCATGATGTGCCCCCCGTACCATTACAAGCCTCCTGGCTCGTGGCATGTCATCCTCTATCTCGTGCTCACAGCACACCAGTCCCGAACCTCCGCTCTTACCGAGCCAAAACCCTCAATCTACTCTCGAGTCGGGGGGAATTAACACCCCTCGTAATCCACAACTCCGAGCAACTCAATTCTCAACCAACGCCGCAACCATACTGGACTCGTTCAGAGTTATCCACCAACCATCCACTACTTCGGTTGTACCTAGCAACACCATTTCCACACTGGCCGTAAATCAGCCCAACCCCCTCAACTCATGGTTTCTAGACTAAGCATTTACTCTGGGGTTTCTCATCAAGGTTCTCGCATTTACCAACCTAGTTGTCCCAACGAGGTTTCTTACATCCTTATCATCACTCGGGTTATTCAAACCCTCGGCCTCCAATAGCTCCCAACAACCTCACCACACAGGTTGTCACAAACGTCAACTAGTAACCATCGCTAGGGGGGAATCCCTCAGATCTCAAAGTAGTTCTAAAACCTGCCACTCGAGGCATCCGGCTACTTGTAGCCGCACAAGTCCAAGCTCGAACAATCTAATCAAATGGTCACAAGTCCATACTATCGTCACCCAATCGCCATCCGGCCCAACAGGCGACCGTCAACTGGCCTTCTCGGCCCATGTGTATCACCAGCTCAACAGGCTACTATCGGACCCCACAGGCCAACCAGCCTATTCGTAATCGTAGCTCACTGGCTACCTTCCAGGTTAACCAAGCTAGCAAATATCCGACCCTATGGTCCAACCATCGAGCATATCCAGCGCCAAATACGCTAACTACTCCGGCTCTAAGCCGACATACGTCATACCTAGCACCACGTATCGAGCGACTATCACCCTAGCACTAACCATCGCCGCGAACTAACCACTAATGAACGTACTGTCACTATCGCGTCCAGGTTGATGACGGGATGTTCCGCGTCGAGACATCACATCCATAGTAGCATCACATCACCCAAGTCGACGAACCAACGACTCTGGGAGCCAAACCTCGCGCAGAGCGCACAAAACCTATTGTGAGACCAATATGACATGACCCACCCTCAATCCCTTGGGATTAAGGGCTAAGTCATGCTCCTGTCTAACTTACGCATTACACGAAGGCTAAATCGACGTCCAACCTTCGTGTGACACGCCAGTCGGACAACAGATTTCCAAACGAACCGTTTAAAACTTCCGGACTTCCCAAAGCGCGCAGAATCTACTGTGGATCGCGTGTGTGATGTCTACGTCTTTCTCGACTAACAGCTCACACCGCGACAACCTGGAGGGTATCGAAAACATAAAAATACTATAAGTGGACAAAAATAAATAGCAAGTTCAGAAAACAGTTATCAGAAAGACATTTATACCCTCCATTTAAAAACAAATGCATGCATATAAAACTCATTCCATAAAACCATTCCATATCCGAGATAAGAAAACCATTATTGAAAACCAGAATCATTTCCTTTCCTCAAATCCAAAATTTAAATCCAGGGCCTCATCCCAAAATCATAAATCAAACATCAAAGTACGAGAACTCAACCCCAAAACTCATCAAGTCCAAATCTTCCGGGCCACTGCCCAAAACATCTGAAAACTAGTGAAAACCCTGTGAAAAACATCAATCGATCAAGTTGCTGGATCTCAAGTGCGCCCGAGTCTTTAAACTCAAAACCATACGTATAATCCGGCTTTCCCGGGATATCAACGAGTCTTTAAACTCAAAACACAATCAATAGGCCTCGGGGGATATCATAACCGAGTCTTTAAATTCAAAACATATACCGAGTCTTTAAAGGCAAAACATATCAATCCAGGACCCTCCCCCGTCAATCAACCGAGTCTTTAAACTCAAAACCAGATCCAGCCGTTTACTTTTCTTTTTCCGAGTCTTTAAACCCAAAACCATTTTTCAATCAAGTGAAAATCATAGGAAATCCATATCCGAATTCGCAATAATGATTCCGTAAGCTAGCATCCGGAACCATCATCCCGAACCATAATCCAGAATTTCCCTTCCAAGTTCCAAAACCGAATCCAAAATCATATTTCCAAAATCATCTTTCCAAAATCCGATTCCAAAACTGAAATCTCGTTTCTCGAAATCACATGAATAGGGCTCCAAGCCCGAAATCACTTTCCAAAATCCATCATAAACCATTGAAATCAAATCATATTTCAAATCCCAAAATCAAACCATTAAAACGATGATCAAATTGCAATATAAATTGAAAACTCGTAAAACGTGCCAATACGTCATAATCTCGAAATTCGTGTAAAACCGTAATTCACCAAGATCAAATCATAAACATAGGAATCACATATAGAAAACAAATAAAAACATATATGCATGCATCATAAGTTCGAAAGTAAAGTCCACTCACAGATCGTTTATGCTGCTGCCTCGATACGCGCGCACTTATGCAGTTCCCGGCTAATCCGCTATCACCGGCTTTCTCGAACCTGTTCAAATCCTATAATAAGGCCACTAACTACTTCATAAAGCGTATACTAAAGCCCCATAATTTTTTCGAATTTTTAAACCGAGGCCTAAAACCTTCGGACATCCCGAAACATATTGAGACGAGGTCCGATCGACTCGAAACTTGTCCCAAAATGTTCGTTACATCGATTAGAGTGAAAACCATGTTGAACACTTCCTCAAAAGAGGCCCCACGTGCCCACACACGGCACCCAAAGGGGCTGTGTGTGGGAGTCATGTGCGACACTGTTCATCTTCGTCTACCTCCCGCTAGCCCGGTTCAGAGCGATCCAGATCGGCCCGGTCTAACTGAGCCTGCGAGGCCAGTTTTCACCCATTTTAAAGCCTTTTTCAATCCTTTCTTCACCCTAAGCTTCGTCCTTCAATTTAGAACTGATTAATCTAGCTAAAACACGAAATGAAATCCTATTTCATACCTCTCAAAATAGAACAGAAAAACCAGAGGTTCGACTCTCTATTTCCGGCCACGACTAGCCTTCCCGATCACAGTTTTGAGTCCCTGGGTTCCATAGTAGTCTCCTAAGATGATAAACACCAACATAGTGGTTCAATAACACGACAACACTCTTGATTTTATTTCAAACCATTTCAGGAAAAACAGGGGACCCGAAAGAATATACCTGCTCTCTGTCCTCCACCGTGACCTCCACCGTGCACTCTCAACGTCCAAGGGTCGATTCTTCTCACTGACGTCCCGAACTACGTCACAGTGAACTCGTGATGTCGAAATTGGACGTGCCACCTGTCTATGAACTCGTGACGTCCCGAACTACGTCACAGTCATCGGTCAAAGTCTGGTTGCCGGCTAGAATCCAAAGTCAACCGTTCGCCCAATTCCAGGGTAAAATCGTCATTTTGCACTGTCCGTCCGAAAGCATCCAACTTGTCAGCGATTAACTTCACTAATCCGTCATTAACCACTAATCTAATCTCGATTTCTGGGACGGGTCGTTACTGGTGAGGCCAAGTGTAATCCTGAGACGGTGGGATGAATTCATAGAGAAAATCGAGTGAGAATTAGAGATGAATTGAGAAAAATAAACCTCTTAAACTCGAAGACCCAAACCCGTGGAAGCTCAAATATTCCAAAATTTTAAATAAAAGTAATAGGTCATGATGATTCAAATTGAGGTTCAATTGAGTCTTCTGGGATCAATTGGAATGTAACCAGATCAAATTTGAGAAGAATTGACACAGGGAAGGCCACGAACAGACATGGCGGAAATGAGAGAAACTTGGAATTGAGTTCAGGTGATTCGAGGTAAAGGATCTTGAAATTGGTTTCAAATTTACGTTTAATATGACCTTAAGATACTCTCTGTTCGATTAGATTTATGAATTGGACTGAAATTCATTACAATCGAACTTATAACCGATCGGGCATCGAGTTAGAAATTGACCCGTTTAACATGTAGTTTCATGACAATAAGAATAAAAATCCCTAATTAAGTTAGATTAGATGAACATAAGTGAAAGTAATGAAGGAATGAGGTCAAATTGACTAAGAATTGATCGGGTTGTATCGCGGGTTACAGGATCCGTTTGCAGGTAAACAGGCGAGGACGGTGACACTGTTGCATTTTACTGCGCAGGCGCATGGAGACGATTCCCAAGGTGAGGTCAACATGAATTTTATTCTATACAAAGTAACAAACATTTTAGCGTTGGTTTCGAGTCGATCGGACACCGTTTCGATATTATTTCGAGGGTCCGAAAGCTTATGTTTCGTTTTTAATTCGTAATTAATTCCCAAAAAATTATGGGAAATTAATATGATATCAATTGATTCATTAGTGACCTTTCATGATGATTTTGGAAAGGATTCGTGATTCCTGGAAAATGTCGAAAATTACGGAAAGGCGTGCAGCTCAGAATCGAGCAGTTGGACAGTGTGTGAATGGACGTTTGTTTTATAAACTGTTATGCATGTATAGATAACTGTTTTACATGATTTATTGCATGATTTGGTTTTCATTGATGTCATGGTGATTTGGCATAATTAATAGTGATTAATGATTATTTTAATCGTTCTTTCGGGCACATTTTACGAGGAATGTGCAAATGATGTTTTGGGCTAGGCCCGGAGTTAAAAAAGTTTCAAAATGGATATTTTGACTTAGTGAGTCAAAGATGATTTCTGGATTATTTTAATATTTTCAAATGAGATTTTACGGATTTATGTGTAAATGACATTTTGGCTTGAGACCCTGTTGTAATGATTTTGACTTGGTTTGAAGTCAAGGATATGATTGATATGTGTTTGTGGTATGGATTGTGTTTGTGATTGTGGATACTGGAACATGTCTGGATGGTGCGAGTGCAGTTCCTAGAAGTGACTCGGATGTGCGTGAGTACGGTTCCCGAGCGTATAGATGGTTCGTGTGCAGTTCCTAGACATGACTCAGATGGTGCCTGAGTGCAGTTCCTGAGGTGGCCTATGCGTAGTGCGGATGTGATTTTGTGATTGATTGTGCACTTGTGAGTAGTGTTGTTTGATGTTGATTGTGATTGCGTACTGGTATTGAGTACGAGTTTTGATCATTCTTTGCATACTGGTATTGTGTACAGGTTTTGGTCATTCTTTATGTACTGGTATTGAGTATGGGTTTTGGTATTTGTGGCCAAGTTAGTGTTTTCATATGTTTTAGCTTGAGAGTCAGGATTTGATACTGCTCATGTGTTTTGGCTTGAAAGCCGGTGATTCATGTGTTTGACCCTATGCATGCATGGTTTGATAAACTGGAGATAAAATGGTCTATTTGAAATGTATTTTCAAATGATATTATTTTTGTCCACTCACATCTTTTATGTTTTGATGTCCTTCCAGGCTGTGGCACGACGTTCGGGGCTGACCGAGAGGTGGAGGCATGAGCGGAAATCAGTTCAGTTATCCCTTGTCTGACAGGTGCTGAAGGGTAGTTTCAGGACTTCAGTTGACTTGTCAGACGGGAGCAGGACCAGGCACGGTTATCAAAGTCCAGTTGGGACGAGTTCTGTCAGTTAATGTCGTCGCTAGGGGTAATTTGGACATCTTGAGAGTTATGGGTCACGTGGCAACTCCATAATTTTCGGTGATTTTGGGTTCCACAAATGCCCTCACATCACTTCGGAATTTAGAGAATCCGTAAGGATGTACATTTGTTTGGAATAACCGTTATCCATATTTGTCGGTGTTTTTGTCTCGCTCCATCTCCATGTTAGGAAATATTGTTGAGCTATGGGTCAAATCAATATATTTATATCAGACTTGATATGTGACATAAAATTTTCCTTTAATCCAATTCCATTTGAAATCCAAACTCCACATTAATAGCGATTAATTTCAAAATAAATCAAATTAATCACACCATAATGAGTAAACATTTCTATTTAAGACCTTCATCTACATTTTGTCTGGTAGAAAAATACGCGGTTGTTGTTTGGAGAAGAGGAATAGCAGCCGTTCTGCCGAAGTGATTGAATGCTTGATCATGTAACTCTTTTTCTTTCAATCCCCTCTGATTTTCTATCTTTTTTTTTTTGCAAATATTGTACTCAAAGAAGAGGTTTTTATCTATGAAGAACTCATGCTCCTGAAGTGAGATGCAAAGGAATTGGTGGACCCAACGCTAGTACCTTGATTGGAGTGAAACAGAGACAAAATTGTACGAAGGGGCAAATCGATGACAGTAGAGTCGTCAGGGGCGTGTCCCTCACGCGCGACCTGGTTGGCTTCCTACAGGTAGGCCCCATTCCTTGTGGCTGCGCAATAGAGAGCGAATAGGCAGAGGCTCATGATGATCGTGGAAGCTGGCGACCAAGGTTATATCATTGACCCGTGCAGGCTTGACATGTAGGAGTGTGCAATTGGGTCTTGAAGATAGTGGGCCAGGGATGGTCAGCTGATACTGTGAGAAGTGGCTCATGAGAGTCTTCGGCTAGGCCTTGCAGCTAGCAGGCCACCTTTTGGCGATGAACGAGACTTAGTACGATGCATGGGCGTATTTGATTAGGTGATGGGAGTGTTAATGCCAGGCTGGCGTCAAATTGCTTCTACTTCTTCTACTTTGTTTGGCGCATGTAGTGGATGTGCTTTCTAATTGGTAAAGGCAGCTGGCAAGTCGGTCTTTGTTGGTTATATGTATGCCAAGTATGCGACTCGCGCGAGAGCCATTGGTGATGAAGACCTTGGAAACTCCACACAAAATTTAAAGCCTTCCTTGGGCCACATGCGTACCTCTGGTTGATGGAGGTACTATTAATGTATAGTTAATATATATTTTGTAAATATATATAACTCCTTATTTTTTCATGATCTAGCGCATGGGCAGCATTCTTTTCATCATCCCAGCATGCATGTCACTCTTCTAAGGAGAGTGTCTTGGTGAGTTTACATGCATTGTTCATTACTATGTCTCTGTAATGCTAGTTATCCTGGGGAAGCCCTTGCGTAAATGCCATTACTGTGAGTAGATCACTACATCCGACTATCCGGGATTTTTCCTCGCAGTACCTCCAGATGTATTTTCGCAGGGTCTCTTTTGATCTCTTTCTAATAGAAAATAGATGATCTTCCTTCTCTTTGACAATGCAGAGTTGTGTGTATTCTTTCCCAAATACAAGAGCTAGCACTTCAAAAGAAGCGATGGACCTCTGGGGGAGATGGTTGAACCATGTCATTGCTTGGCCTTGCAGGGAAGCTTGGAACACTTTGCACATGAGTTCATCATTGTGTTTATGAGGAACCATGATTCTGTGATAATAGTTAATATACTTCATCGAGTCGGAAGTTCCTTTCAGTTGATTAAAGCTTGGAGTTGCAAACCTTTGAGGGAATGATTCCTTCTCGATATCTCTCACAAAATGTTAGAAGGGTTAGATTTGGCGATGTGGATCGCTTTCTAGATCGCCGTCATGTTGGATACGGAGGTGCCGATCCAACATTTTTTGGACATCACCAACTTGCAGCGCACCTTTGTAAGGTTGTGGGCCATGACTTGCCAACCGTCGTTGTCCACCTCAAATCTCAATTTTTGATTTATGAGAATGTGCGGGTGAGTATGTATTGTAACGACCCGTCCCGGATTTTGGGATTTGATTAGTGGCTAATGACGGATTAGTGAAGTTAATCGGCGATTAATTGGGTGATTTCGGACGGATGGTGCGAAATGATCGTTTTGTCCCAAAAATGGGCGAAATATTGACTTTTAGTTCGGGCGGTCAAATGGACTTTGGCTAATGACTGTAACGTAGGTCGGGACGTCACGAGTCCGTAGACAAGCGGCACGTCCGATTCTGACGTACAACGTGAAAGTTACGACGTTTGGAAGTTGAGGGTCATTTTGGTAATTTTCCATGTAAGGGCATTTTGGTCATTGTGATTGCATTGGGATCTATGCCAGTGGAATTGTGACACCTGATTGTTTGGGGAAGTGTGCCAGTGGATGAGAGACACTTGTCCCATCTCCGGAGGATTGTGGAACATTTCTCTGCCACCTCACATGTGTTTAAATGTTTTTGCACGGTTTTGGATAAACAGAGGAAAACATAGAGTGACTGTGAAATCCTCTAACAAACCCCTTCGATTTTCATTACCTCTGTATCATCTATGAAGGAAGAAGTAAGACTGGATGGGTAGGAGGATCGGGGTGGTGCTACCACGAGGACCGCCGTGAACGGTGGTTTTGGAACCGTGACAAACAGAGTATACAGAGTGATAATGATCGTGAAATCCAATTCCTTTGATTCTCATCTTTTTCCCCGTGGTTGGTGAATCAAAAGGAGAAGGGAAGTCGAGAGGAACGTGGTGGTATCCACGGTGGAACTCACGACGGACGGTAAGGTGATTTCCCACAAAAGTTTTGTTTTAATTCGAAAATGACAGATTGTGATGTGGTGGTTGTTAATCAAACTGGTTGATTAAATGATGATTTGAAGGTCCAGAGGAAGTGAATGGACGTGAAATCACGGCTGGAGGTGGTCGGAGTCGCGAGAACGTGACAAGGGACGGGCTGGACCGGAACATGAAAAATGGCGTTGAACTGGCCTCGCCGGTTCGGCTAGATCGGGCTGGACCGAAACGGTTCAAACCCGGTTTGACCGAGGTTAATGGCAATCTGCGCCGCGTGAGGCCCACGCGGAGGAGCATGGGAGTACGTGGCACATCTTTTGGAGGAAGTTTTCAACACAGCTTTTAATGTAATCGATGTAACGAACATTTTAGGACTGGTTTCGAGTCGATCGGACATCGATTCGATATGATTCAGGATGTCCGAAGGTTTACAGGCTAGGTTAAAAATAGTTAAAAATTTGGAAAAATTATGGGGCTTTATTAGAAGCATTATGAAGTAGTTAGTGACCTTAGTATGTGATAACAACAGGTTCGAGAAGTCCGATGATAAAGGATCACTCGGGAAAGCGTAATTACACGCGTATCGAGGCAACATCGAGAAAGGTCTGTGAGTGGATTTTGATTTTCTAAATTATAATGCCTGCATAAATGTTTTTATCTGTTTTCCATACGCGATTCTATGATTATGATTATGATATCTGTGATTTACGGTTTGGCACGTATTTCGAGGAATTTCACGTAATTGCACGTTTTACGAGATATGCTTCTATGTCGTGATTTGATAATGGTTTCAATACTATGATTATGGGAATTGAATTATGATTTGATTTGAAGGATTTATAAATGGATTTCGGACAATGCGTTCGGTTTGAGGCTTCGTTTCTAATTATTTCGGCTTTTGGTTTTCATGTGGTTTCGGGATTTGAATCAAGATTTCCAATGATGATTTCCGTATTTGGTTTTGGACTTGAGCTCCTATAATTTTCACTTGGTTTTGGGTTTAAAGACCAGTTGCTATTCATTTTGGGTTTAAAAACCTGTTGCTATTTGTTTTTGGGTTTAAAGACCCGTTGCTATTCTTTTTGGGTTTAAAGACATGTTGCTATTGGTTTTGGGTTTAAAGACCTGGTTGTTATTGCTGGATCTGGTTTTGGGTTTAAAGACCTGGTTGATTAATGACGCGGGAGGGCCTGATTGATATGTTTTGAGTTTAAAGACTCGATTATTGTGATATCCCCCGAGGCCTATTATTTGTGTTTTGAGTTTAAAGACTCGTTGATTTCCCAGGAAGGCCTGCCTGATATGTTGTTTTGAGTTTAAAGACTCGAGAAGGCCTGATATGTTGTTTTGAGTTTACAGACTTGTTGGTATCCCGGGAAGGCTTGATACATATGTGTTTGGAGTTTAAAGATTCGGTGATTGAGATCCAGCAGATCGATTGACTTGTGCTTTTCTATTGATTTTCACATGGTTTTCAGAGGTTTTGGGCAGTGGCCCCGGTTTATCAGGATTTATGGACTTTTGGGCTGAGTTCTCGTACTTTGATGTTGATTTATGGTTTTGGGCTGAGGCCCTGGATTTGAGAACCGAGGTTTGAGAAAAAGAAACGATTTCTGGTTTTTTGTAACGTTTTCTGATCTTGGAACTAAGTGATTATCAAATGCATGCATTAGTTTTACGTGGAGGGTATAACTGTCTTTTCTTATAAATGTTTTCTGAAATTATTCTGTATTTCTTCCACTCACAGTCTTTTATGTTTTTCAATACCCTCTAGGTTGATGCGGTGCAGGCTGTTGTTAGTGAGACGGGGACATCACACATGCGATCCACAGTGGTTGTTGCGAACTCTGGTTAACTCAAGTTCGGTTTTGGTATGTTGACCTAAGTATCCCTTATCTGACTTACGTGTTCCATGAGAGTTAGACAAGTGTTTAGCCTTCGTGTCGCACGTGGGTTAGACGGGAGCATGACTTATCCCTTAATCCCGGGGGATTGGGGGTGGGTTGTGTCAATTGGTATCAGAGCGAGGTTTGTACGCTCTACGTGAGGTTATGGCTTCCAGAGTAGTTGGTTCGTCGACTTGTGTGTTGTGATGTTGTTGTGGATGTGACATCTCGACGCGGAATAGCCAGTCATCAAATTGGAAGCTAGGGAGATAGTACGTTAGTTAGTGGCTTAGTTTATGACGAGAGCACGAGCGACTGGGTGATGTGTTGCCCGATACGGGATGTGTGGTATAGGTGTTATGCCAGCTTAGGACCGGAGAGGCTAGCGTGTTTGGAGCTAGGATATGCTCGATAGTTGGTTGGACCTAATGGTCGGATGGGTGCTAGAGTGGTTAACCTGGATGGTAACAAGTGACCACTTGGTCAGATTGATGGAGTTTAGACTTGTGTGGCTACGAGTAGCCGGATGCCTCTAGTTGCGGGGGTAAACGAACCTGCTATTTAGGAGTTGAGGGATTTCTCCCTAGCGATAGATACTGGTTAATAGATGTTCCTAGCCCAGTTAGTTGGGTTTGGTGACCCTAGTGATGATGAATTGCGGATCCCTGTTGTGATTCATGGTTTGGTAAAAATGAGTACCCCCAAGTTGGTGATGTTTGAGTTGGAAACCCTAGTGTGAGTGCTTAGTCTAGAAAACATGAGTTGAAGTTTGTGGTTAGTGTGTTGTTGTGGCTTGGGCCGACTTTAGCTGAATTGGAGATTAGTTGGCTTGACCCAACCAGTAGAGTCGTTGAGAGTGTGGTGCAGTGGATCTGGTTACGGTCTGTTGACCCTAGGTTTCCCTAAATGAGACCGTGGAGCGTTGAGTTGCTTAGAGTTGTGGAAAATAAAGGGGGTCAGTTTCCCCGAACCGAGCGTAGATTGAGGGTTTTGGCTCGGTATGAGCGAAAATTCGGGATTAGTGTGTTGTGAGCCCTAGATCAGAGATGATGTGCCACGAGCTGGGATGCTTGTGAATGGTAGGATGGGCACATCGTAAGTTCAGGTTATGACCAGTCGTGAGGTGGCGGTGTCTGGTAGGAACCACTAACCGAGCTGGGAAATGCGCTGACCATTGGCAGGTCATGTTTCGGTATGAACGGTCAGGATGCTGTTAGTTTGATCAGAGTAGCGCAGCGGAAGCACGATGGATCTATGCTTCCTGTTGGAGCAAGCTAGGTTGGAATGGTCGGGTCTGACCATTCGTGAGCTTGGTTTCCGTGGACACATCAGGATGAGTCAATAGATGTGGATGTGTCGGCATATGCCGAGGATAGTAATTGGTGATTTCCTGAGACTGGTAATTTAAGACTTCGAGGATAGTGACTGAGGAGTCCAAGGTGAGTGATCATTGATTGTGATCGCGAGATTTTATAACGACCCGTCCCAAATTCCGGGATTAGATTAGTGATTAATCTTGATTAGTGAGGTTGAACGGTGGTTAGTGGGGCGGAATCGGACAAAATGTGCAAAATGACCGTTTTGCCCTTGGTCGTGGGCAAAATGTTGACTTTTTGATCGGGCGGTCAAATGGACTTTGACCGATGATCGTGACGTAGTTCGGGACGTCACGAGTTCATAGACAGGCGGCACGTTCGATTCCGACATTCGAGGACAAAGTTATGATGTTCGGAAGTTGAGGGGTATTTTGGTAATTTTGGTCAATTGGGGTCAAAGGTTGACTTTTTGACCGGGAGGTCCGATGGACGAGGGCCAAGGACAGTTACGTAGGTATCGTCGATACGAATCCAACGACAGGCGGCATGCCAAAATAGGAACCGAGAGTTTGATTCA
This sequence comes from Prinsepia uniflora, assembly GCA_032719365.1. Lineage (NCBI taxonomy): Eukaryota > Viridiplantae > Streptophyta > Magnoliopsida > Rosales > Rosaceae > Prinsepia > Prinsepia uniflora. The sequence continues at coordinate 22,638,671 of CM064862.1, forward strand.
AATAATATTAAAATAGGTGAACAGTAATTGAAGAATCTGGACCCTTGGATGTAAGCCACGTGTCACTCATCCCCACCTTCCCTAAAATCTGGATCCTTGTTGGCCATTGGATTATTTAATCCATTTTCTCCCCGTAAATCCTCACCATCCATTCAAACCTCAGATTAAATCTGGGCCCTTGATCTCATCTCTTTCTTTCCTTCATCTACTGATCACACTCATCTCTCTCACTCTATTCTTTCTCCCACCCGAAACACATACGCACACAACCCACATGAACCACCTCACCAATCTCTTCCGTGTTGATGTGTGTGAGTGACCAACTGCTCGGTGAGGGCTGAGGAACGACGGGAGACGGCGGTGGACACGGCGGAAAGGAAAAACAGAGAGGTCCGAAAACTCAAAAATTGGAAAATCAATGTGGGCTGGTTTTGATCGTGTTTGAGGGGTGAAAGGAGTTCCTGCGATCAGTCTGGGCGTTGTGGTGGTCACCACGGCGGCGAGGTAAGCCCCAAACCTGTGAGCTTGTTTTCGGGTACAAACATGGTAGGATGGGTTTTAACGTATTACAGTCGATTTAGTGACTAGGATGTTGATCTAGAGGATGAAACGAGTCGGTAAGGATCGTTTTCGACGGGAATGGTGGCCGGGATCGTGCAGGCACGACGGTTGCAGGTGGCCGGTCTGCACACCTCCACGAACAGGTAGTGAAACGTGTTGGTTTCTCAGTTTTTAAATTATGGATCAACTGGAATTGATGAGACGATCTTGTAGGAACAAACAGAATTGAAAATGATCGAGGAATGGCTGAGAACCAGTCGGGTTGGGCCGCGGGTCACGGTGACCCGTTTATCAGACAACCCGGTCAGAACGATACACTGTTCACGGCGCGTGGGTTTCACGACCAGCCACTCACGGCGGCGCGTGGGCACGAATCTCGAGGTGAGGTCAACATGACTTCTGTCCTATTTAATGTAACGAACATTTTAGAATTGGTTTCGTGTCGATCGGACACCGTCTTGATATTATTCGGAATGTCCGAAGGTTCTAAATCAAGTTTATAAATAGTTAAAAATTCGGGAAAATTATGGGACTTTGATAGGATGTTAATGTGGAGGTTAGTAACCCTCTAATGTGATTTGGACAGGATTGGGAGTCCCGGTGATAGTGGTGAGGCCCGAGAGGGCTGGTGGCACGCGTATCGAGGCATACCGTTAAAACGGTCTGAGAGTGGACTTTGGTTTTATAAATTCTATGCATGCTTAAATGTTTTATATGGTTTATGGTTGTGATTGTATGATGTTGATTTGGTTATTGGTAAATTGTACGGTTTCACGTATTTCGAGGCGATTTACGTGCTTGCACGTAAATCGAGGTTTTCCGGTTATACATGGATTTTTCATATTTATGACTTGGATATAATATGATGAAATGGTTTTGAAATTGGAAATATAAACTCGGGCTTGAGGCCCACTTGTTTTGGAAATTTCGTACTTTGAGTCCATTTGAGTACGTAATCGGGCCGGGGGCCCAGTTGGTTAATGAAATCGGGCCAGGGGCCCAGTTGATATGAAATCGGGCTGAGACCCATTTGAGTTATGTTATAGGGCCAGGGGCCCAGTTGATTTACAAGGATATATGATGGTCTCCTCCAGATGTCTGGGACACTGGGGAAGTCACGGTGCATTGCCTGCGAGGGGTCATTGTACGGAGAAGCCGGACCGTATGATGACTCAGGAGCAGGATTTCTATGATTGACGTCAGGGACGTCAGACATCAGGAATGTCAGAGATATGGACCCGGAGAGACCCCGGCCATAGCTTATTAAACCGTGAGATATGACATCAGGGACGTCTAGCGTCTGGGACGCTAAGCATCAGGGATGCTGGTGATGGTAATGGTAAAATATGGATTAATGAATCTATGAAATGGCTTTTCGGTTGGATATGTGTTATGTGGTAAAAATGGATTATTGGTTATGAAATGGTATGTCGGGTCGGGGACCCTAAATGGTTTTGGATTTATGGATTTATATTTATGGCTTCGAGCGGTGGCCCACATGGTTTTAATATGTCTGGTGGTGGTATTCCACAGTTTTGGGCTGAGTTCCCACATTTGGTTTTTGGTTAACGGTTTTTGGGCTAAGGCCCTAATGGCTCGGTTGAGCAAACGTTTTGGTTACTGGTTTTCGTGGCATGCATACGTTTTTATTGGAGGGCATAAATGTCTTATAAATGTGTTTGATAAATTTATTGGTTGATGTCCACTCACAGCTTTTGGTTTTAATGCCCTTTAGGTTGATTACGGATGCGATTGCAGCAGAGACTGGGACATTGCACACCTCCTCCATCGATCGTTGCGCACTCTGGATGCCCCGTTGGGCAGTGGCTCTTGGTTATCCTTTGTCTGACACCCCTTGTTGGACGGGAGTAGGGCACATTCCACGGTAATCCCTGGGGATTGGGATGGGTCCTGTCAACTTGGTATCAGAGCACGGTTGCTCTATTGGTGCGCGCAGGTCGAGGTTGTGATGTCTCATTGGGCTGCAATTCGTTATCAACCTGATAGATAGTTTTTGGGTTTGGATAGTGGATAGAGTGTGATTGGCCCGATGCGCCGTGCATTAATGTGATTCGACCCAAGTGGGGTTGATTGTGATGAACTGGTATTGTGGGACCGACAGTTCGGTCATGTAATATTAAATTGTTGTGCAGCTAGGTGCAGCTAGGTTCGGGGAACCTCATGTGAGTAATGGTATAAAATGTGAACCCTTGTGGTGGTTTCTAGTGTGAGAGATGTTGGTTCATCGGAGTTGGCCGATGACCTAGTGGTGGAACCCACGTTGATGGGATGGTAGGATTGGATTTGACGTCTATTCGATGTCTAGACCGCGGGGTCGGTCAGGTTGTGAATTTTATATTACGGAAAGTGGTTGGGTTCGGGGGAACCATAGGGTGTGATTGTTGAACCCTAGTATTAAAAAGGTAAACCTTAATTGTGACTAGTGGATGAGAACTTGTGCTGGGACGAGCAGCTGAGGTCATGGATGACCATGTGGATGACTCTAGTGAGTCTAGTCAGAACTATGGGATTCGATTTACGGATACGGTTCTGAGATGAATTATGGAATCCCGTGTTGGATCGGGTATTGGTGTGATGTGTGGATGCAGATCTCGATAGCAATGACAGTTAGTTGGTAGTCATATGGAGATGACTGGCTATCGAGGGTAATTAGTGTGGTTATAATACTTGGGGATCAGGGGACGTTCAGGGAACGTTCATTTTCCTGATGTGGATTGTCAGAGTGGTGGTACCCATAGTCGTGAGGTACGGGATCGTCGTTCGGTATGAACGGAGATCCAGGGTTGTCATATTTGCACACGGTGTGCAAGTATGGATGTTGTATGTTGGTACTTTTGTGCCGATGCTAGTATGGATGTATGGGTGCTGATACTAGTGTTGTTGATAGTGTGTTGGTGCAGGTACTAGCGCTGGTGCTAGTGTCGGTGATGGTGTTGACGATGAGCCACAAGTTGAGGTGTGACTCCGTCATGATGAACATATGTTCGGTCTTTGAGATTCGGTAGTGGTTGAGTGATGGACTGGATGGGATCCAGTTGAGATTGTGATGTGTTGGGATTAGTCCCGACAGGGGTAAAATGACAAGTGATGAGTGGATTTGGGGAGTTGTTGGCAACTCCAAAATTGGTGTGATTTTATGTTTTTATTATAGATGTGGAATTTTGTAATTGAGAACTTGGAAAACCGAGTGTTGAACCTGTAAAGGTTGGGATGTGGGAACGGAACAATAACAGATTGATTGTGGACACGTGGTTGTCCAAGTGAGTTGGGGATGTCGGGAGTCCAGTGGTTGGACTTGACATCTTGTTGGGAGTAGGTCTGCTTCCAACATGGTTGGAACCTTAGATTCGAGAAGCGTTCTGATTGGGGAACGAGAGTGGTGCTCGTTTTGGTGATTGGTATTCCGAAGTCATTGGGGTTGACTTCTTGCTTTCTGCCCTGGAAAACATTGACTGTAGTTACCAGTACGTTGAGCGTGTATTGGTTGGTGAGCCCATGTGTGTTGTGGGGTCATCAGAGGGAGTTGCGTATTCAAAATTAGGTAAATGAGATTTCTCATTTTCTGCTTGGTGGCAGAGGATGTTGTGAGTGCAGCGAGTTTTGTTTGAATCCACGTAGGATGAGTATTGGTGTCATTGTGTTGGATCATCCTTGGTTTTTCCTAGGTGGAATGACAAGGATCGATACGAACTTGGGTATGTGAGTCGTAAATGATGGGACCAAACTTCTTTTCGAAGTGGGGCCCGTACGGTATTCTACTTGGGTGAGTAGGTTTTCGATGTGGTCAGGTTTTGTCAACCTTAGACGTGTGGAGGTTGGATTGGCTTCCCTATGAAGTCAATTGGAGGAATTGAACGGGTAACCGATAGGTTCGGTTTTGGTGTGTCTTGGTAAATGTGAATGAGATTTCGGGATTTGGAATCGAATTTCTGGGTGACGATTCAGGATTCGATTTTGGAACTTGAAAGTATATTTCTGGATTTGGGTACGGAATGGTTATTCCAAATGCTAGCTTACGGAATAATGATTTCGGATTCGGATTTGGAAATGAATTATTAATTCGATGTCTGGGCTTGGATCCGGGATTTCTTACGAAATTGCGGATTCGGATTCGGAATTGGAACTAGATGATGGGTGGAGTTTCGATTTGTCTCATGCTGGATTGGGCAAATGGTGCTCCATTGTTGAAACGTGTTTGGCTATGACCTAGGTGGTTGTAGTCTGGTCATTAGATAGATGTGTGTACTTCGTACATGGTTCGAGGTACAATACCTTGTAGACTTGTGATGTCTAGTTACGGTATACGAGTTATACCCGAGGTGTGTCGGTGAGCGTGTTGGTAGTCGGATTGGTTCCGATACCACTGGACTAGTCGTGGGCCGGACATTACTATGCAATGGGTCATGGTATTTTCGATGAATCTAATTACACACAGGTCGTGTGAAATGTCGGTAAGTGTATTTGTGAGTCGAGTACGTTGGTGGCTTGTGTAGCCACGAGTGAGTCTAGTGTCAGTTTTCGACTGACAACAACTGTGTGGTGACAGATTGTCAGGATGTGTCAACATAGATGGTTGAGTGGGGTTAGCTGACTCCTAGTGGGAGTAAATTTCAGGATCGATTGGTGAGTGGGAAAGGAACCGTCGAGTTGTTGCGTCAACGAAAGCGGTAGATTGAACAAGTGGTGTCAAATTCGAAACAAGTAGTTTCAGTCATTCGACGAGGTTGAATGTAGTCGTTGCGTTATGAGTACTAGTGGTACGTTTTAGTTTTGTCTGATTAGTTGGTGTACGGGTGTACACGCGTTACGAGGTCGATTCCACTTTCCACGGGGTGTTTGTGGAATCAAGGTAGTCGAGTTTCGAGAATGAAACTAATTAAGGAGGGAAGTACGTTGAGATTAGATTGGTTGGAATTTCGAGGACGAAATTTATTAAGGAGGGAAGATTGTAACGACCCGTCCCGAATTCCGGGATTAGATTAGTGATTATTCTTGATTAGTGAGGTTGAACGGTGGTTAGTGGGGCAGAATCGGACAAAATGTGCAAAATGACCGTTTTGCCCTTGGTCGTGGGCAAAATGTTGACTTTTTGATCGGGCGGTCAAATGGACTTCGACCGATGACCGTGACGTAGTTCGGTACGTCACGAGTTCATAGACAGGCGGCACGTTCGATTCCGACATTCGAGGATAAAGTTATGATGTTCGGAAGTTGAGGGGTATTTTGGTAATTTTGGTCAATTGGGGTCAAATGTTGACTTTTTGACTGGGAGGTCTGATGGACGAGGGCCAAAGACAGTTACGTAGGTATCGTCGATACGAATCCAACGACAAGCGGCATGCCGAAATCAGAGATTCGACGACGAAGTTGTGGTCACGGGAACAAATTCGAATTACCGAACGAACCGAGAGTTTGATTAAAATAATATTAAAAAAGGTGAACAGTAATTGACGAATCTGGACCCTTGGATGTAGGCCACGTGTCACTCATCCCCACCTTCCCTAAAATCTGGATCCTTGTTGGCCGTTGGATTATTTAATCCATTTTCTCCCCTTAAATCCTCACCATCCATTCAAACCTCAGATTAAATCTGGGCCCTTGATCTCATCTCTTTCTTTCCTTCATCTACTGATCACACTCATCTCTCTCACTCTGTTCTTTCTCCCACTCGAAACACATACGAACACAACCCACATGAACCACCTCACCAATCTCTTCCGTGTTGATGTGTGTGAGTGACCAACTGCTCGATGAGGGCTGAGGAACAACGGGAGACGGCGGTGGACACGGCAGAAAGGAAAACAGAAAGGTCCGAAAACTCAAAAATTGGAAAATCAATGTGGACGGGTTTTGATCGTGTTTGAGGGGTGAAAGGAGTTCCTGCGATCAGTCTGGGCGTTGTGGTGGTCACCACGGCGGCGAGGTAAGCCCCAAACCCGTGAGCTTGTTTTCGGGTACAAACATGGTAGGATGGGTTTTAACGTATTACAATCGATTTAGTGACCAGGATGTTGATCTAGAGGATGAAACGAGTCGGTAAGGATCGTTTTCGACGGGAATGGTGGCCGGGATCGTGCAGGCACGACAGTTGCAGGTGGCCGGTCTGCACACCTCCACGAACAGGTAGTGAAACGTGTTGGTTTCTTAGTTTTAAAATCATGGATCAACTGGAATTGATGAGACGATCTTGTAGGAACATACAGAATTGAAAATGATCGAGGAATGGCTGAGAACCAGTCGGGTTGGGTCGGGGGTCACGGTGACCCGTTTATCTGACAACCGGGTCAGAACGATACACTGTTCACGGCGCTTGGGTTTCACGCGCAGCCACTCACGGCGGCGCGTGACGGCGCGTGGGCACGAATCTCGAGGTGAGGTCAACATGACTTCTATCCTATTTAATGTAACGAACATTTTGGAATTGGTTTCGTGTCGATCGGACACCGTCTCGATATTATTCGGGATGTCCGAAGGTTTTAAATCAAGTGTATAAATAGTTAAAAATTCGGGAAAATTATGGGACTTTGATAGGATGTTAATGTGGAGGTTAGTAACCCTCTAATGTGATTTGGACATGATTGGGAGTCCCGGTGATAGTGGTGAGGCCCGGGAGGGCCGGTGGCATGCGTATCGAGGCATACCGTTAAAACGGTCTGTGAGTGGACTTTGGTTTTATAAATTCTATGCATGCTTAAATGTTTTATATGGTTTATGGTTGTGATTGTATGATGTTGATTTGGTTGTTGGTAAATTGTACGGTTTCACGTATTTCGAGGCGATTTACGTGCTTGCACGTAAATCGAGGTTTTTCGATTTTACATGGATTTTTCATATTTATGACTTGGATATAATATGATGAAATGGTTTTGAAATTGGAAATATAAACTCGGGCTTGAGGCCCACTTGTTTTGGAAATTTCGGACTTGGAGTCCATTTGAGTACGTAATCGGGCCGGGGGCCCAGTTGGTTAATGAAATCGGGCCAGGGGCCCAGTTGATATGAAATCGGGCTGAGACCCATTTGAGTTATGTTATCGGGCCAGGGGCCCAGTTGATTTACGAATTCGGGCAGTGGGCCCAGTGGGTTTATAAAGTCGGGCTGCGGGCCCAGTTGGTTTACAAATCGGGTCGTGGGCCCAGTGGTTCATAAAATCAGGCATGAGGCCGAGTTGGATTTTAAATGTGATTTTGGGTCAGGGACCCTAAATGGAATTATGTTGTTTTATGGAAATTTCGGGCAGGGCCCATTGTAATGATGTGATAAAAGGATTTAATAAAACTGTTTTCCATATACCATCTGGATACAAGGATATATGATGGTCTCCTCCAGATGTATGGGACACTGGGGAAGTCACGGTGCATTGCCTGCGAGGGGTCATTGTACGGAGCAGCCGGACCGTATGATGACTCAGGAGCAGGATTGCTATGATTGACGTCAGGGACGTCAGACATCAGGAATGTCAGAGATATGGACCCGGAGAGACCCCGGGCGTAGCTTATTAAACCGTGAGATATGACGTCAGGGACGTCTAGCGTCTGGACGCTAAGCATCAGGGATGCTGGTGATGGTAATGGTAAAATATGGATTAATGAATCTATGAAATGGCTTTTCGGTTGGATATGTGTTATGTGGTAAAAATGGATTATTGGTTATGAAATGGTATGTCGGGTCGGGGACCCTAAATGGTTTTGGATTTATGGATTTATATTTATGGCTTCGGGCGGTGGCCCACATCGTTTTAATATGTATGGTGGTGGTATTCCACAGTTTTGGGCTGAGTTCCCACACTTGGTTTTTGGTTAACGGTTTTTGGACTAAGGCCCTAATGGCTCGGTTGAGCAAACGTTTTGGTTACTGGTTTTCGTGGCATGCATACGTTTTTATTGGAGGGCATAAGTGCCTTATAAATGTGTTTGATAAATTTATTGGTTTTTGTCCACTCACAGCTTTTGGTTTTAATGCCCTTCAGGTTGATTACGGATGCAATTGCAGCAGAGACTGGGACATTGCACACCTCCTCCATCGATCGTTGCGCACTCTGGATGCCCCGTTGGGCAGTGGCTCTTGGTTATCCCTTGTCTGACACCCCTTGTTGGACGGGAGCAGGGCACATTCCACGGTAATCCCGGGGGGATTGGGATGGGTCCTGTCAGATTTGGTGACTCGTACTTTAGTAATGCTCGGAGTTAAACCTCGGAAAGGTTGAAACGCGATAATCAGGAGGAGTGACGATTGACATCCTTTGGATGTACGTAAACGGTGTTAACCGACATGTGAGTTTGTCAATGAGGTGGATTGTTTATGGACGAGAAAGTTTTCCGGGTGAGTTGTTGATTTTCCTACGTCTCGTAGAGTAGTTGATGTTCGGTTAGTTAGGCCAGTGGTTGTATACTTGTTGAGGATTGATTCCCACAGTTGAAAAAGGTGGATACACTTCCAACATGGTTGGAATCTCGGAGTCAGAAGATGTTGTATTTAAGATGATGAGAAGTGTTGTTTGGTTCCGAGTTGGTGTTAGATGTTGAGTATTGAGTGATGGATACTCTGGAGTCGATTTGGGAGACTCATTGAAGGAACTTCAGGAGTTGTGAGCCCCCTTACTCGTGGACACATGTGGATGTGTTCTGGAGTAGAGAGAGTACTTGGTGACGCCATGTTTGGCATGTGTTGCGAGTGCCATAGGATTGTGTTAAGTTGGAGTAAGGTAGGACGAATTGTGGTGTCATGGTTGTGGACCATTGTGAGTTCTATGGTATGTTGACGAAAGAAAGTGAATAAGGAAGAATGATAAGTAGTGACTATAATTGATCGATATGAGGTAATTGAAGAGAACCCGCAATCTAGACGTGTCTCGAGATGTGTGGTAGTCTTGATCGATCTGATCAGATGTGGTGGTCTGATGGTAATGGTTGTATGGACGAGAAGTGAGGTCCATTTAGAAGCAAATGGATCGGGATCGAGTTGTTACGCTCGTGGATCAATAGAATCGTATTGTAAGACAGAGGTTGGATATGTTGGACATGTAGATGAGGAGATTGCTCTGTCTTGCAAGAGTGAAGGTGGCTGGATATCTTCACCATCTTGGAGTTGTACAGGACGCGCGTGGTCTGTCTCGTATACGTATGAGTATTTGGACTTGGATCTAGTGCTGGGTCTGCTCGTACATGTAAGTAAGTGATGATTCAATTAGATGTTTTGGATGTTGGTCGGGAGACCCAGGAGACCGGGAAACTCGGAATGGACTTGAGGATCGGCCTAGTGTCAAGATTGGACCGATGGACTTCAAAAGCGAAGTGTGATTGGCTCGAGCTAGGTGATAATTAGTGTGGATACGAGGTTATTTTGTGTGCCTCGGAGATACACTGTGATGGTTGGAGGATGCACTATGATGTTGTTGGATGGAATTGGGATACATCGTGGTGTTCCTGGGTATATTAGTGGTGTTCATGTGGTAGAGGTGTTGGTGAATGGCTTGGTGTCGCAGTATGTTGTTGGTTGCATGGATGATCGGAGTAGCTCCGATTTGATGGATGGATCAAGGATGTGGACGAGTTCAGGGTGATCCTGAGTGATCTGATTGGTTATGGCAGGATTCAGTGTTGATATGAGAGGGATGCTCAGAGCCATGAGTGGCTAGTGGGACCTTGACGCTACGATGTGTGATTACGGTTTAACAGGTATGTGATAGGATCCAATTGCAGACAGGTAGTGTGGGACGTGGATGGTGTTCCCGATTTGTTGAGTTGTTGGTATGAGTGGGACGTTGTGACTCTGGTGTGGTCAGCGCGGATTGCTAACGGGAAGAGTACGGACCGTTGAATGGATATGATGCATAGGAATACTGAGGCCGGTAGATGCCGTTTTGAGAATTTGTTTGCGAGGTGAGATTTGTGCTTGTTGGCGGCAGACTCTCACGATGTAATGAGGCGTTGGTACGAGGTACGTTTGACTCGAGAAGGGTCGAGATTGATGTGACTAGTAGCTATAGTGATTCGATTGGTAATGACTGAGCCATGAGAGTCGGGTGGTGCGATGTTGGAGGTATCACGGGTACGAGTTGGAAATGTGATGACCTCAGTGTGAATAGGATAATCGCCAGCTGGACCGAGAGTTGGTATGAGTTGGTCCACGTGACAGAGATATGATGATAGTCGTGGTGACAGGTTGGAAGGACAGATAAGAGCAGGATTGGCAGGTGATGTACACTGGGTAGAAGACCCAAGTGTGAGACAGATTGGATTCCCCCATTGAGTTGCGGACGTATGAGATTTGGAATTTCGGGGATGAAATTATTTTAAGGGAGAAGATTGTAACGACTCGTCCTGGATTTCAGGATTTGATTAGTGGCTAATAACAGATTAGTTAAGTTAATCGGTGATTAGTTGGGCGATTTCGGACGGACGGTGCGAAATGTCCATTTTGCCCCTAGAAAGGGCGAAATGTTGACTTTTAGTTCAGGCGGTCAAATAGACTTTGGCCGATGATTTTAACGTAGGTCGGGACGCCACGAGTCCGTAGACAGGCGGCACATCCGATTCTGACGTACGACGTGAAAGTTACGACGTTCGGAAGTTGAGGGGTATTTTAGTAATTTGCAATGTAAGGGCATTTTGGCCATTGTGATCACATTGGGATCTGTACCAGTGGAATTGTGACTCCTGGTTGTCTGGGGAAGTGTGCCCAGTGGATGTGAGACACTTGTCCCATCTCTGGAGGATTGTGGAACATTTTTTTGCCTCCTCACATGTGTTTAAATGGTTTTGCGCGGTTTTGGATAAACAGAGGAAAACAGAGAGTGACTGTGAAACCCTCTAACAAACCCCTTCGATTTTCATTACCTTTGTATCCTCTATGAAGGAAGAAGTGAGACTGGATGAGGAAGAGGATCATAGCGGTGCTAGCACGAGGATCTCCTTGGACGGTGGTTTTGCAACCGTGAGAAACAGAGTGCAGGGAGTGATTATGACCGTGAAATCCAATTCCCTTGATTCTCATCTTTTGTCCGTGGTTGGTGAATCAAAAGAAGAAGGGAAGTCGAGAGGAACGTGCTGGTATCCACGGTGGAACTCGTGACAGACGGTAAGGTGATTTCCCGTGAAAGCCTTGTATTAAGTCGAAAATAGCAGATTGTGATGTGGTGGTTGTTAATCATCTGGTTGAGTAAATGATGATTTGAAGGTCCAGAGGAAGTGAATGGAAGTGAAATCACAGCTAGAGGTGGCCGGAGTCGCGAGAACGTGACGGTCGAAATGTGGAGGTTTGGCCTTCGAATTGGGAGGTGCGTTCCAGGTTTCAAATTCATCTTTTTAGGTTCTAAATGGATTGTAAACACTGAGACGAACACTTAGGAATTAAAAGGATGCAAATCAGGTTGAAAAAGGATGAAAAATGGCATTGAACCGCCCTTGCCTGTTCGGCTGGACCGGGCTGGACTAGACCGGTTCGAACCTGGTTTGACCGAGATTGATGAAAACCTGCGCCTGGCGCATGAGGCCCACGCGCAGCCCCTTTTGGAGGCATGTTGGGGCATGTGGCACATCTTTTGAGGATGTTTTCAACACGACTTTTAATATAATCATTATAACAAACATTTTGGGACTGGTTTCGAGTCGATCAGACATCATTTCGATATGATTCGGGATGTCCGAAGGTTTAAAGTCTAGGTTAAAAATAGTTAAAAATTCGGAAAAATTACGGGGCTTTTGTAGAAGCATTATGAAGTAGTTAGTGACTTTAGGATTTGATATGAACAGGTTCGGGAAGTCCAGTGATAGTGGATTAGCTGAGAAAGTGTAATTGCACGTGTATCGAGGCAACAACGGGAATGGTCTGTGAGTGGACTTTGTTTTCTAAATTATGATGCATGCATAAATGTTTTTATCTGTTTTCTATACGTGATTCTATGATTATGATTATGATATCTGTGATTTATGGTTTTGTGCGTATTTCGATAAATTTTACGTAATTGCACATTTTACGAGATATGCTTCTATGTCGTGATTTGATAATGGTTTCGATACTATGCTTTTGGGATTTGAATTATGATTTGATTTCAAGGATTTATAAATGGATTTCGAACTGTGCTTTCGGGTTTCAGGCCCCGTTTCTAATGATTTTGGCTTTCGGTTTTCATGTGATTTTGAGATTTGAATAGAGATTTCCAATGTTGATTTTGTATTTGGTTTTGGACTTGAGCTCCTATGGTTTTCACTTGGTTTTGGGTTTAAAGACCCGTTGCTATTGGTTTTGGGTTTAAAGACCCGTTTCTATTGGTTTTTGGTTTAAAGACCTGTTTCTATTAGTTTTGGGTTAAAAGACCCAGTTGTTATTACTGGATCTGGATCTGGTTTTGGTTTTAAAGACCCGGTTGATTGATGACGGGGGAGGGCCCTTGATTGATATGTTTCGAGTTTAAAGACTTGGTTATTGTGATATCCCCCTAGGCCTATTATTTTTGTTTTGAGTTTAAAGACTCGTTAATATCCCGGGAAGGCCTGATGTGTTGTTTTGAGTTTAAAGACTCGAGAAGGCCTGATACGTTGTTTTGAGTTTAAAGACTCGTTGATATCCCAGGAAGGCTTGATACATATGTGTTTTGAGTTTAAAGACTCGGTGATTGAGATCCTGCAGATCAATTAACTTGTGCTTTTCTATTGATTTTCACATGGTTTTCAGAGGTTTTGGGCAGTGGCTTGGTTTATCTGGATTTATGGATTTTTGGACTGAGTTCCCGTACTTTGATGTTGATTTATGGTTTTGGACTGAGGCCCTGGATTTGATGACACGACCCACTCCAATCCCCCGGGATTAAGGGCTAAGTCATGCTCCCGTCTACCTCACGTGCGACACGAAGGCGAAACACCCGTTTAACCCCCGTGGAACACGCAAGCTAGACAAGGGATGCCCAAGTCAACAGTTCAAAAACCAAGATTCGTTAACCAGAGTTCGCACCCTTACTATGGATCGCGTATGTGATGTCCCCGTTTCTCTCTCCCAACAGCCCGCACCGCATCAAACCTGGAGGGTATCAAAAAAACAAAAGACGATGAGTGGACAAAAAATAAATAATACATTAAGAAAACAGTTTATAGGAAAATACATTTATACCCTCCACAAAAAACTAATGCATGCATTCGAAAACCATTTCTTAACACCATTTCATTTCCAAGATATGAAAACCATCAATGAAAACCGGAAATCAAAATTAAAGTTCGGGCACTCAGTCTAAAATCTATAAATTCCAAATCATCCGGGCCACAGCCCAAAGCATCTGAGAACCAGTGAAGAACAAAAGTAAAACATCAATCAATCAAGCTGCTGGATCTCACATATATCAGGCCTTCTAGGGATATCAACGAGTCTTTAAACTCAAAACACAATCAATAGGCCTCGGGGCATATCACAATAACCGAGTCTTTAAACTCAAAATATATACCGAGTCTTTAAACTCAAAACATATCCGAGTCTTTAAACTCAAAACATACCAATCCAGGGCCCTCCCCCGTCATCAATCAACCGAGTCTTTAAATTCAAAACCAGATCCAGCCAAATACCGGATCTTTAAACCCAAAACCAAGTATCAACGGGTCTTTAAACCCAATACAAAGTGAAAATAATAGAAAATCTAGATATCCATCGAAAATCAAATTCCAAAACCAAATTCGAAATCAACAGCTGAAATCCTAGTTTCAAATCCCGAAATCACGTTAAAACCAAAATCATGTTTATCGAAACCACTTTTATGAACTGAGCCCCAAGCCTGAAATCACTTTTCAAAATTCATTTATCAATCCTTGAAATCAAATCATAATTCAAATCCAAAATCAATTTATCGAAATCACACCAAATCGGAGCATAAGATCATATCTTGTAAAACGTACAGAAACGTAAATATATCGAAATACGTGCAAAACAGAAATCATAAAGATCGTAATCATAAACATAGAAATCACGTATAGAAAACATGATAAACATTTATGCATGCATCATGAGTTAAAAAGCGCAGTCCACTCACAGACCATTCCCGCTTCTGCCTCGATACACGTGCAATTACACTTTCCCGGCGAATCAACTATCACTGGCTTTCCTGAACCTGTTCAAATCACATTCTAAGGTTACTAACTACTTCATTAAGCTTCTACTAAATCTCCGTAATTTTTCCAAATTTTTAACTATTTTTAAACTTGTCCTAAAACCTTCGGACATCCTGAAACATATCGAAACGATGTCCAATCGACTCGAAACTAGTCCTAAAATGTTCGTTACGTCGATTAGATAAAACAAGTGTTGAACACTTCCCCAGAATAAGCCCCACGAGCCCTCACGCGCCAGGGAACAGTCTCCTTCAACCTTTGTCAGACCTGGTCTGAATTGGTCCGGTCCAGCCGAACCGGTAAGGACGGTTCAACCCTCTAAATTGTTTGTTTTTGATCCGTTTTCAACCCCGCTTCCACCATTATCTTCGCCCAATCCTCTACAATTGATCTAAAGCCATAAAACATAAAATTTAGGGCGAAGTGTTACCTCCCCGCCCAACCCTCAGGCCTTCCTTCCAAGCCTAAAAGGTTCCTAACAATGTCCATAACCTCACTGTATCAATTCATTTGAGTCTCACTCACCAAAACGTAACTTGCCATTTTCTAATCCTTGACTTACTAGTCACGGGTATTACAGTCACCACCTATGGCAGTGACAGGACCCGCCCCGATCCCACAGGGACCACAAGGGGACGTGCCCTGCTCCCGTCTGACACCCAATAATTCATACCAATTTTAACCTCAAAACATCAAATGCATAAATAACCAAATTAAAGTTATACATCAAATCCGAATTAAACAGATGTCAGACAAGGGATGAAATCCGAACTTACAAGATGCGAGCACGACTCTAAAGTAAACCTGCGGGTACACCACCCAACAGGGGTTCAGGTACGCAGAAGTAGATCTATGCCTCAGCCTCAGGTTCCTCCTCTACCTCAGTATCACGACCTGAAGGGGTTACCAAAAACATTAAGGGTGAATGGACCAAACTCAAGTTTATAAAACCATTTGATAAGTAAAACATATAATTTACCCCTCCGTTTTCCAAACATGCATGCAACCGTATTTAAAATCATAAGTCATATAATATGAACCATAAGGCATGTAATAAAACCATAAGTATAATTTTAGTTGCTGCACTATACACTCCAATCCCGACATCCCTGATGTCTGACGTCCCTGACGTCCAATAAGGTCACAATCACAAGGCTACGCGTGCCACTCGGGTCTCAATTCCGAGTTTAATCCCCGAACCCTTTTCGGTTACAGCATCCCCGATGCTTAGCGTCATAGACCAAAATATCATGTGCACGGGCGCTCCGCGAGTACACCAAAATATCATCGATAAACACAATCACGAACTTATCCAGATAGGGTCGGAAGACCCGGTTCATCAGATCCATGAATGCTGCTGGAGCATTCGTCAAACCAAATGGCATAACAAGGAACTCGTAGTGTCCGTAACGGGTTCGAAAAGCAGTTTTCGGAATATCCTCCTCCGAAATCCTCAGTTGGTGATACCCAGACCGCAAATCAATTTTCGAGAAGCACTGAGCTCCCCGCAACTGGTCAAAAAGGTCATCGATCCTGGGGAGAGGATACTGGTTCCTCAGTGTCACCTTGTTGAGTTGTCGATAATCAATACACAAACGGAGACTTCCCTCCTTCTTCTTCACGAACAACACCGGTGCTCCCCACGGTGAAGTACTCGGTCGGACATATCCCAAATCTACCAACTCCTGCAATTGAGTCTTGAGTTCTCGTAACTCGGCCGGCGCCATCCGGTATGGTGCCTGGGATATAGGTCGGGTACCAGGGAGTAGTTCAATAGTAAACTCGATCTCCCGCGATGGCGGTAATCCAGGTAAGTCTTCCGGGAACACATCTGGAAACTCACGCACCACCGGTATCTCGTCGATACCCGGAGTATCAACCCGTTCCGACACGACATGCGCTAGATAAGCCTGGCATCCCTTCCGTAGAAGTTTGGTAGCAGTAAGTGAAGAAATCACTTCAGGAGGCGAACCGTCACGTTCCCCCCCGAAAGATAACCTCCGGCAAACCCGGGCTCCGCAGAATCACTTGCTTGCTACAGAAATCGATGAGCGATTCGTGCTCCGATAGCCAATCCATCCCTATGATTATATCGAAGTCGTGGATATCCAGAATAATTAAGTCTGCTGGTAAATCCACATCCTCAATTCTTACCGGGCACCTCCGAATCACCTGATTCACAAGGTACACAATGCCCATCGGGGTGCCAACACCCATTTCGCAATCTAAAGTTGATACCACACAATCAAGCATACCAGCACAACTCTTCGAAATAAAAGAATGTGTAGCCCCCGCATCCATCAATACACGTACAAGAAGGTTTAAGATATGTAGTGTACCTGTGACCACGCCTGGGGCAGTCCTCGCCTGCTGCTGGGTCATTGCAACCACTTGGGCCCTCGGCCCTCCGTTCCGTTCGCGCCCGCGCGCGCCACGCCCAGCACCACGGTCACCTCCCTGACCGCGACCTCCATTAGTGTGGGAAGCCGTGCTCTGCACCACACTAGAGCCCCCAGCGTCGTTGTTCTTGGACAACTGCGGGCAATCACAGGCATAGTGGCCCTCCTCTCCGCAAGCAAAATAGGTAACTGGCCTTGGCCTGTCCGAATGCCCACCAGAAGCACCGCTCCAAGATGAGCGCTGCCCAGAGTTGTATCTAGATCCTCTGCCCTGAGAGCCTCCGCGTCGACCCGACCAGCCACGACCCTTGAAGGATGAGGGTGCTCCCTTGTAGCCCCCTCCCTTGTTGTTCTTCTGGCCTGATGGCCCACGATGTGGGTGATCCTGACGTCGCCCCTCGCCCGAAGGCTGTCGTGTCTGGTGTGTCGCCAGACTGGCCTCGACACGCACCGCAGCGTCGACCAAATCTCTCAGTGAAGCATGAGTAGCAGCAGTCACACTTGCCCGGATCTCCCCTCGGAGTCCAAGCTCAAACCTTTGGCATTTGTCCTCCTCCGTGCTCACGAAGGATGCAGCGAACCGGGAAAGTTTCCCGAAAGTTTGCTCGTAGTCCGCAACGGACATATCACCCTGCTCCAGTCGCAGGAACTCAGCCTCCCGTGCCGCGCGGAACGATCGCGGGTAGTACTGGTCCAGAAATCTGGAACGGAAAGCTTCCCAAGTAGTGGTATTGACAGACCACCCAGACATTTCGAGTCCGTGCCACCACTGGTAGGCTCCTCCTTCCAGTAAGAAGGCCGCCAAGGTCACTCGTTCGCCCGGAGGGCAGTGCATCACCGAGAAGATCCTCTCCCACTTGGTGATCCAATCATGAGCATCCTCGGGGTTTGATCCCCCGCAGAAAGGAGTGGCTCCCAACCATTGAGCCCTTTCAATGCTCGCGCATTCCATCTCCATTTCCAGATCCTCGTCAGTTCGTGTATGAGGAATTCTCCTAGGAGGCATAACCAACTGTCAAGAGGCATAGATCAGATAACAATATTCTTAAAAGTCGAAAAGTAACTAGTACTAATCGCTAGTCTAGCATGCTGACCATAACCTAGTACTGACCACAACCTAGTGCTCTGATACCAAGCTGACAGGACCCGCCCCGATCCCACAGGGACCACAAGGGGACGTGCCCTGCTCCCGTCTGACACCCAATAATTCATACCAATTTTAACCTCAAAACATCAAATGCATAAATAACCAAATTAAAGTTATACATCAAATCCGAATTAAACAGATGTCAGACAAGGGATGAAATCCAAAATTACAAGATGCGAGCACGACTCTAAAGTAAACCTGCAGGTACACCACCCAACAGGGGTTCAGGTACGCAGAAGTAGATCTATGCCTCAGCCTCAGGTTCCTCCTCTACCTCAGTATCACGACCTGAAGGGGTTACCAAAAACATTAAGGGTGAGTGGACCGAACTCAAGTTTATAAAACCATTTGATAAGTAAAACATATAATTTACCCCTCCGTTTTCCAAACATGCATGCAACCGGATTTAAAATCATAAGTCATATACTATGAACCATAAGGCATGCAATAAAACCATAAGTATAATTTTAGTTGCTGCACTATACACTCCAATCCCGACATCCCTGAAGTCTGACGTCCCTGACGTCCAATAAGGTCACTATCACAAGGCTACGCGTGCCACTTGGGTCTCAATTCCGAGTTTAATCCCCGAACCCTGTTCGGTTACAGCATCCCCGATGCTTAGCGTCATAGACGCTGGACGTTCAAGACGTCCGTGACCTCTCCGGGGTACCTCATCCGGAGGAGACAGTATCATATGAATGGATCTATACAGTGCAGTACCAAATACATTTTATTGATATCCACATGCAAGCATATATATAAAATCCGAACCAATCATTAAGTTTCATCAGACGGGTCTCAAGCCCAAATACCGTGAAACGTGCCATAACCATATTTTCCATATCATCAAAACCATTATTGTTTTTAGCATGTGAATAAGTATAATAAACCAGAAAACATTTATGCACGCAAGGGTTTAAGAAAATGGCCCACTCACTGTACGATCCCGCGGTGAACCTGCGCGTACGAACTTGTACCAGGATTATCGTACAATTCCTGTCAGTCCAAATCACATGTAAGTGTCACTACAAGCCTTAAACATTTAACCACAAAGTTTGAAATAGAAACCGGCTCGGGGAAGCCGTTCAACACGTTTCCCGAGGCACCCGGCCCTAAACTGACCCATCAAAAACTATCTCAGATCAACATGGTTAATTCACCAAAAATGTTCAGAATGATGAGAGGAATAAAAGTCATGTTGATCGTGATCGGAGATAAGCCCCAACGCGCCCTCACGCGCCGCCCAAAGTGGCTGCGCGTGAAAGTCACGCGCCTGACACTGTAGCTACAGTGTTACCACCTTCACCCGTTTGTCTGTAATTCGGGCCTGCCACCCGCGGCTTGACCCGGTTAATTACCCATCAATTCCTTCTCGATTTCAATCCAATTTGATCCTAACATGTTATTTAAACATCTAATTTAAGTTCTGAGTTATTAATTAGCCAAATCGAATCCTTAAATGGCCCTTCGACCCGTGATCATCCAAACGGGTTGATCACCCCAACTCACTGGTTTCTAAGCCGAAATCAAATTAACCTTACATGAAGCATCATAGTATCACAACGAACTGGAAAACACACTCAATTGAATCAACACTCACCTGGAAGTAGTCGTCCAAACCTCTGAAATTCTTCTGAACACGGCAGTCACCGTCCCAGCTCACCCGTGGCTGGTTGCCTTCGATTTTGATATGGTTGTGTTCCAAATACTCCCAGAAAGCTTACTCTGCGATTAGATTGGCCCAACACACCGTAGAAATTAAACACTGATTTTCCCTCTAATTTTTCCAGAAATGGCTTCTCTGGTTTTCCTCACCCGTTCTTAGTTATAACAGCATCAGAGTGATGCTCAAGCACGTTCTAATTGGTTTTAAACAATTTCAAGCCGTCCCAGAGGCTCGTGGGTGTCCAATTGTCCACTGAAAAAATGTTCCCCGAAAAGCTTCGATCTTGAATTAATCAATTGATCGTGCAGGCTGGACGGCTCAGGCCACGTTCAAAAGCAAAAGACAGCCCAGACATTCCAGCACATGATAGCATAATCAATTGCACGATAGAACCACCGCACATGGTGGTGCCGCCCATGTCCCCCGCGGTCTGCTACAGTAACCAGGGCAAAAAGACCAAAATGCCCCTGGTTCAATAATTACCAAAATACCCCTCACTTCCTAGACCCGTAACTCAGCCATACGAAGTCCGATTTTGGCGTGCCGCCTGTCTACGGACTCAGGACGTCGAGACCTACCTATCGGTCCTTGAGTCGCGTGAAAATTAATTGTCAAACGAAAAGTCAACATTTTCGCCCTTGAAGTCCAACTTACGGTAATGCCCCTGAACTTCCGATAGTCATAACTTTTTCCCTGATCGTCCGAATTGGACGTGCCACCTGTCTATGAACTCGTGACGTCCCGTACTACGTCACGGTCATAGGTCAAAGTCCATTTAACTCATCAATAAAAAAGTCAACAATTTGGCCATACCAATCACAAGGGTAAAAGCGTCAATTCACACATTAAATTGCAATATTAAAACCCTCGAATGTCCTGGGTGTTACAGGCAGGCCTCAAAACTAGGCTCCCTCGTCTCCCTTCAGCCTCAGAAACCTCATCCTATGCACCAAATCAGTCAATAACTACGAAACCATCATGTGCCATTTGAATGTCAACAGGGGTGTTCATGGGTCTTACCTTCTTTTCTTCCGCCACCATGCACTACGGCCCTCCACGGTATCACCACCACATTCCTCTTCGTCTATCCTCTCGTTTTTGTTCACAAATCAGGGGCAAAAGATCACATTGGAGAGTGAGGGGATCAATTGTTCCTCACGGTTCCTCTATTTGCTTTGTTCTTCCCAACTTGTACACCCGCGCATCCTCTTTGTTTTTAAAACATTTGAGGCGGCTGAGAAAGGTTCCACAAACCTAGGGACAAGTGTCCGAATCTCATTAAACAACCATCCCAAGGCAGCCAAGTGTCCCAATTCCATTGGGCACAGATCCCAATGCCACCAAATGACAATTTTACCCTTGTTTCACAAATTACCACTTTACCCCTAAAATGTTTAGACCAAAACTCGAACCAGCAGACGTTCGATGATAGCTTGCCGCCTGTCATTGTACTCAGGGGATCGAGACCTACCTAACGGTCCTCGAAATACGTGAAAAATACATGTCGTATAAAAAGCCAACAATTTGCCCATTTTTCAAACAAATTACCAAAATACGCCTAAAATTCTGAACATCATAACTTCTTCCTCGAATGTCAGAATTGGATGTGCCACCTGTCTATGGAGTCGTGACGTCCCGAACTATGCCACAGTCATTGGCCAAAGTTCATTTGACCACCCGAATCAAAAGTCAACCATTCGCCCATTCTAGGGGCAAAATCGTCATTTCGCATCATCAGTCCAAAATCACCCAACTAATCACCGATTAACTTCACTAATCTATCATTAAGCACTAATCTAATCCCGAACTCTGGGACGGGTCGTTACATTTGAGAACCGAGGGTATAACGTGGAGGGTATAACTGACTTTTCTTACAAATGTTTTTTGAAATTATTATGTATTTCGTCAACTCACAGTCTTTTATGTTTTTTGATACCCTCCAGGTTGATGCGGTGTGGGTTGTTGTTAGTGAGACGGAGACATCACACAAGTGATCCTCAGTGGTTGCTGCGAACTCTGGTTAACTCAAGTTGGTTTTTGGTCACTGACCTAAGTATCCCTTGTCTTACTTACGTGTTCCATGGGGGTTAGACAGGTGTTTAGCCTTCGTGTCGTACATGGGTTAGACAGGAGCATGACTTATCCCTTAATCTCGGGGGATTGGGGGTGGGTCGTGTCATGTGTAACGAACCGTTCCGAATTCCGGGATTAGATTAGTAACTAATCATGATTAGCGGGGTTAATCGGTGATTAGTTGGGCGAAATCGGACGAACGATGCAAAATGACCGTTTTGCCCCTAGTCGTGGGTAAAACGTTGACTTTTAATTCAGGCGGTCAAATGGACTTTAACCGATAACCGTGACATAGTATGGGACGTCACGAGTTCATAGACGGGTGGCAAGTTCGATTCCGACGTTCGAGGTGAAAGTTATGACGTTCGGAAGTTTAAGGACATTTTCGTAATTTGGAAAAAATGGAGGAAATGTTGACTTTTCGACCGGGAGGGCCGAGGACCGTTAGGAAGGTCTCGATGCCCTGAGTCCGTAGACAGGCGGCACGCGTCAATCGGAGTTCGAATGACCAAGTTACGGGTCTAGATGCATGAGGGGCATTTTGGTAATTTGTCAAGTGAGGGAAAAATGGTAATTTGGCTGTTTATTTTGGGACAGCCGTGTATAGTTCTGTGGGTTCTTTCAGAAACAGGGCACGGGTTAGGAATTTTTTATGGAACCCTGCTTGGGCTGAGTGCTAATGGATTGAGTGGAGAAAACACAGAGCACTGAGAGGATTGATTATGCATTTGAGTGGGATGCAGCATGCCTGGGATGGTGAAGTGCAGAGCACGGGCAAAATTGTTTTATTCCATTGAGAATTTGAACAGAGCACTGGTCGGGTTGGATGGATTAATAGGATTGTTTGATCCATTTCTGGGACGTTTGAGAGGGACATAGAACTAGAAAGAGCTAGAGAGGGGAGTTAGAGAGGAGAAAAGGGGAGACTGAGTGGAAATGCACCCAGAAACCCGAAACCGTGTTTGAAAAAATTCAAAATTTCAATTCGAAATGTAGGCCAACCCAAGAAAATTTATGGCTCAATTCAGTCTTCTGGGACCCCCCTTAGTCGATCCAGATTAAGGGATCGAAGCTTGAAGCCCTGGGAAGCCTTGGACAGACACGACGGAGTTCAGAAAAATTGAGGATTGAGTCGTGTAATTGGAGGGGTTAGAAGATGCAATTGAGCTTGGAAACCAGCTTAGGATAATCAGATGAAGTTGTTGGCTGGATCAATTGATTGAATTCAGACGTCATTGATGGAATTCGATGAAGGGACAGTACCCAGGTGTTCTTCGATGTTCACCGTCGAATCGTTTGACTTTAGGTAAGTATTTATAAAATTAAGGTTATAGAACTGTAATTGGACTTAAAACGAAGATGTTTGAATGCTCAATTGAAAGAATTGAGGTTGAATTGACAATGAACTGATCGGGTCGTCTCGTGGGTTGCAGGACCCATTTTACAGACAAACGGGTTAGGACGATGACACTGTAGCAGGCACGTGGTTTCACGCGCAGCCATTCACGGCGGTGCGTGACGGCGTGTGGACACGAATGCCAAGGTGAGTTCAACATGACTTTTTCCTTATGCAATGTAACAAACATTTTAGCGTTGGTTTCGAATTAACCGGACACCGTTTCGATGTTGTTTCAAGGGTCCGAAGGTTTACGTTACGTTTTTAACTAATGTTTAATTCCCGGAAAATTATGGGAAATTAGTATGTTGTTATTTGAGTCCTTAGTGACACTAAAGTATGTTTTCGGACAGGATTTGAGATTTCTGGAAATTGTCAAAAATTACGGGAATGTGTGCGGCGCGAAAACGAGCGTTATGGACGGTGTGTGAGTGGACTTTGCTTTCAAAATTTAATGCATGCATAAATATTTCTACGATTTCTATGATTATGATTATGACTTGTGATAATTTCGATTTTCGTATTTATATGTATTTTTTATATACATACAAAATTACACGTTTTTCGAGACTATGGTTTCTCTTATGCTTCGATCATGGTTTAATGAATGATTTTATATGTTTTGTGCACATCATGTTTTAACGATGTTTCAATTACGATTGTGAGTATGATTTATGGTTTTGACATGTATTTCTAGAATGACACGGATTTGCACGTTTTACGAGATTTCGAGTATGATGTGGTTTGACCGTGATTTTGGTGATTTGATTATGGTTTTGATGTTTTGACCTTGAGATTTGAGATATGATGTGATTTCAAGGATTTAAAACGGATTTTGAAAAAGGTGATTTCGGACTTGGTGCCGAGGGCATAAAAGTAATTTTGATGAACGAGATTTCGGTTTTCGGAAGTTTGAAAATGGATTTCTGGTTTGGGTTCAGAATGAAGGTTTCAGATGCTGGCTTACGGAATCATTATTGCGAATTCGAATTCGGGAATGGATGATGGTTGATAAAAGTGATTTGATATGATTATACATGCCCCGTTTTTAATGATGATTTGATTATGTTTTGTGAAGTAAGATTTTGGGGATTTGAATGTGGAAATTCGGACATGAGTCCTGTTATGACAAAATGTGATTTTGGTTTGGATTTGGAATTTGGATCACGATGGATCCTGGATTGTTGTGACTTTCAAATGGTTTTGGGTTTAAAGACCCGGTGCTATCGCTGGATAATGTTTTGAGTTTAAAGACTCGGTTAATTGATGACGGGGGAGGGCCCTTGATGAGCTTAAAGACTCGGTTACTGTTTTGAGTTTAAAGACTCGGTTTGATACCCCCGAGGCCTATTGATTATGTTCTGAGTTTAAAGACTCGTTGATATCCCAGGAAGGCCTGATTATGCGCATGGTTTTGAGTTTAAAGACTCGGGCGCACTTGAGATCCAGCAGATTTTTTGACTTGTGAATTACTGTTGATTGCTGATGTTTTCGGATGTGTTGGGCAATGGCCCGGTTCATGTGGTTTTGATGGATTTTTGGATTATGTTATGAACTTGGATTTGATTCATGATTTGGGCGGAGGACCTGTGTTTATGTTTGCGGGCTAAGACCCGAAGGTTAAGAAAAGGAAAATAATTTTGATTTTCATGCACGGTTTTCTCATATTGGAAATGTAAAGGATTGTGAAATGATTTTCGAATGCATGCATTGGTTTTACGTGGAGGGTAGAAATGTCTTTCTGTAACTGTTTTATAAACTAATTTATTTTTGTCCACCCACACCTTTTGTGTTTTTATTGACCCTCCAGGTCGTGGCGCGTTGATCGAGACTGATCAAGAGGCGGAGGCATGAGTGAGTACGTGTGTGGCCATCCCTGGTTTGGCAAGCACTGAGGGTAATTTGGGAATTTTCAGTTGACTTCCCAGACAGGAGCAGGACCGGGTACGGTTATCAATGTCCCTTCGGGGGCGATCCTGTCATCATGTATCATCCCTACACATCCTCCAAGTCACTCAAGCACTGACTGCTTTGGACGTTGTTGGCTTTTTGTTCTATGGATGTGACTTTCTTCTCAAAAGTCACTCAGCGACGCTTCACGAGAGATAGTTTAGCATTAGACTGTTTATTTTCCTGGGTGCCTTGGAATGTCCACTTGCCTTCCACATGTTGTGGAAAGTCTTCCAGCCACTTAGGTTGTTCGTTTTGCAATGAGCTGTTATAGAACCTCTGATTGAACTTGAACTTGATTGCTCCACCTTTCTTCTAGCCGTGACAGGCTGTCTTGTGGAGGCGGGTGTCAAGGTGTTCGCGTCTATCGCGTATCTCATCGAGACCTTCACCTTGTGCCAAGGAGTTGGTGTGTATGTATCGAGTCCTTCTTGTGCTTGGCTTGGCCTTAGCACGCTATGGAGTCCATCCAAGATCTCTCGTAGATCCCTGTTTGCATGGGTCATATTCTGTCTTGTGGCCTCTCCCTCCAATCGCCCATCAGTTTGCTAAAAGGCTGAAGTTACTTCTCCTAACACATGCACTTGAGTTGTTGAAGAGAGAAAAGTTCTGAAACTGAAAGTTGGAATCAATTCATGTGTCTCCATGGGCGCTTGGATAGTCACGAGAAAAGCATGGCTTTGGTGTTCCTCTGGAGTCATAGTGTGCACTCCGTTCCTAGTCTGAGGTGTAGAAGCTGAAACACCATCATCGGGGAGAATGTTAATATTATTGAGATTTTAACCCGATTAAATAATATCTTAAGTTGGATATATATTATCTAATGTGTACGTGTTTCTAAACAGTTAATGTCATCTCTAGGGGCAATTTGGTCATCTTGGGAGTTATTGGCCTCATAACAGCTCCACAATTTTTGAATGATTTTAAATTCCACAAAAATTAACTTTCTTAATTTTACCCTTAAATCTTCTGAATAAGTAAAAACAAAAAGAAAAAAAATGAAGTCAGTTTTTCATCAAGAGCTAATCTCCAACAACCATTATTTCATTAGGTCTCCAGCTTTCTAATTGTTTACCTATTGAGGCATGGTAGCACATTTTAATTTAAACATATTTGATACATCGAAGTCAATTTTTAAATAAATCGTTAAATTTTTGCAATCGGGCATATGTCCATAAATTTCGTGAATTGAACCGACCAAAATTTTTGTTTAACATGAAATACTATATAAAAGACCTTGAATTCATAGTATCTGAGAAAATACAGATATGAATTGCCTAATTTATATACCTCGTTAACCGAACACAATTTAGATTAATAAATACAAACGATATTCCATTTTAAATTAACTTAAATTATAATTAAAAAAAATTTGAGTACTCACTGACATTTCACTTTGTATTAATTTACATTGCGGGAATTTTACTTTAAGTTAATTTAAATCAGGAAATAATTAAACTAATTTAAATGACGGGATACTTCAATTAATTTAAACAGCCGCAAAATAACTTTTACGTTACTCTAATTTAAAACCTAGCCGAATGAAATATTTGAAATCGAATCCATTCGGAGAGCACATTTGCTCCGGCCAATATCACTATGGCTATATCTGAAAACATGTTTTCTTTGTAGTATTTAACACACGCACACACACAAAAAAAAAATTAAATTATAAAGAAATAACATGTCTGGTTATCTTTCTTGGGCCTGTTTTTAGTTGTGGTTGTGTATCTTCACGAATCCATAATCCTCACTGCCCGCGGTCTCCCCCAATCTCTCGTTTACCCTAAAACAACACACATGCTCATTTCCTACAAAAACCTTCTCTCTTTGCTTAGTCTCTCTCTCTCTCTCTCTCTCTCTCTCTCCATCTTTGTTTGTATCTTATATCTGTTCAACGCACACTTCTTTATAGACTCTCTTCTTCTTGGGTTTTGTTGTACCATGAAAATGCCATCTTTAATAAAACTCAGACTCTAAGTTGATGAGATATTGTTGGGTTTACAGGTCATCTTGAGGTGCTCCAATGGCAGACAGCTTTGACTGTGCAAACTTCAATCTTCTTTGTCCAGAAGATTCCGATGCCTGTTTTGATGATCTTGATTCTAATTCCATAGATGACTTGAGGCTGTCCCCTTCAATGCCCCCAAAAATCAGTGATACCCATAATAATGACCCCAATTTTAATCATAACAGATCCGAGTCTATCATAGATTTTCCCTCACAGAGTGAAGAAGGGGTTGGTTCATTGGTTAAGAGGGAGAGCGAGCATTTGCCTAGACTTGATTATCTGAATAGACTGCGTAATGGGGAATTGGACTTGAGCAGTAGAAGACAGGCCCTTGATTGGATTTCCAAGGTTGGTCTTCTACTTTAGTCTGAGTTTTTCCTTTTTTTGGTCCATTGATTGTTGTTTTCTCTTTCAATGATTTTTCCTTTGCACAAGTTTTTTCAATTCTTATACGGGTCTATGCAAATTGGTTTTGTTCTTGAGTATCATCTTAAAAAATACTTCTTTACAATGTTGCTTGTTTGATTGTTTTTTATATGTCTCTAATAAGTTTTAGAGGGATCAATGATCATGACCTTTATTTTTGTTGTAGACATGGATGTTGGTTTTTTTTTTCTATGTTAATCCATTTGATTTCCGTTCTTATGTTTCCATTGTCTCTGATTGATAATGTGTAGATAGCCCTTTTGTCTTGATAACTGAATTTGATTGAATTTTTGTGTGTTGTGATCAACAGGCTCATTCCCATTACGCTTTTGGACCATTGAGTGTTTGTCTTTCTATCAACTACTTGGATCGCTTCCTTTCGCTTTATGAATTGCCCGTAAGTTCAGAAATTGGATCAAAGTTGGCTTCTTTTTCATCATTTCATTTCGTAATTTTTTTTTTCATTCCTCTTCTTGATTTTGCACTTCACTTTTCTTGTCCATTCAGAAAGGCAAAGCTTGGGCCGTGCAATTGCTTGCTGTGGCTTGTTTATCAATAGCAGCCAAAATAGAGGAGATTAATGTACCTCAGTGTGTCGATTTACAGGTATATAAATCATTGGTATCTATTTCGTTGGTCTAGCAAGTGGCTTGATGTATGATTTTCTCTCAATGTGTTGTTGATCTTAGCTTTCCTCTGAATGTTGCTGTTCTTAACTCTTATGTGTGGATTTATGCGCAGGTTGGAGATCCCGAGTTCTTTTTTGAAGCTAAAACTATACTAAGAATGGAGCTTCTTGTGATGAGCACTCTCAAATGGAGATTGCAAGCTTGTACTCCTTACTCTTTCATTGACTACTTCCTCAGCAAGATAAGTGATCAAAATTCGCCTGCGTTGTCCATCAGCAGATCAGAACAACTCATCTTGAGCACAATCAGAGGTCTTTTTTCTGACTCTGTGAATGAGTTATAAATTTTGTAGTTTGGTGTTGTTGAGGATAAATGGTGCAATGAATAAATGCAGGTATCGACTTCTTGGAATTCAGGCCTTCTGAAATTGCTGCGGCAGTGGCAATTGCTATTGCACGTGAAATGCAATCAGTAGACATTGTTAAGGCAATTTCTTGTTGCTTACATGTAGATAAGGTAAAATAGTAGATGCAAGCAAACCCATGATAGAACAAAATGTTATGGCTCTCAAGAAATATATGTCCTGAAGTTAGTTTTATTTGGTGTTTGTGGGATTTGCAGGGAAGAGTGGTGAAGTGTCTTGAACTGATGAAAGATTTGTCGTTGATGACCGGTTCTAGTAATAGGGAAAGCGCCTCAGCGGCATCATTGGTGCCCCAAAGTCCAGTTGGGGTGTTGGATGCTGCATGCTTGAGCTATAAAAGCGATGAATTTACTACAGTTGGGTCATGTGCAAATTCTTCTTCACATGATAGTCCAGACATGAAGAAGAAAAAACAAGACGATCCATCTATTAGGACTCCAAGTCATGAAATGTGAATTTTTGGGAGGGGGGGAGAGAGAGAGAGAGAGAGAGATTAATAATAAATTAATGTGCCAAAAACCACCGGGGTTTCATGCTTCTAGCATGAGATTGAAGTCGCCTGCTGTTTATGATATTACTCAACAGCCATAGATTTTAGTAGTGATGATCCTGGGTGCACATTGGCAATACATTTTTTTTTGGTTGTAGCTTCCGGTTCAATGAGAAATTATCAGGAACTACATATACCTCAAAATTGCCTCAAATTTTTGTTTTTTTACTTGTCCTTTCTAATTGGTGAATATTTTTATTTTCAGCAGTAAAATCGACATTCATTTTAACCTAATTTGAATTAAAGGAAGAATTTACACGATAATTTGTTTAGTGCCATTTTACTGGTGATTTTGATTTTATTTCAGATATAATTTTAAATTTCCTTCTAACATCTTTGTATTAATAAAAGAAGAGTATTTTTTTTAAAAAAATTTGCGTCCTAAACTTGTACACCTTTTCTAATTTTCCCTTAAAAAAAATTATTCCAGTTAATTTTCCCCTGAACTCTTATTGATTGTCAATTTACCCCATATGATTATATTTACTCATAATTTATCTAAATTTTGTCAAAAAATTTACTCATTAAATATGATATAAAGAGTAATTTTTCTTTTATCAATATTATATCACACCGAAATATGATTACAAAGAATTTGTTCATTAATAAGAATTCAGGAAGAAAATTGGCTGAAAAATATCATTGAAGAAAATTAACAAGCTGTACAAATGTAAGCGTAAATTGACAAAATGGCCTAAAAATGTTACAAGATCCATGTCTTAATCGGATTAATGAATTTTTTGTTTTTTTTGGTTAGATTGGATGAATGAATTTAAAATTAGGTAAAGTGATGTGCATTTGAAGTGTAAGATGGTGTCAAGTGCTGAGGAGTGAGCAGCATTGTCTGTTGGTATTGGGATTGTCCATGGCCGTGGAGAATAAATAAGCCTCCCTTGGCTGTTGCAAACGGGCAGAGGGCCACCATTATTTGTTTTGAGTGGAGACCGGTCAACATCTGAGCTTTGCTCTCTCTTGTACCCATCATGCAAGTAATGAATGATGATAGGTCCAAACACAAGTTAGGATTTTGGTTTTATTTGGTATTTTTAATTTTGGTCCCAAGCTACGAATATAGATGTGTTCATCACCCAAAAAAAAAAGAATAATTAAATCATAGGTCCTTATTATTATATAAATTTATTCAAAAATTTGTATATAGAAAAATTAAATTAATAGGTCATTTGACTAGTCAAAAGACTACAATTTAAAATAAACCATACTTTTTATATATATTATAACTAATATCGTCCAATTGTAAACTAGTCCAGTAACAATCTAAAAAGTATTTACCAAAATTTATCATGATTTCAACATTACTTTTTTTTTTATTATAAGATTATATTGAGGATTATGAAAAACATTACTCATATTTATAATTTTTTTCACTCATTTTAAAAGTAATATGAGTATTTAATCTAGCTTAAAGTAAAACAATAATTCTTCAAAAATATTTTTAAATTTTAAATTATTTATCTTCCGATATTAAATAATTTGGTAAATTTCGTATAGTTTAGGGTTTAATTTTTTAATTTTGTGTCAGAATTCAAGAATTAAACCCTACATCATACCATTTTCCACCACCATCTGTAACTATATACACAATATATAGTATATATATATTATGTTTATTATATGCATAATATAATAAAGGGCCCAAGAGATCGAAGGAAGCAAACACTAAGGGACACATGGAGCAAAGAAGATAAAAAAAACAATGTTATTTTTAATTGTTTAAGGAAATTCTCAATAATTCACTCATCATCTTTATTGAGATATAAAATGGTAGATATGAAATTTATTACTTACAAATTTTATTTAAGGACTTTTGAATAAAAAAAATTGAGATAAGGTCTTATTTTGTTTAATATACAAGCATTAAAGGTTTTAGATAAAAGTAAAAGTTATTAAGGGTGTAACAATTATTTACTCAAAAAAAAAAACAAACAATGTTCATAAATTTCAATTTTTTTTCTAGATACAAAACAAAGCCATTTTGGTAAGCCGTTCGACTACACACCTGAGGGGCATAATACAATAAGACGAATTCAAAAGCAGGAATAAGTTTACATTTGAATCGTAGTTAAATAGATTAATATGTAACACGTCTAAACTAAAATGGCTAGTAAATCTAAACCAAATAAATTTATATGTTAATTAATATTACTAACTATGATTAATTTTAAAGCATGTGACGAACTTTAGAATTCCGCTACAAAGAGGCGCCCGCGCAATGCTGAGCGTGTGCAAAATGATTTCGAAGATATGTTTTAAATTATATAATGTGTCATCAACACTAATGTAAATTATATACAAATGAAATATATTACTAAATCATAAAATGTAAAGTTGTATCCAAGTATAGAGGCTAATTGGTAGGTAGTTGTCACTACAAGAAAATATGCCCTGCCCTTCTAAAGTTTGCCTGGCTCACCTTGATTAACCGGTAAATGTGTCTTAGCTCGGCGGATGGTGAGAGGTTCGCCGGGAAAAACTTGAGCGGGTACGTGTCTTCTCCTGGAGCATAAAGAGAGGGCGTTTGCCCGGCGGATGGTCAAACTCCGCCGGGCCAGCTATTAGTAACAGCGAAACATATTCTCCGGGCCAAATGTTTACGGTAGCCCGCGACGGGAAAACGTTTGGCGCGAAGACTTGTTGGCGCCTATTTTTCGCACGGCGGGTCATTAAAGTTGGCCCATCGACCCATACCCCGGGCAAAAGTGTAATATGCATTTAGTGCAGATCGAATTCATTTCTTCATTTTCTTCCTCATTCCTCATAAACTCTCTCATTATTCTCTCTCATTTACTCTCACAACCTCTACATAATATCATCATCACTTCATCATCATTTCATCATTATTTCATCATCACTACTTCACCTAAGGTAAAATTAATGATTTTATTGATTTTTTTTTGTTTTTTTTTGTGATTTTAATATTTATTATAAGCTAAAATAATTTTTTGGTTTAGGTAATTTGTGATTAAATTGAAGGATTACTTATAAAAGGTATGTGTAGCTTTACTTCTCAATTTAATTTTTGTTCAAAAACTTGTATTTAATTATGTTTGAAAATTGTGATATATTGTGAAAAATACTTAGACATCTGAATATTATTGTATTAGGTGTCAAGACCTGACCCTTCTCTATCAGGTCTCGACTCATCTTGCACGATACTGTCCGTTTTAGGTCTCCTTACCCATGCCCTCACGGTTTTGTTTTCGGGAGCTCACGGTTCAACTTCCCAGGGGGTCACCCATCATGGAATTGCACCAGCCTCAACTCGCTTAACTTTGGAGTTCCAACCGAACCCAAAGCCAATGAGCTATTGTCCGCTTTAGGCCTCCTTACCCTTGCCCTCACGGTTTTGTTTTCGGGAGCTCACGGTCCAACTTCCCAGGGGGTCACCCATCATGGAATTGCACTAGCCTCAACTCGCTTAACTTTGGAGTTCCAACCGAACCCAAAGCCAATGAGCTATTGTCCGCTTTAGGCCTCCTTACCCTTGCCCTCACGGTTTTGTTTTCGGGAGCTCACGGTCCAACTTCCCAGGGGGTCACCCATCATGGAATTGCACTAGCCTCAACTCGCTTAACTTTGGAGTTCCAACCGAACCCAAAGCCAATGAGCTCTCAAAAGGCCTCGTGCTAGATAGGTGTGTGTCTACACCTATAAGGCACACCACCACTCCCTTCCCAGACCACTCCCTTCGTAGGAATGTGGGATCATTCACCGTTCTCTGCAGGATACGGGTCATACAATCCACCCCCCTTAGGGCCCAGCGTCCTCGCTAGCACACTTCCTTATCGGGGGTCTGGCTCTGATACCATTCTGTCAGGACCTGACCCTCCTCTGTCAGGTCCCGACTCATCTAGCACGATATTGTCCGCTTTTGGCCTCCTTACCCTTGCCCTCACGATTTTGTTTTCGGGAGCTCACGGTGCAACTTCCCAGGGGGTCACTCATCATGGAATTGCACCAGCCTCAACTCGCTTAACTTTGGAGTTCCAACCAAACCCAAAGCCAATGAGCTCCCAAAAGGCCTCGTGCTAGATAGGTGTGTGACTACACCTATAAGGCACACCACCACTCCTTTACCAAACCACTCTCCTAGCAGGAATGTGGGATCGTTCACTGTTCTCTTCAGGACACAGGTCTTACATTAGGGAATTGTGGTTTATCCATTAATGGAAAGCTAATCAACCCGACTAACTTTGTATATTGAAATTCGATAGAAAACCTTAGACACATTTGAGAGTCAGTAAATCAGATTACTTGACTGACTCTTGAATTGTCCATTTATCGGGACAGTTTGGGAGTGCACAACTATGTGTTGTATAGTTTGGTGGCTATGTGGTTAGGTTTGGATCGTGGGAAATTTGGTTTATATCCCCTTACTATTCTCTGAATGCGTACTGGATATTAGTTTGAAATATCTATGTCGTGTATTTGGAGAACTGTAGGGTGATGCTGCCGAAATTTCCTTCGGTCTAAACTTCACTTCATAGGTCACAAACTATACAACACAGAACGTGCACTCTTGAATGGGATAGGGCCAAATCACCAGAGGTATAAGGTGACGAGCGGGTTTTGGATGGGATAGAGTCTCAAACATTATAATTATCTACTTACATTGATTCTATTTTGTGAAAGCAGGCACAATAGACAGAGACTGGATGCAAATGTTGGATAGATCTTCTGATCAGTATTTGGATGAGATTGACAGTTTCATCGCTTTTGCACATACTCACTATAGTGATGCATGATGCATATTATTTCCGTGTTTTAAATGTAACAACTGTTGTTGGATGTTGCTGAGTGATGTTCATATTTGCATCTGGGACGGAACAGGATCGTATATAACTACACTAATTGGATTTATCACGGGGAACCGAATTTTCCTGCAACGACATCTTCAGTTCACGAGAACCCTCGAGATGATAATCGGTGTGATAATGATCAATTTGTTGAGATATTAACCGATATTTTCCCCACTGCATCTGATGATATGTGTGAGGATGCCCCTAGGTTTCAACCCAAAGAGTCAGATCTCCATTACGAAAGGTTATTGAAATAAGCTCAGCGCGAATTATACCCTAGTTGTAAATCCTTTTCGGTTCTAGGGGCAGTTGTGGAATTGATGCACATGAAAGTTGAGTATAATCAAACGAACAAGCATTTTGATCACATGATGGACATCATCACCCGACTGCTCCCTGAAGATAACAGTCTCCCTAAAAATCATTATAACTCGAAAAAACTTTTGAAGGATCTTGGTTTAGGGCATGTGAAGATTCACTTATGTACGAACAACTGTGTATTATTTTATAGTGAATTCGAGCATCTCGACAAATGCCCTGTGTGCAATGAGCCTAGGTTTCGAACGAATAAGAATTCTGAATAAGGTGTTGCGCTATTTTCCACTGAAACCAAGATTGCAAAGATTCTTATTGTCTGCTCACACATCTCGTGATATGAGGTGGCATAAAGATGAATGCATTGATGACGATTCACTAAGGCATCCGACCGATGGAGATGCGTGGAAGGAATTTGATAAGATGCATCCTGATTTTGTATCAGAGCCAAGAAATGTCAAATTAGGACTTGCTATTCACGGTTTTAATCCTTTTGGAAGTTTTGCAAGACCCTATAGCACTTGGCCGGTCGTTTTAGTTCCGTATAACATGCGACCTTAGAGATGCATGAAAAAAGAATTCACAATTATTAGTACGTTAATACAGAGACCCAAATAACCGAGTAATTCAATCGACGTTTATTTGCGGCCGTTGATTGATAAACTTGTGGATTTATGGGAAAATGGTATCTGAACCTATGACAAGTCTAGTGGAGAAATGTTCACGCTATGCACTACTGTAATGTAGAGATGCTCGCGTGATGGAGCACAAAGGGTTATCTTGCTTGTCCGACATGCGGATAAGACACAACATCATTTTGGCATGCATCAAAGGTATTTTATCTGGGCACGAGACGATTTTTACCCTGAGATCATCGATGACGTATGCAATCTGACTCATTCGATGGTAAAACTGAGTTACAAACACGACCAAGAGAGAGGTCCGGCGAAGAGATAGTGGACATCTTAAACAATATTCCCACATTCATCACAAAAGGCCCAAAACTTGCCGAACAAGAAAACTGGACGAAAAAAGTATATTTTTTCGGTTGCCGTATTGATCGAAATTGAAAATCAGGCACATCGCGGATCCCATGCATATTGAGAAGAATGTTGTCGAGAGTCTTGTCGAAACAATTTTACCTATTGAGGGGAAGTCAAAAGACACCAAAAAACCTCGTTTGGGTATGCAAGAGATGGGCATTCGGCCACATTTGTGGAAAAAAGTTGTGAATGGTCAATACAGCATGGCTCATCCAGGTTATACATTTATGCCAGAAAATAAGAAAAAATTTCTTAAGTGGTTGCAAACTATGAAATTTCCCGATGGTTCTGCAGGAAACATCTCCCGAAATATTAGCACTGATGGTAGCACCCTATTTGGCATGAAAAGTCACGACTACCACGTTTTATTACAACGACTCATTCCTATTGGCATTCAGCCTTATTTGCAACCTAAAGTTGTTGAGACGGTAGTTTATTTGTCTCAATTTTTCCAGATACTCTGTGCCAAGTCACTAGCGAAGGTGGACCTCGAAGCAATTGAAGAGAACATTGTCTATATTATGTGTCGACTTGAGCAAATATTGCCACCAGCATTCTTTGATGTAATGGTTCACCTACTAATACATCTTCCAGACGAGGTAATCTTAGCCGGCCTAGTTCAATTTCGTTGGATGTACCCAATCGAAAGGTATAAACTATTCCTAATACTGTGACTATGTCCTTAATAAACTGTTTATATTTGAATCACTTTTTTTATATCGTTGCAGAATGTTAGGTACCTACAACCAGTATGTCCGCAACAAGACACGTCATGAAGGCTCTATAACGGAGGCATACATTGCAAAAGAGTCACTTACATTTTGCGCAATGTACCTTCGAAATGTTGAAACTTCTTTCAACAGGGCCCCGTGAAATGACGATGGTGGTCAACATCAAGAGTCCCTATCAGTATTTCCCCAACCCGCAAAACCATTCGGGACTGGTCCAATCTCAGAGCCTTTTACTGATAGCGACATGGAACTGGCGCATTGGTTCATATTGAACAATTGTGACGAAGTCTGGCCTTTTCACGAAAAGCACGAGGCATTGATGAAGACCCAATATCCTTCTAATTGGGAGGAAATGCACAAACAATTGTTTCCACTTTGGTTTTTCAAACATGTAAGTCAAATATTGTATCAAATTCCTTTCAGATGTCACAGTTGAAAGATGACAACTCGCCCAAGTTCTGCAAAGAATTGATGAAGCTTGTTGTTGGCCCATTTTGAGGAGAAACATACGCTGGTTGTTATGTCAACAGAGTTAAGTTCGTGTGCGCAGAGTGTCAGGACCCACCCCGGTTTCACCCCGAAACCCGAGGTAAATCCCGCTCCCGTCTGACTCCCCAACACAACACCTAAGGAACACTTACTCGAACCCAGTCAAACGCAGGAGTAATTACAAAATATTCCAAAATCCTTATCGTATACAGAGCATAGCACTACATGACAAGAAAACTAAAAACCGAGAAAGTACACGCACACAGAAGCCTTAAAACTCTTCTAGGATCCCTCACGTCGCTTCTATGCCTCAGACTCTGCCTCGACGTCAAGACCCCGCGCTAGCTCCACAACCTGGAGGGCGATTAAAACAGAAAATGTGAGTGGACCAAAAAGTACAAAAGTTCAAAAACCATTTTATAAGAAAACCGAGTTAAACCATCCGTTTTGAAACCACATGCATAACCAACAGTTATAAACACATTTATAAAATAATCATTATAAACATCATAAGAAACAGAAACACTATAAAATACCATAAGAAACCACACACGAGTATCAGAAAACTGTTTCATAAACCATAACCACCAAATCATCATTTTCCCGATCAAACCTGCTGGACCTATCCGAGTCTTTAAACTCCCGAGTCTTTAAACTCAATCCAGGCCTTAATCATATCCGAGTCTTTAAACTCCCGAGTCTTTAAACTCAAGGCCTACGGGGGAAAATCAATATATATCCGAGTCTTTAAACTCCCGAGTCTTTAAACTCAATCCGGGTCTTTAAACCCAATCCGGCCGGTCCCCCGTCAATATCAATCCGGGTCTTTAAACCCATATCCAGATCCAGCAAATCCAATCCATATCCAGTGTAAAACCAATTCAAAATCCATCGCCAATTCCGAATTCGAAATCCCCGGTTCGAAGCCCTTTCGGCGTCCAGAACCGACATTCCGAACCCAAATCCGGAAAATATCCATTTTCATACCAAAACCCCATGTAATCACAAATCACATGTCATAACCCATATAACATTATTAGAAAACCTTTATCGGTGGAAATCCCCAAATGTGACATCAAAATCCGAAAACCAACATTTTCTCGAAAACCGTGCCAAAACCGTCTTTTTCTCGTAAAACGTGTAATAATGCAAAACCCATCAAACATATTCGATAATCATGATTAAAACCATAAAACAATTATAGAAAACAGTTATGCATGTTCAAGTTTAGAGAAAGGGTCCACTCACAATACTGAGCCCTACTCGCGTCCCGAACGTCCAGCCCGTTCCTCGGCTTCCTCGGGAAATCCCGATCCTGTCAAACACCGTCAAATTACGTCACTAATACATCTACGAACACTCACTTAAATTCCCTCAAAAATCTCCGGACCAAAGACTTAAAACCCCGGAACCCTACACATTCACCCTCGCGGAACTATACTCAAAAGACTTCCGATTTACCCGAAACCAACTCCATTGAACTCACCACCACTCCTAGACCAAAAGTCATGTTGACCGTTTTCCCCATCGCCGCCGCACGCGCCCCCACGCGCCGCCCAAAGTGGCTGCGCGTGGCCCTCACGCGCTGCTACAGTACCACCTCCTTCCTCGAGCAAACCGGGTTCAGTACAGTGGTCTGCACTCAGACCGGCGTACCTGGTTCTTCCTCCTCCATCCACCAAAACGGTTCCTTTCTTCACCAACAGCATCGTCCAGGCCAACCCTATCGGTTCCCCAACTCCATTCACCTCGACACTGTCCCAATCCCCTCGACTGAACTCAAAACCAGACAGCCCGTCGACCCCTGTTTCACGACTCCTCCACTCCAGCCACCGCCCGTCACGGTGGTGATACCAGACTCACCCCACAACCTCACTGATCCACGTCCAACACCCCTAACCCTTCGACTCACCCCAGAAGTCCACGACTTTGGGTTCGAAGGTCACGGTCGAAACAGGGTAACAGAAACTCCTCTTCGCCTGAGCTCCGCCGTGTACGCCCCCGTCACGGCGACCACCCAAATCAACACCTAGGACCTCCCTGATCACTACCCTAACCTCCAATCCTCTCGACTCTCAGCCCAAGGTCACGACTTTCCAAATGAAGTTTACGGGAAAAACAGAGTAAAGAGATCTCACCTTCGATTGCAGCTCCGCCGTGCGCACTGCCGCCTTCCACGGTGGTCGCTGGATTCCTTGCAGTCTCCTCAGCCTCCCCTGGCCTCGATTTGCCTCGCCTCACGGCGTAGCCACCACCTCAACCTCACAGCTCCCTGTTTCTCCCCAAAATTCCTCCACACCTCCGCCGTGCCGCCGTGCACAATTGCACCTCCAATTCACGGCCACCAGCTCCGCCTTGCCTCACTAACACACTCACAATTCCCTAACCACTCACCCTTGCACTCAGATCGATCAACTGATCCCAACTCTCACCCTCTGTTCTCTGTATTTCGAAGGACTGCACGGTTGCACCCCAATTATTTGGGACCGTGAACACACAGGATTCCACCAGAATCCTCTACACACATGCCATGTGTCACCATCCACTCCACACACTCCCACATGGCCTAATCCCAGCCGTCCATTCTTTTATCTGTGCACAGATCCCAATGTGCCACAATGACCAAAATACCCTTCTTTTTAACACATTTTTACGGTTTTACCGAAACTTCCTAGACCCGTAACTCTCGCCTCGTAAGTCCGATGAACACGTGCCGCCTGTCATCGAACTCAGGACGACAAGAACTATCTAACCATCCTAGGTCAACCTACCAAAACCCAATTATTCAAAAAGTCAACTTTTCCTCCTATTTTACCAAAATTACGGTTATGCCCTCAACCTTCCGAACATCACAACTTCCTCCTCGGATGTCGGAATCAGGCGTGCCACCTGCCTATGGATTCGTGACGTCCTAAACTACGTCCTGGTCACTGGTCAATCTCCAATTGACCATCCGAAATAAAAGTCAACATTTCTGCCCGACCCAGGGGCAAAATCGTCATTCTAAGTTCTCGGACCCCTCGGGACCACCTAACCCCTGATTAACCTTACTAATCACACCTTAAACACTCTACTTATCCCAATTCTCGGAACGGGTTGTTACAATCTACCCACCTAAAAAGAATTTCGTCCCCGAAATTCCACAGCTAGTTCCCGACACCTAACGTCTTCTACCCGGTATCCACATTAGGGCAGCAACAGCTTCTCTTAAACACTCTGTCTATTATCTCCACCTTGGGTATTTCACTCCATCCCCAACTACTGTTACCACAGCCAACCCTAGCTATGTAGCAACTACATGGTGTACGCAAGGGGAAACTCTATGAACAGAAAACAAAGGTATTA
Source organism: Prinsepia uniflora (assembly GCA_032719365.1). NCBI lineage: Eukaryota > Viridiplantae > Streptophyta > Magnoliopsida > Rosales > Rosaceae > Prinsepia > Prinsepia uniflora. The sequence goes on from CM064862.1 coordinate 22,678,760, forward strand.
TACAATACCTCATTTCACAATACGCGACAGAAATCATAGAGTACATCCTCGTATACCACCACCCATCTCCCTCGGCTACTATTCCGGCCACGGTCGAACTAACTCCACAAAGTCCTAAAGGCAAACTCTAGCTTGTGGGTTCTCTCCTTCCACAGTCTCCAATCGATCAGTTATAGTCACTCCTTTCCTATACCTTCCGTCACCCTCCTACGGAACTTACTGTACACTCCTAGTCCTCTAGGCGAACTCCTAGACTCTACCTTGGGATCCAACAACCAAACCAACAGGACAACCAAAAGTAAAACAAGTACCTGTCTCCGTATCTGGTATCGACTGACCCTCCTGCTGAGTCATCGAGAACACCCGGGCCTGAGATCCTGACGCTCTACCACGACCCCTCGAACTACTCGTGGCTGTGCCACCACCTCCTCTAGTGCCCGCTGTCCCTGATGCTGTACTCTGTCCGGACTCCGCTACTCCTCTGCCTACACCACCTTCCTGTGGCAACAGTGGACACTCACGTCGAAAATGACCTCGCTCCCCGCAGTAGAAACACACATTCCAGCCTGGTCCACTACTAGGTCTCCCCGTGGATGCTACCGACGTCGCACTCGCTTGCGGAGTCGGCGGTACTCGATAACCCCAAAATCCTGAACTCTGGGCACTGCCAGGCCTACCAAAACGATCATCGCCCGACGAGGACGATCCACCGAAGTTACCTCTTTTCGGTGTCCGCTGGCTCGAAGCTCCAGGAATAGATAGTTCCCGGCGTCGCACCGGCAAACTAGCCTCAACTCGCACCGCAGCATCCGACAGATCTCGGAGGGTAGCAAAAGATCCAGCCGTCACTACGGCTCGAATCTCACCGCGCAAGCCCAACTCAAACCTACGGCACTTCTCGGCTTCAGTGGCCACAAAAGCAGGAGCAAACCGAGACAACATCTGGAACTTCCGTTCATACTCTGCCACGGTCATATTCCCCTGCTGGAGCTGCAGAAACTCCGCCTCCTTGGCATCCCGGAAAGAACGAGGATAATACTGCTCCAGAAACCGTTCCCTAAACGTCTCCCAGGTCACACTATGGACATCCCAACCTGACAACTCGAGGGTATACCACCACTCATACGCCGCACCATCTAGTAAAAAGGTAGCCAACAATACTCGCTCCTCCAGCGGACAATGCATCACCGCAAAAATCCGCTCCAGTCTAGTAATCCACCTCTGGGCTTCCTCAGGATCAGCCCCACCACTAAAAGTAGTAGCCCCGAGCCGCTGGGCTCGCTCAATCGTAGCACTCTCCGTCTCTCTGGCTACTTCTTCAGGTTGTGGAGAGGGTCTACGTCTCGGAGGCATCGTCAACCGCACGCTGAAAGAGGCATAGAAGTAGTCAAACAACTGAAACACATCCTCACAAACCGACAGACCCAACAAACTCGACAAACCTATGCTCTGATACCAATTGTCAGGACCCACCCCGGTTTCACCCCGAAACCCGAGGTAAATCCCGCTCCCGTCTGACTCCCCAACACAACACCTAAGGAACACTTACTCGAACCCAGTCAAACGCAGGAGTAATTACAAAATATTCCAAAATCCTTATCGTTTACAGAGCATAGCACTACATGACAAGAAAACTAAAAACCGAGAAAGTACACGCACACAGAAGCCTTAAAACTCTTCTAGGATCCCTCACGTCGCTTCTATGCCTCAGACTCTGCCTCGACGTCAAGACCCCGCGCTAGCTCCACAACCTGGAGGGCGATTAAAACAGAAAATGTGAGTGGACCAAAAAGTACAAAAGTTCAAAAACCATTTTATAAGAAAACCGAGTTAAACCCTCCGTTTTGAAACCACATGCATAACCAACAGTTATAAACACATTTATAAAATAATCATTATAAACATCATAAGAAACAGAAACACTATAAAATACCATAAGAAACCACACACGAGTATCAGAAAACTGTTTCATAAACCATAACCACCAAATCATCATTTTCCCGATCAAACCTGCTGGACCTATCCGAGTCTTTAAACTCCCGAGTCTTTAAACTCAATCCAGGCCTTAATCATATCCGAGTCTTTAAACTCCCGAGTCTTTAAACTCAAGGCCTACGGGGGAAAATCAATATATATCCGAGTCTTTAAACTCCCGAGTCTTTAAACTCAATCCGGGTCTTTAAACCCAATCCGGCCGGTCCCCCGTCAATATCAATCCGGGTCTTTAAACCCATATCCAGATCCAGCAAATCCAATCCATATCCAGTGTAAAACCAATTCAAAATCCATCGCCAATTCCGAATTCGAAATCCCCGGTTCGAAGCCCTTTCGGCGTCCAGAACCGACATTCCGAACCCAAATCCGGAAAATATCCATTTTCATACCAAAACCCCATGTAATCACAAATCACATGTCATAACCCATATAACATTATTAGAAAACCTTTATCGGTGGAAATCCCCAAATGTGACATCAAAATCCGAAAACCAACATTTTCTCGAAAACCGTGCCAAAACCGTCTTTTTCTCGTAAAACGTGTAATAATGCAAAACCCATCAAACATATTCGATAATCATGATTAAAACCATAAAACAATTATAGAAAACAGTTATGCATGTTCAAGTTTAGAGAAAGGGTCCACTCACAATACTGAGCCCTACTCGCGTCCCCAACGTCCAGCCCGTTCCTCGGCTTCCTCGGGAAATCCCGATCCTGTCAAACACCGTCAAATTACGTCACTAATACATCTACGAACACTCACTTAAATTCCCTCAAAAATCTCCGGACCAAAGACTTAAAACCCCGGAACCCTACACATTCACCCTCGCGGAACTATACTCAAAAGACTTCCGATTTACCCGAAACCAACTCCATTGAACTCACCACCACTCCTAGACCAAAAGTCATGTTGACCGTTTTCCCCATCGCCGCCGCACGCGCCCCCACGCGCCGCCCAAAGTGGCTGCGCGTGGCCCTCACGCGCTGCTACAGTACCACCTCCTTCCTCGAGCAAACCGGGTTCAGTACAGTGGTCTGCACTCAGACCGGCGTACCTGGTTCTTCCTCCTCCATCCACCAAAACGGTTCCTTTCTTCACCAACAGCATCGTCCAGGCCAACCCTATCGGTTCCCCAACTCCATTCACCTCGACACTGTCCCAATTCCCTCGACTGAACTCAAAACCAGACAGCCCGTCGACCCCTGTTTCACGACTCCTCCACTCCAGCCACCGCCCGTCACGGTGGTGATACCAGACTCACCCCACAACCTCACTGATCCACGTCCAACACCCCTAACCCTTCGACTCACCCCAGAAGTCCACGACTTTGGGTTCGAAGGTCACGGTCGAAACAGGGTAACAGAAACTCCTCTTCGCCTGAGCTCCGCCGTGTACGCCCCCGTCACGGCGACCACCCAAATCAACACCTAGGACCTCCCTGATCACTACCCTAACCTCCAATCCTCTCGACTCTCAGCCCAAGGTCACGACTTTCCAAATGAAGTTTACGGGAAAAACAGAGTAAAGAGATCTCACCTTCGATTGCAGCTCCGCCGTGCGCACTGCCGCCTTCCACGGTGGTCGCTGGATTCCTTGCAGTCTCCTCAGCCTCCCCTGGCCTCGATTTGCCTCGCCTCACGGCGTAGCCACCACCTCAACCTCACAGCTCCCTGTTTCTCCCCAAAATTCCTCCACACCTCCGCCGTGCCGCCGTGCACAATTGCACCTCCAATTCACGGCCACCAGCTCCGCCTTGCCTCACTAACACACTCACAATTCCCTAACCACTCACCCTTGCACTCAGATCGATCAACTGATCCCAACTCTCACCCTCTGTTCTCTGTATTTCGAAGGACTGCACGGTTGCACCCCAATTATTTGGGACCGTGAACACACAGGATTCCACCAGAATCCTCTACACACATGCCATGTGTCACCATCCACTCCACACACTCCCACATGGCCTAATCCCAGCCGTCCATTCTTTTATCTGTGCACAGATCCCAATGTGCCACAATGACCAAAATACCCTTCTTTTTAACACATTTTTACGGTTTTACCGAAACTTCCTAGACCCGTAACTCTCGCCTCGTAAGTCCGATGAACACGTGCCGCCTGTCATCGAACTCAGGACGACAAGAACTATCTAACCATCCTAGGTCAACCTACCAAAACCCAATTATTCAAAAAGTCAACTTTTCCTCCTATTTTACCAAAATTACGGTTATGCCCTCAACCTTCCGAACATCACAACTTCCTCCTCGGATGTCGGAATCAGGCGTGCCACCTGCCTATGGATTCGTGACGTCCTAAACTACGTCCTGGTCACTGGTCAATCTCCAATTGACCATCCGAAATAAAAGTCAACATTTCTGCCCGACCCAGGGGCAAAATCGTCATTCTAAGTTCTCGGACCCCTCGGGACCACCTAACCCCTGATTAACCTTACTAATCACACCTTAAACACTCTACTTATCCCAATTCTCGGAACGGGTTGTTACAATCTACCCACCTAAAAAGAATTTCGTCCCCGAAATTCCACAGCTAGTTCCCGACACCTAACGTCTTCTACCCGGTATCCACATTAGGGCAGCAACAGCTTCTCTTAAACACTCTGTCTATTATCTCCACCTTGGGTATTTCACTCCATCCCCAACTACTGTTACCACAGCCAACCCTAGCTATGTAGCAACTACATGGTGTACGCAAGGGGAAACTCTATGAACAGAAAACAAAGGTATTATACAATACCTCATTTCACAATACGCGACAGAAATCATAGAGTACATCCTCGTATACCACCACCCATCTCCCTCGGCTACTATTCCGGCCACGGTCGAACTAACTCCACAAAGTCCTAAAGGCAAACTCTAGCTTGTGGGTTCTCTCCTTCCACAGTCTCCAATCGATCAGTTATAGTCACTCCTTTCCTATACCTTCCGTCACCCTCCTACGGAACTTACTGTACACTCCTAGTCCTCTAGGCGAACTCCTAGACTCTACCCTGGGATCCAACAACCAAACCAACAGGACAACCAAAAGTAAAACAAGTACCTGTCTCCGTATCTGGTATCGACTGACCCTCCTGCTGAGTCATCGAGAACACCCGGGCCTGAGATCCTGACGCTCTACCACGACCCCTCGAACTACTCGTGGCTGTGCCACCACCTCCTCTAGTGCCCGCTGTCCCTGATGCTGTACTCTGTCCGGACTCCGCTACTCCTCTGCCTACACCACCTTCCTATGGCAACAGTGGACACTCACGTCGAAAATGACCTCGCTCCCCGCAGTAGAAACACACATTCCAGCCTGGTCCACTACTAGGTCTCCCCGTGGATGCTACCGACGTCGCACTCGCTTGCGGAGTCGGCGGTACTCGATAACCCCAAAATCCTGAACTCTGGGCACTGCCAGGCCTACCAAAACGATCATCGCCCGACGAGGACGATCCACCGAAGTTACCTCTTTTCGGTGTCCGCTGGCTCGAAGCTCCAGGAATAGATAGTTCCCGGCGTCGCACCGGCAAACTAGCCTCAACTCGCACCGCAGCATCCGACAGATCTCGGAGGGTAGCAAAAGATCCAGCCGTCACTACGGCTCGAATCTCACCGCGCAAGCCCAACTCAAACCTACGGCACTTCTCGGCTTCAGTGGCCACAAAAGCAGGAGCAAACCGAGACAACATCTGGAACTTCCGTTCATACTCTGCCACGGTCATATTCCCCTGCTGGAGCTGCAGAAACTCCGCCTCCTTGGCATCCCGGAAAGAACGAGGATAATACTGCTCCAGAAACCGTTCCCTAAACGTCTCCCAGGTCACACTATGGACATCCCAACCTGACAACTCGAGGGTATACCACCACTCATACGCCGCACCATCTAGTAAAAAGGTAGCCAACAATACTCGCTCCTCCAGCGGACAATGCATCACCGCAAAAATCCGCTCCAGTCTAGTAATCCACCTCTGGGCTTCCTCAGGATCAGCCCCACCACTAAAAGTAGTAGCCCCGAGCCGCTGGGCTCGCTCAATCGTAGCACTCTCCGTCTCTCTGGCTACTTCTTCAGGTTGTGGAGAGGGTCTACGTCTCGGAGGCATCGTCAACCGCACGCTGAAAGAGGCATAGAAGTAGTCAAACAACTGAAACACATCCTCACAAACCGACAGACCCAACAAACTCGACAAACCTATGCTCTGATACCAATTGTCAGGACCCACCCCGGTTTCACCCCGAAACCCGAGGTAAATCCCGCTCCCGTCTGACTCCCCAACACAACACCTAAGGAACACTTACTCGAACCCAGTCAAACGCAGGAGTAATTACAAAATATTCCAAAATCCTTATCGTTTACAGAGCATAGCACTACATGACAAGAAAACTAAAAACCGAGAAAGTACACGCACACAGAAGCCTTAAAACTCTTCTAGGATCCCTCACGTCGCTTCTATGCCTCAGACTCTGCCTCGACGTCAAGACCCCGCGCTAGCTCCACAACCTGGAGGGCGATTAAAACAGAAAATGTGAGTGGACCAAAAAGTACAAAAGTTCAAAAACCATTTTATAAGAAAACCGAGTTAAACCCTCCGTTTTGAAACCACATGCATAACCAACAGTTATAAACACATTTATAAAATAATCATTATAAACATCATAAGAAACAGAAACACTATAAAATACCATAAGAAACCACACACGAGTATCAGAAAACTGTTTCATAAACCATAACCACCAAATCATCATTTTCCCGATCAAACCTGCTGGACCTATCCGAGTCTTTAAACTCCCGAGTCTTTAAACTCAATCCAGGCCTTAATCATATCCGAGTCTTTAAACTCCCGAGTCTTTAAACTCAAGGCCTACGGGGGAAAATCAATATATATCCGAGTCTTTAAACTCCCGAGTCTTTAAACTCAATCCGGGTCTTTAAACCCAATCCGGCCGGTCCCCCGTCAATATCAATCCGGGTCTTTAAACCCATATCCAGATCCAGCAAATCCAATCCATATCCAGTGTAAAACCAATTCAAAATCCATCGCCAATTCCGAATTCGAAATCCCCGGTTCGAAGCCCTTTCGGCGTCCAGAACCGACATTCCGAACCCAAATCCGGAAAATATCCATTTTCATACCAAAACCCCATGTAATCACAAATCACATGTCATAACCCATATAACATTATTAGAAAACCTTTATCGGTGGAAATCCCCAAATGTGACATCAAAATCCGAAAACCAACATTTTCTCGAAAACCGTGCCAAAACCGTCTTTTTCTCGTAAAACGTGTAATAATGCAAAACCCATCAAACATATTCGATAATCATGATTAAAACCATAAAACAATTATAGAAAACAGTTATGCATGTTCAAGTTTAGAGAAAGGGTCCACTCACAATACTGAGCCCTACTCGCGTCCCCAACGTCCAGCCCGTTCCTCGGCTTCCTCGGGAAATCCCGATCCTGTCAAACACCGTCAAATTACGTCACTAATACATCTACGAACACTCACTTAAATTCCCTCAAAAATCTCCGGACCAAAGACTTAAAACCCCGGAACCCTACACATTCACCCTCGCGGAACTATACTCAAAAGACTTCCGATTTACCCGAAACCAACTCCATTGAACTCACCACCACTCCTAGACCAAAAGTCATGTTGACCGTTTTCCCCATCGCCGCCGCACGCGCCCCCACGCGCCGCCCAAAGTGGCTGCGCGTGGCCCTCACGCGCTGCTACAGTACCACCTCCTTCCTCGAGCAAACCGGGTTCAGTACAGTGGTCTGCACTCAGACCGGCGTACCTGGTTCTTCCTCCTCCATCCACCAAAACGGTTCCTTTCTTCACCAACAGCATCGTCCAGGCCAACCCTATCGGTTCCCCAACTCCATTCACCTCGACACTGTCCCAATCCCCTCGACTGAACTCAAAACCAGACAGCCCGTCGACCCCTGTTTCACGACTCCTCCACTCCAGCCACCGCCCGTCACGGTGGTGATACCAGACTCACCCCACAACCTCACTGATCCACGTCCAACACCCCTAACCCTTCGACTCACCCCAGAAGTCCACGACTTTGGGTTCGAAGGTCACGGTCGAAACAGGGTAACAGAAACTCCTCTTCGCCTGAGCTCCGCCGTGTACGCCCCCGTCACGGCGACCACCCAAATCAACACCTAGGACCTCCCTGATCACTACCCTAACCTCCAATCCTCTCGACTCTCAGCCCAAGGTCACGACTTTCCAAATGAAGTTTACGGGAAAAACAGAGTAAAGAGATCTCACCTTCGATTGCAGCTCCGCCGTGCGCACTGCCGCCTTCCACGGTGGTCGCTGGATTCCTTGCAGTCTCCTCAGCCTCCCCTGGCCTCGATTTGCCTCGCCTCACGGCGTAGCCACCACCTCAACCTCACAGCTCCCTGTTTCTCCCCAAAATTCCTCCACACCTCCGCCGTGCCGCCGTGCACAATTGCACCTCCAATTCACGGCCACCAGCTCCGCCTTGCCTCACTAACACACTCACAATTCCCTAACCACTCACCCTTGCACTCAGATCGATCAACTGATCCCAACTCTCACCCTCTGTTCTCTGTATTTCGAAGGACTGCACGGTTGCACCCCAATTATTTGGGACCGTGAACACACAGGATTCCACCAGAATCCTCTACACACATGCCATGTGTCACCATCCACTCCACACACTCCCACATGGCCTAATCCCAGCCGTCCATTCTTTTATCTGTGCACAGATCCCAATGTGCCACAATGACCAAAATACCCTTCTTTTTAACACATTTTTACGGTTTTACCGAAACTTCCTAGACCCGTAACTCTCGCCTCGTAAGTCCGATGAACACGTGCCGCCTGTCATCGAACTCAGGACGACAAGAACTATCTAACCATCCTAGGTCAACCTACCAAAACCCAATTATTCAAAAAGTCAACTTTTCCTCCTATTTTACCAAAATTACGGTTATGCCCTCAACCTTCCGAACATCACAACTTCCTCCTCGGATGTCGGAATCAGGCGTGCCACCTGCCTATGGATTCGTGACGTCCTAAACTACGTCCTGGTCACTGGTCAATCTCCAATTGACCATCCGAAATAAAAGTCAACATTTCTGCCCGACCCAGGGGCAAAATCGTCATTCTAAGTTCCCGGACCCCTCGGGACCACCTAACCCCTGATTAACCTTACTAATCACACCTTAAACACTCTACTTATCCCAATTCTCGGAACGGGTTGTTACACAGAGCGTGATGACAAGTTGTCTACTCAAAATAATGAGGTATTCGTGCTGGGGGATGGATTAAATGCTGATACGGAGTTTTACGGTAAATTATTAAGTGGGGTGAATGTATTTTATGCGGACCGTAAGATTGTAATCTTGTTCAAGTGTCATTGGTTTGATACGGACCCAAGTATCCCGAGAAAAATCATCAAAGATCATTTATCTACCTCTGTCAACACTAACATCCGGTGGTTTGAGAGTGATCTATACATCATCGCTAGTATAGCGAAACAAGTCTTCTATGTTGATGTTCCAAAAGCTGGTGCTAGTTGGAATGTAGTTGAGATGGTGAAACATAGAAACATTTGGGACTTGGAGGACCGGCAACGTGAAGATGGTGGAGAAACGGAAAATGAAGATTTTGTTTATCAAGAGGATTCCTCAGCACCCACCATAAACGTGGAAAGAGTTCGAACCGACGACCTCACCCCGCCAGTTGCGATTGATGGTATTTTTATTGATCTCGGTACCTTAAAACCAATTGAAAGTGACGCTGAGGAAACGAGTAGTCTGCATAGCTCAGATGATGAGGGTGATTGGGAGGGGGATAGTGAAACCGATATTGATTAATCGTTGTCTATAAATCATAAGTATGAAATCTATATAAATTACAATGTTGCTTAGTATATATCATCATATGTAATATATGTTAATTATACATATGTTAATTATACTATAATTATTCAACTCAAGTATAGTTGTTGCAAAATTTTACATTTTATTTTATATAAAATGGCTTGCCCAGCACACATCCGCCGGGCTAGGTGGGTTGGCCCGGTGCATCCAGTGGATTCGTCTTGCAAGACCCCCCATGTATAATTTTTTTCCTTTGTTTTTTTTTTCTTGGGTTTTGTTTTTGAAATTTTACTTATTAATTAATTATAAGATTTATATTTAGTCTAGTATATATCTTCATAAGAAATATATGTTAATTATACATATGTTAATTATACTATAATTATTGAACTCAAGTATAGTTTTTGGAAAATTTTACATTTTATTTTATATAAAAGGGCTTTCCCGACGCACATCCGCTGGGCCAGTTAGCTTGGCCCGGCGCATCCAGTGGATTCGTCGTGCAAGACCCCCCTGTATAATTTATTTCCTTTGGTTTTTTTCTTGGGTTTTTGTTTTTGAAATTTTATTTATTAATTAATTATATAGGTTTATATTTAGTCTAGTATATATCTTCATATATAATATATGTTAATTATGCATATGTTAATTATATTATAACTATACAACTCAAGTATAATTATTGGATATTTTTAATTTTTTTTAAATAAAAGGGCTTGCCCGGCACACATTCCCTGGGCCAGATGGGTTGGCATGGCGCATCCAGTGGATTCGTCGTGCAAGACCCCCCTGTATAATTTATTTCCTTTGGTTTTTTCTTGCGTTTTTGTTTTTGAAATTTTATTTATTAATTAATTATATAGGTTTATATTTAGTCTAGTATATATCTTCATATGTAATATATGTTAATTATACTATAACTATGCAACTCAAGTATAATTATTCAAAATTTTTTAATTTTATTTTAAATAAAAGGGCTTGCCCAGCGTACATCCGCCGAGCCAAGTGGGTTGGCCCGGCGTATTCAGTGGATTTGCCGTGCAAGACCCCATGTATAATTTATTTTCTTTGGTTTTTTTCTTGGGTTTTTTGTTTTTGAAATTTTACTTATTAATTAATTATATAGGTTTACATTTAGTCTAGTATATATCTTCATATGTAATATATGTTAATTATGCATATGTTAATTATACTAAAACCATCCAAGTCATTAACACTTAGAACTTTGGGCGACATGCGACGTCAAAACACACCATATCGTAAATTGAACGGTCGGATTTGTCAAATTCACTCGTTACCATATCAATCGAACCAAAAAACGAAGATTGAAAATTCCTTTAAAAGTTCTAAGTGTTAATGACTTGGATGGTTTTAGTATTTTCTCTAATTTTTGTTCATGGTTCGAGTGATCCAACCATCCACAGTAATTAGAATAACTCATAGATCATGTCCGTAAAATTTCACAGAATTTCGACGTCCCGAGAATAGGTTACGGTGCGAAACGAATCGACGGTAACAAACCGTCGGTCGTTGATCCGAGGCCTTTAATCCCTCCAAACGTCGCCATTTTTTACAGGCGAGGTCTGGACACACCATATCACAAATTGAACGGTTGGATTTCTCAAATTCACTCGTTATCATATCGATTGAACCCAAAAACAAATATTAGTATTGAAAATTCCTTTTAAAGTTCTAAGTGTTAATGACTTGGATGGTTTTAGTATTTTCTCTATCTTTTTTTCATGGTTCGAGTGATCCAACCATCCACATTAATTAGAATAACTCAGAGATCATGTCCGTAAAATTTTACAGAATTTCGATGTCACGAGAATAGGTTACGGTACGAAACGAATCGACGGTAACAAATCATCGGTCGTTGATCCAAGGCGTTTAAGCCCTCCAAACGTCGCCATTTTTTACAGGCCAGGTCTAGACACACCCTATCACAAATTGAACGGTTAGATTTCTCAAATTCACTCGTTACCATATCGATTGAACCCAAAAACAAATATTAGTATTAAAAATTCCTTTAAAAGTTCTAAGTGTTAATGACTTGGATGGTTTTAGTATTTGCTCTATCTTTTTTTCATGGTTTGAGTGATCCAACCGTCCACATTAATTAGAATGACTCAGAGATCATGTCCGTAAAATTTCACGGAATTTCAATGTCACAAGAATAGGTTACGGTGCGAAACGAATCGACAGTAAAAAATCGCCGATCGTTGATCCGAGGCCTTTAACAAAGATTAGTATTGAACACTTGGCCTGGTGGATTATGTATTGAACCCCCTATCAAAAATTGAATGGTTGGATTTCTCAAATTCACTCGTTAGCATATCGATTGAACCCAAAAATAAAGATTAGTATTGAACACTTGACCCAGTGGATTATGTATATCCGCCGAGCAAGGTTATTTTTCTCGAAAATTTAAAAATTCTGCCAAAAATATCACGAAAAGTTGAAAATGCCGCCCAAAGGGACCCGACGCATCATTAAAGCCTTCCCAGCGGAGCCATGTGCCGGGTAAAGTCCCCCACTCACTTAGAACAGACGCGACCTTCCCTTTCCTTCTTCCTCTCTTCATTTCGCAAAACCAGTCTGCCGCACCCCTCTGCAAAATTCCTTGAACCCCCTTCTCTCACTCCCGTAATCATCTCTCTCACTCAATCAATCTCACCTATTCACTCATCTTCATCTCTCACTCACCCCTAACCCTATCACAAATCCCCCTAAACCTTGAACCCAAAGACCCACAACCCAAACCCAAACCCAAACCCAAAGACCCCAAACCCCTAAATCGGACCACCCTCTCGCTCCTCTCACTCTCAATCTTTCTCTCTTGAGCTACACTCATTGTCTCCTCATTGTAAGTCCTTACTTTCAATTTTTCGTTTTTTTTTATAAATTTTATTAGTTTTTTGGATTAATTTATAATATTGGATTGTTTTTTGGATTAATTATAAGATTGTTCATTGGATTTGAATGTTTGGATTGGTTGATTACTTATTTGTATAGAATGTTTATTGGAATGTTCACTTGGGAATGTTTATTGGATTGTATAGAATGTTTTGGAAATTGTTGAATATTTGGTAATTTTCAGAAATTATTGAAAATTATTTAGTTTGTTAATTATTGGAATGTATTGGAAGTTTTGGAAATTATCGAATTTTTGCTTATTTTTGGAATTTATTGAAAATTATTTAATTAGTTAACTATTGGAATTTATTGGACGTTTAGGAAATTATCAAATTTTTGGTAATTTTTGGAATTTATTGAAAATTATTTAATTAGTTAACTATCAGAAATTATCGATTTTGTGGAATTTTTTGGAAATTATTGAATTCTTTTAATATTTAATTATTGGAATATAATTTAAATTAAAATATTATTTGGGAAATTATGGTAATTTTTTTTGAAATTTTCAAACGACATTGAATATTAGTATATTTGATAGTTATTTGACATAATTATATATTTTTGGAAATTATCGAATTTTTTTAAATTTTTAGACAATATTGAAAGTTAGTATATTTGATAATTATTTGAAATAATTATATATTTTTGGATGAAAATATTGGAAATTATTGATTTATTGGATTGTTGAAAATTTGGGAATTATTGAATTAGTAGATTTTTGGAAATTATTGGAAATTATTGAATTAGTGGATTGTTGAAAAACACTGGAAATTATTGAATTTTTGGATATGTTTGGAAATTGTTAAATTTTTGGATATGTTTATGACAGGGACCCGCCCTGATCGCCCGTGGACCACAAGGGGACGTGCCCTGCTCCCGTCTGACACCCGAACCGAAAATTCCAATTTTAGCCTTAAAAACTTAAATGCATAAATGTCCGAATTATAAAGTCATACATAACCCAAATTTAACAGATGTCAGACAAGGGATACAATCCAAAATACAAAATCCGAGCACGACACTAGAAAGGAACATCCTGCGGGTGATCCGACCCGACAGGGGTTCAGGTGCGCAGTACAAAATCTATGACTCAGCCTCGGGGTCCTCACCCACCTCAGCAGCACGACCTGGAGGGGTTACCAAAACATAAAAGGTGAGTGGGCCGAAACTCAGTTTAATAAAAACAGTATAATAAGTAAAATATATAATTTACCCCTCCATTTTCCAAACATGCATGCATCGGTATTTGAAAACCATAAATACATATAATACATCACAATCATTATATTATTCAAATATGTAACATAACCCAGCTACTGCACTATACACTCCGATATTGACATCCCAGATGTCCGACGTCCCTGACGTCCAATAATGGTCACAGTCCCAAGGCTACGCGTGCCACCCGGGGTCTCAAATCCCGAGTTCAAACTCCGAACCCAGTTCGGTTACGACATCCCGGATGCCTAGCATCCCAGACGCTCGACGTCCTAGACGTCCAATCATAGCAATCCTGCTCCTGAGTCATCCTACGATCCGGCACCTCCGTAGCATGACCCCTCGCAGGCAATGCACCGTGACCGCTCCGGGGTACCACATCCGGAGGAGACAGTATCACACGGTGGATTATACAGTGTAGTACCTAAGATAGCCACTAATATCCACATGCATATATAACTATATATATATATATATCATATAAAACGGTGTTTAATTTCCGTAAAACGGGCCTCGAGCCCAGCACCGTAAAACGTGTCACAGCCGTAAATCGAGGTAATCGAAATCCAGTATTGATTCACACACATATATGGATATACGAAAATGAAAACGGTTTTGCATGCAAGTGTTAATAAAAACGGGCCCACTCACAGTACGTTCCCCCTGCGAATAACGCGTGTACGAACTTGTCTCCGGGATTAACGTAAGTTTCCTGTCATTCCAAACCACATGCATGTGTCAAAATATGTCCTTAATATATCCTCAAGAAGTCCGAAACAGAAACCGGTTCGGGAAAATCGTCCAGCACATTTCCTGAGACACCCGGTCCTAAACTGACCTTCCTAACTATCTCAGATCAACATGGTTATTTCATAGAAAATGTTTAGAATGATTAGGGGATTAAAAGTGATGTTGACCGTGAACCGAGATAGTGCTCAACGCGCCCTCACGCGCCGCCCAAAGTGGCTGCGCGTGAAAGTCACGTGCTGCTACAGTGACACTGCTATAGTGTCGTCGTTCCTGCCCGAGACGAATCCAATGGTCTTCGGGTCGTGAGAAAATTCTCGGTCATTCAAAAAGTCAACTTTTTCCCCTATTTCGTCCAAATTACGGTAATGCCCCTGAACTTCCAAACGTCGCAACTTCTCCCCAGTTCGTCCGAATTGGACGTGCCGCCAGTCAATGGACTCGTGACGTCCCGAACTATATCACGGTCATCAGTCAAGGTCCGGTTGACCCACCAATCAAAAAGTCGACAATTTGACCCAACCATTCTCAAGGGTAAAAGTGTCATTTCATTCAATATTTTACAATATTACAATCTCCGAATTTCCGGGGTGTTACAGTTTAGAAATTATTCCACATTGTTGAATTTTGATACTTTTGGAAAATATTACATTATTAATATTTTTTAAATGTTTGAAAATTATTAGTAATTTTTGGAAATTATCGATTGTTTGTAATTTTTGGGAATTATTGAAAATTATTTAATTAGTGAATTATTGCATTATTTTGTATTTTTGGAAATTATTAGAAATTAGTGGATTAATGCATATTTTTGGAAATTATTAGAAATTGTAAGAAATTATTTGATTATTTGGTTATTTGTTTATTTATTTAATTATTTCAATATTAATAATTATTAATTACTTTGTATTTGCAGATGTCTTTACGTAAATTTAGCACTTCGTGAAGTCATCATAATACACCACAGAGCAACCTTCTTCAACACTAGTGTCTTCCTCGATGGAGCAGCCGTCTCTAGTACTGCCGTCCCAAACGGGTGTAGCCATCTCCGGGACTAGTTCTTTCTCCGACGGAGTAGTCATCACCTTCTACTAGACCATCATCAACAGATCAGCCATGATCTTCCTTATAACACCCGAGAGTCATTCCTGACGATTGGGTGATACTAGGGACTCGATCAGTGAGACGTCGCACCAGCTCGAAACGAGGGCAACCTCGTATTACCCCTGAGGCCACTGGAGTTGCCGTTGTAGAGGGAGGCGATGCACATATCCCATCGGGTAAGACCCCTTATCTTATTGAATTTAAAACTTGTATATATTTTTCATACCATTATGTACTAATTTTAATCGAATTTTTAGGGAATACCATAAAAGTGTGGGGCATTAGCAAGGGGTTAAAGTCCCAGCAGATCTGCAGATCGATAGGAGCGAAGATCCAGGTGGAGTGGGTTGAACGACTTTCTGCACCGTACCCCAACGTGCCTACTCTGCTGGTGCGGGAAATGGGGGACAATTATTCGCACCAGATCGAAGGTGATGGCTGACACCTTCAGAGAACAAGCCCCCGCGGAGCTCGTCATTTGTTGGTCTGGTTTACGGGTATGAAATTTTTTATTATTTTTTTAATTTTTTATGTTTTAACATACTTTAATATTGAATTGCATATTAATTTTGAATGGGATGAGACCAACGCCGCTCTAATGGAATATATCAACTTCCATTAGCAGAAGCGGTATTCTGACTGAAAGTTCGAGCTCCATGCCTACTACGAGCGCTAGAGCTCGCATGCTCTGGCCCTAGCAAATCCTCGTGAGGAGATACTAGGGGACAAGTTGGTGGGGTGGGATTGGTTATGCGAGCATTAGATCAGCAATCAATTTAAAGTAAGTTTATTTTTTCTATATTTATTTAATATTAATTTACATACTTCTGTATTAGTAATACTTGTTTTCCTAATGTGCAGGTAAAATCAAAGGCTAACAAGGCGAATAGGGCAAAGAAGAAATTTGAGCACCATGGGGGATCGTGCCCCTTGTTGGCCCGACATGAGGCACGACGTGCGGATGAGTCCCTATTCCCGGAGGTAGAAGCCTGGGGAGAGGCTTATGCTAGGCGAGGCAATGAGGCAGCTGACATTATTCACGTAAGTTCAATATTTGCAATTATTAAATATTTTATTATTTTTAATTACATAATTTTGTAATTATTGCTTTATTCAACTTTGTAGGCCGCCATGGTGGAGGACGTACAACAGACTCAGAAACAGTTGACTCATCAATAACCCGAGGTCGCACTGCAAGACCAAATACCAGATCCTGGGACGTCGATTGGCATCCTGGAGCGCCATCTTCGCCGACGACCCGGGAAAGTTGTCCGGAGCGCCAGAGTGGGGCTTTTTCGAGATGCCTCGAGCTGATCCTTGAGTTCGTCTCGGGGAGTTAATCCCGAGGAGGTCACTTAGCTGCGGGGAAACTTGGAGGATCTGCAAGCGGAAAATACGGAGCTTAAGGCTGGCCATGCGCGACTCGAGGCACAACAGGCAGTTATGCAGGCACAACTTGCAATGCTTTTCACCCAAATGGGTCAGCGTATGCCTGATGTCAATGACACACCCTCCCAGTTGGATCATAATCAGTAGCCTGCCTAGGATGATGCTCACCCACCACCGAACAATTAGAACTTTATTAGTTTTTTTTTTTAATTATGTAAAATTATTACATTTATTTTATATATATTAGATTTAATTTTCTTTTAATTATAATTTTTTTTTCATGTTTTAATATTATTTCCATTTATTTATATATATAATATTACATAAATATAATTATTCAAATATTAAAATAATTAATAAAAAAAATTTAACGGTGGCTCGGTGGATACATCTGCAGGGCAATGTCGAATCTGGCCCGGCGCATCTCCACTAGGCAAACCTCGCGTGCCTGATTGTTATCGTATTTTCCGACTACTTTGCTCGACGAACACTGCGCCGAGCAACAAGCATTCACTAACGTTTAGCTAGGCGAACCATCATAATCCGCCGAGTTAAACCTTTGCCCGAAGAGGTCTGCTCGACGCAGTTGGCCCGGCGAAGATGCGCCTGGCTAACGTTTTCCTGGCGCATGGTGAGGTTAGCTCAGTGGAGCCCCTCCGCCGAGAAAATACTATTTTGTTATAGTGTGTATTCATCTAGGGTGATTTTTGCTGGGCTATAGCACTTCTAATATTCTTTTGGATATGCCAAAATAATAGAAGGTAACAAATGTTGTCACGACCCAGCTTCCCTAACATGATATTATCCGCTTTGGGCTTAACTCTCACGGCTAGTGATCTTTGATGGGCTACAACGCTTCAAATATTCTTTTGGATATGCCAAAATACTAGAAGGTAACAAATGTTGTCACGACCTAACTTCCCTAGCACGATATTGTCCGCTTTAGGCCTTACCCACACGATTTTGTTTTTGGGAACTCGTGCGTAACTTCCTTGTAGGTCATCCATCATGAGATTACTCCACTCCAATCTCACTTAACTTTAAAGTTCCAACCAAACCCAAAGCCAATGAGTTCCCAAAAGGCCTCGTGCTAGATAGAGAAGTGTCCACACATATAAGACACTTTACAATTCACTCCCCCGAGCCATATGAGATTGCTCACCGTTCTTCTCAAGACACGGGTCTTACAAATGTAGTGTTAGTTGGCATCAATTTATCTATTATAAATTAATCAATCTTGTTTAAAATTTTTAAATGAAAATAGGTAGCATATGCAGTACATACTTATAATAAATTTTTAAATCATCAATTTGACCAAATTTAGCAAAAACATCAATTTCGCAATTAATGAATTGGAAAAACTAACTTTGACATCAATTTCTTTATTATGAAATCACCAAGTTAAGAGAAATCATGATCTCATTTACTGACAATTGGAAAATAAAGAAAATGCAACGGCACTCCTAAAAACTCAATCTAAAGTTCAAACCAAAACAACAAAACAAACATAAGAGGACTAAGATAGATATTTAAGAAATAGGTAAAGATGCTTGTCCCACGACCATCAATACTCCCATTGCTTTCATGGAGAAAAAGCAGCCCTACTGACTGTGGTAATCTGCAGGCAAGCCTATGGCCATAACTAGGTCAGATCGCCTAAATGCCACCCGCAATATTGTGCCCTACAACCACAGAGAAACACCCCAAAAGTTTAAATGTTGCAAAGTAAATCTAACCACAATTCTTCTTTCAAGTAACATAACCTAAGTGAAAGATTTTGAAGGAGCTTTTGAAGTAAAATCAGATAAGGTATTCCAAGAGAATGCTCAATTCCCTTTTGAATATAAGAGATGCGGTGATGTGCCAACCACCAATGTGCAGTCTAATAAACCCAAGTTTAATCAATCAAATATTCCAACCAAGGGTAACAATGTTGTACATGGATCACATTTGATAGAGTTGGGTAATTCAAGTTCGGCACTATTGTATGAAGAGTAATTATGAGTTGAAAATGAAGGCATCCAGTAAAGAAGAAACTAAATTCACGTAACTCATAGTTTAATTCATCAAGCCAGAACTCAAATCACATAATACAAAGATAATTCATGAACCCATAATTGTATTTAGAACAAAAATCATAGACTAACAATTGATCCTTAATTTCCCCCAAACTCTTCAACAAATATGGAAATTCAAATCAGACTGCAACTTACAAAGCTTAGGTTGTTCGCTTGACTATTATTCTTTGAAACCTGAAAAAAAAAATCAAGATTTCATAAACATAAAACTCAATCCAACAAACGCATATGTTAATTCATCAATCCACAGCTGAAATCACAGAAGTAAAATTAATACAGAGGAGAAGAATAGAGTAATTTTCTAAACAGGAAAACAAATCAATTATTTGAAATCAAGTGACCTTTCCGTAAGAAGGGTTTCAAAAAATTCCACATGGCAACGTACAAAATCTGTGAGCACTAACATAAACGAAAGGAAAAAAATTCAGAAGATTCCTCAGATGATACATAAATGTCGAAGACTGCTTTAATTTATGTTCAGAGATTCTGTGTGTTACATCCCGTACCGAAAATACGAATAAAAAAATTGGAAATTTATTGTTTTACCCCTATATAACCTTACGGGCTTTGTTTGAACCTCATGATATATCTTTTTTTTTTTTTCTAATGGACTAGGCCTTGTAACCTACTACTTTCGGTGCCCAAATTACACCACCTACAACTAATATATCTAAATTGGGTTGGTTACTCTTTAGGTGAGCCCAAGTAGAAGATTTGCCACAATTCAGCCCAAATAGTGGGAATTGTCAAAATGAGAGGGTAAAGAATTTCTTCAGGCCCAAGTGAGGCCCAAACGGTTGGGGATACTCCTTCTGAAGATGAATTTGAAAGCCTTTTTTTTGGGCCCAGGGCAAAGAGCCCAAACCCAAGACCCATCAGTGACCTATACCCTTATTTCTCGTTGGTAGAACTCCAAAATAGTTCGAGTAACTATCAGGAGTGCCTAGTTGCTTACACACTCTACTGACTGTGAAGACTCAATGGTTAAACACTATGAACCCTGAAACCTTGTCTACTCTCCATCAAAAACTCACCGCCTTGCACGGTCGCGTCTGTCGACTACAAGAACGATGTATCGAACGTGTGAAGCTTACAGTAGCTCACGATCTCTCGTCCAGCATCTCCCTTGATACCGACGAACCAGCGAACCCAAAGACAGTCTCGAGCATCGAACTAGAGCCTCGTCATCGACTTTGTGTGACCATTTACTCCGTGCTAGTTCACTGATCCATGGCAAAGGCGACGGTGTTCTTCGTGATCCAAGTTGCAAAGCTTGACCCGAACACAACACCGTTTAGGACTTTTTCGAATTCGACCTAATGGTAGCCCATGGAGGTAAGATCAACCACCTGAGTTTAATTATTGTCCTGGTTAGGCTAAGAACTCCAATTGACCCACTTCAATGTCTTCTTTGTGCGAGGAACGCGACGGTCGTCGAACCCAGTTCATACCCGAAACTGTAATCTGAGAACAACCCAAAGGATTTGAGTCCGATCAAGGTAAGTTCTTGAACTCTATATTATACCATTCGATTCGCACTATTGAGAGCTATGTTTTGATGCACTTGCATGTTGGTCTCGATGAGGTTGGTGGCGGAACAGAGCTCACCGGTTTCTGGAATTAGTGCAGCAGTGTTGTGGCTTCCCAGCAGCCATCAGGCTTTGTTAGATACACTATAACATTAATTTTGAGTTTAATGTGTTCCTAAGAGTGAGTAGAATCGATGGCCTAAATTGCATGTTGTTATTGGCGAGATTTTCAGAATTCCGACCACCGTTGATGGCGACGATCCAATCGCCGTCTCCGATTGTCGCCATCTCCGATAAGTCTCGATCAACGTTAGTCAACTGTTAGTTCTAATGATCAACTAACGAAATATAACAGGGAATATTGGGAGGGAATATTCCAGATAATATTCTGAGGGAATATTCTAGATTGCGTGCGTGTTCATTTTAGGACGTTTTCGAGCCGATTAAGCGTGTTTTAAGTTCGTTTTAAGCCGTTTTAACACCGTTTGAATCGATTTAAGTGAGATTTCCTATAATTTACCTGGATTTCAAAAGTAACCTTGTGGTTGGATTTATTTAGGATTTGTGACGGATTTGGACATGCGTGGGTTGAAACGTCGGGTAATTTCGACTCCCCAACTAGTTAGTAAGTGGACCCCTTTCACTAAAACTTGTTTTATATGCTTTACTACTCGCACGATTTACGATGTTTGCACATTTGATTTTTGTTGAGAATGCATGATTTACTGGGTGATAGTTGTGATATATGATGATGTGGAATGGTTACTATGCATATCCGGTTATGTTTATCTACAGTAATATGGTAAGTACGCATGGTGGTAAGTCACGAGTCACACATTGCATTGCATGAGAGTCCCCAGGGCATTGATGAGATTGAGCTGTTTAGAACCCACCTAGGAGTTGCTAGTATCCTTTACCTGGCTATATGGCCACAGATAAGCCTCCACGTGATTGATCACCCGCGCCGCTCGTAATACTAGTTAAAAGTGCGCCAACTTGTACCTCGAGCTCTAAGGGACATGAAGTGACGGTGCGAGGCATCTAACTTTCAACGAACGTATTGTATGCTAGAGAATGCCTCAAGATATATGGACATCAACGAACGTATGGTGGAGAACGCCTCAATGCTAATATCATAGAAATAACCCTCCATATATACTATAATTCCTCGAGATATGGGGACCTCAATGATTACCTGACGAAAAAAATACCTCACATCACGTGCTAGAGAGAAAATATCTGGTAAGACCCATACTCAAAATTGTAAGAAGTTGAGGTTACACCCGAAAACCAATTGGAAATGGAGGGAGTAGCCCAAGATCTTATAAGGCACAAATTGTAGTTGTGCTTTTCCGATGTGGGACATTTTCCTCACATCTCAACACACCCCCTCACGTGTGGCGGATTTCCAGCCTATCACATGACGATTTGAATGGGTACGTGTGATACGTGTGGCAGTTAAGCCTTCATGTGGGATAACCCCTCTTTGATACCATATGGAAGTATAAGCAGGTAAAGTGTTTTGGTTGAATTGCTTCATTCATTGAGTTCTATATTGAGTCAAATTTATACAGTGGAGTGTACAAGTATAATAGGAATACAAATCAACTAATAACTATGAAAGAGTGATTGTAGGAATCACAATAGTAATCACGTGATGGTAGCAATCTGTGATTGAGAAGACTTTGTGAGTTTACCAAGTGCTGAGGATCTAGTGTCTTGATTAGTGGGATCACCTTGCTGATTGACTGTGACGGTCTTCTCTTCATCCCCCCTCAAGCGAAACGGAACAAAGTGAAGGGTGAGCTTGGAAGAAAGAAAGGAGAACCGATCACGAGAGAGGCCTTTGGTAAATATGTCGGCAAGTTGATGATGAGAAGGGAAAAAATACGTATGGAAGACACCTTGGTCGAGAAGCTCACGAACAAAGTGATAGGCAATCTCTATTTGGCGGGTGCGAGCATGGAAGATAGGATTAGCTGCCATATGAAGTGCAAATATATTATCAACAAAAATACAAGGTGATACACGAAGTGAGATTCCAAGTTCTCGAAAGAGATAACAAAACCAGTGTAGCTCAGCAGCAGTGGTTGGAAGGGCCATGTATTTTGATTCAGAGCTAGATCGAGAGACAGTGGTTTATTTTTGGATATCCATGTGAGAAGGTTTGGACCAAGAAAGATGCAAGCACCACTAGTAGAGCTATGATCATCGAGGGACCCGGCCCAATCGGCATCTAAGAAGGTGCGCAAAGAGCAACTAATAGAGGATCGATAAAGGAGACCACATTGAATAGTGCCCTTGATATATCGAAATATCCTTTTCACAGCTTGGAGATGAGTAGTCCTCGGGTTGTACATATACTGACATACTTGGTTAACCGCAAATGCAATGTCTGGACGAGATAAAGTAAGATACTGAAGACCCCCAACCATGCTACGATATATGTCAGGATTAGCAAGAATATCACCATCATGTGCAAATAGGCGATGAGAAGCCAAAGGAGTAGGACAAGGCTTACATAAACCCATCTTGAATTTCTTTAGCAAATCAGAGGCGTAGCGGGTTTGAGAGAGTGACAATTGGTTTGCAGTGCGGGTAATTTCCATTCCAAGGAAAAAGTGAAGAGGACCTAATCTCTAACTTGAAAACACGAAACAGAGCATGTCGATGAAAGAATTGATAGCAACAGTATTTTCTCTAGTGACAATAAGGCCATCAACATAAACAAGCACATAGATGGAGAAAGTATCAACATGGAGGATAAATAAGGATGCATCAGATTTTCTATGAACAAAACCTTGACTAAGTAGGAATGAGTGCAGACGCTGAAACCAAGCTCGCGAAGCTTGTTTGAGACCGTAAAGTGCTTTTTGAAGTCGACATACATGGTTGGGTCGAAGAGGATCAACAAAGCCAAGAGGTTGTTTCATATAGACCTCATCTTGTAGAATACCATTCAAAAAGCATTGCGGACGTCGAGTTTGTCTAAACACCAATTCTGAGAAACTGCCAACGCTAGAATAGTTCGTATTGTAGCTGGTTTAACTACAGGACTGAAGGTCTCATCATAGTCTAGACCCTCTTTCTTATTATACCCATTTGCAACAAGACGGGATTTATGTTGATCAATTGAACCGCCAGCCTTACTCTTGACTCGAAAAACCCACTTACACCCAACAACGTTCAAAGCAAGTGAGAATGGAACCAATTACCATGTTTGATTACGCATGAGAGCATCATGTTCTTATTTCATAGCATCCTTCTAATGAGGCAATTTGTAAGCTTGAGAGAAACTAGAAGGTTCCAAAGACAAAGGATCTTGGAGGCTTGCAGTCAATACTTGTGGTAGTGGATGAACCCTGCTCCCGTCTGACACCCCGACACAACACCAACGTAAACTACTAAACTACACAGTCAGAAGTAGGAGAAACTTTAAACATCCCGAAGTCAAACGTTGTACAAAGCATAGTTTTAAAGACAAAAGAAAGAAAACCGATAAACTAGATACACGCACACGAAAAATTTAAAACACTCCGGGGTCGCTCTCGTAACTTCTATGCCTCCGACGCTGCCTCGACGCCGAAACCCCGCTCTAGCTCCACGACCTGGAGGGCAATTTAAAACAGAAGGTGTGAGTGGACCATAAATAATAAAATAATTTCCGAAAACCATTTCATAATAAAACCAGGGTTTTAGCCCTCCGTTTTGAAATCACATGCATAACCCAGTTATCAAAACAGTTATAAATCACGTAAAGATCATCATAAAAACATTTACTGAATCATTATAAAAACAGTTATAGAACTCATATCATAAGCATCATAAAAACCACGTCATAAAACATAAGTTTCAACCAATCATTATCCGATCAAACCTGCTGGACCTATCCGAGTCTTTAAACTCCCGAGTCTTTAAACTCAACAGGCCTACGGGGGAAATATCAATATATCCGAGTCTTTAAACTCCCGAGTCTTTAAACTCAATCCAGGTCTTTAAACCCAATCCGGGCTCGTCCCCCGTCAATCACATTATCCGGGTCTTTAAACCCAATAACCAGATCCATCAAATCCAATCAAAACCATTTGAAAACCATTTCTCAATCCACATCCAAACCCGAATCCGAAATCACTGGTCTGATGCCCTTCCGGCATCCAAAACCGTCATTCCGAATCCAAATCCGGAATTCCGCTTTTCAACTTTAAAACCAAATCTCGATTCTAAAACCGAAAACCTTGATCATCAAAATCATGTTCCAAAATCCATTGATAATCATTGAAAAATCATTTATCATTTGAAATCCTGAAACTATAACATCAAAATCCAGAATCAAAACTTTTCTCATAAAACGTGCCATAAACCGTATTTCCTCGAAAAACGTGCAATTAGGTAAAACCAACTTAGCATATTCAATCATCATGAAATCACATATAAAACCATAAAACAAGTAATTAAAAGCAGTTATGCATGCTCAGTTATAGAGAAGGGGTCCACTCACAGTACCAAGCCCTCAATCACGTCCCGAACGTCCCGTACGTTCTTCAGCTTCCTCGAGAAGTCCCGATCCTGTCACAAGTCACCAAAGTACGTCACTAACACGTCTACCAAGACTCTCCTAATTTCCCACAAAAATCCTCGGGTCCTAAATGTAACGAACCGAAACTCTACACCTTCAACCTCGCGGAACTACTTCGATTCGACGTCCGAACAACTCGAAACCTAGTTCAATAGATCCGTTATAACATCTAGACCAAAAACCATGTTGACCTATTTCCCAACCGCCGCCGCATGCGCCCCCACGCACCGCCCAATGTGGTTGCGCGTGGGCCTCTCGCGCCTGCTACAGTGTCATCATCTACCTCGGGCCGATCGGTTCGACTGTACTGAACCGGCGTTCCCGGTTCTTCGCTGTCCGTCCACCAATTCGACTCTTCTCTTCACCATCCTCATTGTTCAGTCCTAAGCAACCCATTCCCCTTACTCTAATACCTCGACACAGTCCCTAGATCATCATCCCAAACTCAACACAAAAACTCGCCTGTCCCCTGTTCTTCCTCCCGGCCAACCATCCACTCCCCCTTCACGGCAACCACACTAAATAACTCCTAAGGACCTACTGAAGCTCACCCAACTCACCAAATCTCTCGACTCACACTCAAAACCCACGACTTCCCGTTTGAAATTTACGGCAAAACAGAGTAATTACAGGAGAACACGAAATTACCTCTGCTCAGGCCACCGCCGTGAGCTCAGCCGTGCGTAAGTAGCTCCTCTCGTCCTCCTCCGTCCTCTGGACGCCACCACCAGCCTCGACTGGTCGAATATGGTAGCACCACCACTCAAATTCTTCTCTGTTTTCTGATTTCCCGTGAACTCACCCTTCCTTCTCACTAATTCACAATCACACAACCCCTCCAATTCACTCCTCAACTCTCCCTATTCACTCTCACCAGCTCACAACACTCAAACCTTTCCAGCCATCGATCGATTTCCTCACTGCCTCACTCTGTCTCTGTTTTCTTGAATGCACGGTTAACAACCCCCAATTATTTGGACCCGTAAACAAAATCCTAGAATCCACTAGACCCCTAGCATGTGTCACCATCCCAAAGCCCCTCTCATAAGTGTCTCAATCTCAGCCGTCCACTTGTCCCAATCTGTTGCACAAATCCCCAGACAACCAAAAGACCAAAATGCCCCTATTGTTAATCCAAAATTACGATAATGCCCCTACCTTTCTAGACCCGTAACTCACACATCCTAACTCCGATGAACACGTGCCGCCTGTCGTTGAACTCAGGACGACGAGATCTACCTAACTATCCTAGGTCAACATGCCAAAACCCGATCGTACAAAAAGTCAACTCTTCCCCTATTTTACCCAATTTACGGTAATGTCCTCAACCTTCCGAACATCATAACTTCCTCCTCGGATGTCGGAATCGGGCGTGCCACCTGTCTACGGATTCGTGACGTCCCGAACTACGTCACAGTCATCGGTCAAAGTCCATTTGACCGCCCGAACTCAAAGTCAACATTTTGCCCAACCTAGGGGCAAAATCGTCATCCAAACCTATCGTCATCAACTAACCACCGATTAAGCTCACTAATCTCATCTTAAGCACTGCCTTAACCCTACTTCCCGGGACGGATCGTTACAAAAGGACCATAAACCAATTCATTGACGCTTTTGTATTTAAGTGGCAGAGGAGAACTAGGTGGTGAAGAAGATGCATCAACAGGGTTTGTAGAAGCAGTAATAGATGGGCTACATGGGGATGTTGTGTTGTCAAGTCCAGAATTTGTGACTGATGTGCTGTTTGGCCGAGAAGGAGCAGCGATTGGTGTGCTATCCAGATCAAAATTGACTGTTGGTGTGGTGTCTAGCTCATAATGGGCTGTTTTTGGAGTGCTTTCAAGCCCAGAGAGAGTTGTTGGAGTGCTGTCAGGTTCAAGATTATTTACTGAAGATGCAAATTCATGTGGATGCTTGGGAACCAATCTAATTTGATGTATGTGCTGCTTGATGTGTGGCACCTTTAATTTTAGTTCCTGATAGGGAAATGTCAATTCCTCAAATTGAACATTACGAGAAATGTATATTTTACCTGAGATAACATCGAAACACAAGTAGCCCTTATATTTATTGTCATAACCAAGAAATACACATTTGATGGACTTGGGCATGAGCTTGTGCTTGTTATATGGCACCATGTAAGGGAAACTTGTGCACCCAAATGTTTTCAGAAAGCGATAATCTGGTGACCGTTTGAATAATACCTCATAAGGAGATCTGTTTTCAAGATGAGGCATTGGGAGTCGATTGATAAGAAAACAAGTAGTAGTGAAGGCCTCAACCCAAAAATTGGATGGCAACTTGGATTGGGATAATAAATAAAGTCCCTTCTCGACTATATGTCGATGCTTTCGTTCGATAATGTCGTTCTTTTGCGGTGTATACAGATAAGATAATTGATGGCTTATACCATGACCATGGAGAAAATTGGAAAAAGCCCGATTAGTGAATTCACCACCACCATCAGTTTGTAACACTCTAATTATCTTGGTAAATCGATTTTCTACCATTTTTTGAAAGAGACAAAAGTAGGCATCACATCAGATTTTCTAGCTAGCAGAAATAGCCACACAACGCGGGAGTGATCATCAACGATTGATAAATAAAATTTATAGCCAGAGTTGGATAACACCGGGGCTGGTCCCTATACATCAAGATGCAGGATCTCAAGAGATATTTTTGTTCTAGAAGTGCGATAAGAAAATGGGAGTTGAGATGCCTTGCCTAAGGGACAAATATGACATTTTTTATTTGAGTTCATGGTACCGCTAATAGGTAAGTGACATATGTTTACCAACACACGCAAAACTTCGGAAGAGGGATGTTCGAGTCGAGAGTGCCAAATATCATGAGTTGTGCGTTCTCCATAAAATACTAGTTTTCCCCGAATTGTGGAATCAGCCTGGATGTAATAAAGATCTCCATGATTATTCCCAAGAAGTAAAATCTTCCTTGTCTTGTTGTCCTTCACACGAAAACCATTCAAATCCATTTCAAAATAGCAATCATTATCACGAGAGAAACGACGTAGAGATAAAAGGTTCTTTTTAATGGCAGGAACAAATAAGACATCATGAAGTGCCAGTGAACCAGAAGAAGATCAAGTGGTGTGACCAGTAGTTATAGGTAATTGATTACCATTTTCAACAATGATGGTATCATTACCTGTGTATGGCTGGACATTAGAGACCAAACTGGGATCAGATGTCATGTGGTGAGTGGCTCCAGAGTCTACTACCCAAGTTGGATTGACAGGTGCAGAGCTAGATGGGTTGTTTTCAGCAAGATAAACAAAATTTCCTCTTTCTAGACATACTCGAGATGTGTGCCCAGGTTTGTTGAACTGCTGACATATAACAGAGAACTGATAGTGTTGTTGAGGAGCTGGAGTTGGCAGAAGGGGAGGTCTCTTATCAGAGGATGGAGGATAAGTATGGGATGCCCCATTATGAGGGCTATTGGAGGATTGGCTCCACTTTCCTTGTCGTTTATTAGAGTTCCAATCCCGATGAAAATTACGATGACCATTATCTCGAGAGGAATTGTCACGACTAGATTGCCAACCACAGTTTCGACCCCGCCCCCTGCCACGATTGTTCCTGTTGTTGTTGAAATGTCGAAAAGCAGAGTTTTCTGACTGATTTGTTGAGGAGCGGTTAGCGGAAAAGGCTGTCCCGGTTAAGATAGATAGAGAAGATATCCTTTTAATGAGATGTATTTCTTGGATGAGGACATCATAGAACTCATCAAAGGTGTAGGATGAGTGGAGATGCAAAGAGGTTGTGAACTCCTTATAATCATGACCCAATCCATCAATAATGTATTGGATGAATTCACCATCTATCATAGTAGAGCCTGCTGCAGTGAGTTGATCAAATATTATTTTAGCATTCATCAAATATTCGGTCATTGATTGCTCTGGGTCTTTCTTCAGACTGCGAATTTGATCACGCAATGTGCGTAGGTGGGTTTTGGATAACGGTGACAACCTTTTATCGAGAAGGGTCCATGCTTCATAAGCTGAAGTACATGGGATTAGAAGGGTTTTGATGGAGGAAGAGGCAGTTGCTTTGATCCAACTGAGAACCAATTTTTCTCGGGCATATGAGGGATTGGGTGATCCATCTGGGAGTTTTTTCAGAGGACAACTCTGATTTGTCACCACGTCGTCCTCCAGGTTGTAAATTTCTAGCACATCAAGAAACTATGATTTCCACGTGAGAAAATTGTTTCTGTCCATAAGGGTGCTGAATTGATAGGATATGTTGAAGGAGGTTGGAAGGGTTGACTGGGTATTGGAATTGGTCAAGTTGCTAGCTTGTACCCCAAGTGGGAGCTTTGAGGTATTGGAATTGGTCAAGTTGCTGTTTGTGTTTGACTGAGTATTAGAACAGGAATCTTGAGAATTGATAGAGAGAAGAGGAGTGACGTTGTTGGCCATGATGCTTCTGTCTTTTTTTCGTTTTTTTTTTCTTCTTCTTTTGGATCGATTGTTTTGAGCTTTAGCCCATAATAAGCTCTAATACCATATAAAAAGTTGAGGTTCCATCCCAAAACGAATTGACAATGAAAGGAGTAGCCTAAGTTAAAGTTCCTCGAGATATGGAGACCTCAATGATTACATGACGAAAAAAATACCTTACATCAAGTGCTGGAGAGAAAATAACAAAAAAAATACCTCACATCAAGTGCTGGAGAGAAAATAACGAAAAAAATACCTCACATCAAGTGTTGGAGAGAAAATATCTGGTAAGACCCATACTCAAAATCGCCCCCTAAAGAACCAAATGCCTACTAAAATTACTCAAATAGGGCTCAAAATGGATTCAAATGGCCATAAAATTGTTTACAAAAAATAAATGAAAAGCCTCAAAATCCTAGTCACGACCGCCATAGGTCGAGGTACAGCCCCATGCATCAATACGCGCCAATCGAAGGCTAATGGCCACCCCATGCACTGCCACGCACCTGTTAAAGGTCGAAACAAGCTCCACGTTCCCCATGTATCTTCACCCGCATCCTAGGTGTTAATTGACTCGATAGTAGATTAGGCTGCCATATGGCACCACATGTCTATCAGGTGGTTTCCACCATAGTCGCTGCATTGTCGCAGATCACCAGAAGCCTCATTAGAGAAGACGACTGAACGTCGCAGTCGTTGCTATCGACATTGACTGGATTTTGAGAAATTCTTGCCAGAGTTTGGCATTTCCAGTGAGCTTCTAGCACCTTCATTTCTTTGCCTAATTTCAAGATCCACACATCCTAATTAATTTATTCACCTATCAAATCCAAGCTCAAAAAGGAGAAATCTTGCCTCTTTTGGCTGGAAATCCATCAAGAAGATTCGATCCAATTTCGGCTTTCAATTCCTTACTTCTAGGTGTGCTATCGTCTCGAAACTACCATTAAATGGCTCGTGGAATCTAGGGAGGTCGATCTATAGCCTCAATTTGGCTTGAAATTACCCAAAAATGGGTCGATGGTAATGATGAGGTTCGGTGATAGCACCCATAGAGAGAGAGAAGAGAGAGAAAGAGAGAGAGAGAGAGAGAGTGTGTACGAGAGAGAAGAAAGAAAGAGAATCCGTGTGTCCAAGCTCTTTTGGTCATCGCGTATAGAGCCTACTTACATCAAAGCTCTTTAGGTCTTTGTGTATGGAGCCGACCCTTTATCCCAACTCTTTCGATCGCCATGTGCGGGGTTAACGTAATGTCCAAGCTCTTTCATTCGCCACCCAATTGAGGGACAATGGTGACATTGCTGAGGCATGTATTTATGCACCGAACTCACTCATCATCGTGATCTTAAATGCTAACCCGAGTGAATCAGGGAGACGGTCTCACTCCACATTGCCAACATGAACGTCTTTATGCCAACCACCACCCGACATGCCAATGAGTGCTTGCTTGGCATAACCGACTTGCTTGAATAGGTGATCTATATAGCCCAACCGCTCAAGTAGGCGTTTGTATAACCGATCTACTAGAGAACTCCTAGCTTGCAAGCTCTACACCTGTGACCTACACTTCATATGGTGGGTGATCTGCTCTCCACATGCTGGACTACCTGCTCCCCACTTGATGGATGACACGTTCCTCACTTGACGGATGGCCCGCTCTCCACCTAATGGATGACCCGCTCTCCACCTAACAGATTACATGCTCTCCATCTAATAGGTGACCCTCCCTCTAACGAATAGATGACTTGTTCTTCACATAATGGATGACCAACTCTCCACCTTCTAGAAGAAACCCATGTACATAATAAAAGGATGATCCTTTCTCTGTTATTAGCTAGAATGGAAAACGGAAAAGGTGTTACCCAACTTTGATCACAGCTGACCTAAAGTGCACACTCCTCACCTTTCACCACAACACCTTACCCACCTGTGCTTACCTGCAACGTAGATAGCAACCCAAATTGGGACTTTTGTACCTGACCTCACCTACTTGGCCAGTAAAAGAGTGCCCTGACCAGATTTTTATGACCTTATATTATGTTTTTTCTTTTAATCTAATCTACTTGTCTTTTTCATCTTCTTGTGTTCTCTACGTCTAATTAACCTAGTATGCACTCAAGTTAAACCTCGACTGGGGGCTTGAGGGGACTCATGGACTTAGAACCTTGGCTTTTAGACCCCCCACATGTTACTAAACAAGTGAAAATTTCCTCGGGTCTGCACGATTCAACTTGAACTTTATAAGGAAAATTCAACTCCCCATCTGAGGTGAAGCTCTCACCTAGGGAGTTGGGGAACTTCTATTGATAACCATCTTATAAGACCATGTTGGGATCCTCGGAAGGCTGTATTTTAGAGGCCCAATACGTGGACCCACTACCAGCCCAGACTCTCAAGACCTACTCTAGGCCCAAGCCCAACCAGCAAAGTGGTTCTTGGCTACCTAGATAGCTGACGCGCTTGGCTAGGTGCTTTGCACAGCCGACCTGCTCGGCTAGGCTATTTTCACCACCCCCCTCCCAAAACTCTCATACATAGCCTACTCGCTCAAAAGGTGGACCAACATAGTTGACCACTTCTAAGAGCACAGTAGAGATCAAGTCTACACTCCTGAAAGTGTCGCGCTTGGCTAGGTGCTTTGCACAGCCGACCTGCTCGGCTAGGCTATTTTCACCACACAACACCCCCCCCCCCCCCCCCCCCCCCCCCCCCACAAAAAAAAAACATAGCCTACTCGCTCAAAAGGTGGACCAACATAGTTGACCACTTCTAAGAGCACAGTAGAGATCGAGTCTACACTCCTGAAAGTTTTACTTTAGAAAACAGATAAAATTAGTTGTCTATTCCCCTTCAATACCTTGGAATTGCTCAACGTAATTTTCTATTGAGAATCTTTAGATAACGAATTTTCTCCGTTCTCTAAAGCATCTTTTCACAACAATTTTTTATTTATAAAATACTATTGTTTTTATATAATTTTTAAATGAGATTATAGTAAATATTGTTGTCTAAAGCATATTGCACAACGGTTTTTTCATAAAGGCCATTGTCTAAAGAATATTACACAAATAAAAATCGTTGTATAAAGCATAATACACAACGGTGTTTATAAAAAAATCATTGTCTAAAGCAAATTAAACAAAAGTTCTTAACAAAACCCGTTGTGTAATTTGATTTAGACAACGGTATTTAATATGTGATCTGATTTTAAAAATTTTAACATCATGAACTTTCTCTTCATGAACAATTCTGGAGGGAAGTTATAGGTAAACAAAATATTAGGATAGCAAATATATTTACTACTAGGGGAACTATGTGGATTTATCCCATCTGTTTAAAGTGCTGGCCTAAGGTTCCTTACTCACTTGCAAATGATGGCCATTTATGGTCAATCAACCTCCAAGAAGAAGAATTTTCTAGATGACACAAGTGTTTGTCCTTTATACGGCGTTCATCATGCCAAGTCAAATTTTTTATGTCTCCAAAAATTTAGACAATCGTTTAAATCAAGGGATAAGAGGAAAATACCATAAAACATTTATTGGGATGCCTTCCTTCTCTACACCATCCTTTGTCACTTTCCATCTTGCAATGCCACATTTAGGGCAACTTATAGCTTCTTGAAATTGCTTCCTATACAAAATACAATGATTTTCGCATGCATGCTATTTCTCGTACTTTAACCCTAAGACACACACTGTTTTCTTTGTCTCATGTAAAGATTAGGGAAGTTAGTGCGCCTTTGGAAGCAAGTCTCTAATCTGACTTAGTCTATCTGAGAAACATATATCAATCGATTATACCATGCCTTGCCTTTAAATTGTACAACTTAACCAATCCTAATAACTTAGAGTATTTAGAACATCCACGATATAAAGGAGTCTTTGAATCCTCCAAAAACTCCTTTAATCTCTTTGGATTTTCAAAGTGCTCATATGTAGCTTTTTACATTTCTACAATTTCATCGAAAACTTCACGAGGTTCATGCACTACTCATTCATAGTTATGCTCTCCTTTATATTCCCACCATCAGTTGATAAAAGAGGCTCACAATGCCAAATCCAATTAATGTAGGCCTTATCTATGCCATTAAAATATAAATGCTCCCTTATTAAGCGAATCATTAATTTTCTAGTATTTCCACGCTTTTAACATGGTCGCGAATACGCCTATGATGAGAAGCAACCCCTAATGCTATCCTAAGGAATTTTTCAACCCCATCATCATACTATTTACTTCTCATATTCTCATGCATCCGACCTTTATCAATCCCCCTAACATAATCAAATTTACAACCAAAGTATAATGGTTTGCTAAGTCAAATCACATCAATTACATTCTTCGTTGGAATCAAACATCAAATGTCCATATCTATAGCAATCAAATTATTCCTTACATGCATCCTAT
The DNA here is from genome assembly GCA_032719365.1 of Prinsepia uniflora. Classification (NCBI taxonomy): domain Eukaryota; kingdom Viridiplantae; phylum Streptophyta; class Magnoliopsida; order Rosales; family Rosaceae; genus Prinsepia; species Prinsepia uniflora. The sequence continues at coordinate 22,713,046 of CM064862.1, forward strand.
ATTAGAAAACACCTAGGGGCGGAGTACAAATTAATTCAGGAGTTAAATGAACTTAAATTACATAGATCAATCACTAACATGCAGTTGGGTTTAGAGATTGCACTATTTGACAAAAATAAAAGTCAAACGGGATTAGTTACTGTGGAGCCCAAAAATCATCCGAAAATTGTGGAGCTGCCATGTGGCTCATAATCCCCAAAATGACCAAATTGCCCCTGGCAATAACACTAATCATTTGAAAACACTCACACATTAAATAATCTAGTTACCAGCTAAATATGTTATTTAATCGGGTTTAAATCTTCGTACTATTAATATGCTCGCAGAGAGTTAGTTGTCATTATTCTTAATAACGGACAATTAAATATTGATATTAAAATACAATAATTATCATTATTATCATAATGAGCTATTATTATAATTATTAAATAATATATTTAATTAATAAATATATTATTTATTAATTACAAATTCAACCGACCAATCAGAACGCTCCGAGGCTCCAAAGATTTTCGTATAAATAGTGGAGCACATTTCATTTCCAAGGTACGTCGATTCTTCACTTCGAAGTATATGTTTTTCCTCTCTCAAAGCTAACTTAAGCATCAGAGTGTTTTTGGTCGAACAACCCCCCGGGTAAATCGATCGAGGCAACGATAGCTAATTGTTTGCTGTTTGCAGGATTTGTGAAGACTTTTCGCGGCAGGTTCGATTTTTGATTCAACAATTGGTGCTTTCATTGAGAGAAATTGAGGAATACTCAGATGAAGCTCTCTCGGTTGTTCATTGTTCTTCAACGGTGTTCATCGTTCATCAGGAAATTGTTCATCGTTCATCTTTCTTCGTTCGTCGTTCATCGACATTGTTCGAAGATTTTGAATGTTGTTCACATCATCCATCAATCGCTTTCCAGCTCCAGATTCTTTGATTCGACATGGCTAGGGTCCGTCGATCCCTTCGATTAGCTGAAGAAGGTGTTTCTTCCTCAACTGCTCAGACAAGGAATGAGGTTCTCATAGAGACTCCGGAGGAGCGGCCAATTCAACCCAGGCGTGTGTCTAGAAGCCCCCATGGAGACAATCAGAGGGAGGCCAACCTTTAGCTTTGGAGCATTCGCCTCTCCAGCTAACCAAGTGCCCGCGCTAGGGGAAGAAACTTCGGCTTTGCAACAAGCAGGCGGGCGGTTGATGGGAAGTGCATCACGGCATGATCAGCCCACAACAAACATGGACCTAAGGGACTTTCTGGATGGGCGCCACGACTTCTCAGGGAGAGGTCACCACCACCCTCCCCAGGACAACTTGGCGCAGCAAGTTGAAAGGTTGAGCAGCCAAGTTCAACTCCAGTCAGAGCTCTTGCAGCGACTCCTGGCAGAAAGACCAGTCCAAGAGCCAGACAGACATTCCACGTCACGTGGAAGACAAGAGAATGCTCCAAGGCGTCCTGGTAAAGAAACGGTCCACTGCCGAACGATGTCACGAGACACTTCACTAAGCGACTCCGGTGAAGAAAGTCACGTTCGCCGAGCAAAGAGCCCACAACGCCTAAGGCCATCAGTACATGAGTGGCTAGGAAGTAGGATTGGGGCTACTTCACGGATGGAGCACTCACAACGCTCAAATGGGAGTAGGGGCAACCTCAGGCTCTACACAAAGACCTAGGACGATCTGCCCATGGCAGTGAGAGGGAAGATGAAGTCTACTCCCCTGCACAATCCCAGAGATCAAGGGGAGAAGCTCAAGGAGGTTCTCGGCGATTAGCATGAAATGACTCACCGCCTCAGCAAGGTGCGTTGCGGGCTAATGATGTTCAAAGAATGTTGGACAGGCACCTTCGTGCTCAACGAGATGGCGATCTAGAGGACGATCTACGTCGCTAGATACAACTCTCTACGACAATACATACAAAGATTTGCGAAGAGAAGTCTCGGATTGTCGGCTGTAGCGACCTTATTGCAACAATGGCATTTAAACAAGGACTCTCCCGGGACAGCCAGCTTTACGGGGACATCGTCATGAACAATGCGCGAAATCTCACCAAAATGATTTCGCTAGTAGAGCGACATGCACGCTGGGAGGACGAGAAGAACGCCACCCATACTCAAGACCATGCTGGGGCTAGTGAAAAGGCCTCCATTAAAGATGAGTCCCATGGAAAGTTTACGACTGGAAAGACCAACAAGCGCAAGGAGGGAAAACCCTCCCAAACACCAGCTATGGGGAAGCCTAACTTGCAGCTATCTTTGCCAGTCCATCAGATCCACAATGAAATTAAGGACAAACCATGGTTCAAGAAGCCGGAGCCAGTCAAAGGTGATCAAGAGAAGGCTGATAAAATGAAGTGGTGTGCCTTCCACGAGTGCTATGGGCATAACATCGAAAAATGCATATCTTTCAAGAGATATCTCTGGAATCTCATCAAAAAAAGACATTGCACTGAGTACGTCAAATGGAAGGCTGTGGATCGACCCGCTGACAAAGGACCGAAGGAATCTGCAGCAAAGATGATTTGCATCAACACCATCATAGCTGAATCGGAGTTGTTAGGAACCACCTCCAAGCAAAAGAAGAGAAAGATCCGAGATGCACTGGCCGTCTCTCAGGTCTCCCATGTTACCACTCTGGGGTGGCCAACGGCCTTGTCGTTGGTTTCTCTTTGAAGGAAAAGGTAGGACTTGATTGGCCGCATGACGATGCTTTAGTCGTGTTAATCCAGATTGCTCATGCTTAAGTTGATCAGATTCACATTGATGAAGGGAGTGCATAAAATATCCTCAGCCCGGATGCAGTGCGTAAGATGGGGTTAGAAAGCCTCACAACAAAAAGGGTTGTCCCGCTCCGAGGTTTCAATGGGTCGACCAGCATGACCGTAGGCACTCTCCAGCTGGATGTACATTCTGATCCTGTAGTCACGTCCTACACTTTCTACATCATGGACGAGTGCTCTCCATACTATGGAATTTTGGGAAGACCATGGCTTCACAAAATCCTTGCAAACACGTCAAGCCTTTACTAGAAGATTCGATTCCCTATCCCCGGAGGTGGAATCGGGGAGATCAAAGGAGATTAAAGGCGAACAAGCCCCCGGGTAAATCGATCGAGGCAACGATAACTAATTGTTTGCTGTTTGCATGAATTGTGAGGACTTTTCGCTGCTGGTTTGATTTTTGATTCAACAGTTACTTAAGATATAGAATCAAATCAAAAAAGCAATTGATAGCATAAAACTTATTGAAGTCACCATGGAAGATATCATTTTAGAACACTAAAGCCTGAGCTGGACCAGCCAAGACAAAATCAACATAAGATGGACCATTACATATCAAATATTAAATTAATATGTTTGGAAATAATGTACATTAAGTAACAGTGAAGCAAGAAAGCACAGCTACCACAAAATTATTAGCCTCACCTATTTATGATTCTGCTTCATTTGAACACCTGCATCAAATCCCAAAATGGGGATCTGGTTTTTCACTTCCTAACTAGCCACTAATCGGCCCTATCGACAAAGAAAAAGCAAGCCTTACTTTGTTTGGAGGAGAAGTAGGGCATGATAGTACATAGAAATGGTGACCACGACACATGAAAATGGCTCCAAGTCCCACATACATCATGCAACAGTTCGACGCAATTCAGGACCCTGGTCGATAACTCAAGTCGCAATGCTTCACACCCAATAGCCTATGTCTTTCGCCACTATTTCCTAGACAAGAGCCACAATGGCTTCACATAGAAGATGAAGCAAGGTTGACGAAGTAAGGGTTGAAATCATACATGAACCATCTACATAGGCTATTGGGTGAGAAGATTCTGTTTGGGAAAAAGATAAGTGGCCACACTTGTGTTTCATTTGGGGATCTAAATTTCCCATTCGCACTAAGTTATTTCATTTGGTGCTTACATGTGATTTTTTGTATTTTTTTAGGTTTATTATATACATTTCACCGTATTTTAAACTTGGGATCTAATTAATAAGCTTCAGAAGTAGAGATAACGTTTTTATTGTAGTTAAAAAAATAAAAGCTGCATCATTAATAATATATTTATTAATGCTAAAATGTACTAAAGGCAACAGTATGTTATTGCTGATGCTATATTCTAGGATTGGACAACACTAGTTTCTTTTTCTGGTTCTATATTGTATATTATACAACATCAATTTAAAACTGATGTGTAAACTAGATATTGTATTTATATACAATGAGGTGTAGTGTACTTTCATATTTCTTGTAGTGATGCCACCACCTAGGTTAGAGACTCATGTCAACTTAGCCCACTGGAGACATGTCACCCATCTTTTGATGGAGAAAGTCTCACTTTGGGATGCCCGTAACGCTTCTTCAAGTGCCTTAGGCAGAGCTATTCCGAGTTCCAACACCCTCGCTGCAGACCTAGAACACTAGGTGTCACCACCCTAATGGCTATGGCAAAAAGTCCATAGCATACGAGTACCTGGCCCTCACAATACGTTCTCGGTCAGCTCAGCTATGCCGATGACTGCCTAACTTATAAGAGGCCTTCGCGTGGACTCCACTCAACAAGTGCATGGTCAGTTGGGACCACATGCCCAAGGATTGCAGTTACTTCGCAGGAGGTCTGAATAGCGTCTGGAGTGATGACCTGGATACCTATTACTCTTAGTCACGACGTATGTATTTGATAGGTCCCGGGCTATCCACTCTTCCATGTCTTGAGATTGTACATTGGACGGATATGGCGATGTGTGTGATTGGTTAAGGTATGGCAGTCGGTGAATCGACTGGGGCTATGGATGTGATAACAGTGATAATATTTATGTGGTAACCTTGGTAATTATATATGGTGAACTTGTGAGACCTAAGGGGGGTAGACCTACCGATGTGAGGCTACCCAAGATGACAGGTGTTATTCGCCTAGTGGCTGACCTAGGGTTATTCTTGGACTTGTATGCTTTAGATTTATTCCTTGGGATGGATTGATTGATGACTCATGACACCTCTATCGCGAATGTCGATTAGAGAGTGATATGTGGAGTCCAGGATTGCCAGACTCGAGGATGTTACCCTCTAGAATGATATTGAACCTCACAATCGATGGATTGTTGGTATAAGGTAATCAAAGTTCACTGGCCAGATGTGAGGCATATGTGGTTAGTGTATGAGATGCCTAGTGATGGCTGAAGATGTACAAATTTTTCAATATGTTTCCTGAAATCTTGTCAAGATGAGAGATTGAGTCTATGATAGAGATCATGTTGAATATACGAGTTGTTCCTCGGACATTTTGGTATGTGACACCTACAGAGTCGGAAGGACTAAAGGTGCAAGTACAGGACTTGGTAGATACGGGTTCATTCGGCTCAATGTCGCCGTGGGGAACCCAGTGGTATGAAAGAGGAAAAAGGGACGATGGTCCGAGCGTACATGTTGATTATGGACTACTTAATAAGGTAACAATGTGGGATAAGTATCCCTTATCATGAGCTAATGATTTATGGTTCTGTTGGACATATGTGATTATTGGGCCTAGTGAGAGTGGCCAACAGGGTGATGACTAATAGTCACGAGTAAAAGAGAAAAATATGTTGTCCGAATTTGATGTGGCTAACGTTAGTCAACAGTGATGCCTTTGGATGGGCAAATGAGCAGGTTTGTTTGTGAATTGGATTGATTGTGACAACATTGAGATGTTGGTGTGCCCACATCTGCGGATGGGCATGTGATATACCAGACAGATGTGTTGAATGCCCTCAGAGAGAAAAATTATGAATGAATAAGTGTTAGGTCGGGTCGACCAGAGTGGGTTGTGAAACACATACGAATAATGGTCGGGATTAGTTTGAATCCCAGGAGAAACAGATGTACTGGCACGAGGAACATGAGTTGTTTTGAGATTGGATGAATACTACAAAGGATCGTAGAAGGGTTCTCTACAATGTTTTTCCAGTTATGGTGATTGACCCGGATGGAGGTCAGAGTTATTGGAAATGAGAACTGAAATAGAATCATTACAAAGTGGAGAAACAGTGACTTATGTTCGATGTGACCCTTTCTGTGTGCATAGTGATATGTCACTATGACATTTGGGATTTGGTGAGGTGTGCTTCGGTAGCATAGGGCTGGGATTGCCAATGCTAGCTGAACCCTCAGGAGTTTTACTTTTCTTGCCTAATTTGGGATCAACCATAGTGATCCATGGGTCGAGTATGCAGAGGTCATACCTTTGGGAAGGAATGTACGAGTACTGGATCGACCATCAAGATTGGCAATGATTGATGAACATAAAGGTTTAATGTGTAATAAGGCGATGGTTAGGATACATTGAGATTATGACGGCGTTGTCTGGTCAGGTATCATTCGCGGGGAGGCTAATAAGATAGCCAATCGAGAAGTAACATGTTTGATGACGTAAGGATAGGTGAAATCCTGTGATTAATGGAACTCCATAGGATTGGATTGGTACATGATTTTTGATCATTTTTACTACTAGAGTCCAACTACAGGATCATACTTGGTGTATGATGTTGGAGGGAGTCGAGGTTAAGGAATGGATATGATTTGCGATCTCATATGAATGATTGTACTGCGTGCTGGTTATTGGCAGGAGGTAGGCATCAGTGAGGCCTATGAGGATAAACACAACAGAAGGAAAGGTTTCATCCATTATCCTTAGTGACCCCGGGAAAGTAGTATGGAATGATTGACTTAATGAGGGGAATGAGTTCCCGATTTATTGGACCTTTTGAGGTTATTGGCCTGGTGGCCTGATGGTATATGCATAGTGGATTAAGCCAGTAAATCATATCATATGTGGATGACATGTGATTGGGATGATGATATTGACACTTGTGATTTTTGGATTATGTATACTCGGACGTTGAGCTAGGCTCCGTATCCCGAGTGTATCCCAAGTGGGCATGGATATGATTGCCCGTGGGGCAGAGGGTTGCAGAGAGTTATGTACCGATCTTAACTCAGTAATCAGAACTGGATTGTTGAGTTTCCATAAGTTTGGTTATGACTTATATCCGGTTAAACAAGAACGGTATGAGGTTGATGATGTTTCTAGTTCATATGAGACATATTTCCTCAGGGAAAAGAACATGACACCTACTAGTTGGAATTTCTAGGAAGAAATTCTTTAAGGGGGGGTAGGTTGTAACGACCCGGAAATTCGAAAAAGGAAAATTTGGAAATTTTGAAGGAAATGGCGATTTTGCCCCTAGAATTGGGCAGATGGTTGACTTTTGGTTCGAGCGGTCAAACAAACTTTGACCAATGACTGTGACGTAGTTTAGGACGTCACGGGTTCATAGACAGGTGGCACGTCCGATTTCGACATTTGAGGAGAAAGTTATGATGTTCGGAAGTTCAAGGATAATTTCGTAATTTGATTAAAAAGGGGCAATTTGTTGACTTTTCAAATGTCATGGGCTTTTCACGTGATTCAAAAACCGTTGGATAGGTCTCGAGACGCTGAATCCGTAGACAGACGGCATGCGTCAATCGGAGTTCGGATGAAAAAGTTACGGGTCTAGATACATGAAGGGCATTTTAGTAATTTGTTATGGCAGGGGCAAAATGGTAATTTGGCTATGACGGCTGATTCACCTATATGAATATTGTTTTAACCAAACATCTGTGCTAATTGAATGGGGTGTGGGATTGCCACAAGGTAACATCTGTCACCTTGTAAATGAGGATTAGTGGTTTTAGGGCGGTGTGGAGGTTTAAACTGAGAAACAAACCGTGTGTGTTTGAAAAACAGAGGATGGGTAGATGAGTACAAGGCATGAGCAATCCATTAAATTGGAGCAGTGAAATTTAGTTTGAATGAAGAGTGTGAAATTGAGAGAAACAGAGAAGTAAACACGGAAGAAAGAAATAAAAATTTCAAAAGGAAAACCCAGAACCCGAACCCAAACCCAAACCCGAACTTTCAAATTGAGCAAAAATTGAATTCAAAACTCTGAGCCATAAACACTGAAATTGGCCTTCGATTAAGCCTCCTGAGCTCAAGGCGAATTGAACCCAATCAGAACGACGACAATTGGTGTCGTTTTGGCCTAGAATAGACATGGTGGAAATTAGGAAATCACGAGCTTAAGTTGAGTAATTGGGGGTAAGTTTATGTGAAATTTATTTCCAAATCATCTTTACAATGAGGCTACGATACTGTCTGACTAATTAATTGAAGGATTCAATGGATATTTGATGAACCCATACGATGAACATGCTTTTGAAACTTGAATTAAGTCGAGATGGTTTGGAGTAACAAAACGTGAAATTGATGTTAGAGATCCATAATTCAGTTGGTTACGAAGCTATTGGAATGTTCAATTGTTGAAAACGATGTTGAATTGATGGAAAACTAACCGGGTCAACACGCGGGCTAAAAGGCCCGTTTTACAGGTATCCGGGTTGGGACGACAACTGTAGCAAACACTGTGCAGGTGCATGGGCTTCAAGCACAGCCGCTTGCGGCGGTGCGTGGGGGCGCGTGAACGGGAATCTTAAGGTGAGTTCAACATGACTTTTGTCCCATTTAATGTAACAAACATTTTGTCACTGGTTTCTAGGAAATCGGTTATCGTTTCGATAGTGTTCTGAGTATCCGAAGTTTTAATATACGTTTAAAATACATATTTAAATCCCAAAAAAATTGGGGAAAATTATATGAGGTATATTGAGATGTTAGTAACCCAAGATAATGATTTTAGACAGGAATGGTGATTTTCGGAATTGACGGAAAAACGTGGAGATCGGAAAGCGAGCGATATGGACTTTGTGTGAGTGGACTTTTGTTTTCTACCCAGAATGCATGCATATATGTTTTAAATGTTTTATGATATGATTTGAAATGATTTGGCATGATTGATGTTTCGATATGATGATTTCTGGATTTTGGGAATATTATATTGTTTTATATTGATTATGGGCACGATTTTCAAGAAAACTGTGAAATTGCTGTTTTGGGCGAAGGCCCGGGATTTGAGATTGGTTTTGACTCGGATTATGAGTCGGGAAATGATTTGATGGATTTGTAATGTTTTTGGCTATCTCTTATGGATTGATGTGAAATTGGCAACTGAGGTTGTGATTGCACGGGTTTACGTGAAAATGATATTTTGGGCTTGAGACCCAATTGGATAGTGATTTTGACTCGAATTTGGAGTCACATGTGAATATGATGAAATTGATGATTTTGATTTATAAAGTGAATTCTGGACACTGTTTTTATGATGGATTTGTAGAACTTGCTTTGTGAAAGCTATGTTTCGGGCAGAGGCCTTGTTGAAATGTTTTTTATTTGATTTGAGACATAAATGGTTTTAAAATAAGATTACTGGATTTGGTGACTGTTTCACATATACCATCCTCTGTGATTTGATAGTCTCCTCCAAACGTCATAGATCCTGGAGTAGTCACGATGCACTGCTTGGAGATGAGTAGCTCCGAGCGAGGCTCAATCTCAGGAGTGTGAGTTTATGATGATATCCTCCAGATGTCCTAGATCCTGAAGATGATATCACCCCAGATGTCGTAGATCCTGGAGAGGTACTCGGACATGAGACACCCGAGTTTGCACGCGTTGCATTGATATCGTGGCGGGTTACTTGGATATTGAGATTGGATATTGAGGATTGGTGGTATTGTGATTTATTGATATTTGTGTCCAGATGCATTATATCATGAGCTGATTTGGTGAACATGAGTTTTATGGACCATGGGAAAACATGTTTTGATTTTATCGGTCCACTGCTCATACTTAATTTATTTCACACTATGACTCATGTTTTATGATATGCATGCATGTTTGTGAACTTGAGGGTAAGGATGTATTTTGATAAATGTATTTGTAAAACTTTGTTTTGTCCACTTTTCTGTTTTATTGACCCTCCAGGTCGTGGCACGATGATCGAGGCAATTCGAGAGGTGGAGGCATGAGTAGGCACATGTGCGGTTATCCCTTGTTTGGCAAGTGTTGAGGGTAAATTCGTAACTTCAGTTGACTTGTCAGATGGGAGCAGGACCAAGCACGGTTATCTATGTCCTTCGGGGACGGGTCCTGTCAAGAAGGGTGTCTCCTTCTGAAGCAATTGGAACAAAGGCCTTGCAATGTGGGAAAATTCCTTGATAAATCTTCTATAGAACCCTACGTGACCAAAAATGAATGAATCTCTCTCACAGAAGTGGGAGAAGGAAAGTGGCGCACAATATCGACTTTGGATTTATCCACTTTGACCCCGTCGGACACCTACTTGTTCAATTAGTACACCATACGGGATTTACCCCGAAAGGAAGTCAGTCCCAACATCCTCATACTCAAATATCCAAGTAAGAGCAATAAACTCTCCACCTACCCTAATCAACAAGATCACGATCCAGATGCACCTAGGATCCATACATGCTCTCTCAGCTAACAATCCACCTAAAACCTGTTCATACGGTCTTACACCCTCTTGAATCCTTCGTCAGTCACAACACTCCTCAACCAATTCCCACATCTAAACATACCAGTAAACGATGAGACACGTCGAGACTGTGGGTCCTCTCCAATTATCTCACATCGATCATTGGCATTCCACCTAAGAAAAACTAAGGATGATCCAAGACGATGACATCAAAATTCATCCTACGTGAATGCAAAAAAAAACTTGCTGCACTCACCACACCATGTAACCCAACATTGTCTGCCACCAAGCAGAAAATGAGAACTCTCATTCACTTAACTTCGAAATACCCATCTCCTCCTGATGACCCAAAACAACTCGCGGGTCCGCCCACCAATATACGATCAACGTACTGGTGACAACAACCATCAACTAACATGGCAGAACATGAGAAGTCACCCTAAATGACTTCAAAATACCCATTACTAATGCGAAATCAAGCACTCCCCTCATCGCCTCAAACACAACCTCTCTCGATTCTGAAGTTCCAACCATGTTGGAACCAACACACTCGGATATCAACCACGTATTTTTAACCAGTCTAATTCACTACCAAGTTCACCTCTCGGCTTATACCATTTATGTACATCCAAAAGGATGTGGTCCATGACTACTTGATCCTCACGTCTCAACTACTGTTGGATCCCATTCAGTCCATCACTATCTGAGGTCAACTGCTGGTTCCTATGTAACAACCCGTACCTTCGGGAAGGGTATAAATGTAATTTTGTAAAAGTTTTGTATATAAAGGATGATTTTGCCCTTGTGAATAGTAGGCCAAAAGTTGACTTTTCGATTTACAGGTTGGATGAGTGTTGACCCTTGACCGTGATGTAGTTTAGGACGTCACGAGTCCGTAGACAGGTGGCAGGTTCGATTCGGACCATCGGAGAAAAAGTTATGATGTTTGGAAGATTGAGGGTGTTACCGTAATTGTGACTAATTGAGGAAAATGTTGACTTTTTGGAGGACTTGTGATTTTCACGTAGACCGAGGACCGTTAGATGGGTCTCGACGTCCTGAGTACAACGACAGGCGGCACGCTGTCATAGGACGTCGGACGGAATAGTTACGGGTCTGGAAAGTACGAGGGTAAAATGGTAATTTATGCATGAGGGGTATTTTAGTCTTTTCCCTCAGCCCAATCAGATCAGGAAAAGTGGCAGAAGTGGGCTGGGATATTTTGTGCTGAGCCATTGGATGTTGGACACGTGTGGGTGACTGGATGGTTCTAGGACGATCGAGTGTGTGCACGGCCACACTTTGCACGATTTCAAACCTTGCACTCGTTGGAAACACAGAGAAACAGAGGGGAAGAAATCGTGGGTGTTCGATCGATTCGGTGCAAAGGTGAGGGAGTTGATGACTAGTGAGAGTGACAGAGAGACGAGGGTGACCTATTGATCGTGTTTTGGAGCTGCAACCGTGCACGGAGGCTAAACGGTGGACAACTGGGTTTTTGGGGAAAACAGAGAGGCAGAGGACTGTGGAGGTGGTTGTGCCGTGTGGTGGCTCAAACCAAGACGGTGGGAGGTTCAGGTGGCTGCAGGGAGTCCAACGAACACCGTGGTACGAGGCGGTGCACACAGCGGAGACGGAATCGAAGGGTAAGTTTCTTTCCTCTGTTTTTCCCTTGAATTTCAAATCGGAAGTCGTGGAGTTGGGCTTAGAGTCGAGGGATTTGGAGGCCAGGGTGAGACTCCTGGAGGTCACAGGAGTCGTGTGGTTGTGGTGCCGTGCCGGGGGAGGACCTGGGCGGCCGGCGGCCAAAACAGGGGCCACGGGCTCAGATTTTTGGAGGGAGAGTCATGAGGTTTTGGACCATGAATCTTAATTGTAAGGACATGGTTAGATTGCTTAGGATGGGACTAAGCTCTTGGGATTGGTTTTGACGGAAACGGTGGAGGAACGAAGGAGAACCGGTCACGCCGGTTCAACTGTGTTGAACCGGGTGACTCGAGGTAGGAGAAACACTGTAGCAGGCGCGTGAGGCCCACGCGCAGCCACTTTGGGCGGCGCGTGGAGGCGCGTGGGAAGAATTCCAGCTAAGCTTTCAACATGGTTTTGGTTCTAAATGTCTTAAGGAATTCATTGGTATGGTTTTCGGGTGAATCGGACGATGTTAGGAGGTTGTTCGGGAATCCGGACGGTTTAGGGTCTAGGATTAAAATATTAATGAATTCCCGAAAAATTGGGGAAATTAGGGTTAGTATCCTTAATGTGTTTGTGACCCTATTTGGTGCATATTGACAGGACGGGAGGCACCCGAGACGGTCGAGGAGCGCACGGAGCGCGATTGACTTGTTCTGAGCTGTGAGTGGACCCTTTCTTTCTTTCGAGCATGCCTAACTGTTTTATAGATGTTTTATGATATTAAATATGTTTTTACGCTTTCTAATGATGATTATATGTGGTTGATGTGTTTGCACGTTTTTCGAGACATTTTCGGGATTTTGCACGTTTTTCGAAAAAAAGTTGGGTTTTTGGACTTTGATGCCATATTTGAGGATTTCAACCTATAAATGTTTTCTGACGATGATAAATGGGTTATGAAATATGCTTTGTGAGTACATGTGGTTTTTGGTATAATAACGGATTTCCGGATTTGGGTTCGGAATGACGGTTCTGAACGCCGGATGGGCTTCGGACCGGGGATTTCGAATTTGAGTTTGGCTATGGATCTAGAAATGGTTTTACAATGAATTGGGACTGGATTTGCTGGATCTGGATATGGGTTTAAAGACCCGGATATTGATTGACGGGGGACGGGCCCGGATTGAGTTTAAAGACTCGGGAGTTTAAAGACTCGGACATTTATGATATTACCCCCATAGGCCTATTGAGTTTAAAGACTCGGGAGTTTAAAGACTCGGAATTATATTTGAGGTCTGGTTGAGTTTAAAGACTCGGATAGGTCCAGCAGGTTTGATCAGAAACTGATGATTTGACATTCATAGTTTATGATATGATTTTATGATGCACATACTGTGATTTCTATATCCGTTTTATAGTGTTTCTGTTTCTTATGATGTTTCATGTTATGATTTTCTAATACTTAGTTGGGCATGCCTGTTTTTAAAACGGAGGGAACAAGTATTATTATTTTTCCTTAACTTTGATTTGGTGATAAACTGATTTTAAAACTTTTAGTTATTCTAGTCCACTCACACTTTTGGTTTTAAATTTTCCCTCCAGGTCGTGGTGATAGCGCCGGGGTGAACGTTGAGGCAGATATCGAGGCATAGAGCTTTTGACGTTCTTCCGTTGCGAGACTAGCATTGTAGGATTTTTTGCCTATTTTGTAGAACTATGCTCTGACTGACAGTTGTATATATCTACTCCTTCGTCTGATAGTTATGCTTATTGTGGTGTTAAGGTTATTTTTGTACTTTAAGTGTGATTGTCAGACGGGAGCAGGGTTCGTCCCGGGTATCGAGGTGATATTTGGGACGGGTCCTGACAATTGGTATCAGAGCATAGGTTTGTCGGTTTGTGTCGTATCTAGGTTGTTTTACTAACTCTATGCCTCTTTCAGCGTACGTTCGATCATGCCTCCGAGACGTGAACACCCTCAACGACCTGAAGATGAAGCGGCGAGAGGGACTGAGAGCGCTTCGATTGAGAGAGCCCAGCGGCTTAGGGCTACTACGTTCAGCGGTGGGGCAGACCCAGAGGAAGCTCACCGATGGATCACCCGGCTTGAGCGTATTTTCGGGGTGATGCATTGTCCTCCAGAGGACCGGGTCTTGGTGGCTACGTTTCTGTTGGATGGAGCAGCGTATGAGTGGTGGTATACGCTGGAGTTTTCCGGCTGGGACGCACATACGGTGACGTGGGAGACTTTCCGGAAGCGGTTTCTAGACCAGTATTATCCCCGCTCTTTCCGGGATGCTAAAGAGGCAGAATTTCTTCAGTTGAAACAAGGGAACATGACAGTGGCTGAATATGAGCAGAGATTCCAGATGTTATCCCGATTCGCTCCTGCATTTGTGGCAACCGAGGCTGAGAAGTGCCGTCAGTTTGAGTTGGGTCTTCGAGGAGAGATTAGAGCCATTGTGACAGCCCGCTCTTTTGCTACTTTTCGGGAGTTGTCTAATGCTGCTGTCAGGGTGGACGCTAGTTTGCCTCCTAGGCCACAGTACTCGGGCAGTGTGCGACGCCGAGAGCATTCTTTTCCTGGAGCATCGAGTCAGAGGACCCTGAAGCGGGGTAATTTTGGTGGTTCGTCATCGGCTGGTGGAGCCGGTTTGGCAGACCAGGCAGTTTTTCAGGGCTGTGGATTAAGGGGAGCTAGGGCACAGCCGACTCCTCAGGCGAGTGCTACTTCTGTTGCTTCTACTGGGAGGCAGACTGGTGGACCCAGTAGGGATGCTTGCTACTATTGTGGAGAGCGAGGACACTTTAGGAGGGAGTGCCCATTGTTAGCTCAAGAGGGTGGAGCAGGCAGAGGTGCAGCAGAACCTGGGCGGAGTACTGCTTCAGTGTCAAGGGCAGCAGGCCCTAGGGGTGGCGGTGGTGCCACGAGTAGTTCTAGAGGGCGCGGTAGGTCATCAGGACCTCAGGCGCGAGTGTTTGCTATGACCCAGCAGGAGGCCAGATCAGCACCGGGAGTGGTGACAGGTACACTCACCATACTTGGTCACACTGTTTTTGCTTTGATATATCCCGGGGCGACCCATTCCTTTATAGCTCGGAGTTGTAGTTTGGTGACGGAGAGGGAGGTGTCTACCTTGGATTGTGCTTTAAGGGTGAGTACACCTACTGGGGAGGTGTTGGTAGTGACTCAGGTGTTGAGGGAGTGTCCGGTGATGGTAGGTGAGGTTGAGTTAATGGCGGATTTGTTACTATTGGATCTACGGGACTTTGATGTTATCTTGGGTATGGACTGGTTGACGAGACATCATGCTTCTATCGAATGTTTCGATAGGAGAGTGACTTTTCGGAGTCCAGGATTACCAGAGATTACGTTTCAGGGGGATCAGCGTGCACTTCCTACTGGAGTTATTTCGGCACTTGAGGCTAGCAAGCTGTTGCGTAAGGGGTGTCAGGGTTACATAGCCCATGTGGTGGATACTCGTGCTACGCCAGTGAGGGCGGAGGATATACCAGTGGTGCGGGAGTTTCCCGATGTTTTCCCCGAGGAGTTGCCAGGATTACCACCTCATCGAGAGATCGAGTTCACGATTGATCTTTTACCAGGTACGCAGCCTATTTCACAGACTCCTTATCGCATGGCACCTGCAGAATTGAGGGAACTTAAGGCCCAGTTGCAAGAGTTGGTCGATATCGGATTCATTCGACCGAGCATGTCACCTTGGGGAGCGCCTGTACTGTTTGTCAAGAAAAAGGACGGAGGGTTGAGATTGTGTGTTGATTATAGACAGTTGAATAAGGTAACCATTCGGAATAAGTATCCTTTACCCCGGATTGATGATTTTTTTGACCAGTTGAAGGGAGCACAGTATTTTTCGAAGATTGATCTTCGCTCTGGCTACCATCAGTTAAGGGTCAAAGAGGAGGATGTACCGAAGACAGCCTTTCGGACCAGGTACGGTCATTACGAGTTTGTGGTGATGCCGTTCGGATTGACTAACGCCCCAGCAGCTTTTATGGATCTTATGAATCGAGTGTTCCGGTTGTATTTGGATCGTTTTGTGATCGTCTTCATTGATGATATTTTGGTGTATTCGAAGAGTGCAAAGGCGCACGAGAAACATCTGAGGATAGTGCTTGAGACTTTGAGAGAGCATCAGTTGTATGCGAAGTTGAGTAAGTGCCAGTTTTGGTTGACCAGTGTTGGATTTTTTAGGCCATGTGATTTCGGCCGAGGGCATCAGAGTGGATCCTCAGAAGGTTGAGGCGGTAGCAAATTGGGAACAGCCCAAGACGGTGACAGAGATCAGGATTTTTCTGGGTTTAGCAGGTTATTATCGGCGTTTTATTGAGGGTTTTTCTATTCTTGCAGCACCGTTGACAAGGTTGACTTGTAAAGGAGTTCGATTTGAGTGGGATGAGGAATGTGAACAGAGTTTCCAGGAGCTTAAAAGGCGGTTGACATCTGCTCATGTGTTAGCCCTTCCAGACGATAGTGGGGAATTCGAGGTGTACAGAGACGCTTCTTTACAAGGTTTGGGTTGTGTATTGATGCAGCACGGGAAAGTGATTGCTTATGCTTCCCGACAGTTGAAACCCCATGAGATGAACTATCCTACACATGACTTGGAATTGGCGGCGGTGGTTCATGCACTGTAGATTTGGCGACATTATTTGTACGGTGAGAGGTGCAGGATTTTCACTGATCATAAGAGTTTGAAGTATTTGTTCACTCAGAAGGAACTGAATCTGAGACAGCGCCGATGGCTGGAGTTGCTTAAGGACTATGACTGCACTATTGAGTATCATCCAGGGAAGGCTAATGTGGTAGCCGATGCCCTGAGCAGGAAGTCAGTCAGCTAGTTCTTTGTCGCATCTGAGGACGGTCCGGTTACCTTTGTTGGTTGAGCTCCGCAGGCTGGGAGTAGAGTTGAATGTGGATGATCAGGGAGCACTCCTAGCGAGTTTCCACGTGCGACCTGTTTTGATTGATCAGGTTATTGATGCTCAGTTTTAGGACCCTATTTTGGGCATCATACGTATTGAGGTCGAGGTTGGAGAGAGACAGGACTTTGAGATTCGCGAGGATGGAGCTTTGGTTAAGGATGGACGATTGTGTGTACCCGATGATGAGACATTAAAGAAGGTGATACTGGATGAGGCTCATTGTTCGGCCTATGCGATGCATCCTGGTGGGACCAAGATGTATCGTACACTTCGAGAGCATTACTGGTGGTCGGGGATGAAACGTGAGATTGCAGAGTATGTCAGTAGATGCTTGATTTGTCAGCAGGTGAAAGCTGAGCGGCAGAGACCCTATGGAGCAATGCAACCTTTACCGATCCCTGAGTGGAAATGGGATCACCTAACGATGGATTTTGTATTCAAGCTTCCCAGAACACCGAAGGGACACGATGGTGTGTGGGTGATCGTAGATAGACTTACGAAGTCTGCTCATTTTTTGCTAGTACGGGAGAATTTCAGGTTGACGCAGTTTGCACAGTTGTTTATCGATCAGATTATTCGGCTGCATGGGACTCCAGAGTCGATAGTATCTGATAGAGATCCGAGATTTACTTCCCGATTTTGGCAGAGTTTACAGGAAGCTTTTGGGACAAAGTTGCATTTCAGTATTGCATTTCATCCTCAGACCGATGGGCAGTCTGAGCGGACTATCCAGATTCTCGAGGACATGATGCGAGCTTGTGTTTTGCAGTTTCAGGGTACTCGGGAATCACATCTGCCTTTGATGGAGTTCGCCTATAATAACAGTTATCAGGAGAGCATTGGGATGGCTCCTTATGAGGCGTTATACGGGCGACAGTGTCGGACTTCATTGTGTTGGACTGAGGTTGGTGAGCGGAGATTGACTACTTGTGAACTGGTAGATCTTACACAGGAAAAAGTGGCACTAATCAGGGATCGATTGAAGGCAGCTCAGGACCGACAGAAGAGCTACGCCGACCGTAGGATCAGAGATTTGGAGTTTGCAGTAGGAGACTGGGTTTTCTTGAAGTTATCTCCTTGGAAGGGGATCGTACGGTTTGGTAGACGAGGGAAGTTGAGTCCTCGTTACATTGGACCTTATGAGATTTTAGAGCAGATTGGTCCTGTTGCTTATCGGTTGGCCTTACCAGTAGACTTGGAAAAGGTACATAATGTCTTCCATGTTTCTATGCTTCGGAAGTATATACGAGATGATTCGCATGTTCTGGAATCACAACCTGTTGAACTGAGGGAAGACTTGAGTTTTGAAGAGCAGCCAGTAGCGATTTTGGATCGGAAAGATAAGGTTTTACGGAGAAAGACGGTTCCCTTAGTGAAGGTATTGTGGAGGAATCATCAAGGGGAAGAAGCTACTTGGGAACCCGAAGCCTTGATGCGTGAACAGTACCCTTATTTGTTTCACTGAATTTCGGGGACGAAATTCTTTTTAGGGGGGTAGATTGTAACAACCCGTACATTCGGGAAGGGTATAAATGTAATTTTGTAAAAGTTTTGTATATAAAGGACGATTTTGCCCTTGTGAATAGTAGGCTAAAAGTTGACTTTTCGATTTACAGGTTGGATGAGTGTTGACCCTTGACCGTGACGTAGTTTAGGACGTCACGAGTCCGTAGACAGGTGGCAGGTTCGATTCGGACCATCGGAGAAAAAGTTATGACGTTCGGAAGATTGAGGGTGTTACCGTAATTGTGACTAATTGAGGAAAATGTTGACTTTTTGGAGGACTTGTGATTTTCACGTAGATCAAGGACCGTTAGATAGGTCTCGACGTCCTGAGTACAACGACAGGCGCCACGCTGTCATAGGACGTCGGACGGAATAGTTACGGGTCTGGAAAGTACGAGGGTAAAATGGTAATTTGTGCATGAGGGTTATTTTAGTCTTTTCCCTCAGCCCAATCAGATCAGGACAAGTGGCAGAAGTGGGCTGGGATATTTTGTGCTGAGCCATTGGATGTTGGACACGTGTGGGTGACTGGATGGTTCTAGGACGATCGAGTGTGTGCACGGCCACACTTTGCACGATTTCAAACCGTGCACTCGTTGGAAACACAGAGAAACAGAGGGGAAGAAATCGTGGGTGTTCGATCGATTCGGTGCAAAGGTGAGGGAGTTGATGACTAGTGAGAGTGACAGAGAGACGAGGGTGACCTATTGATCGTGTTTTGGAGCTGCAACCGTGCACAGAGGCTAAACGGTGGACAACTGGGTTTTTGGGGAAAACAGAGAGGCAGAGGACTGTGGAGGTGGTTGTGCCGTGTGGTGGCTCAAACCAAGACGGTGGGAGGTTCAGGTGGCTGCAGGGAGTCCAACGAACACCGTGGTACGCGGCGGTGCACACAGCGGAGACGGAATCGAAGGGTAAGTTTCTTTCCTCTGTTTTTCCCTTGAATTTCAAATCGGAAGTCGTGGAGTTGGGCTTAGAGTCGAGGGATTTGGAGGCCGGGGTGAGACTCCTGGAGGTCCCAGGAGTCGTGTGGTTGTGGTGCCGTGCCGGGGGAGGACCTGGGCGGCCGGCGGCCAAAACAGGGGCCACGGGCTCATATTTTTCGAGGGAGAGTCGTGAGGTTTTGGACCGTCAATCTTAATTGTAAGGACATGGTTAGATTGCTTAGGATGGGACGAAGCTCTTGGGATTGGTTTGGACGGAAACGGTGGAGGAACGGAGGAGAACCGGTCACGCCGGTTCAACTGTGTTGAACCGGGTGACTCGAGGTAGGAGAAACACTGTAGCAGGCGCGTGAGGCCCACGCGCAGCCACTTTGGACGGCGCGTGGAGGCGCGTGGGAAGGATTCCGGCTAAGCTTTCAACATGGTTTTGGTTCTAAATGTCTTAAGGAATTCATTGGTATGGTTTTCGGGTGAATCGGACGATGTTAGGAGGTTGTTCGGGAATCCGGACGGTTTAGGGTCTAGGATTAAAATATTAATAAATTCCCAAAAAATTGGGGAAGTCAGGGTTAGTATCCTTAATGTGTTTGTGACCCTATTTGGTGCATATTGACAGCACAGGAGGCACCCGAGACGGTCGAGGAGCGCACGGAGCGCGATTGACTCGTTCTGAGCTGTGGGTGGACCCTTTCTTTCTTTCGAGCATGCCTAACTGTTTTATAGATGTTTTATGATATTAAATATGTTTTTACGCTTTCTAATGATGATTATATGTGGTTGATGTGTTTGCACGTTTTTCGAGACATTTTCGGGATTTTGCACGTTTTTCGAGAAAAAGTTGGGTTTTTGGACTTTGATGCCATATTTGAGGATTTCAACCTATAAATGTTTTCTGATGATGATAAATGGGTTATGAAATATGCTTTGTGATTACATGTGGTTTTTGGTATAATAACGGATTTCCGGATTTGGGTTCGGAATGACGGTTCTGAACGCCGGATGGGCTTCGGACCGGGGATTTCGAATTCGAGTTTGGCTATGGATCTAGAAATGGTTTTACAATGAATTGGGATTGGATTTGCTGGATCTGGATATGGGTTTAAAGACCCGGATATTGATTGACTGGGGACGGGCCCGGATTGAGTTTAAAGACTCGGGAGTTTAAAGACTCGGACATTTATGATATTACCCCATAGGCCTATTGAGTTTAAAGACTCGGGAGTTTAAAGACTCGGAATTATATTTGAGGTCTGGTTGAGTTTAAAGACTCGGATAGGTCCAGCAGGTTTGATCAGAAACTGATGATTTGACATTCATAGTTTATGATATGATTTTATGATGCACATACTGCGATTTCTATATCCGTTTTATAGTGTTTCTGTTTCTTATGATGTTTCATGTTATGATTTTCTAATACTTAGTTGGGCATGCCTGTTTTTAAAACGGAGGGAACAAGTATTATTATTTTTCCTTAACTTTGATTTGGTGATAAACTGATTTTAAAACTTTTAGTTATTCTAGTCCACTCACACTTTTGGTTTTAAATTTTCCCTCCAGGTCGTGGTGATAGCGCTGGGGTGAACGTTGAGGCAGATATCGAGGCATAGAGCTTTTGACGTTCTTCCGTTGCGAGACTAGCATTGTAGGATTTTTGTGCCTATTTTGTAGAACTATGCTCTGACTGACAGTTGTATATATCTACTCCTTCGTCTGATAGTTATGCTTATTGTGGTGTTAAGGTTATTTTGGTACTTTAAGTGTGATTGTCAGACGGGAGCAGGGTTCGTCCCGGGTATCGAGGTGATATTTGGGACGGGTCCTGACATCCTAAGTACCGAACACATGCCCATCTCGATGGAGTCACATCCCGACTTGTGACTCATCGTCATCACAATCACCGGCACCAGCACTAGCACTAGTATCAGCACCAGTGTGCAAATCAGACAACTCTGGATCTTTGTTCATACCTAGCAACGACCCCGTACCTCTGCTCAAATTGGAGAAACTTTGCCTCCCTAGTACCCAACGACTCCAGGTACAAACACACTGGCGACTCAAACAAGAAAAGAAACGTTCCTTGAAAGTCCCCTGATTCTCAACAACCACAATTACAACCACTCTCGATAGTAATGCTTGCCACGACTCGTGCTGACCCAACCATCAGACATCGCTATCGACACTCCATATCCAACGGAATCAACCACTTGTACTAACTACTATGTATCCCCACTCCGGGATTCCATCGACAAGTACCAACCTTGGTAACCTGTCCAACCAATCTCTAACCAATCTTAACTTGACCCAACCAATGTTGTCTACCAGGTCGTCCATGACCTTAGCTGCACCAACTATCCATCACAACTAAAGTAGTACGACAACCAACTAGGTCTAACCGATTAATACAACCCCGAATGCAGAGTGTAGTCCTATCACTAAAGCTGACACGACATGACTAACCGACGGTCTCGACTCCGAAAAGTCGTCAAAGTCGAACCACTCGCCAACTCACATTTCCGAACAATACAATGAACACTAAGGTTTCCTACAAAGGCCATCAACTAACTTCGTTGCACACATATCCTCTAACCCATCGATCACCACTAGGGTTCACCTTTCCAAACCATCCCTCATGATTTAGGGTTC
The DNA here is from genome assembly GCA_032719365.1 of Prinsepia uniflora. NCBI lineage: Eukaryota > Viridiplantae > Streptophyta > Magnoliopsida > Rosales > Rosaceae > Prinsepia > Prinsepia uniflora. The sequence continues at coordinate 22,735,113 of CM064862.1, forward strand.
CAAAATCACACCCTAAGGTTCCTCTGAACCCAACTGCCTTATGCAATAAAATCCAAAGTCTGACCGACCCTGCGATCCTAACATCGCATGGGCGTCAATCCAATCCTACGCTCAGTTCAACTAGGATTCCCTGAACCCGATTGCTCCTCGCAACACAATTCACAACTCAGAATGACCTGACCATCTAATGGTCACCACCCCATACTATTGTCATATCCGATCCTACAATATCATGATAGACGATCCCGACATAAACGTCCCACGGTCAAAGCTCTCAAGTACTATTACGTTCATCCCTCAGTAGGGTCCCACACTACCAAACCACGACAGAACCAAGACATACTCAGGCATTAAATGCTGAACCAACTATCCATGATCCAATCCTACTAACTATCATACCGGCATCCTAACTATCAGGTTGATAACGAATTGCAGCCCATAGAGACATCACATCCTCGACCTGCGCGCACCCCAAGAGCAAACCTAACTCTGATACCACTTGTCACTACCCATCTCAATCCCCCCCGGGATTAACACGGGATGTGTCATGATCCCATCCCAAAATGTTCGTTACATCGAATAGACGATTTTACATGTTGAAAGTTTCCCCAAAAGGCCCTCCACGTGCCCCCACACGGGGCCTAAACCCCCTGAGTGTGAAAGCCACGTGTGGCACTATTCATCATCCCTATCCTCTGTCCAGACCGGTTCAGACCGGTTCGGTCCAACTGAACCGGCGGTCCAGGTTCAACGTTATAACTAGTCTGTTTTTAGTCTGTTTTCACCCATTTTAAAACCTTCAACTTTGTCTAATCGTGTCCTATCCATTCATAATTTCAAAAACCTAAAAACAATCCTAAATCATTCCTTAACGATTGATGGATGAACCAGACACCTACAAGTGGACACCGTCGTCGTCTCCGACCACCGTCTTCCTCGAAACAAAGCCCTATGAACTCTCCTCGATCCCTAGGAAACATTAGAATCGACCAAAACGGTCAACACACAATAAAACCCAAACTGCCATTCTTGATCCGAAAATAGGTTCATGGTCTGGGGGGGCTTACATCGTCGTCGTGAGCTCTACTGTGGCCACCATCACGGTCTTCACGACCCCTGAAACATCGTCCAATCAACAGAAACGATCGACACTAGTCCAAACCAAAAGCTCAATTTTTGAATTCCAAAAACAGCATTCGAAGCCTCACCTTTGAACCCGGCCACCGTCCACCGTTGTCCGCTAAGGTCGATGTCATTGGCACCATTCGACTTGTCACCAAACACTTTCACTTTTTCCTTCCCAAGTCACAAGCAAAGGGGGACATTTGGAAGGGGTTTGAGGGGTTTGTTCTCACGGTTTAGGTGTTTGGGTTATTTAGAAAGAAATGAAGATGGTGATCGCGGGAAAGAGAAGGATGAGAGATGTGATTTTGCTGATGATGATGGGGATCAGATGAGGTAGGATGGACGGTGAGGATGAGAGGGGAGGTAGAGATGAACGGTGGAGATGGAAAGTGGGTAGGATTAATTATAAAGTAATTAGGATAATACTATTTTAATTACCTAGATCAACTTTTTAGGGAAGCCACGAATGAGATGAGTGACGGTCCCACACAAATATTTGGCCAATTAGATTTAATTAATATTTTATTCGGATCCCGAGACGTAAATTCCCGATTTCACCCCTGTGACCATAACTTTCCCGTCAAACATCCGATTTCGACGTGCCGCCTGTCTACGGATTTGTGACATCCCGATCTACGTCACTGTCATCGGTCCCCGCATGTTTGACTCCCTGAGTCAAAAGTCAACATTTTGCCCCATTTAGGGGTAAAACGGTCATTTTACACTGCCTGTCTGGTTTCGCTCAACTAATTACCGATTAATCTCACTAATCCTTCATTAATCATTAATCTAATCCTGAAATTCGGGATGGGTCGTTTGTAACGACCCATCCCGGAAGTCGGGATTAGGGAAGTGATTAGTGACGGATTAGCTGAGTTAATCGAGGGTTCATTGGTTACTGTTGGACCTTGGGAGTAGAATGACGATTTTGCCCCTAGTTTGGACAAAATGTTGACTTTTAGTTCGGGCGGTCAATTGGGCATTGACCGATGACTGTGACGTAGTTCGGGACGTCATGAGTCCGTAGACAGGTGGCATGCCGGATTCCGACATCCGAGGAGGAAGTTATGATGTTCGGAAGGTTGGGGGTATTACCGTAAATTGGTTAAAATAGGGGGAAAATTTGACTTTTCACACGACAAGGTTTTTACACGTAGACCTAGGGCCGTTAGGTAGATCTCGTCGTCCTGAATTCAACAACAGGCGGCATGTTTTCATCGGACATCGGACGAGCAAGATACGGGTCTAGAACGGCGAAGGGCAAAATGGTAATTTTGACTCACAAGGGGCATTTTGGTCTTTTTGCACATTGGGAATTGTGCAATTTGATAAGGACAAGTGTGCAGTGTGTATTAGATATTTTGAGTTTAGGCCATGGGATGGTGGACACGTGCACTGTGTCTAGTGGGTTCTAGGCTAGTTGCACGGTTCATATTAAATTGGATTGTTCGAGTGTGTGAGTCGTGCTAGAGAGAAACAGAGACTGAGAGTAAGGAGGGGAAATTGATCAAATTTCAGGGAAGGATGAGACTTTGTGACCTGGTGAGAGTGAGTAGAGATTAAGTGAGAATTGATGAGAGAGTTTGAGTGAGAGTTTCGTGAGGAAAACTTGTGAGTGTGAGGTGTGAGTTTCAGGGAAACAGAGAAGAATCGAGGTGGTGGTGTTGATGTGTTCGATCAAATTGTTCAAATTTGGAGTGTGGGAGTGATCAGAAGGTAGAGAGGAGACGTTGGACGGGCTGGGCCACGGCGGCGTTCACGGCAGCTCATAGACAGGTAAGGTTCCCCTGTTTCCTCTGTTTTTCCATTTTGATTCAAAGTTAAAGTCGTGATGTTAGGGGCTGAGTCGAGGGTTCTGTAAGGTCTAGTTAGGTTCAGTAGGAGTCGTCTGGTTGTGAAGCCGTGACGGGGGAAGCTCTGGTGGCCGGAAACCGAAACAGAGGTTTTCGGGTGAATTCTGTTTCGAGTTGGGAAGATGAGTTATGGGTAGTGATGCTAGGTTTGGTTGAGAGGAATGGATTTCTAGGACGAGGACGAAGCTATTGGTGGAAAGAGGGACAGAAACAGTTGCAGGACGACGGAGAACCGGGAACGCCGGTTCGGACCGGTCGACCTATCGAAGAAGACGATGAACAGTAACCCTATGCAGGCAGGTGAGGCCCATGCGCAGCCACTTTGGGTGGCGCGTGGGGGCGCATGGCAGCTGTTTTTGGGAACCTTCCAACATGGTTTTGAGTCTAATTTTTGTAACAAATCTTAAGGGATAGGTTTCAGGACGATCAGACGTTGTTTTGGGTTAGTTCTGCGGGATCGAAGGTTTAGAGTTCCGTTGAAAGTACGCTTAGAAGTTCGGGAAAGTTATGGGATTTGAGTAGGACTTTTTTGAAGTAGTTAGTAACCTCGTTATGGGCTTTGGACAGGTTCGGGAAAGCCGAGGATAACGGAATGGCCGGGGATGGCGTAAGTACGCGCGTATCGAGGCGACGTCGGAATGGTCTGTGAGTGGACTATGCTTTCTAACTCTTGATGCATGCATATATGTTTTTATATGTTTTCTATACTTGATTCTATGATTTGATTTATGATTGTGATGGTTTACGGTTTGTGCACGTTTTTCGAGGAAATGACAGTATTTCACGTTTTACGAGATTTGATGGATATTGTGATTTGAACTTGGTTTTAATGATTTGATTTTGGGATTTGAAATACGATTCGATTTTAAAGAAAGTAAAAGTATTTTGGAAAGTGATTTCAGGCTTAGAGGCCCAGTTCAAAAATTGGTTTTAAGAAACGTGATTTCAGTTTTTGAATCGGAATTCCGGATGAGGATTAGGGATTCGATTTTGGACTTGAAGTGGATTCCGGGTTTGGGTTCAAAATGGTTATTCCGGATGCCGGCCTACAGAATGATGGTTGCGGACTCGGATCTGGAAAGGAGATGAATATGAGTTCTGGGTTTGGATTCTGTATCTTGATGAGATTGCGGATTCGGATTCGGAAATGGAAAAAGGTTTTCAAATGGTTTTGGATTGGATTTGCTGGATCTGGTTATTGGGTTTAAAAACCCGGATATTGTGATTGACGGGGGAAGGGCCCGAATTGGGTTTAAAGACCTGGATTGAGTTTAAAGACTCGGATTATATTGAAGCCTGAATTGAGTTTAAAGACTCGGGAGTTTAAAGACTCAGATAGATCCAGCAGGTTCGATGGATGAAAATGTGGTTCAATATGTTTTGGTTTTCTCTGTGATTGATGATGACGGTTTTCAAGGATGGTTTTCGTTGGTTATAATGGTATTTTCAGTGGTTTTGGGCTGAGGCCCGAGATTGAAAAAGGAAAATGTGTATGGTTTTCGTACATGGTTTTATGACATGAATTTGATATGCATGCATTGGTTTTGAAACGGAGGGTATAAATGTCATTGTTTTATGAAATGTTTTTGAACTTAAACTTTATTTTTGTCCACTCGCAGTCTTTTCGTGTTTTCAATACCCTCCAGGTTGTTGCGGCGCGGGCTGTTGGTCGAGAGAGACGGAGACATCACACGCACGATACACAGTAGATTCGGCACACTGTGGGAAGTCTGGAAGCTTCGGTACGGTTGGATCGAGAATCCCTTGTCCGACTTACGTGTCACATGAAGGTTGGACGTCAGTTTAGCCTACGTGTCATGCGTAAGTTAGACGGGATCGGGATTTAGCCCTTAATCCCGGGGGATTAGGGGTGGGTCCTGACATCGTTACAGAAGACACTATGACGGGCAAAGTTTCATTAGGACCGAGTTAGGCTTACTTCAGGTGATCAAGTAGAACCTTAAGCTTGAGAATAGGGGCTTGAACTACTGAAGGAAGAGTTTCATCAGTACTAACTGAAAATGACAAAGTTATAAGAGGATTTACCATTCTGGGGGCTTCATTGAGGGCCATGACTTCTTCCCAAATTCGAGGCTCTAGTTCATAGTTTGTGTCTTCAACCAAGGCGTCCCTTGGTTGAGTTAGGCTAACTCCTTCCTGAATTACCATATTGAGTGTGTCTTCACAAATTGACTCATGATATTTTTGAGCAAAAGAAGTGCACACATCAATAGAAAAAATAGTTTGAGTAGTGGAACTAGGGTACCTCGTGGCATAAAAAATGTTGAAGCCTTTTTTTCTCTTCATCAACTTCCATAGATAGTGTGTCATTGAATACATCAATCTTCGTTTTGGCAGTTCTCACGAATGGTCGTCCCAACAACATTAGTGGAGCTTGATTCGTAGGGGAATCCTCTATATCTAGGACATAAAAATCCGAAGGGAAGATGAGCCGGTTAACCTGCACCAGCACATCTTCAACATATTCCTTAGGATAAACGTTAGAACGATCAGCTAATTGAATGATAAAATCGTCATGTTTTAGTTTACGTAAACCTAGGGCAACATATAAAGAATATGGCATAACATTAATGGATGCACCTAAGTCTAGCATGACTTTATCAAAATATTTGCTACCAATCATGCAGGGAACAAAAAAACTCCCCTGGTCCTTCAACTTTGGGGGTAGCCAACGTTGGATTATAGTGGAAACTGTTTCGCTCACCATCAAAACCTCCTTCTCCTTCGTTTGGTGCCTTGGAGTGCATAACTCTTTTAGAAAATTTGTGTATTTCGGCACTTGCTTGATGCACTTGATCAAGGGCATCTTGATTTGCACCCGTCCTAAATTTTTGGGATTAAGTAAGAATTAATTGAGGATTAGTGAGACTAATCGGTACTTAGTCGAGGATTATCGGATGTTCGAGGTGCAATTACGATTTTGCCCCTAGACGAGGGTAAAAAGTTCACTTTTAACTCTGGAGGTCTAATGCATGTAGACCAAGGACCGTTACGTAGATAAAGTGGATACAAGTTCGTAGACAAGTGATGACAGGACCCACCCCGGTTACCACCCCGATAACCAGGACGAACCCTGCTCCCGTCTGACAAACATACTCAAAGTACCAAAAATAACCTCAAAGCAACCACAAGCATACATTGCCAGACCAGGGAGAATTTAAAATCCAACTAGTCAACAGTCATACAGAGCATAGTACAGTACAGGGTAAGACAGAAATCCTACAAGAGGTTGGCTACACGCGCAACGGGAAAACTCGCAACGGAAAACTCTGGAAAATTCTATGCCTCTGCCTCTGCCTCAACGTCAGCCCCAGCACTAGCACCATGACCTGGAGGGTATTTAAAAACTAGAAAAGTGTGAGTGGACTAAAAATAAATAATCGTTTCAAAAACAGATTAATAAAAAAACCAGGATTTTGCCCTCCGTTTTAAAAACATGCATGCATAACCCAGTATCTGAAAACGACAATATAAATCATATGGAAACATTATCATCAAAACATGAAAATACTAAATATCATCATCTGATCAAACCTGCTGGATCTATCCGAGTCTTTAAACTCAATCCAGGCCTCAATATAATCCGAGTCTTTAAACTCAACAGGCGTACGGGGGAAATATCATATATCCGAGTCTTTAAACTCCCGAGTCTTTAAACTCAATCCGGGTCTTTAAACCCAATCCGGGACCGCCCCTGTTATATCATAATCAGGTCTTTAAACCCAATAACCAAATCCAGCAAATCCAATCCAAACCATTGAAAACCATTTCTAAATCCATATCCAAATCCGAATTCAAAATCACTATTCTGAAACCATGCCGGCGTTCAGCGTCATTCCGAACCCAAATCCGGAAATCCCTTTTTCAAGCTTTAAAACCAAACCTCGATTTCCGAAATACGATTCTAAAACTGAAACCTTGATTATCAAATCATGTTTCAAAACCCCTTTATAATCATTAAAAACCAATTATAGATTTTAAGCCCAAAAGCATAGCATCAGATTCATAATTAAACCATAACTCGTAAAGAAATGCCTCTAAAAACGTGCAATTATGTAAAACAGATAAATCATAATTCGAAACACGAACCCTTATTTAAAAGCATGAGAAATGATAAATTAAAACAGCTATGCATGCTCAGTTAGAAAATAAACAGTCCACTCACAGTTCCCGGACACGTCACTTGCGTCCCGTGCGTTCTTTAGTTGCCTCAGGGATATCCTGACCTATCAAAAGTCACCAATCCGGGTCACAAACACTTCATTTAAGCTTACCCAAATTTCCTCAATTTTTTCGGATTTTTAAACGTATGTTAAACGAACCCCTAAACCTTCGAACACTTAAAACTAACCCGTTACGGTACCCGATCGACACGGAACTTGTCCTAAAATGTTCGTTACAATGATTAAAGTGAAAACCGTGTTGAACGTTTCCCCTGAACAGTCTCCACGCGCCCTCACGCTCAGTCCAAAGGGGCTGCACGTGGGCTTCACGCGCCTGCACTGTTCATCGTCTTCAACCTCTGTCCACCTAGTTCAGACTGGTCCGGTCGAAACGAGCCGGCGTGGCTGGTTCTCACTCAAATCCAGTCCATTTTTAATCCTATCTTCACTACTAGTTTCGTCCCACTCTAAGCAATTGGTTCAAGTAAATAAAACACGAATTAAAGTCATAATCCTCACCTATCAAACTCGAACTTAAAACTCAGAAAAACCAGTTTCGGATTCCGGCCACCCGTCGTCTTTCCAGCCACGATTTCGATTCTCAGACATGACAAACACCTTCCTAAGACTGTTAGGACCAAGAAATCGAATCAACAACCGTCCAAAATCCACGACTTTCGATTTGACCTCAACCGGGAAAATAGGGGAACCAGGGAAAACTTACCCGTCCTGTGCACCGCCGTGAGCACCGTCGTGGCCCTGCCCGTCTTAGAGTCTCCCCTCCGTCCACTAAACACCTCCACAAACCCAAACTCAAATGGTTTGATCGATACACGACAGCACCACCAACACGACTCCTTCTCTGATTTCTGAAATTCCTCACGGCCTCTGAGTCTCCCACTCACTCAACACTCTCCCAGAACACTCACCAGCCTCTCAACTTCTCTCTGCTCACACTCACTTGATCACAAGGACTCACACACTCACTGTAACCGATCGATTTCCTCCTTATTTCTGGGTCTCTGTTTCTCCTCAGTGCACGACTTAAAACAAACTCGAACAATTAAATAGAACCCATGTAAGTGGCTAGAACCCACTAGAAAACAGCAGGTGTCAAACACCTGGTGGACCAGCCCCAAAATATCCAATAAACACTGCACACATGTCCTTATCTGTTTGGCACACTTCCCAAGGTGTAAAAAAACCGAAATACCCCCTAATTGTTCAAATTACGATTATACCCTTCACTTCCTAGACCCATAACTCACTCGTCCGATGTCTGATAATGGCATGCCGCCTATCTTTGTACTCAGAACGTCAAGATCTATCTAATGGTCCTTGGTTTGCATGAAGAAACCTTGTTGTGCAAAAAGTCAGCAAATGCCCCTCTTTTAACCAAATTACGAAACTGCCCTCAACCTTCCCAACATCAATATTCCTCCTCGGATATCGGAATCGGGCGTGCCACCTGTCTACGGACTCGTGACGTCCTGAACTACGTCACGGTCATCGGTCAATACCCAATTGACCGTCCAAACTAAAATTCAACATTTTGCCCATTCTAGGGGCAAAATCGTCATTCTGCGCCAAACGTCCAAAAGTAACCAACTAAACACCGGTTAACCTAGCTAATCCGTCATTAAACCCTAATTTAATCCCGACTCCCGTGATGGTTCGTTACAAGTGACACGTTGAAATCAGACATCGTACGGGAAAGTTATGGGTCACAGACGTTTTTTGGTACTATTTATGGTGGCACATTTTACGAGACAAAGTTGTCATTTTTCTTTTAGTGTAGGCCCCAAATATTTTTCGCAGGCTCAATAGATGAGTGACAAGTGTCACTCATCCATTGCTCCATAAACACATATACATGCATCTCTTCCTTTTCTCTCTTTCGTTCAACCAAACCCGAAACCTATCCCCCTCCCATTGTTCTTTAATTGAATTAGCAGCTAGCCTGCTTGAGTAAGACTGAGGGTAAGTGAGACCAGAGGGACGACAGAGATGATGTTGCACAGCGGGGATCACGGCGGGGAAGGTAAACCCGAAACCCATTTTTGGTTCAAAAATTGAAAATGGAATTTTGGACGTTGTTGAAGGTTTGGGGTTGATTCTAACAGGTTCTGGGGATCAAGGCGACCTCATGGAGGTTGGTTTTGAAGGATAGGGTGGCATGAGACGGCTGGAATGGAGGAGGTAAAAACCGGAAACTGTTCATCAAATTAAAGGTAAAGTTTTAAGTAGGTTTTCATTGTTTTGATCAGATAGATCGATTAAGGATGATTGAACGATCACATAGGGGCTAACAGCTTCAAAAACGGTGGTTGGAGGAGTGATTTCTAGTCGGGTCGAGTCGCGGGTCTGCGCGACCCAGTACAGTGACCCCGGCTGACCCAAACAGAGGAAGAAAATGAGATGTCTTCATCATGTCAGACTAACACGTGTCAGATGACGTCATGCTGACATCAGTCGTTGACTACTAACGTCAGCATTGACTTTTTCCTTAACCCGTATGTGGGGCACATTGGCACATATTTCGAGGTGAGACCAAGATTATTTTAAAGGTTTTGACGATACGAATCCAATGGTGGTGGTTTCGAGTCGATCAGAGATCATTAAGTTGGTCAAATCGAAATTTTTCTCCTAGTGAAACGTGTTTGGGACACGTTGACCATATCAAAATTTATGAGGGTCTATGCTATGAACTTATAGAAGGTTTTAGTGACCTTTTTGTATGATTTTGACAGGTTCAGACGTTCCGGAGTTGGTGAATTAGCCCCAGGAAGGCTTACGGAACACATATCGAGTCGCATCTTGGACAGTGTGTGAGTGGACTTTGTTTTCTAAACGATGCATGCATAAATGTTTTAATGTTTTATAAACATGGGTTGAAATTCAATGATTTTATAGGGATTTGAATGATGATTTGTGAATTTGATCATGGTTTGAAAATGACTGATTTACGGATTTTCGTGAGAAGGTAGATAGGGCTTGAGACCCGATTTGAATGATTCTGGACTTGTGACCCAGTTGACAGATAGAAAGACAATGGACTATGGGAGTGAGTCCATTGGAAGCCATGTTTTGGACCAAGGGCCTTACTGGGCTTCGGATCCCGTTTGATGTGAAACTGGACAATATTTTTATATGAATTGTGGAAATAGGTTTGGGCTGAGACCCTGTGCAAAATAACTGTTTTATGAAAATATGTTTCCACTGTTTTATTATGACCATTCTTAGAAATGATGGATACGACTCCGACATGAATGTGTTTCCCTATAGAGAACCATATAAGATGATGGATACGACTCCGGTAGGAATGTGTTTCCCTGGAGAGGACCCTATGAGATGACAAGTATGACTCCGGCAGGAATGTGTTTCCCCGAAAAGGGCCTCTAACAGGAATGTGTTTCCCCGGAGAGGACCTTGTGAGATGATGGTTATGACTCCGATAGGTATCTGTTCCCCAGAGAGATCACGATGACACTACGTGCAGGAGTGTCGGGTTATTGCACTGAGACGTCAAGTTAAGGACTCCAAGCCTAGTGACGCACCTAGACGTCGAGTCGCAGACTCCGAGCCAAGTGTAGATTAGTTTTGTAAATCCATGTCGCACGCGTGTCGATATGAAAATCGTGACAGTGATAGATGTGGGTGATTTCCCAGGTGATTTTCCTTGATAAAGGCGGATGATCAGACAGATAGGAGAATGGGTGTCAAGGTTTTTCACTGAGTAATTGTGTTCAGTAGTTGTTTGTAACTTGTGTTGATTTTACCCAAAAAGTACTTGTTTTCCGTATGTATTGTGTTACAAGAAAGTAAAAATTTTAAATTGATATGCATGCATGCTTTGTGAAACGGAGGGTGAAAGCTTTATTGGTAAAAGTTTTTGAATAAATGCTTATTTTTGTCCACTCTAACATTTAGATGTTTTTGGCACCCACTAGGTTGATCGCTAATACGGGCTGTAGCAGAGATCGAGGCATCACCTGCCACCACCGATCCTGGCGTACACTGGTTAGTCCCGAGCAGGGGATAAGTTTATCCCTGGTCTGGCACGCAGTGTCAGACGGGAGCAGACACATCCCACCGTAATCCGGGGGAATTGGGATGGGTCCTGTCAAATGCTACATGCACAAACGAGGAATTAGTAACAATTGTACTTGAAGGGATAGGGTCATTACCTTGTGTGTGGGTAGGTTGAACTAGCGCTTGTGCCGTGGTGGTCTTAGTTGCCACCTTGTTCTTTTGAGCCTCAGAAACAGCTGGATCTGACTCTATTTCACCGAGCACATTACCACTTTGAGTGATAATTGTGTTGGCCTCAGGTCTTGCATTCGAGTTGGGCGTAGGTTGAGATGGAAGCACCACGCTAGCTTGGATCTTACCCATGAAGTCCACGACCTTGCCCATTTGGTACTTGAGATCATCGATTTATTTTTGCTAATTTTGCTAACCTGTGATGAAAGCCTGAGTTGAAGCCATTAGTGTTTGATGCCCTTGGGAAAGAGCAGCCAACATTTTATCATAATTAGGATTAGAAGATGAAGAGATATGATTATTTGCATGATTGTGAGAAAAGATAGAAAATGGAACCGGGGGCCTTGGTTGCCATGTGGGTCTTTGGAAATGGTTTGGGGCATGGTTTGGGCACGTCGACATGTGCTAAGGGTTTAGAACATTGTTCGGGTCTCTCCAATTGTAACCTTGGGTCCTTGGCCCTCCTTGAAAGCCTCCAATGGCTTGTGTTATCTTAGTTCCGGGGTCTTCCTCCCTTGCAGTGTAGGGGCTTTGTTCCTCAAGATGGCCTTGAGAGCATATGGAACAAACCGGGGCTACCTGCTTCTTTAGTTCCAACACGTTCGAAAGCATAGAGGTTATCTTGTCTAACTTAGAATCATTTATAACATGGGAACTCACCTCATGTACCTTTCTTGGAATAGGCTCGGCACCTTCGTATTGTGCATCATTGAGTGCACGGCTCTCAAGTAGTGCACGACCGTCCACTAAACTCCGAGCTAAGAAACTTCCATTAGCTACAGGATCAAGTAGTCCTCTATCCCAGTCCTTGAGTCCTTCGTAGAAGTAGGTTAAGAAATAGCCTTCAGTGATCCCGTGAGTAGGGCATGAAACACAAAGTTCCTTAAACCACTCATAGTACTGGCTGAAATTCTCATCGTGCTTTTTTTGCTTGATTCCAATTATCTCTTTTCTTAAGACCGTAATCTTTGAGGCAGGGAAGTACTTGGTAAGAAATTCCTGAACCAACTTCTTCCAAGAGTCAATATGATTGGATGGGAGACCCAAAAGCCATACTCGTGCTCTATCTTCCAAGGACAACGAGAATGTTTTCAGCTTCATGATTTCCATGTTCGAATCATCGAGACATATACTACCAATAATGAATTGGAACTTCGTTATGTTTTTGTGTGGATCTTCATTTCTGATTCCATGGAGCTTGGGTAGCTGATGAAGGACTCCACTCTTAAGTTCAATATCTTTCTTGTTGGTTATAGGCTCAGGATACTGGATGCAGAAGTTTGTAGTCCTATTTGTGTATGCACAGGTCTGCTCATGGATACTCAGATTTCATGCCATCACTAATGGTGTTCCGAGAGTCTGTTCCTCTTCTGAATCACTCTTCTCACTTATGGGCTCACCGAGTATTGGCGATGGAGGTCCGGATGAGCAGGTTTGCTTAAGTGCGTCTCTGAATGTTGCGTTACTTGGTGAGATGTAAAGTTACTTTCTCAACCGATCAAACTTAAATTGCTAAGCGCACATTCATAAGCACGTACCTAAATTTTTAAAAAGAACTAAGTTAGAAGGCAAGTATACACAAGTAAGTAGCTAGTGAAAGTTAATTAAAACAAGATAAGTCTTTACAAAACTTAGGGTTAGTGTTAGGAATATGAAGGTTAAGGAAATCACAACTAGCAAGAAAATGTGTCGTATAAACAAGTATAACTGACATAAATTTAAGCCGGAATTAACATATAAACAAGTAAGAGATAATAAGAGTATGAGAAAGTATAGAATGCAAAAAGTCACGATAATGGCAAGAAAGTGCACAAGTTCCAAATGCATCTAAATGAATGCAACACAAAAGTATCTATATGAAGAATAATGTGAATGCATAAGAGAGAAATTGGTAGAACATGCATAAGACATAAGAGTTACGTGACAATTCATGAAAGAATGGTCTGCACCTTCGATCTCACTTCCCTAGATTCACTTAGTCTAGGGGGCTCGGTGATGAAATCCGAGCATCATGAAATCTCAGGGAGGGTATGCAATCTAATAATGCAATAAGTAGAGCTTTAGAGTTTCATGAATAACTTTCCCTTTATGCTTCTCATAGTACTTTTCTGGGCATACAGCTTGTGCGTACTGATAACCACCCTTCCACCATTCAACTTTAATCAGGGCCAGTTGGGATAAATGTAATGCGAGAAGTAATGATAATTTTGAGAACACCCTGAGGCTAGTTTAGCTAGGAATATACTCCATTGGTGTTGTCTTTCTTAATCCAAAACTTGTCACCAGTCATAACTCTCCTAGACACCATGACGAACCGATGAAAGATTTAGTGAATTACCAAACCTAAGCGTTTACAAACTCTGCCCCAACCTCATATCCATGGATTCGAGTCTACGATGTGTGGTGATGAAATCCACACATCATGAAGGGTTAAGGAGAAAGTAAACAAGAGGGGCACTACCTGTTTCCGAAAGTAAGATTTTGAAAAAAAATGGGTCTTGAGATTCATGCAACTCTAAAACATTTAATAGGAAACAATATTTATATGTTGTTAAAGTCAAAGATATATATAGTTCCTCTTTTTTTCTCTGTTTCTTTTGGTCTTTTTTTTTCCGAACTTGTTTTTTTTTTAGTTTACAAAAACAATTAAATAATAAATAGAAAATAACAATAGAAAAAAATAAAATGAACAAGCATAATATATAATTCATGAACTAATACAATATGAGCATTAAGTACAATTTATGAACAAGTATATTACGAACATTGTGAACTAATATAATATGACAAGCATAAAGATAAAAGTTATGAATAAAAATGCGTAAACAAGTATGAACAATATGAATCAAGTATGCACAAGTAAAATATGAACACGTACAAAAATAAACAAGTATGATAGGAATTTAACTTTATCTAAACAAGTATCACAAGTACATGTATAGACATTTTTATGCTAACACATAAGAAAATGTATAAACATTTTTATATATAGGCAATTATAAATATGTAGGAACATTTAAAAACATAGTAAATATGAACATTTAATATATATATATATATATACACTTACACATTATCAAATCAAGTATGCACAATTATAAACAAATTAAATCAAAACTAATTTTTTTAAATTCAGATTTTTTTTAATTCCGCATTTTTTAAATTTAAATTTAGAGTTTATCAAAAAATAAACAAACAAATAAATAGAAGAAAATAAAATAATTGTGAACAAGTAATATACATGTATAAAATAAAAGTGAACAAATAAAATATGAATAACTATAACTATAATATGAACAAGTAAAAAAATATAAACAAGTATAATGGAATCAAGTGTAAAAATAAAAGTTAAGAACATTTACAATATGAACACTTTATTCACAATTATGAACATTTTACATATAAAGAATTTTATACATACTAACACATAAAAAAATATTTTCAATTTTCCCGGCAACGGCGCAAAAAATTAATAATGGTCAAACTACGCATTAAATTAAATATGTAATTTAAGTATTATGCAATTTAAACCCTTTTTGTGTCATTTTACTATTGGTAAATAGGGATCGTTCTTAACGGAGGAAATTATGGAATATTAATAATGGATAGTGAGAAAGAATAAAAGAATGAGATGGGGGAGTTTTGAGTAAAATGTGATCATAAAAATACAAGTAAAAACAAGTATAAAATTAATTCTACTTCTACTTAAACCTATGTACAAGTGACTTTCTTCAAACACGCATTTTATCAACACTAGTAATTGCAAATATTGAAACAATCTCGAAATTTTACCTTAATCATCTCAATTACCTTCATACATTTTTCAATATTATAAATGCACCGACAGTGGCCGACAGTTACAATATGGTTTACCTTTCGTTTATGACTGAATGCGCTGACATCGATCAACATTAAGTTCCTTCAATTCTACTCTACGTGCATCGACAGCGGATAAAACACATAACATTAAATTGAAGTATGAAGCACTAAAATGTATAAAATAACTAAGATTCATAAAGTAAGACACAAGGAGATTGTATTTAACACTTACAAATATTAGCAAGAAAATACCACACATATGTTGAACTAGAAATAAAACCAATAACAAAAATAAGAGTTTAAGTAAATGGAAAACAATTGTTAAACTTTCAAGGTGGATGAAAACAATGGATTGTTATTCACACAGTTTTTCGACAACGAACGAAACCTTGTGAAGATGGAGGAAATAAAACACGAGAAATTCGGCCTTAAACTCTAAACTTTGTATTGGAAATATTTTGCCATAGTTTCTCTTAAGGAAGGCTCAAAGTGTGCCTCAAAGAAAATTCATTAAACAAGGAAAATCAACCCTTATTTATAGGGAAGAAAATTTACTTAAACTATAAAAAAAATATAAAACAAAATAAATAAAAATTACAATAAAAAATTAATTAGAGAAATTGTAACGACCAGTCCCGAATTCTGAGATTAGATTAGTGACTAATCATGATTAGTAACTAATCATGATTAGTGAGGTTAATCGGTGATTAGTTGGGCGAAATCAGACGAACGATGCAAAATGACCATTTTTGCCTTGGTCGTGGGTAAAACATTGACTTTTCATTCGGACTGTCAAATGGACTTTGACCGATGACCGTGACGAAGTTCAGGACATCACGAGTTCATAGACAGGTGGCATGTTCGATTCCGACATTCGAGGAAAATTTTATGAACTTCGGAAGTTCAAGGGCATTTTGGTAATTTTGGTTAAAATGGGCAAATGGTTGACTTTTTGATCGGGAGGTCCAATGGCCGAGGGCCGATGACCATTACGTAGATCGAGATGATACGAATCCATAGACAGACGGCACGCTGAAATCGGACTTCGAACGGGAAAGTTATGGGTCTCGGAGGTTCGATTTCACTATGCACGTACTTCGAGGGGATGATGAGGTGGCCTATTCTGATTGTCCAGATTTTTTAAATGGGACCTATGGATGACTGACAAGTGTCACTCATCCCATTGGTCAATCCCCTAAAAAGTGGATCTATCCATTAAAATATTATTATTTCTATTATTTTATAATTAATCTTTTCTTCACTCAATCCTATCCATCCATTTCACTTAACCTCTCAAATCCTCACCACTTATTTCATCTAATCCTCACTTCCCTCATCTCATCAGATATCAGCCATTATTTTCTTTGTTGCTCACAAACCCGATCACCATATTTCTTCTTCTTTTCTTTCAAAAACCGAAACCCACCTCACACCCTCATGGACAGATTGGGAAACAAGGTTAGGATGATATAGGGATCAAAAGGGAATAAAATAGACTAAAAATGGACGGATTGGGCCTTGAACCGGTTCGGCCAGTCCAGAACCAGTCGAACCCGGTTCGGCTGGAGGTTAGGGACACTGCTACAGTGGCGCGTGATCTCACGCGCAGGTGCATTCATTGGGCGCGTGGGGGCGCGTGTCCCACTATTTGGGAAAGTGTTCAACACGTGAAATCTTCTATTCGATGTAAAGAACATTTTAGGACTGGTTTCGTATCGATCGGACACCGTCTCGATAATGTTCGGGGCATTAGAAGGTTTCAGATCGAGATTTAAAATAGTTAAAAATTCGGGAAAATTACGGGGCTTCAATGAGAGGTTAATAAGGTAGTTAGTAACCTTCTAGATTGATTTGGATAGGTTTGGAAGTCCCGGTGATAGTGGTGAGGCCCGGGAAAGCCTATGACACGCGTATCGAGGCGCAGTGGACTTTGGTTTTATAAATCTTATGCATGCATAACTGTTTTATATTGTGATTATATGATGTTGTTTTGGATAGTGGTGAATTATATGGTTTCACGCATTTCGAGGCAATTTACGTGCTTGCACGTAAATCGAGGTTTTCGATTTTACTCTGATTTTTCGTATTTATGGTTTTGGAAATAGTTGAATGAAATGGTTTTGAAATTGGAAAGATAAAATCGGGCATGAGGCCCATTTGTTTTGGAAACCTCAGACTTGGAGTCCAATTGACTTACGTAATCGGGTCGGGGGCCCAATTGCTTTATGAAATCGGGCCAGGGGCCCAGTTATTTACGAAATCGGGCTGAGACCCATTTGAGTTATATAATCGAACCAGGGGTCCAGTTGATTTACGAAATCGGGCCGTGGACCCAGTTGGTTTACGAAATCGGGCATGAGGCCCAGTTGGTTATAAATGTGATTTAGGGCCGGGGACCCTAAATGGATTTGAACAAATGGTTTTGGATTTGAAAATTAGATGTTTGGACTTGTGATGGTTTTATGGAATTCCGAGCAGGGCCCTTGAGATGTTTTGAAATGATTGATAAACTGTTTTCCATAAACCATCTTGATACCAGGATATGTGATGGTCTCCTCCAAGTGTCTGGGACACTGGGGAAGTCACGGTGCATTGCCTGTGAGGAGTCATTATACGGAGCTACCGGACCTTATGATGACTCAGGAGCAGGAATGCTATGATTGGACGTCTGGGACGTCAGACATTTGGAATGTCAGTGATATTGACCCGGTGAGACCCCGGGTAGCACGCGTTGCTTGATACCGTGAGATATGGCGTCTGGGACGCTAGGCATCTAAGATGCCCAGGATGGTTTAAACATGTTTTCTTGAATGGTATTTATGGTTATGGTTTTGGGCCGTAGCCCACTTGGAATTGGAATTTGGTTTTACAGTTTTGGGCCGAGTTCCCACATTTGGTTTTGAGTCATGATTTCTGGGCTAAGGCCCTAACGGTTGTTTTTAGTAAATAGTTTACTTACTGGTTTTCGATGCATGCATACGTTTTAATGAAGGGCATAAATATCTTTGTGAAATGTGTTTTATGAACTTATTTATTTTCGTCCACTCACATCCTTTGTTGTTTTTAATGCCATTCAGGTTGATCACGGATGCGACTGCAGCAGAGGCCGGGACATCGCATGCCTCCTCCATCGATCCTTGTGCACTCTGGAAGCCCCGATGGGGCAGTGGCTTTAGGTTATCCCTTTTCTGACACTTCGTGTCAGACGGGAGCATGGCACATCCCACGGTAATCTCGGGGGGATTTGGATGGGTCGTGTCAGAAATGATGACTTAGTGGTTGTTTTTGGGTGGAAATCGTTGTGAAAACCTGCCCAAAAATGGTAGGTTTGATTCGTTTTGATGCACAAAAATTTCAGGACATGACTTGGCTTGAACCTGTTAAATTGCAGCTCATGATTTCGGCCAAAAAGCAGCTGGAAAAAGCAAGGGGGGGTCGGCGCGCAACAGCTGATCCTGCCAGAGGTAGGTTCGGCAGTCTGTGGCTGGTCAGGGAAAGACAGCTCGGTCCTTTGTCTGCTAGGTAGAAAAGAGACTTGAGGTGACGGTTTGACACACGCGTGTCGAGATACGAAAGAGAGAAGCGATAGATGTGTGATGGCATGGAGAAGCAGACTTCGGCGCACGCCTGCTGACGGGATCGTGGGGTTGTCAGCTCCTGCAGTGCGGGTCAAGGCGCGGGTCTGGGTTTCAAGCGGGATGGGCTTCAATATTGATTTGGGCTGCATTTAGTGGCTTTCCACCGAAATTCCAAGAGATTTTCAGTGACCTCCCTTCTTTCAGTCATATCTTTTTCGTTAAAACTCTGATTGAGATTATTCTTTCGACAAAATGCTCAGAATTTCATGTTTTATTTATTTCTGGAAAAATCCCACAAAATAAAATATTTTCTCTAATTAATTGGTATTTTAATATTAAAACACAAGCATGAAGGGTATAAAACGATATAAAATAAAGCTAAGTTAAGAACCTACCACTTCTCCTAGCCTATATGCCAAGGGCAGATGTATTGAGGGGCAAAGGGGGTCAATTGGCCCCATTAACCTCTTTAATCTTCCTTTAAATGATTAATCTTGACCCCCACGAGCGTCAAAATTTTTCCTTCTAATCCATGCTTGAGTAGTTGATAAAATAAAAGAATCTAACTGTGCATGATCGGTTCTTATCTTCTCGGCATAACAATACTTTCATTTTCTAGTTTTCCCATTTCCTTGATTCGTTGTTTTGTTTTGAATATGCCTTCTTCTCTTCTCCTTTTTATTTGTGCATGGATGCATTGTTGTTACTTTTTTTTGCCTAAGCCTAGCCAAACTATGTCGTTTTGGTGTGGCCATTTAAAACAAAAATTTTGAAGCCCTTAAACAAAGGTGCTAGTTGACATTTTTTTTATTTTATGGGCTATATTTCTCATTTAAACAATTTTTAGTTTTAATTCCAATATTTTTATTAGTTTGGCATTACGGTTAGATTATATACTGAGATGCCTAAAATTACTCTTATAAAGACCAAAATTAATATTTAATATGTATATATAATCCTTTTCAATATCTTTGTATGAAAAATATAAAAAGTTTCCCAATTTCACTTTAATCAAGACCAATTCAAACTCATATCAGACCACTATATGTAGGCCTCGTCATTGGGCCGGGTCGGACAAGCCCGGCCCAAAATTTTTGGGCTTGGACCGGGCTGAGCCGGGCCTATTTTATAATTAAAAAAATATCGGGCCGGGTCGGACGTGCTTGATCATAAATATGAAAGCTCATGCCCTTTGTTGGGACGGGTTTGGGCTGGGCTTTTATCGGGCTTTATGGGTCGGGCCTACTAAGCCCATTTGTACCTACCTAATTGTCAAAAAAAAAAAAATGAGTTGAGCTTAAATATTATTATCGAATATTGAAATAAGCTAAGGAGTGGTACTATTGAATTTGGAGAATTGATTTAACTTTTCGACCATAAAGCCGAAATAGGATAAGGAGGTCGCTAAGAGAGTCAGAGACCTAGTGAGTTTTTTTGAATTTAGGGTTAGCGTTTGTTTGGGCATTGAGCTTTTAAATGACATTAGGTTGAGATTTGGTTGGAGTTTTAGATTTTGGCGATTATAGTAGTAATAAGATTGGACTGGGTATCAATTCTTAATTTATAATTATTTTATATTTTCGGGCTTATGGGTCGGGTTTACCTGGGCGGGTTGGGCTGGGCTTACCGGGCTTTATCGGGCTAGGGCCTAGCGGGCTTGAATGCCCTAAGCCCAAGTCCAGCCCGTCAACATGCGGGCCGAGCTGGCCCACGACCCATATCGGCCCGGGTCGGGCTTTTTGTCATCGGGCCTATCGGGTACCCATAAGTCCGTGGGCTTCTGCGCCAAATGATGAGGGCTAACTATATGTATGCTTTAACCACCTATCAATGGCAGGGCATGTTAGTGACCAGTATAACCCAATTCACTTTCAACATTCAAATTTTAATATGATTTAAATTAAATTGATCTAAATTTATAATCCTTTTGATTAATTATTGGATGATTTTATTGCATTGATAACAAATTTTTGGGCAACATTATCAACATATGAAAAATATCTTAAATAATTATAAATTATACTCTCTTTTTTATGAATTATGGAGGATAATAGTATCATTTCAATTTTAATCTTTTTTGAACAAAAAAGAAATTATTTAAAACATTTCACATGTTAGGAATTATTTTCTGAATCTGCCATTGCTATATATAGTGCCCAAGAGCCACAAAGAAGAGGAGGGAAGATTAGAGGTGGAGTTGGGTTGGAAGTGGGGACCTGATTCTCCCACTCTCTCTGATTAAAGTCTCTCTCCTTCTTTAGAAAGCCTCTATTTTTCTTCACCATATCTGTTGTAAAATCACTATATACTCTCATATATGATAAAAACACTACCCCCACATGGACTTAACACTCTTATAGGGTAAACTACTATAAATATTGGTATTCGATGTTTAATTTAGATTTATGATTTGATGTTTGATTTAGATTTAAGGTTTAACGTTCGATTTAAATAAGCCGTTCTTGCGTCGATCTATTTCACTCGTTAACATATAATATATATATATATATATATATCATTTTAGAGTTCAAGAAATATTAATTGTAAATTGAATTCGTAGATTATATAATTATTATAAAGCTTACGACACATAAAAATATAGTGAAAAATAAAAAGTTACACACATTGAATACAATATATTATAACCTTAGTGCTCTTATAAGGCTTCTAATTTAATTCTTTGTTTGGCTGTCAGCAGATCCCGGTCCCGGTTTGTTGAAGCGTCGACCATGTCTTCCCCGATTGTAGGGATCCCGATTGTAGTAGCCACTATTCCGTCCATGATTGTAGGGGTCATTGTGTGATTTGACAGCACCACGGTAGCCAGCACCGCCAGCATCTAGGGTTATTGTTAGGAAATTTAGGAAAAAATTGTCAACTTGTAAATAATAAACCGGAGTAAAATAGAATTAATTGTGTTCAAGTCTTTCCGGTCGAGGGGTCAATCTCCGATCGATATTCTTACTTAATCGTTATATTATTAAGACACTAATTGAGACAATGCGTTCATACCTTTATATATTAGTCCAGAAATATAGAACTGTTTTCTATGATCTTATAGAATCTAACTAACTAGAAGAGAAAAACTTACAAGTAGCTTGAGTGGTGGTTGTAGGTTGCTCACGAGCTGATGAGGCCGCAGTGAAGATAAGGATAGCAACAACAAAGACAAGGGCAAGAAGAATAAAGCTCTTCGAGGATGCCATATTTTATTACTTCACAAGATATACTTATAATTAATATGACATAGGGAGTAGGGATCTCTCTATTTATAGAACTTGAAGATACAAGGGTGGGATAGGGATCCCTCTTTCCTAAATTACAATGTTTCTAAAGCCGAAAATGACCAAGGCCCAATTCGGGAAGCCCAAACACACCCCAAATAAGACTAGCCGTTCATTGTGATCAAAGTCTATCATTTATTTTGCTTGAACCCAAGCCCAATGTGAGGCCCACAATTTCATTTGCCCGATTGTCCTATAATACCTTACACCAACACCATCTTTAAGTGAACACATGTGCCCTTGTTCCTCACGTACCCGTTTTCCCAACTCACTCATCTATTCAAATCAAACCTACACTTCGAGAACAAACCATACCCTTCAGCTCATCTCCCTCACTCTCTTGTCCTGAAAGTTCGATGACCACCCACAGAGAACCAGGGCGATGCCATTACCAGCACGTTCTTGCAGTGTTAGTTCGATAGGGGGCTGTCGAATCCTAACCTAACCTCCTACCTTCCTCGACTCCCTATCTCCTTCTTCGACTCTCCTCCTTCCTCGTGCACCATCTAGAAACACCCAAAAACAAAGCAAAGCTTCTAGCATTTCATAGCGCCGTCTCCAGCCAATCCAGTCCTCAGAACATAACCAACAACCCTCTTTCGACGAGGCGAAGTCGCCCCGTGATTTAGAACTGTTGGGGGCCACCATGAATTGAATATGGGCAGGACCCATTAACTACTCGACTTTGACCCAGAATGACTGAGCTCGAGCCACGACCTCCGCACCACCGATAAAGAATTATATCTTCGTCGTCTCATCCCTACGAGCTCAGAGAACTGATCGTGACTCGAGATGACCCCCATGACTTCACCTACCTACGAAACTGACTCGTACCTGATAACCCTGGAGCTATTTCGAACCCAGTTGAGGTAAGATTGAAACTCTTGACTTCAACCATTAGTTCCTTCACATTCTGAGCTTTTTACCTTGCCGGATCATCTTTGTTTTGATACGAGCATCATTGGTGGAATGTGTAGCTGGAGTTGCTAAGTTGCCGCCATTTTCGGCGTTGTACTGTTATTTACAAGTAGAATCTCCATTCTGAGACTAGATTTTTGGAATCCGGTGCTCCAGTTGATCGATTTGGACTAATTGCATGTCAAATTTGGTAAAAAATTGAAGGCTTAGACCTCGTCGGTAAACTCAGTTTTTTCGGCCAGTTTCTAACCACCATGGACTGTGGTGCTGGTGGCGGCGGCGGTCTGACCACCGTCTCTAGCGAGGCCCTGGCGACGACTGGTCAACAATCAATGTCGTTAGTCAACAGTTAGTTCTAACGAAATATTATTCCAAGGGAATATTTTAAGAGAATATTATGAGGGAATATTTCAACAAAATATTTCAAGGAATATTCTATAGTGAATATTTTATGAAATATTCTAGATTATGCGCTTGCCTATTTTAGGACGTTTTTGAGCCTTTTAAGCTCATTTTAAGTGCATTTGGAACTATTTTAACATCGTTCAAGTCGATTTAAGTGAGATTTCCAATCATTTCACCTGAAATTCAAATAGTAACTTTATGATCTGATATATTCAGGATTGTGTCGTGTTTGGGCTTACATGGTTTAAAACGTCGGGTGATTTTGACTCCCCCACCAATTAGTGGGTGAACCCCCTTTTCTATCACTATACCATTTTTGTCCTTAAATGACAGCAAAAAAGTGTCGTCTGATTGCAAAAAAAAAAAGTGATGTCTATTTGAGTGTCATTTATTTGAATACAATCAGATGGTAGATTTTTACTGTCATCTAAAATGTCATCAGACGACAATTTTTGTAAAAACCCGTCTTCTAATATGTCATCTAATATATCATTAGACGACAGTTTTTTACAAAAAAAAACTAATATGCTATTAGACGACAGTTTTTGTAAAAACTGTCATCTAAAATATAACATTATTTATCTTTATTTGACACAACGAGTGTATCCTTTAATTAGTTCACATACATAAATTGTTTTCAATCAAATAAAAGGATTCTAATTCTTTGAAACAAATCTATAGAACGTGATCTAATATATTAAATCCTCTAAAAGTCACGAGGAGTCAAAAATACATTTAACATCAATTACACTAAGTTTAGCTATCTAGCTAGCTAAGTAAGTGTGCCTCAAGATATAACAAAAAAAAAAAAAAAATTAACATCAAAGTACATGTTTAGTCAAAATTAAGTAATTGCTCCTTCAAATCTTCGATACCCAAATCTTTCTCCGAGCAGTTAACCCCTTTCTCTGGGCATGTGACTTTACATCAGGAATTCCATCTCTAAATTCTACTTCTCCCAAGTCATATTCTAGATCCTGTCACATTTACAGCTCAACCAGTTAGTTCCATATTTAACCAATACACCTCAATCCCATTGCTTTCCATAGGGACAAATTTTTCAGTAACTTAGATTATATATAATAAGAAAATAAAATATACAAAACTGAAACCAGAAAATCTAATAGGCTACCATAGTTACACGCATGAGGTTAGTCCTCGGCCTTACAACATCCATTTTCATCCAAAATCAATATCGAGATAATGTAGTGCATATATTCCTTGTGCATATATTCT
Organism: Prinsepia uniflora; assembly: GCA_032719365.1. NCBI lineage: Eukaryota > Viridiplantae > Streptophyta > Magnoliopsida > Rosales > Rosaceae > Prinsepia > Prinsepia uniflora. The sequence continues at coordinate 22,759,778 of CM064862.1, forward strand.
ACATATTCGAAAAGTACCCCCAGGTGGTTCACATTCAATAAGCAAATACAAAGTTTAAGAATTCATTCATTCAACCCCAAAAGTTTCAGAATTCATTCATTCAACTCTCGAAGTTTCAAATCAACAAAAAGAAACAAACCGGTTGTTCTTCCGCCAGCTTTAACATCTTTTCATCAACTTTATGTTGTTCCAAGGAAGCCCTCTCATTCAAAAAGAGAGAAGAAAAACTCTATTAATGGATAATAGACAACAATTGCCGAAATATCACAACTAATGAAATATTGGATGCTAAAATACCAAGGTTTTATAAGTACACAATCTAAAGATATATATATATGTGTGTACTTAGGAAACCTACAAAAACAAGAATTGCAACCAGTGTATGCTTGAAAACTAATTAATGTCTCTATTTGAGTAAGGATATCAGCTAGGAACCAGACATGTATTTGATCTATTAACTTAATTCTAGATAAATACAATCAAGATATATAAAGCAATTACAGAAATCTAGAAACAATCAAAATCAAGAAGTAAACTTGGCCATCAAACAAGTTTGAATTGCGGTCTAAAACTCAAAAGAAAACGAAAGAGAAACCTCCAACATGACTGAATGGAAGCTCCTTTTCGTTTCTCATACCGCCACAGATCTACTGCCTCCAAAGAAATGTTGCATTTTTAACCGCAAATCAAAGTTTAGTCATCTAAACCACATCATCTGTGTTTTTCAATGTCGTATTTTAGACATATTTAGTAAGATGAGGACAAACTCATATCAAAATAGAGTTGGGTTTGACTAAACCCCACGTTCCTCATTTGCACTAACAATAACCAATTAAAAATTTCAAGCATAACCCATTTATCAACAAGAGTTTAAAGGAAACTTACCAAATCCTACCTACAACCATAATCATTCGTGAAAACAAATTTCAGAGATAGAGATAGAAAGAGACCAACAAATTGCAATGCAAATTTCCACCGAGGTTCCCAATTTTCAAACTAAAAACTAGGCTTCTTCCAAAATAAACTTACCCTCTATTTAAACTAGCAGCCTAATAAATCCCAGCTCAATTAAAGAAACAAAACACAAAATTCCATTTCCTCAGAGAAACCATTAATAATCAAAACAAAAAGCAAAAGCAAACCAAATAGAAAAAAAAAAAAAAAAAAAGAAGACCAAAATACAGATACCCAATTCAGAATTGCAAAACAAATGCCTCCACAAACCAGCACTTTTAAGGAGAAAATAGTGAAGAAATATATTAACTTCAAGCAGGGAAGATTTGATGCAGATGATGATGATGATGACCAACAACAAAACTTCAAATTATTATCATGTATAGATTCCAAATCAAGCAGACATGTTAAGACCTTAAATAGCAACATGTGGTTGCTATTTAAATAAGAGCGAGGTCGGCACAAAGTCAGCAGGAGTAAGAGAGACTCTTTTCTATTCACTCTCTTACACTCCCTTTGCCAGCAGCCTGGCCTGGTTTCAGTTGAAGTGTGTTGAAGGAGAGAGGCGGTCAGTTTTGATTTAGGTCTCTCAGATCTCCCTTCATTTTCACTTGTTTGTTTAATTGGTAGCCATAGAATTAACAAGACGCTTGTAAAGGAAAAAATCTATTGTAAGATGGTGGGGAAACCTATTATATCTATCTATGATTGTAATGTAAGAGAATTACTCTCCCAAGGTCAAGTTCAACCTTAATTCTTAACTAAAGCACCTCCTTTCTTAAGAATTGATTTCCGCATATTTCTTCAAGTCACATTACCATTAGATATGCATCAGTTCAATACCAAAACAAGGGCTCTTGCGACGGTTTCTCTAAGCTAAGTTTCCAAAAACACCACTCTTCTATGAAAAATCTAGTGATCAAGTTCAACCCATTGTGCAATCTGATTTTGACAACGGTATTTAATATGTGATCTAGTTTTAAAAAGTTTAACATCATGAACTTTCTCTTCATGAAAAATTCTGGAGGGAAGTTATAGGTTACCAAAATAGCAGGATAGCAACTATATTTATTATTAGGGGAACTATGTGAATTTATCCCATCCGTTTAAAGGGCTAGTCTAAGGTTCCTTACTCACTTGCAAATGCTGGCCATTTATGGTCAATCATCATCCATGGAGAATTTTCTAGATGACGCTAGTGTCTGTCCAAGAATTATTTTCTGGATCTGCCACTGCTATATGTAGTGGCCTAGAGCCACAGAGAAGAGGAGGGAAGATTAGAGGTGCAGCTAGGTTGGCAGTGGGGATCTGATTCTCCCACTCTCTCTGTTTAAAATCTCTCTCCTTCGCTTGACAGTCTCTATTTTTCTTCACCATATCTCGTGTAAAATCACTATGTACTCTCGTATATAATAGAAACGCTACCCCACACATGGACTTAACAATCTTATAGGGCAAACTACTATAAATATCGGTATTGGATGTTTCATTTAGATTTATGATTTAATGTTTGATTTATATTTAAGATTTAATGTTTGATTTAAATTAGCCGTTTTTGCGTCGATCTATTTCACTCGTCCACATATAATATATACATATATATATATATATATCATTTTAGAGTTCAAGCAATATTAATGGTAAATTGAATTCGTAGATTATATAATTATTATAAAGCTTAAGATACATAGAATACAATATATTATAAAAAGTTACATGCATTGAATACAATATATTCTAAACCTTAGTGCTCTTATAAGGCTTCTAATTAATTTAATTCTTTGTTTGGCTGTCAGCAGGTCCCGGTCCCGGTTTGTTGAAGCGATGTCTTCCCCGATTGTAGGGGTCCCGATTGTAGTAGCCACGGTTCCGTCCATGATTGTAGGGGTCATTGTGTGATCCGACAACACCACGGTAGCGAGTACCACCAGTATCTGGGGATATTGTTAGGAAATTTTAGGAAAAAAATTGTCAACTTGTAAATAATAAACCGAAGTAAAATAGAATTAATTAATTGTGTTCAAGTCTTTCCAGTCGAGTGGTCAATCTCCGATCGATATTCTTACTTAATCGTTATATTATTAAGACACTAATTGAGACATTGCGCTCATACCTTTACATATTAGTCCAGAAATATAGAACTGCTTTCTATGATCTATGAAATATGGAATCTAACTAACTAGAAGAGAAAAAACTTACAAGTAGCTTGAGTGGTGGTTGTAGGTTGCTCACGGGCTGATGAGACGTCAGTGAAGATAAGGATAGCAACAACAAAGACAAGGGCGAGAAGAATAAAACTCTTCGAGGATGCCATGTTTTATTACTTCACAAGATGAACTTATAATTAATGTGACCTAGGGATCTCTCTATTTATAGAACTTGAAGATACAAAGGTGGGATAGGGATCAGAGAGAAAAAAAAATTGATCAACACAACGTACGTGATACGTCGAAGACTAATATTATGCTCAAAGCTTTGTCTTCTTTTAATCATGCGTAGATCATCAGATTATACAAAGTTATTTTTTCTTTGGGTACTCAAATAAAATTTTGTTTCCTATTATAATATTCAGATGATAATAATTTGTCATAATACTATAATAGGTTGAGAGATTATTATATTATGATATCGACAATAATCAGGTCGTACATCTATTTCCCATGTTAAAATAAAAAAAAATATTTATAAAGGTTTTTTTATATAAACATGAAAAATTAAAATTTTATTTAATTTTTACTCATATTATAACAGTATAACGGATGCACTAATTATATAACATATCCATCAACTTAAAATTTGTGGCTGCAAAAGAATTGTTTTGAAGAGACTTTTCTCACTTGTGTCCATTGATTCACTCGTCAACCATGAGATTGTGGAATTTCTTACACTTCAGTCCATTGACTCACGCGTCAACCATGAGATTGTGGAATTTCTTACACTTCAGTCCATTGACTCACGCATCCACACTTTGTCCATGAATTGTTTACATATGCGATGTAATAGTTTATGGAATTCAGAATATATGCGCCAATTAATTTCTTTCCCTAATTTCTTTCCCTAATTCAGAATATATGCGCCAATTAATTTCTAAAAGGATGTAATAGTTTGTTCCCTAATAGTTTTTACTTCAAATGTTACTTAAACTTACTATTAAATCTCAATTTTTCTCTTAGAATTAAATTTGTTTTATTTAACTCCCTGAATATAAGTTCCGTCAATCACATTACCCAAAAAAATATAGGCAATACGTCAAATCAAATTTTAAATACATAAATCCTAAATTAATTATATATATTTTTTTAATTGTGAAAAGAAAAGATAGACCAATTAAAATTAAACGTAATTTTGTTTTTGCTTTCATCATCATCTTCAACCGCATCTCCGCCGTCCACCAAGATCGGAGAAATGCATACTTCATGTTGGTGACGAAATTCAGTGATGGAATGCATACATTAAGTTTAATGACTTCCATCTCCTCAGAAGTCAGAAACACCGACCAACATGTTCTTCATCAATCATCCTGCTATTCTCTTTTACCTCCCAATAACATGTCCTTCATCAATCGTCCTACTATTTTCTTTAAACTCCTCATTGGCCTTCACACACTTATAGACCAATAGAGTGACTTCACCACTATCGTCCTCAATGATCGGGTCCACCGCCACGAGGGCGCGTTCTGTGCACCACCAGTATACCTGGTGGGCGATGGCTGCGGCGATGAACTGGGTGGAGAAAATTTTACAGGTAAACCAGCGGACCTCAGCGCCCTCTACCACCAAAAAAGGCCCGGATCCTGCCAACCAATAAAAACCTATTTGTCTAAACCCGATTCATGCAACAATACAAGTAGAAAAGAAAACATATAAACATCTCTCAATGGAATTTATGTACTTTCCTTGAAGAAGGCGATGATGATGAGGTTAAAGCTGATAAATTTTTTTTTTTTTTGGAGGAAAAATTTATTTTATTGGAAACGGTTGTTATAGTTCTTAAATTTTATACTAATATTAGTTATAATCGCTTAAATTTATTATTAGTATAAGATCTCTCTGAATTATATCCAAATTTACAGTAGTAATTCATTTATTAAAATTATTATCGTTTTTTTATTAAAAATAAAAATAAAATTGTCTTTTCACGGATATTTATACAATTCTCTCCATTCAACCCTAATGAAATGCAAAACTTCTATTTTCACATAAATATCAATCCATGGATATTTGGAATTTTTAATGTCGCTAACTAATATAATATGGAATCCAAAATCACTCGAAAATTATGTAGCTGTTATATGACCTATAATTTAAATAGAGTTCATATTGCCCCTGATAATTACATTACCGGCTCACAAAGACCCACAAATTGAATAATATATTTACAAGCTAAATGTATTATTTAATCAGATTAAAAATGTTACATCCCATACCTAAAATTAGAAAATCAAAAACGCAAAATTACCAATCTACCCCCACGAGTGCGATTGGGCTTCGATTTCTTCACTATGGACTACTTGTGGGGTGTGTGGGGGATTGAAGTATATCCTTTTTGCTAGCCCAAAACAATGTTTCTAAAGCCAAAAATCACCAAGGCCCAATTCTGGAAGTCCAAACACACCCCAAATAAGACTAGCCATGTATTGTAATCAAATCCTTTCATTTATTTTCCTTGAACCCAAGCCCAATGTGAGGCCCAAATTTTCATTTGCCCGATTGTCCTATAATACCTTACACCAGCACCATCTTTAAGTGACCACATGCGCCCTTGTTCTTCACGTACCCATGCGCCCAACTCACTCATCTATTCAAATCAAACCTACACTTCGAGAAAAAACCAGACCCTTCAGCTCATCTCCCCCACTCTCTTGATAGGTCAAATGGAGATTTTTCTCCTCGAGAAGCATGTTCGGGACTCGTTGACCGATCCAAAATGTGTGAGGGTTTATGATTAGGGCTTGTATCGATGGTTAGTGACCTTTAAGTATGATTTGGACAGGTCCGGACATCCCAGAGAGGATGGATTAGCCCCGGAGTGGCTTACGGCGCAAGTTTCGGAGCATGCAACACAGACAGTCTGTGAGTGGACTTTGTTTTATGAAAAATGTTGCATGCATAACTGTTTTATATGTTTTATGAATATGATTTGAGATGCATTGATTTCATATTCTTTAAATATGATTTGATTGGCATTTTCGTCGAAAATGCAGTATGGCACGTATGTCGAGATTTATGTTTTATGTGATGTTTAGGCTTTGGCCGAAGGCTCTACGTGCATATGCTTTATGTGATTTTGATGGTTTCACGGAGAGGCGTGAAACCGACGATTTGAGTAACGATTTTGAATGATTTCATAGAGATGCATGAAATCGATATTCGGGTATGAGTTCCCGTTGATAATGTAACCACCCGTCCCAAATTCCTAGATTAGATTAGTGACTAATCACGATTAATAAGGTTAATTGGTGATTAGTTAAGAGAAATCAGACGAACGATGCAAAATGACCGTTTTGCCCCTAGGCGTGGGCAAAACGTTGACTTTTCATTCGGGCGGTAAAACGGACTTTGACTGATGACCGTGACGTAGTTCGTGACGTCACGAGTTCATAGATAGGTGGCGTTCGAGGAGGAAGTTATGACGTCGGAAGTTTAGGGGCATTTTGGTAATTTTGGTTAAAAGGGGTCAAATGTTGACTTTTTGACTGAGAGGTCCGATGGCCGAGGACCGAGGACCGTTACGTAGATCGATATGATTTTGAGTTTAAGACTCGGATTTTATTAGAGGGCCTCCGGTTGTGAATATGTTTCCCTGGAGAGTACTTTGTAGATAATTCTTGCTTCCGAGGTATAGAGAGGTCACAATGCGCCTGTTGTCGAGCAACCGAAGGAGGCTCGACTCAGGAGTACGGTATATGAGATCGATCGATGATCTCTTTACGACGATATGGTGATTGTCAGCTGGTGATGTGTTCACGGCGACACGCTCAGGATCAGAGAAATCCTTGAGCTTATGGGCACGCGTTGCTTTGATTAAAATCGTGACTGATGATGATGATGTGCTGAGATCCCACATGGATTTGATAATTGGGCTGAGGAACCACGTGATTTGGTTTTGGCTTGAGACTGTCATGACCTAACCTTCTCTAACAGAATATTGTCCGCTTTGGGTCCAGCTCTCACGGTTTTGTTTTCGGGAGCTCACGATGCAACTTCCCAGTGGGGTCACCCATCATGAGATTGCACCATCCTCAACTCTCTTAACTTTGGAGTTCCCAGCGAACCCAAAGCAATGAGCTCCCAAAAGGCCTAGCGCTAGATAGATACGTGCCCACACATATAAGGCACTTCACATTTACCTCTCCCAGCGATGTGGTATTGTTTACCGTTCTTCGCAAGACACGGGTCTTACAATCCATCCCCCATTGGGGCCTAGCGTCCTCGCTGGCACACTCAATTCCGGGAGGGGTTGGGCTCTGATATCAAATTGTCACGACCTGACCTTCTCCAATAGGATATTATCCGCTTCGAGTTCAGCCCTCACGGTTTTGTTCTCAGGAGCTCACGTGCAACTTCCCAGTGGCGCACCTATCCTGGGATTGCACCAGCCCCTACTCGCTTAACTTTAGAGTTCCATAGGAATCCAAAGCCAGTGAGCTCCCAAAAGGCCTCCTCGCCCTAACGGTTTTGTTTTTGGGAGCTCACGGTGCAACTTCCCAGTGGGTCACCCATCATGGGATTGCACTAGCCTCAACTAGCTTAGCTTTGGAGTTCCAACCGAACCTAAAGCTAGTGAGCTCCCAAAAGCCCTGGCGCTAGATAGATACGTGCCCACACATATAAGGCACTTCACCTTTCCCTCCCCGAACGATGTGGGATTGTTCACTGTTCTTCGCAAGACACGGGTCTTACAGAGACCCTGTTTGATTTGGTTTTGGGTTGAGACCCTACTGAGGAAATGGGTTCGATTGAGAAGCATTTTTCACTGTGTTTGATTTGAAAAGCAATACGACTTTCTTTTGAGAAGTATTTGAAATACTTATTTTCGGATGCATGCATGCTTTTACTTGAAGGGTATAAACATATTTTTGATAAAGTGTTTTTATAAATTGATTGTTTTTATCCACTCACAGCTTTTAATGTTTTTGATACCCTTCAGGTTGATCGCGGATGCGAGTTGTAGCAGAGATCGAGACATCACATGTCGTTGCGTAACTCCACAGATCTTGGCGTACTCTAAGTAACCCCGAGCGGGTTACAGTCTTATCCCTTGTTTGGATAAGATCGTAAATCCTGAGGGATTAGGGATGGATCCTGTCAATTCAAGGTGTTGTCTCTAACCAATCCAGACCTCAGAACATAACCAGCAACTCACTTTCGATGTGGTGAAGTCAGCCAGTGATTTACAACTATTAGGGGCCACCGGGAATTGAGTATTAGTGCAAGACCCGTTAAACACCCGACTTTGACTTGGAATGACTGAGCTCGAGCCATGACCTCCCCACCATGAATAAAGAATTATATCGTTGTCGTCTCATCCCTACGAGCACAGAGGACTGATCGTGACTCGAGATGACCCCCATGACTTCACCTATTCGCGAAACCGACTCGGACCTGATAACCCCTGGGGCTATTTCGAACCCAGTTGAGGTAAGATTGAATCTCTTGATTTCCCCCATTAGTTCCTTCATATTCTGAGCCTTTTACCTTGCTAGATGTTCTGTTTTTTTGGTACGAGCATCAGTGGTGGAAAGTCTAGGTGGAGTTGTTAATTCGCCACCCTTTCAGCATTGTACTGTCATTTAAAAGTAGAATCTCCACTCTCAGACTAGATTTTTGGAATTCAGTTGGACTAATTTGCATGTCAAATTTGGTTAAGAATTAAATGATTTAGTTTTCCAGCGAGTTTCCAGTTTCTGACCACCATGGACGGCGGTGCTAGCGGTAGTCTAGCCACCGTCTCCAACGAGGCTCTGGTGACGACTGGTCAACGGTCAATGTCGTTAGTCAACCGTTAATTCTAATGGAATATTCCAAGGGAATATTCTAGGGGAATATTATGAGGGAAAATTCCAGCAAAATATTCTACATGGAATATTCCAGGGATTATTATATAGGAAAATATTCCATGGAATATTCTAGATTATGCGCTTGCCTATTTTGGGACGTTTTTGAGCTGTTTAAGCTCGTTTTAAGTCCGTTTTGAACTATTTTAACCTCAATCAAGTCGATTGAAGTGAGGTTTCCTATCATTTAACTTGAAATTCAAATAGTAACCTTATGATCCGATTTATTTAGGATTGTGACGAGTTTGGGCTTACATAGTTTGAAACAAAGGGTGATTTAGACTCCCCGACCAGTTAGTGAGTGGACCCACCCCCTTTCCTAACACTATGCGATTTTTCCCCTTAAATGACAGCAACAAAGTGTCGCCTGATTGCAATCAGATAACAGTTTTTTACGGTCATCTAAGATGTGAATATCGTCTATTTGAATACAATAATATTAGAGTTTTTTACGGTCATCAAATATGTCATATAATATGCCATCAGACGAGTGTATCCTTTCATTAGTTCACATACATAAATTGTTTTCAATCAAATAAAAGGATTCTAATTCTTTGAAACAAATCTATTAAACGTGATTTTATATATTAAATCCACTAAAAGTCATGAGGAGTCAAAAATACATTTAATATCAAGTACACCAAGTCTAGCTATCTAGCTAGCTAAGTAAGTGTGCCTCGAGATATAACAAAAGAAAATGAAAAATTAATATCAAAGTACATATTTAGCCAAAATTAAGTAATTGCTCCTTCAAATCTTTGATACCCAAATCTTTCTCCGAGTAGTTAACCCCTTTCTTTGGGCATGTGAACTTTTACATAGGAAATTCCATCTCTAAATTCTACTTCTCCCCAGTCATATTCTAGATCTTGTCACATTTACAGCTCAACCAGATAGTTCCATATTTAACCAATACACCTCAATCCCATTACTTTCCATAGGGACAAACTTTTCAATAACTTAGATCATATATAACAAGGAAATACAATATATAAAACTTACACCAGAAAATCTGATAGGCTACCATAGTTACACGCATGAGGTTAGTCCCCGACCTTACAACATCCATTTCATCCAAAATCAATATCGAGGTAATGTAGTGCATATATTCTACATATTCCAAAAAAACCCAAGTGGGGATAGAAAATACATTCATTCATTCATTCAACTCCAAAGTTTCAGAATTCATTCATTCAACTCTCGAAGTTTCAAATCAACAAAAAGCGAAAAGCAACAAACTTGTTGTTCATTGCCAGCTTTAACATCTTTTCAAAAGCTTTATGTTGTTCCAAGGTAGCCCTCTCATTCTAAAAGAGAGAAGAAAAACTCTATTAATGGATAGTAGACAACAATTGCTGAAATATCACAACTAATGACATACTGGATGCTACAGTACCCAGGTGATATAGGTACACAATCTAAAGGTAAATGTGTACATAGGAAACCTACAAAAACAAGAATTGCAACCGGTGTATGCTTGAAAACTCATGAATGTCTCTGTTTGCAGTCGATTGCAACCAGAAATCCAGTCGATTTTATCAGCAAACAAACATGTATTGGATCTATTAACTTAATTCTTCGTAATAAATAAATACAATCATGATATATAAAGCAAATACAGAAATCCAGAAATAATCAAAATCAAGAAGTAAACTTGGCCATCAAACAAGTTTGAATTGAGGTCTAAAACTAAAAATCAAACGAAAGAAAAACCTCCAACATGACTGAATTGAAGCTTCTTTCATTTCTCAGACCGGCACAGATCTACTCATCCATGTAAGATGATTGTTTCCATCTACCATAGTTCTCTTCAGGCTTGCCGTATTCTCCAGAAGGAGCACCGTTTTCTTCAGGTGCATCACTTTTTTGTTAAAACAAAGCAATGAGCTTTTGGTCCATCTTATCGCACTTTAGAATATTATTAATACCAAAAGAAAAGCTTACCTTAAGTGTGAAAGTGAGTCCAACTCTAATATCGCCACTGCCTCTAAAGGAATGCAGTTGGTGGAAGGTTTCCTTCGATGAACACTGCCTCTAAAGTAATGCTGCATTTTCAACCACAAATCAAAGTTTAGTCATCTAAACCACATCATATGTGTTTTTCAATGTCATATAGATATCAAGTTATCAGATTTATAGACATATTTAGTAAGATGAGGACAAACCCAGATCAAAATAGAGCTGGGTTTGACTAAACCCCACGTTCCTCATTTGCACTAACAATAACCAATAAAAAATTTCAAGCATAACTGATTTATCAACAAGAGTTTAAAGGAAACTTACCAAATCCTACCTACAACCATAATCATTCATGAAAACAAATTTCAGAGACAGATAGAAAGAGACCAACAAATTGCAATGCAAATTTCCACCGAGGTTCCCAATTTTCAAACTAAAAACTAGGCTTCTTCCAAAACAAACTTACCCTCTATTTAAACTAGCAGCATAATAAATCCTAGCACAATTAAAGAAACAAAATACAAAATTCTATTTCCTCAGAGAAACCTTTAACAATCAAAACAAAAAGCAAAAGCAAACAAAATAGAGAAAAAAAATAGACCAAAATACGGATACCTAATTCAGATTTGCAAAAAAAAAAAAAAATGCCTTCACAAACCAGCACTTTGAATCAAATTAAAAAGGGAATCGCTTAATTTAAAATCGTACATAGATTTCAGATCACTCATAATTAAGGAGAAAACAGTGAAGAAATATTTTAACTTCAAGCAGGGAAGATTTGATGCAGATGATGATGATGATGACCACCAACAAAACTTCAAAGTCTAATCATGTATAGATTCCAAATGAAGCAGACATGTTAAGACCTAAGCTAGCAACATATGGCAGTTACATAAATATGAGTGAGGTCGGCACAAAGTCAGCAGGAGTAAGAGAGACCATTTTTTTATCACTCTCTTACACTCCCTTCGCCAGCAGCCTGGCCTGGTTTTAGTTGAAGTGTGTTTAAAAGAGAAAGGCGGTCAGTTTTGATTTAGGTCTCTCAGATCTCCCCTCATTCTCACTTGTTTGTTTAATTGCTAGCCATAGAATTAACATGTCTCTTGTAAAGGAAAAAATCTATTGTAATATGGTGGGGAAATCTATTATATCTATCTATGATTGTAATGTAAGAGAATTACTCTCCCAAGGTCAAGTTCAACCTTATTCTTAACTAAAGGTCCTTTCTTAAGACTTCATTTCTGCTATTTCTTCAAGTCACATTACCATTATGTATAAGTTCAATACCAAAACAAGGGCTCTTGCGACGGTTTCTCTAAGCTAAGTTTCCAAAAACACCACTCTTCTAAGCAAAAGTTGGTGATCAAGTAACCAACACCACATAAAGAACCTATAGCTCAATATGTCTTGGATGCAGATCATTTTTCGGATAATTAATGATGATTTTCCTTCTTGTATATATCAAGAGTAATCTGTATTTTCTGTATTTTACAGGACACTATGGAGACAACCAAAAACTCTAAGCACACAATTGCATTACATTATTGGATTCAAAATTAACACTATCTAACTTTTCAATCAACTGCCTTTGGCTCACAAGACTTCCAACTAGTTAAACTGAAATTTGGATTTAAATGAAAGCAACTAAAAGAAAAGGAAAACACAAGAAAGAAAACTCCTCACAGGTTCAAAAATTAACTTTCAACTTTACGAACTTGGATATGGTGGGAAGATTCTTTCCACCAGATTGGTTGTGCACCGCTTTAGACAAGAGTAACATGTTTTCCCTCTTTTAGAAGACCTTTTGCCTATAAATGGAACTTATGAATTTTTTTTTATCACATAAGATGACAGATTAAACATATAAAAAGGACATAGAGTCGACAAATCATTTGAGAACTGCATATATATGGAGAGGACACCGTGGTAACGTACCAATCTCTCATTAATCCTTTTTCTGCAAACATGAAAATATGTAACAATTTAAGATCAGTTGGTTAAAACAAGTTTAAACAAGCCATATAACAGATAACATGATATTGTTGAGTTAATGCCTCCTTAGTGGATTATTAATGCATTGGAATTTGATTATGTATTGAGAATAAATACATGGTGTTGTTCATTCAACCTTGTAGGAAAAGATTGATGTGGAAGCTTCATGAAGAAGAACATTAATTGAAGAAGGTGCATGAATGGACTTCAATGAAGGATGTTGAAATGTGAGGAAAATGTCCCACATTGGAAAAGCACAAATACAACTTGTGCCTTAAGCACTATATAAGGTGGAGAGCTTGGCTACATTTCATCATCAAGGAGAACACCTCACAAGTGAGTGAGTGCTTCAAGAGTGTGTATAGCTCTTGGGCTAGAGTGATCTTCTGGAGCACTTCAAGAGTGTGTATAGCTCTTGGAGTAGAGTGATCTTCTCGGTTAAGAGAAGGTGAAAGAGTGTGTATAGCTCTTTGGGGTAGAGTGATTTTCTCGGGTTGAGAGAGGGTGTACAAGGGGTATCCTATTGGGTACAAGGGCTCAAGTTGGGTATAAACTTGAGTAGTGTAATCTTGTATTTTGTATTCTTTCATAGTGAAGGAGAAAACTCTCCGAGGACGTAGGCAAGTTAATTGGCCGAACCTTGTTAAATCTTTTGTGTTCTTGATTTCTTTATTTCCTTTTTTCATCTTTATTGTTAGCACTTGCGTGTTTGAGGATTAATTTCCTAACAGATATCACCTTTCCTCAGAAGGTTAAAAAATTCTTTAAGCCCAGACAGGTAAACGTATAATGCCACATATGTATAGAGTTCAAATAAATTTCCTGTTAAAATCTATTTCCTAACCATATTATCGGCCACAATGTGCAAACAGAGGAAAGCTACTGCACAAAGTTGTCAGTGCAAAACTATTACTTCATCCAAAATATGACCTAACAGTCTAACACTGGACTAAATGCAGAAAGTTGCAACATGACCATCAATCTATAGTAGAAATTGCTTTAGAAAACGTTACCAACATATGCACAACATGTGACCTAAAGAGAATATTGAATCTTATTAGGATGCTGGACTTACTCATTTGTGAAGGCAAAGATTGTTGAGCAGGGCTGGTAATGACTTAAAAGTACGGCCATGGATCCTGTCCTTGAAAAAACAATGATCGGTGTTTTGAGACTATTTGTCATAATCATAGAGTGGAAAGCCAACATTTCCCCCATATGGCTCTGTGAAAAATAACGACAAGTAATCAGATCCAATGGGTAAACTCAAGTAAACTGCAGCATATACTAAAATTTTCAACTACAGCATATACTCCATAATTCCTGCAATCACAAAATACCTTATAGGAACTTAATTGGATTGGAGGAATAGTGCTAACTGGTAGACTTGACTCAGTTCTTAATGCCACAATGTGCATTACTTTAACAACTTTCAATGGATACTTGGATTCAGTTTCAAAATGTATACAATATAACTTAGACTAGCCCATCAAAGAATGATGAATTTAATAAATTAACGGAGGAATTGGTATTATAATTATATCACAAGAGGTGATACGGTGATGAAGACCATCAGTGATCATCCCAAGATTTACAGATAAATAAACCAGTCAATAATGAGAAAAGCAGTCCCTATACTAGAAGATAACAAAAAGAAATTCCTATATCATGTATGTGGTACAATACCTAGAAATAAATTTCCACCGAGGTTCCCAATTTTCAAACTAAAAATTGGGTTTCTTCCAAAACAAATGTACCCTCTATTTTAACTAGCAGCCAGATAAATCCCAGCACAACTAAAGAAACAAAATAAAAAATTCCATTTCCTAAAAAAACCATTAACAGTCAAAAGAAAAAACAAAAGCAAACCAAATAGAAAAAAAAAATAGACTAAAATACAGATATCCAATTCAGATTTGCAAAAAAAAAAAAATGACACCACAAACCAACACTTTGAATCAAATTAAAAAGGGACTTTTTTAATTTAAAAAGATATATAGATTTCAGATTACAACCCATACAAGAAGAAAGACTAAAAAAAAACTGGACTACAAGCCCCGGAACAACTTGCGTATTACCTAGATATGGAAATTGAAGAAAAAAAGTGACAGAACCCATCCCAATCCCCCTGGATTATCGTGGGATGTGCCTGTTTCCGTTTGACACCGTGTGCCAAACAAGGGATAAAACCGTAACCCGCTCAGAGTTATCCAGAGTACGCAAGGATCTGTGGTGGCATGTGATGTCTCGATCTCTACTACAACTCGCATCCACGATCAACCTGGAGGATGCCAAAAAGACAAAACGTGTGAGTGGGCAAAAATAAGTATTTATTTAAAAACCATTTTACCAAATAAAGCTTTCATCCTCCGTTTTACAAAGCATGCATGCATACCAATTTAAAACCAGTACTTTCCAGTGAAACAACACAAACGGAAAACAAGTACTTTCAGGTAAAACCAATACAGGTTAAAACAAACAACTGGACACAATCCATTAGTCAAAAACCTCGGGACCCATTCTCATATCCGTCATCCATCCATGTCCGTCAAATAATCTGTCTCTATTAGGAAAATCACCCATCTCTATCCGGGAAATCACACATCTCTATTTGTCAATATCCGGCATCAGTCTCATGTCGTCAAATCATTCATCGTTATCACTGTCATGATTTTTGTATCGATACCCGTGCGACTCGGATTTACACAACCGATCTACATCTGGCTTTGGAGTATGCGACTCAACGTCTAGGTGCGGCACTAGGCTCAAAGTCCCTACTTAACGTCTTAGTGCAATAACCCGACACTCCTGCAGGTAGTGTCATCGTGACCTTTTCCGGGGAAACACAACCCTACCAGAGTCATAGCCATCCGAGTCCTCTCCGGGGAACACATTCCCGCCAGAGGCCTTCTCTGGGGAAACACATCCTTGCTGGAGTCATATCCTTTCGGGTCCTCTCTGGGGAAACACATTCCTGCCAAAGTCCTATCCATCATCTCATAGGATCCTCTCCGAGGAAACACATTCTTGCCAGAGTCATAGCCATCCTCTCATCGGGTCCTTTCCGGGGAAACACATTCCTAGCGGAGGCCCTCTCCGAGGAAACAAATTCCTACCGGAGTCCTATCCATCATCTCGTAGAATGGTCATAATAAAAACAACGGAAATATTTTCATAAACTGTTGACTCTCAAATCCAAAACAGTTATTTTGTACCGGGTCTCAGGCCAAACGGGGTTTGAAGCCCCAATAGGGCCCTTGGCCTGAAACATGGTTTTCCAATGGACTCACTCTCGGAGTCCATTATCTTCCAACTAGGTCACCAGCCGAGAATAATTTCAATAGGGTCTCAAGCCCAATCTACCTTCTCACAAAAATTTGTAAATCATTCATTTTCAAATCATGATCAAATTCACAAAGCATCATTCAAATCACTATGCAATCATTGCATTTCAAACAAGTTTATAAAACATTAAAACATATGTTCTTACATCATTTAGAAAGCAAAGTCCATTCACCGTCGGTCCACGCTTCGCTCTACGAAACCCGCGCCATAAGTCACTCCGAAGCTAATCCACAGTCTCCGGGATGTTCAGACCTATCCAAACCATACCCACAGGTCACTAACAATTTCTATAAGTTCATATCATAGACCCTCACAAATCCCAGTACTGTCAATGTGTCCCAAACACGCTTCCCGAGGCTAAAACCTCTAAATGACCTATCAAATGATCTTTGATCGACCTGAAACCACCACCATTAGATTCAGATAGTTGAAATCTTTTAAACATGACCAGTTTCACCTCAAAAATCGTGCCCACATGCCATCAAGCACTGATAAAATTTTTGGAAAACAAAAGTCAACGGTTAACGGCTGACGTCAGCAACCGTCATGCTGACGTCATCCTGACAAGTCTGATAGCTGTCAGGTCTAACACCTACCAGATGTCACTCTCTAATTAGTCCACGTGTCTGAAAATGTTAGGTCTGACAGCCTGCCACGTGGCACCACCCTATTGGTCCACGTGTCTGACATGCTGACTTGACCTGACATGTTGACTGGACCTTATAGCATGCCACGTGGCATCACCTGATTGGACACGTAGACTGACAGCTCGGACAGATGATGATGTGGACTGCCATGTCCTCATCATCAACCTTAAGATGGATTGACCCGTTTCTCTGTAACGGATCGATTTGACCCGTGACCTGACCCGACTCGATCTTACTCATTCCTCAGTCATTTTCGACCATTTTTGTTCCTACAGGATCACAATGATCCAAGTAACCTTTCTATGGATTCAAAATCGACTAAAAGGGTCTCAAAATTACCTTCCAAGCTTTGTGGTTTTGGATGAACTTCCAACTCTGTTTCCAGGCACTCCCAGCAACCAAAATTTCTCCTTTTGGTCCCTTTGTGTTTGTCTAGTTCCTAGGAATCGATTCTACACATTAGTATCGTCCAACAACCCTAAAATTTGGATTTGAATTTTGAACCCAAATAGGCTTACCTTCTGTTTTCCGGCCACCGTGCACCATTGTACCAACCAGTTTCACCATCCATTCCATCTCATCTCACTCTATCACTCTCTCTTCTACACAGACAGCAAAGGGTGAGGGAATGGGGTGTAGGTGTGGGATTTCAGTTGTGGGTTTCGGGTGTGAGGAATGAAACAGGAAGGGGGTGCATGAATGAAGATGATGGAAAATGGATGAGTGACACTTGCCACTCATCCATTAGGCCTGGACCAAATATATGGGCCTACTAAAGCACAAATGTCAACTTTTCTCGTAAAATGTGCCACCATGAATAGTTCATGAAATCATCTATGACCTGTAACTTTTTGGTATGATGTTCGATTTCGACGTGTCACCTGTCTACGGACTCGTATCGTCTCGATCTACGTAGTGGACCTCGTTCGCCGTATCATTGATCTCCTAAGTCAAAAGTCAAATTTTTACCCTCTTTAGGGGAAAAATCATAATTTTACCCCGATCATCCGATAATCGTTGACTAATTCCCGATTAGCCTCAATAATCCTCAATTAATTCTTAATTAATCTCGTAGATTCGGGACGGGTCATTACAATCCACCCTCCTTAAAGAAATTTCATCCTAGAAATTCCGATCGACTCAAATCAGCTCCAAAACTGCGGAAATCCAATCCATAGTACTCAACCATAACCAAGCATCACTTAACGTCAACCACAATCCAACGGCCACTACTGACACTCAACTCATTCGCCTTGATCGTATCCACATATGCATGACCAACTATCACCAGAAATCCCAAAGTCAAACTTCCAGTCTCAAGTGAGACATCGACACTTGTCGATCTCACCTGTCACCTACGCATGCTAATTTCAAGATGACTACGCCTGCACTCAGAATCCAAGCTTGCATCCTTCTCAGCTCCTAATGATAATTCTGTTATCTTAAGCAAATATCCTTTCTCTCCCTAGGCGGTCTCAAAGTGTCTGCCATTAAAACGGTCCCCCACCTTAAACCATATCCACGACTAACTATCGTGACTAGCTGGTAACTCATTGACTTCACTACACTTTTGTTGCGCAACTCTAATCTCTATTCGCTCTAAAGTCCCATCAGTGTACCTTGTACAATGTCTCATGTCATTCGGCGACTACGATGTGATCCCGACTCCTCACGAGTCTCTAACTATTACCTCTCACATCCTGCCAACATACTTAGGATGCATTTAGACCCCATCGAACACATGCTCTAGCAGGGACAATCACAATTACCATCACCAGGGTCCCTCTAGCCCATTATGGCTCTGAGCTCCATGCTCACACAATCACCGAACCCTCTAAAGCCACTCTTCACTAGCGCATAATGTAACACCCCGGAAATTCGAGGATTTTAATATTGTAATTTAATGTATGAATTGACGTTTTTACCCTTATGAATGGTATGGACAAATTATTGAATTTTTGATTGGAGGGTCAAATGGACTTTGACCAGTGACCGTGACGTAGTTCAGGACGTCACGAGTTCATAGACAGGTGGCACGTCCAATTCGGACGAGCAGGGAAAAAGTTATGACTATCGGAAGTTCAGGGGCATTACCGTAATTGGGACGTTAGGGGCGAAAATGTTGACTTTTCGTTTGGAAACTAATTTTCACACGACTCAAGAACGTTAGGTAGGTCTCGACGTCCTGAGTCCGTAGACAGGCGGCACGCCGAAATCGGACTTCGTATGAGGAAGTTATGGTCAAAAACGTGAATTCGGGTGTTTCGCGTCTCGGTAACTGTGTCGAATATTTTATTATGAAATTATGATTGGAGGACACCTGGATGAGTGACAAGTGTCACTCATCCATTGGCTAATTTGGATCAGCTCCACTAAGTATTTAAATAGAATTAAACCCACCTTTTGATCTCAGCCATTCATCTCAAAAACCTTCAGATTTAATCTCATCCCTTGATCTCATTTTCTGAGATTGAATCTTGACCCTCCATTTCATGTATCAGATTCCCTCCCTATTCTATATATTTTCCTAACCCAACACCCTCACATACTGTCCATTAATTCAACACATCCGCATCGCACCCACTCTCTGTGTCTGTGTGTGAGAGACTCACTGGTGACGGCGGTGAACGGCGGCAGACGGCGGCAAGGTGAGCTGTTTTTAACCCGAAACCGTTTTAAAAACTCAGGATTTGGAAGCTTGATTTCTAGCGTGTGTTGTCGAGTTCTATTGGCCCTAATCGACTCTCTGGACTGGTAGGAAACTTTAGGACGTGTCTGCGTGACCAGAAGTGACCTGAACGGAGGTTAAACGGCGACGGGAGAACCGGGTATGTTCATCGAGGTAAGCCTTCGATCCAGTCCTTGTTTATTGATTTTAATTAGGTAGAACCCTTTCTGGGATTAAGACGAGTAATTAGGAACAAACCTAAACAAAAATGGTTGAGAATTGAGGGATTGGTGACCGGGTCATGATCGCCGGTCTGATCGACCCAGTTGCAGAGAAACGAGTCGACCCGTCTGAGGACAGGGGTGATGACGTGGCACCCTATCAGACCTGTCGGTGACATGGACCACTCTTGTGTCGACACGTGTCACATGTCAGCGCACAGTCAGCACTGACATGTCAGTGACGTGGCCCAATCAAGGGCTGCCACGTGTCACTGACATGTCAGTGACGTGGACCAGTGCCGTGCTGACACGTGGCACATGTCAGATCTGACACGTGGCCTGATAGATCAGTGAGGTGAACCAATCAGGTGTTGACACGTGGCACCTGTCTGAGTCTGACATGTTAGACCTGACAGCTGTCAGATGACGTCATTCTGACGTCAGCAGTGACGTCAGCAGGAACTATTCCTGCGTTGACCGACGCGTTGACCGGTGCGTGGGGGCGCGTGTGAACAGTGTTTTTAGTGGGACCACCACCATTCTTTAGGTTTCGACGATCCGGATCCAATGGCGGTGGTTTCGGGTCGATCAGAGATCATTAAGTTGGTCAAAATGAGGTTTATTGCCTCAGGAAGCGCGTTCGGGCGGCTTTGCCAGGCCCTTTTCGGTCTAGGGTTTCATGGTTAAATGTTAGGGGTTTGTATTGACCTTTACGTATACTTTGGACATGACAGGGATTGTACAATTGTACCAAAACGAGGGTATACGTTCGGTTTTCAGCAGGATTGTACTGTGAGTGGGCCGTTTTCCTTAAACCCTTGCGTGCATAAATGTTTTCTGGTTTACTTATATATATTCACATGCTAAAAACAAATAACGGTTTTGATGATATGGAAATTATGGTTATGGCACGTTTCACGGTATTTGGGTATGAGACCCGTCTGATGAAACGTAACGATCGGTTCAGATTTTATCTATGTATACATATATGTTTTGCATGTGGATATCAATAAAATGTATTTAACACTGTACTGTATAGATCCATTCTTATGATACTGTCTCCTCCAGACGAGGTACCCCGGAGTGGTCACGGACGTCTAGAACGTTCAGCGTCTATGACGCTATGCATCGGGGATGCTGTACCCGAACGGGGTTCGGGGATTGAACTCGGAATTGAGACCCGAGTGGCACGCGTAGCCTTGAGATTGTGACCTTATTGGACGTCAGGGACGTCAGACATCGGGGATGTCAAGATCGGAGTGTATAGTGCAGTGGCTAAAATTATGTTTATGGTTTTATTACATGCCTTATGGTTCATATTATATGATTTATAATTTTAAATTCTGATGCATGCATGTTTGGAAAACGGAGGGATAAATTATATGTTTTACTTATCAAACGGTTTTATAAACTTGAGTTTCGGCCTACTCACCCTTGATGTTTTGGTAACCCCTTCAGGTCGTGCTAATGAGGTAGAGGAGGAACCTGAGGCTGAGGCATAGATCCACTTCTGCTTACCTGAACCCCTGTTGGGTGGTGTACCCGCAGGTTTATGTTAGAGTCGTGCTCGCAACTTGTAGTTTGGATTTCATCCCTTGTTTGCCATCTGTTTATTTCGGATTTGATGTAAAACTTTAATTTGGTTTTTATGCATTTGAACGTTTAAGGTTAAAATTGGAACATTATTTTGGGTGTTAGATGGAGCAGGGCACGTCCCCATGTGGTCCCAGAGAGGATAGGGGCAGGTCCTGTCAGCTTGGTATCAGAGCACTAGGTTGTGGTCAGCATGCTAGACTAGTGATTAGTACTAGTTACTTCTCGAGTTTAAGGAAAATGTTAACTGATCTATGCCTCTTGACAGTTGGTTATGCCTCCAAGGAGGATTCCTCATACACGAACTGACGAGGATCTAAAAAGGGAAAAGGAATGCGCAAGCATTGAGCGGGCTCAGCGTTTGGGAGCCACACCTTTCAACGGGGGATCGAACCCCGAAGATGCTCATGGTTGGATCACCAAATGGGAAAGGATCTTCACGGTGATGCACTGCCCTCCGGGCGAACGAGTAACTTTGGCAGCCTTCTTGCTAGAAGGAGGAGCCTACCAGTGGTGGCACGGCCTTGAAATGTCGAGATGGTCTGTCCATACCACTACTTGGGAAGCTTTCCGTTCCCGATTTCCGGACCAGTACTACCCGCGATCATTTCGCGCGGCACAGGAGGCTGAGTTCCTGCGGCTGGAGTAGGGGGATATGTCCGTTGCGGACTACGAGCAGACTTTCGGGAAACTTTCCCGGTTCGCTGCATCATTCGTGAGCACGGAGGAGGACAAATGTCAAAGGTTTGAACTTGGACTCCGAGGGGAGATCCGGGAAAGTGTGACTGCTGCTACTCATGCATCTATGAGAGATATGGTCGACGCTGCGGTACGTGTCGAGGCCAGTCTGGCGGCACACCAGACACGACAGCCTTCGGGCGAGGGGTGACGACAGGATCGCCCACAACGCGAGCCATGCCAGAAGAACAACAAGGGAGGGGCCTACAGAGGAGCACCCTCATCCTTCAAGGGTCGTGGCTGGTCAGGTCGACGTGGAGGCTCTCAGGGCAGAGGATCAGGATACAACTCTGGGCAGCGTTCATCTTGGAGCGGTGCTTCTGATGGGCATTCGAACAGGCCAAGGCTAGTAACCTGTTTTGCTTGCGGAGAAGAGGGCCACTATGCCCGTGGTTGCCCGCTGTTTTCCAAGAGGAACGACGCCGGGGGCTCTAGTGTGGTGCAGAGCACGGCTTCCCACACTAATGGGGGTCGCGGTCAGGGAGGTGACCGTGGTGTTGGGCGTGGTGCGCGCGTGCGCGGACGGAACGGAGAGCCAAGGGCCCAAGTGTTTGCAATGACCCAGCAGCAGGCGAGGACTGCCCCAGGCGTGGTTACAGGTACACTACATATCTTAAACTTTCTTGTACGTGTGTTGATGGATGCGGGGGCTACACATTCTTTTATTTCGAAGAGTTGTGCTGGTTTGCTTGATTGTGTGGTATCAGCCTTAGATTTCGAAATGGGTGTTAGCACCCCGATGGGCATCGTGTACCTTGTGAATCAGGTGATTCGGAGGTGCCCGGTGAGGATTGAGGGTGTGGATTTGCCAGCGGACTTGATCATTCTGGATATCCACGACTTCGATGTAATTCTGGGGATGGATTGGCTAACGGAGCAAGGATCGCTCATCGATTGCTATAGTAGGCAAGTGATTCTGTGGAGCCCGGGTTTGCCGGAGGTTATCTTTCAGGGGGAGCGTGACGGTTCGCCTCCTGAAGTGATTTCTTCACTTACTGCTACCAAACTTCTACGGAAGGGATGCCAGGGTTATCTGGCGCATGTCGTGTCGGATTAGGTTGATACTCCGGGTACCGACGAGATACCTGTGGTACGTGAGTTTCCAGATGTGTTCCCGGAAGACTTACCTGGGTTACCACCATCGCGGGAGATCGAGTTTACAATTGAACTACTCGCCGGTACCCGACCTATATCTCAGGCACCATACCGGATGGCGCCGGCCGAGTTACGAGAACTCAAAACTCAATTGCAGGAGTTGGTGGATTTGGGATACGTCCGACCGAGTACTTCACCATGGGGAGCACCGGTGTTGTTCGTAAAGAAGAAGGAGGGGAGTCTCCGTTTGTGCATTGACTATCGGCAACTCAACAAGGTGACACTGAGGAACCAGTATCCTCTACTCAGGATCGATGACTTTTTTGACCAGTTGCGGGGAGCACAATGCTTTTCGAAGATTGATTTACGGTCTGGGTATCACCAATTGAGGATTTCGGAGGAGGATATTCCAAAACCTGCTTTTCGAACCCATTATGGACACTACGAGTTCCTGGTTATGCCCTTTGGTTTGACGAATGCTCCAGCAGCATTCATATATCTGAAGAACCGAGTTTTTTGACCCTACATGGAAAAGTTCGTGATTGTTTTCATCGATGATATCTTGGTGTACTCGAGGAGTGCCCGAGCACATGAGGAACATCTACGGTTGGTGTTGGAGAAGCTGAGACAAGAACAGTTGTACGCCAAGCTGAGCAAGTGTCAGTTTTGGCTGAGCAGTATTGGTTTTCTGGGACACGTGATATCGATGGATGGGATTAGCATGGATCCCCAGAAAACAGAAGCGGTGACTAACTGGGCTAAACCGACAACAGTAACGGAAGTGCGGAGTTTTGTCGGGTTAGCTGGTTACTACCGAAGATTCGTGGAGGGTTTCTCCAAAATTGCTGCACCATTAACTCGATTGACTCGGAAGGGAGTAAAGTTCATTTGGGACGAGCAGCGTGATCGGAGTTTTCAAGAATTGAAGGATCGATTGACCACTGCACCTGTCCTTGCATTGTCGGATGACAGTGGAGAATTCGTGGTCTTTAGTGACGCATCACTACAAGGTTTGGGCTGCGTGTTGATGCAGACTGGCAAGGTTATCGCCTACGTATCGCGGCAGCTAAAGGCTCATGAGTTGAACTACCCTACCCATGATTTGGAGTTGGCAGCTGTGGTTCATGCCCTAAAAATCTGGAGACATTACCTAATCGGCGCAACGTGCCGGATATACACCGACCACCAGAGCCTAAAGTACCTATTCACTCAGAAGGAGCTTAACATGAGACAACGGAGATGGTTGGAACTGCTGAAGGATTATGACTGTACAATCGAGTACCATCCGGGTAAGGCCAATGTAGTGGCAGATGCACTC
The DNA here is from genome assembly GCA_032719365.1 of Prinsepia uniflora. Taxonomy (NCBI): domain Eukaryota; kingdom Viridiplantae; phylum Streptophyta; class Magnoliopsida; order Rosales; family Rosaceae; genus Prinsepia; species Prinsepia uniflora. The sequence goes on from CM064862.1 coordinate 22,784,364, forward strand.
AGCAGGAAGTTAGCGGGATCTGTTGCACACCTAGGGATGGTGTATCTTCCTTTGCTGGTGGAACTCTGGAAGGCGGGAGTTATTTTGGATACTGATGAGCATGGAGCTTTGTTGGCCAGCTTCCATGTACGACCTGTACTGATTGATCGGATCATCGAAGCACAACTTCAGGATCCGATACTTTGTATTTACAGGATTGAGGTCGTTGCGGATGGGGGACAGGATTTTACCATCCGGGATGATGGAGCACTTGTGAAGTTGGGTCGTTTATGTGTACCTGCAGTGGCAGAGTTACGGGCCGAGATTCTTGAGGAGGCCCATAGTTCGGCATATGCTATGCATCCGGGAGGTACAAAGATGTACCGTACCCTCCGGAACCATTATTGGTGGCCAGGAATGAAGAAGGATATTACTGAGTTCGTGAACAGATGCTTAACCTGTCAGCAGGTTAAGGCGGAACGGCAGAGACCGTATGGGGCTATGCAGCCACTTCCGATTCCCGAGTGGAAGTGGGAACACATCACCATGGACTTTGTCTTTAAGTTACCTAGGACTCAGAGTGGAGTTGACGGGGTATGGGTGATCGTGGACCGGTTAACCAAGTCAGCCCATTTTCTGCCCGTTCAGGAGACTTATAAACCTAACCGACTGGCTCAATTGTTCGTAAAAGAAATCATACGATTGCATGGTATGCCGGAATCGATCGTGATCCGCGTTTTACTTCCAGGTTCTGGCGGAGTTTGCAAGCTACTTTAGGAACAACCCTACGTTTCAGTACTGCGTTCCATCCACAGACTGATGGGCAGTCTGAACGGACCATTCAGACCCTGGAGGACATGATGAGGTCTTGTGTACTACAATTTCAGGATTCTTGGGATACTCATTTGCCATTGATGGAATTCGCTTACAACAACAGCTATCAGACAAGCATCGGGATGGCACCTTATGAGGCACTGTATGGTCGACAGTGCAGGACACCTATCTGCTGGATGGAGATAGGGGAGCGAGCGGCGGTAGGGCCAGAATTGATGGACTTAACCCTGGAAACTGTTCGGGTTATCCAGGAGAGATTGAAGGCGGCACAGGATCGCCAAAAGAGTTATGCCGACCGACGGATTCGGGACTTGGAGCTTGAAGTGGGAGATTTCGTCTTCCTGAAGTTATCTCCGTGGAAAGGGATTATCCGTTTTGGTCAACGGGGGAAACTGAGTCCGCGTTTTATCGGACCATATGAGATCGTGGAGAGGATTGGCAGGGTTGCATACAGATTGGCACTACCTCCAGAACTTTCTAGAGTTCACGATGTTTTTCACGTATCGATGCTGCGGAAGTACGTACATGATGCTTCTCATGTACTGGAGGATCAACCTATCGAACTCCGAGGGGATTTGAGCTTTGAGGAAAAACCAGTGCAGATTTTGGATCGGAAAGACAAGGTACTACGTCGAAAGAAGATTCCTCTCGTGAATATTATCTCGAGAAACCAGAATGTGGAAGAAGCCACATGGGAGCCTGAGGCTCAGATGCGAGAACAATTTCCTCATTTGTTTCTTTGAAATTTCAGGACGAAATTTCTTAAGGGGGGAAGGTTGTAACACCCCGGAAATTCGAGGATTTTAATATTGTAATTTAATGTATGAATTGAAGTTTTTACCCTTGTGAATGGTATGGCCAAATTATTGACTTTTTGATTGGTGGGTCAAATGGACTTTGACCAGTGACCGTGATGTAGTTCGGGACGTCACGAGTTCATAGACAGGTGGCATCTACAATTCGGACGATCAGGGAAAAAGTTATGACTATCGGAAGTTCAGGGGCATTACCGTAATTGGGACGTTAGGGCGAAAATGTTGACTTTTCGTTTGGAAACTAATTTTCGCACGACTCAAGGACCGTTAGGTAGGTCTCGACATCCTGAGTCCGTAGACAGGCGGCACACCGAAATCAAACTTCGTACGAGGAAGTTATGGTCAGAAACGTGAATTCGGGCGTTTCGCGTCTCGGTAACTGTGTCGAATATTTTATTATGAAATTATGATTGGAGGACACCTGGATGAGTGACAAGTGTCACTCATCCATTGGCTAGATTGGATCAGCTCCACTAAGCATTTAAATAGAATTAAACCCACCTTTTGATCTCAGCCATTCATCTCAAAAACCTTCAGATTTAATCTCATCCCTTGATCTCATTTATGAGATTGAATCTGGACCCTCCATTTCATGTATCAGATTCCCTCCATATTCTATATATTTTCCTAACCCAACACCCTCACATACTGTCCATTAATTCAACACATCCGCATCGCACCCACTCTCTGTGTCTGTGTGTGAGAGACTCACTGGTGACGGCGGTGAACGGCGGTGAACGACGGCAGACGGCAGCAAGGTGAGCTGTTTTTAACCCGAAACCGTTTTAAAAAATCAGGATTTGGAAGCTTGATTTCCAGCGTGTGTTGTCGAGTTCTATTGACCCTAATCGACTCTCTGGACTGGTAGGAAACTTTAGGACGTGTCTGGGTGACCAGAAGTGACTGGAACGGAGGTTAAACGGCGACGGGAGAACCGGGTCTGTTCATCGAGGTAAGCCTTCGATCCAGTCCTTGTTTATCGATTTTAATTAGGTAGAACCCTTTCTGGGATTAAGACAAGTAATTAGGAACAAACCTGAACAAAAATGGTTGAGAATTGAGGGATTGGTGACCGGGTCATGATCGCGGGTCTGATCGACCCAGTTGCAGAGAAACGGGTCGACCCGTTTGAGGACAGGGGTGATGACGTGGCACCCTGTTAGACTTGTCAGTGACGTCGACCACTCTTGTGTCGACACGTGTCACATGTCAGTGCACAGTCAGCACTGACATGCCAGTGACGTGGCCCAATTAGGGGCTGCCACGTGTCACTGACATATCAGTGACGTGGACCAGTGCCATGCTGACACGTGGCACATGTCAGATCTGACACGTGGCCTGACAGATCAATAAGGTGGACCAATCGGGTGTTGACACATGGCACCTGTCAGAGTCTGACATGTCAGACCTGACAGCTGTCAGATGACGTCATGCTGACGTCAGCAGGAACTGTTCCTGCGTTGACCAACGCGTTAAGCAGTGCGTGGGGGCGCGTGTGAACAGTGTTTTTGGTGGGACCACCACTATTCTTTAGGTTTCGACGATTCGGATCCAATGGCGGTGGTTTCGGGTCGATCGGAGATCATTAAGTTGGTCAAAATGAGGTTTATTGCCTCAGGAAGCGCGTTCGGGCTGCTTTGCCGAGCCGGTTTCGGTCTAGGGTTTCATGGTTAAATGTTAGGGGTTTGTATTGACCTTTACGTATACTTTGGACATGACAGGGATTGTACAATTGTACCAGAACGAGGGTATACGTTCGGTTTTCAGCACGATTGTACTGTGAGTGGGACGTTTTCCTTAAACCCTTGCGTGCATAAATGTTTTCTGGTTTACTTATATATATTCACATGCTAAAAACAAATAATGGTTTTGATGATATGGAAATTATGGTTATGGCACGTTTCACGGTATTTGGGTATGAGACCCGTCTAATGAAACGTAACGATCGGTTCAGATTTTATCTATGTATACATATATGTTTTGCATGTGGATATCAATAAAATGTATTTAACACTGTACTGTATAGATCCATTCTTATGATACTGTCTCCTCCGGACGAGGTACCCCGGAGTGGTCACGGACGTTTAGAACGTCCAGCGTCTATGACGCTAAGCATCGGGGATGCTGTACCCGAACGGGGTTCGGGGATTGAACTCGGAATTGAGACCCGTGTGGCACACATAGCCTTGAGATTGTGACCTTATTGGACGTCAGGGACGTCAGACATCGGGGATGTCAAGATCGGAGCATATAGTGCAGTGGCTAAAACTATGTTTATGGTTTTATTACATGCCTTATGGTTCATATTATATGATTTATGATTTTAAATTCTGATGCATGCATGTTTGGAAAACGGAGGGGTAAATTATATGTTTTACTTATCAAACGGTTTTATAAACTTGAGTTTCGGCCCACTCACCCTTGATGTTTTGGTAACCCCTCCAGGTCGTGCTAATGAGGTAGAGGAGGAACCTGAGGCTGAGGCATAGATCCACTTCTGCGTACCTGAACCCCTGTTGGGTGGTGTACCCGCAGGTTTATGTTAGAGTCGTGCTCGCAACTTGTAGTTTGGATTTCATCCCTTGTCTGACATCTGTTTATTTCAGATTTGATGTGAAACTTTAATTTGGTTTTTATGCATTTGAACGTTTAAGGTTAAAATTGGAACATTATTTTGGGTGTTAGACGGGAGCAGGGCACGTCCCCATGTGGTCCCAGAGAGGATCGGGGCGGGTCCTGTCACATAGTATCCGATGTCTAGTCATCGTACTCACTGTACCATCAACATCAGACTTTGTCCGATTATCATACCATGTCCATCTCAGACTCAAACTGATGTTCGTACCACATCGATCAGAGTGCTCAACTCAGCTATCCTGTTATCCAACCTGCACTACTCATTGGTGCACCCACACACAATCACCAAGGCATTACTTCGGTCTGCTCAAGGGCTGTACTCAAGCAGTGCCCAACCACATACCAATATCCACACTCCAATCCACACACTACAACAAACTCGGATCTAATGCGTCTACCACATGGCTAACAAGCCATTCATATTCCGATACCGGAACCTATCTGTATGATCTCTACTCTAGACAGACCACATTATATTTAATGTCCTCTCTGAGCCCTCGTGGGCACCTAACCAACTCTAGAGATAATCCAGCCAATTCACTAACCAATCTCAAACCTATCTGTTACCTACTACAGTCCAACAATGCTCCACAATCAACTCGGTCAATGACCGTCTCAATCCTTCTGATCATCCCGATTCACGCTCATCGTGATCCATCGTCCAAATCAGTCTAATGCATCTTGATACCTAAGCATCTCGGCTCACACATACTGTGATACTCAATTACCTCAATCCATATGCATCTCGATCCTCTCAACCTACAGGGGATCCACACTAGCTCTCTCGGTCCACATCACATGACTCATGACACCAGCACGAGTGCATCCAACTTTGGTGCTCACACCTTACCTCCAGTGACACCGAGTACCATTTGCACTCCAAGTTACTCAAATTCGGATCATAGCCGCACACTCGTAGCACCCCTTAACTCAGGTCATATAGCCATGATTGATGAGAAGTTCACTAAGCTAACACATGGTAGGGAATACTCATTCCGTACTAGCTCACTGTCCAACTATCTCGTCAAAACGAACTCCAAGCTCATTGGGCTAACTAGGGACATCATAACACATGTACCAAGTCCCTCACGACCATACGGTCGTATCCTCTCGGCCTCCAAATCGTCATTCTCTCGTACATCAACCACGTGTCCCGGGAACCAATCTGTTTTAAGGTCAAGGCCTTATCTTCCTTTTATCATACCGTTTATGCACATCCAATAAGTGATTCCATCACTATACCCGTCAACATACTAGCTCGCATGTCCCATCTCTTTGGGATCAACTCATGCACACAACATTCGTGCAATCCGACAACCACTAACCAGGATAGCTAGAGTACATGTCACCCATCCAGGCATACCCCGTGCCTTCTGTAAACCAACCAAAATCCATCTTACCGAGCCACTCAGGATCCTCTCTGTCCTACTCAACGATCACTACCACTGTGACTTGCACGTCGGCCACTCTAGGCTCGGAGCTCGAAGCAACCCCCGTCCAAGCTCCCTAAGTAAATGAATCCCCATCATGCCTCTGTGTTGTCCACAACCACTTGGTCATTGTGGAATTCTGTTAAACTCATCTCTCTCTGAGATGCCACATCCTCACTCGAGTCTTACTCTCAAGACCCGACATAACCCAATGAATCCTCATCGCCTCAATTGTCATCATACTCAGTGCGAACCGAATCTAACTGAAAATCTCTCCTCGTACCGAGCAACACCCACTTACCTCTACACCAAATACAGGGACCTCACCTCTCGGTAACGTGTCCGGTTGCCGACACGATTGACGAATCCTCATCGTCTCAGTCGTCACTGGGCCATGAGCATACCATAACAAGGTCACAACCTCTGCTCGTACTTCAACAAGACTGAGGTGAATATAACGTAAGAACATTCCTCAAACGTTTTCCAACTCTCAAGAGTCTCATCCATGTCCATCGATAGTAATGTGAGTTAGCATCCTTGTGTAGACCGCTCCAAGAAATTTTCTTCTATCGAGACTCCGCACTCATGCGAGCAACTCACCACCTGTACCAACCACTGAGGACTAATCGAACCATGTCCTCAAGAGTGCAACTCAACGTCTGTACCCCCTCAAACTGTCCGTACGCTCCACTCAAAGCCTAAGATCCACTTATCGGTCTACCTCGGGATCCGATCCACAAGTATCACTCTCTTGGTAACTTGTTCAACCAGCCTCAAACTAGGGTCAACCACGACCTCAAATGCTCCTTGCAACACATCCATCATGACCGTCCAATGGTTTCGACTCTAACAAATCGTCATATTGGGACCCAGTCCACCAGTAACCCTACGGCTCCCCGTCGCTGGGTACACAAAAAATGCGACCTTTCTCAGATCTAGTCGGCCCTACCTGGGGTCCATCCAGCTATAATTAGAGTCTAACACTGCTCAACCACGGCATCCTATGGCAAACAAAACTTATCCATGGTCTATTCTCACTTAACCTTCCTATTCTTACCCTCACTACCAAGTTGATGACGGGTTGTTGTTATCATAAAGACATCACATCCAGCACATGTGCGACACTACAAGAGCAACCTAGTGCTCTGATACCAATTTGACAGAACCCATCCCAATCCCCCTAGATTATCGTGGGATGTGCCTGCTCCCATCTGACACCACGTGACAGACAAGGGATAAAACCGTAAACCGTTCGGGGTTACCCAGAGTACGCAAGGATCTGTGACGGCATGTGATGTCTCGATCTCTGCTACAACCCACATCCGCGATCAACCTGGAGGGTTCCAAAAAGAAAAAAAAGTGTGAGTAGACAAAAATAAGCATTTATTTAAAAACCATTCTACCAAATAAATCTTTCACCCTCTGTTTTACAAAGCATGCATACATACCAATTTAAAACTAGTACTTTCCAATGAAACAACACATACGAAAAAACAACTACTTTTAGCGTAAAACCAACACAGGTTAAAACAAACAACTAGACACAATTGATTAGTCAAAAACCTCGGTACCCATTCTCATATCCGTCATCCATCCCTGTCCGCCAAATCATCCGTCTCTATCAACAAAATTACCCATCTCTATCCGAAAAAATCACACATCTGTATCTGTCAATATCTAACATCGATCTCATACCGTCAAATCATTCATTGTTACCACTGTCAAGATTTTTGTATCGACATTCGTGTAAGACCTGTTTCCTAGAGGGAACGGTGAACGATCCACATTCATGCGAGGGGAATGTCTGGGAGGGGAATGGTGGTGTGCCTTAAAGGTGTAGGCACACACCTATATAGCATGAGGCCTTTTGGGAGCTCAAGTGGCTTTGGGGGGGGGGGGGGGATTGGAACTCCAAAGTTAAGCGATTTGAGGCTGGTGCAATTCCATGATGGGTGACCCCCTGGGAAGTTGCACCGTGAGCTCCCGAAAACAAAATTGTGAGGACAAGTGCAAGGAGACCCAAAGTGGACAATATCGTGCTAAATGAGTCGGGTCCTGAGCGAGGAGGGTTGGGTCCTGACAGAATGGTATGAGAGCTAGACCCCGACCAGGAAGTATGCCAGCAAGGACGCTGGGCCCTAAGGGGGTGGATTGTAAGACCCGTGTCCTAGAGGGGACGGTGAACAATCCCACATTCCTGCGAGGGGAATGGTCTAGGAGTGGAATGGTGGTGTGCCTTAAAGGTGTAAGCACACACCTATCTAGTACGAGGCCTTTTGGGAGCTCAAGTGGCTTTGGGGGGGATTGTAATAGGTCGTGTCAAGTGGTATCAGAACGAGGTTGTCGTTATTCAGTAGTTCTTGTGGAACGCGCAGGTCGAGGATGTAATGTCTCTACGTGATCTTCCCGTTATCAACCTGACGATAGGATGCCGATTTGATAGTCTTGGGTTTGAATAGTGGATAGAGTGTGATTGGCCGATACGCCGTGCGTTAGTGTGATTCGATCCAAGTGGGGTTGTATGTGACGAATTGGTAATGTGGGACCGTTGGTTCGGTCATGTGATGTTAGATTGTGGTGTTGCTGGGAGCAGCTGGGTTCGGGGAACCCCATTTGAGTAGTGGTTTGAGAATGTGAACCCTAGTGGTGATTACTAGTGTAAGGAATGTTAGTACTTCGGAGTTAGCTGATGATCTTAGTGGTGGAATCCCAGTTGAGTTGAGGGTATGATTGGATTGACGTCCGTGAATTGTCAGGACTGCGGGGTCAGTCGGATTGTGGACTTTATTGCAGTGAACAGTTGGGTTCAGGGGAACCCTAGGGTGTGATTGTGGAAACCTAAGTTATGATAGATGGATTGGAAAGGTAAACCTTAGTTGTGATTGATGATTTGGAATTTTGAGTTCGTAGTTGTTGAGGATTGGACGACTTTCCGAAGGCGGGGTGGTCTGTCGAGTCGAACCCCATATTGTGACTGATGGATTGGAACTTGTGATGTAAAGAGCGACTGAGGTCATGGTTGACGATGTGGATGACTCTAGTGAGTCTAGTCAGAACTATGGAGATAGGTTGGATCGACATGAAGTGAAATGATGGAATTCGATCCATGAGTACGGTTTTGAGATAAGATATGGAATCGCGAGTTGGACCGGATAATAGTGTGATGTGTGGATGCGGATCTCGATAGCGATGGCTGTTGGTCGACAGTTGTGTGGAGATGACTGGCTATCGAGGGTGATTGATGTAGTGGTATTGGTTGAGGATTGGGAGATGTTTAGGGAAAGTTCAGTGTCTTGTTGTGTGTTGTCAGGGTGACTGTACCTAGAGTTGTGGGGTACGAGGGAGGCAGAGTTCCTCTAACCAGAACGAAGGTACGGGGTTGTTGCTCGGTATGAGTAACAACTCAGGATTTTCTAATTCACTCACCGTGTGTCGGTGATTGTGATGACGATGAGCCACGAGTTGGGTTGTGACTCCGTCGTGATGGGCATATGTTCAGTATCTGAGGTTCGATAGTGGTTGAATGACGGACTGGATGGGATCCAGCAGGGATTGTGATGTGTTGGGATAAGTCCCAACAGTTATGAGATGACAAGTGATGAATGGATGAAAGAGTATGATTAAGGCATGAGGAGTTTTTGGATGACGCAGGGGACGTCATGGAAATTAGTGGATTCGGGGAGTTGTCGTTAACTCTGAAACTTTTTTGACTGTACGTTTCTAGTATCCCTAGGAAGTACCAAGAAATTATTGAAATTGGGAGAAGCCAAAGAGAACCAATGGTAGTATTGATGTGAGAATTTGTGATTGTAAATAACATTGAGACCCTAGAGTTGAGCCTGTAAAGTTTGAGATACGAGAATGAGATAGTACCGAATTATATCCTTCCTGATGTGCGTAAACGGTTATGAACGGATAGGAGGTCTGAGTAAAGGATTGATTGCGGACACGTGGTTGTCCAAGTGAGTTGAGGATTTGGGAAGTCTAGTGGTTGGATTTGACATCTCGTTGGAAGCATATCTGTTCCCAACATGGTTGCAACTTTAGATTCGAGGAGAGTTGTGCTTGAGGCGACGAGAGGAGTACTCGTGTCAGCATTGGTGATGGGTATTCTGAAGTCACTGCGGTGGCTTCTTATTTTTCTACCTGTGGCAGATGATGGTTGTTATTACCAGTACGTTGAGCGTGTATTGGTTGGTGGACCCGTGTGGTGTTTTGGGGTCATCAGGAGGAGTTGAGTATTTTGAGGCTAGGTGAATGAGATTTCTCATTTTTTTGCTTGGTGGCAGACGATGTTGGGTTACTTGGTGTGGTGGGTGCAATAAGTTTGTGTTTGCACTCACGTAGGATGAATGTTGATGTCATCTTCTTGGATCATCGTTGATTTTCCCTAGGAGGGATGACAAGGATTGAAATGAGGTAATTGGAGAGGACCCACAGTTTAGACGTGTTTCGTTTTTAACCGAGTGATTTGATGTGAAAATAGTTGAGAAGTGATGTGACTGACGAAGGATTCAACGAGGGTGTAAGACCCTACAAGCATATTTCAGGTAGACTATTAGCTGAGTAGGCATGTGCAGATCCTAGGTGGATCTGGATTGTGATTTTGTGGACATTGGGCATTGTGACGATCTAGGATCGTGATGTTACTGGTCGGGTGATGTGGTGATGGATTTGAATTGTGATCTTGTTAATTAGGTTAGGTGGAGAGTTTATTACCCTGGCGTGAATATTTGGATATGGGATTGTTGGGACTGAACTTCTTTTCGAAGTTAATCCAGTACGAGACGTCACTTGAGTAAGTTGAGATGTTACGATTTGGTTTGGGTATTTGAATTTGTGAACGAGTGGGTATCCGACGGGGTCGGATTGGTCAGCCTTGGATATGTAGACAATGGGATTGGCTTCCCTATGAAGTTAATCGAATGTAATGTGTTAATCCAATGAGCAAGTAACTGATAGGTTCAGTGTTAGTGCGTCTCAGTAGACGTGGGTGAGATTGGATGCCCAACTGTCATGAATGCGTGCGCCTTGGTAGGCGTGAGTCACATTGGTACGTGTTGGATTACGCATTTGGGGGTAGATGTTGTGATACTGGTCGGGTGATAATGGGATTCGGAATGGATGATGAGTTGGAGTAATCGATTTGCTTAGTAAGGAATTGGACAGATGAACCCCAGTATTAATCGTGATTGACTACGAACCATGTAGTTGACTGGTTGGAAGATGGATGTACGTAACCTGTACGTTGTGCGAGGATCGATACTGGACTGGCCGAGTGGTGCCTGGTGATGGTACATAGGATGTACCAGTGGTGCGTGGTTGAGCATGTTGGTAGTCGGCTTAGTTATGATGTCATTGGATTGGCTGAGGACATGAACTGGACATTGAATACTATGCGCTGGGTAGAGTGATTTTGACGGATTCAGTGATTGTATGAGCATGTGCTCATAGCCGTGGATGGCTAATGGAACCCTAGAGTTGGGATGTATAATACTGCTGGGCAGGTATTCGATGGGGTCTAGTTACATGCAGGTCGAGTGAGATGCTGGTATAAGTATACTTAAGTTGAGTGAGTTGGTGGTTGGTGTAACAACGGGTTGTTTTACGTGGATCGCCTGCTTTGTGATTCTCACTAATGGCAGCATGGATTTTGAGGAAATGTTGGTACGCGGTGCCTTGGTGCGACTCTAGAGTGAGTCAGGGTGTGTCGGTGATTCGAGTCTTGACCATGGAGCCGTGAGTGACGGCTAAGCTCGACGTTATGGAACGTGTAATGTTGACATGGTAAAATTTAGGGAATGTGGAGAAATTGTGAGATTTGGTAACTCTCGATGTGGGAGGGATGTCGGATTGATTTACGATTGGCCAAGTGGTGACGGTTTGGCTGAATGTGTCAGCGTGGATTGATGAGTAAGGTTTTGTGACTCCCAGTGGGAGCAAATGTCAGAGTGTATTAGTGATTAAGTGAAAAAGCCTGAATGTGTCTGAGTAAGGGTAGAATTGTTAAGAGGTATTAACTCGGATCGTGTGATCAATTTCACTCAAAGTGGTCGAGTGTAGTCGATGCGATGTGAGTTCGTGATGGAACGACTAAGTGCAGACAAGTATTGTACTGGTTAGTGGGTGTACATGCGTACACATGATGTGAGGTCGAACTTATTTTCAACGAGGTGGATGTGGAACCGAATTAGTTGAAATTTCGAGGACGAAATTATTTAAGGGGGGAAGGTTATAATAGCCCGTTCCGAATTTCGGGATTAGATTAATGACTAATCAAGGATTAGTGAGGTTAATCGGTGATTAGTTGAGCGAAATCGGACGGACGGTGTAAAATGATCGTTTTGCCGCTAGTAGTGGGAAAAATGTTGACTTTTGACCTGGGAGGTCCAATGGCCGAGGGCCAAGGGACCGTTACGTAGATTGGGTCGATAAGAATCTATAGACAGACGGCACGTCGAAATCGGAGGTCGAACGGAGAAGTTATGGTCACGGGAGCAAAATCGGGGATTTGCGTCTTGGGATCCAAATAAAAGATTAATTAATTCTGATTGGGTAGATATTTTTTGGTGGACCCTTGGATGAGTGACAAGTGTCACTCATCCCACACTCCCTTTTCCCTAAAATGTGGATCATGCCCCCATTGGTCAATTAAATTATATTATTTTTATTCAACTAATCCCAGACATCCATCACTTTCTTAAGATTGAATCTGCACCCTTCATTCCCTCTCATCTGGTCCATCATCACGATCACCTGCATCTCTCTCTCACTCTCATATTTTCCCACCCGTGAACACACACACACACACACACACACACACACACACACACACACACACACACACACACACACACACACACACACACACACACACACACACACACACACACACACACACACACACACACACACACACACACACACACACACACACACACACACACACACACACACACACACACACACGGCTCACCATTGTGAAACAAACACACCATCACCCCACAACCCTGCCCTTCTCTGTGTTCTGGTGAGAGACTAAAGGAATGGGTGTGACTGGGAGGCTGTTGGACAGCCTGAGACACAACGGGGATCACGGCGGTACGGTGGGGAAAATGGAATCTGTAAACTGTGAACAACCAAACTCAATCCTACGTGGAAAACTTCCAAACTTCCTATGTGGCTTGTGAACCCTGGGTGGCAGTGGGAGATGGAAACGAGGTGAGCACGACGGTGCTAACAGCTTTGACGGTGGTGTACGGTGGCTGCCAACCCAACGAGGTGGAGCTTTTGGTTCAAAAATCGGAAGCCCGGTTTCAAGGCGTACGGATCGATTTGGGGGACTAGGTCGTGTTCCTAGGACTCAGATGAGTCGATTGGGATCGTGTTGGAGGATTGTGGTGGCTGGAGTCAACGTGAAGGGGCAGTTGCAGGTGTGGTTGCTGTTCCTCCATGGACAGGTACGAAATCAACCTCATTTCTTGATTTTGAAACCACTGATCGATTTGAAATGGATAGACAAAACTTTAGGATCAAATGGGATGGAAAATGGTGGAGAAAATGGCGTTGAACCGTGAAACACCGGTTCGGTTGGACTGGGTCAGTCTGAACCGGTCTGAATCGGGTTTTGCCTGAGGAAGATGATGAACAGTGCCCGGTGCGTGGGTTTCACGCGCAGGGAGTTCAAGCCATGCGTGGGGGTGCGTGAGGGGTATTTTGGGAAGTTGTTCAACATGACTTTTAATCTATTCGATGTAACGAACATTTTGGGACTTTGTTCGGGACGTCCGAAAGTTTAGGATCGAGTTGAAAATTAGTTAAAAATTCGGAAAAATTACGGGGCTTTAATAGGAGGTTAATGATAAGGTTATTAACCCTCTAGTGTGGTTTGGACAGGTTTGTGAGTCCCGGTGATAGTTATGGGGCTCGGGAGGGCTTATGACACCCGTATCGAGGAGGCAGCATAGGACAGTCTGTGAGTGGACTTCGTTTTCTAAACTGTGATGCATGCATAACTATTTTATATGTTTTACATACGTGATTTCTATGATGATGATTGTGGCACTGGTGGATTATACGATTGCACGTATTTCTAGGTAAATTCGTATTTACACGTATTTCGAGGTTTACGAGTTTATGCCATTGCTATGTGATTGTGAGTTTAATAATGGTTCTATGGCATGGTTTTGATATTGGAAAGATGAACTCGAGCATGAGACCCATTTGAATTATGTCACCGGGTCAAGGGCCCAGTTGTTTTACGAAATCGGGCTGAGACCCTTTTCAGTTATGTAATCGGGTCGAGGGCGCAGAGGTTTAAAAATCGGGCATGAGGCCCAGTTGAGTTTTATAAATATGATTTCGGGTCTGGGACCCTATGTTTCATAAACGTGATTTCGGGTGGGTCAGGCACCCTAAATGGATTGTGATGTTTTATGTGAATGTCGGGTAGGGCCCATTGGGATGTTTTGAAATGTCTTTGTAAAATTTTTTTCCATATACCATATGGATACGAGTATATGTGATGGTCTCCACCAGGTGTTTGGGACACTGAGGAAGTCACGGTGCATTGCCTGTGAGGGGTCATTATACGTTTGGGACGTCTGGGAAGTCACTGACCGTATGGTGACTCACGAGCAGGAATGCTATGATTAGACGTCTGGGACATCAGACAGCTGGGATGTCAGAGATATTGACCCGAAGAGACCCCAGGTAGCACGCGTTGCTTATTACCGTGAGATATGATGTTTGGGACGTAAAGCGCCTGGGATGCTAGGCATCTGGGATGCCGAGGATGGTTATGTGGTAAATATGGATCATTGGAATCATGAAATGGTATTTCGGCATTTGTGGATTTGTGGTTATGGATTTGGGCAGTGGCCCACTTTATTTTGGATTTATGAATTTTGGTATTCTACAGTTTTGGGCTGAGTTCCCACACTTGGTTTTGACTTACGGTTTTTGGGTTAAGGTCCTAATGGTTCATTTGAGTAAATGTCTTGATTTCTGGTTTTCAATGCATGCATAGTTTTTAGTGAAGGACATAAATATCTTTATGAGATGTGTTTTTATAAACTTATTGGTTTTCGTCCACTCACAGTTCTTAATGGTTTTAATGCCCTTTAGGTTGATCACGGATGCGGGCTGTAGCAGAGATCGAGACATCGCACTCGTACACTGATCCTGGCGCGTTCAGGGAGCCCCGTATGGGCTGAGGTACGTATTATCCCTTGTCTGACACTTCGTGTCAGACGGGAGCATGGCACATTCCACGTTAATCCCGGGGGGATTGGGATGGGTTGTGTTAATGCTTGTGACTCAGATTTACATAACCGATCTACACTTAGCTCTAGAGTCCGTGACTCGATGTTTAGGTGCGGCACTAGGCTCGGAGTAGCTGACTCGATGTCTCAGTGCAATATCCCGACACTCGTGTAGGTAGTGTCATCATGAAATCTCTGGGGAAATACATCTCTGCCGGAGTCATAGCCATCCGGGTCCTAACTGGGGAACACATTCCCGCCAGTAGCCTTCTCCAGGGAAACACATCCCTGCCAGAGTCATATTCATCCGAGTCCTCTCCGAGGAAATACATTCCTGCTGGAGACCTATCCATCATCTCATAGGATCCTTTTCGAGGAAACACATTCCTACCAAAAGCCCTCTCCAGGGAAACACATTCTTGCCGGAGTCATAGCCATCTTCTCATCCGGTCCTCTCTGAGGAAACACATTCCTGCTAGAGGCCTCTCCGAGGAAAAACATTCCTACCAGAGTCCTATCCATCATCTCGTAGAATGGTCATAATAAAAATAGTGGAATTTTTTTCATAAATTGTTGACTCTCAAATCGAAATAGTTATTTTGCACCGGGTCTTAGCCTAAAACTAGTGTCCACAAATCTCATAAAACAATGTACAGTTTCGTATCAAACGAGGTCAGAAGCTCGAATAGGGCCTTTGGCCCAAAACATAGTTTTCAAATGGACTCACTCCCAGAGTCCATTATCTTTCAACTGGGTCACCAGCCCAAACTCATTTCAATAGGGTCTCAAGTCCAATCTACCTTCTCACGAAAATTCGTAAATCATTCATTTTCAAACCATGATCAAATTCACAAAGCATCATTCAAATCACTATGCAATCATTGCATTTCAAACCATTTTATAAAACATTAAAACATATGGGCATGCATCATTTAGAAAGCAAAGTCCACTCACCATCGGTCCACGTTGCACGCTCCAAAACCTGTGCTGTAAGATATTCCGAAGCTAATCCACAGTCTCCGAGACGTCCAGACCTGTCCAAACCATACCTAAAGGTCACTAACAACTTCTATAAGTTCATATCATAGACCCTCACAAATCTCGGTACGGTTAACGTGTCCCAAACACGCTTCCCGAGGCTAAAAACCTCTAAATGACCTATCAAACGACCTCCGATCTACCTGAAACCACCACCATTGGATTTTGATAGTCGAAACTTTTCGAACATGACTAGTTTCACCTCAAGACTCACGCCCACGCGCCCTCATGCTTTAGTCTAACTTCCGGTTAACGGTCAACGGCTGACGTCATCATTACGTCATGTTAATGTCAGCGTGACAGGTCTGACACCTGCCACTTGTCACTCTCTGATTGGTCCACATGTCTAATAATTTTAGGTTTGACAGCTGCCATGTGGCACCACCCAATTGATCCACGTGTCTAGCATGCTGACTGTACCTAAAAACATGCCATATGGCATCACTTGATTGGCCACGTGGACTGATAGCTCTGAGAGATGATGACATGGGCTGCCACATCATCATTGTCAACCTTGAGACAGGTTGACCCATTTCTTTGTAACGAGTCAATTCAACCTCCGACCTAACCCGACTCGATCTCACTCATTCCTCAGTTATTTTCGACCATTTTTCTTCCTACAGGATCACAATGGTCCCAGTAACCGTTCTATGGATTCAAAATCAACTAAAAGGGTCTCAAAATTACCTTCTAAGCTTGGTAATTTAGGATGAACTTCCAACCCTATTTCCAGGCACTACCAGTAACCAAAATTCCTCCTTTTCGTCCATTTGTGTTCGACTAGTTCCTAGGAATCGATTCTACACATTAGAATCGTCCAACAAACCCTAAAACTTGAATTTCAATTTTGAACCCAAATCGGCTTACCTTTGGTTTTCCGATCACGGTGCACGGTTGTCCCAACCGTTATCTCCGTCCTCTCTGTCTCGTCTCACTCTGTCACTCTCTCTTTTACACAAACAGCAAAGGGTGAGTGAATAGGGGTGTGGGTGTAGGATTTGGGTTATGGGTTTCGGGTGAGAGGAATGAAATAGGAAGTGGGGTGCATGAATGAAGATGATGGGCAATGGATGAGTGACAGTTGTCAATTATCCATTGGGCCTGGACCAAATATATGTGCCCACTAAAGGACAAATGTCAACTTGCCTCGTAAAATGTGCCACCGTAAATAGTTCCTGAAATCGCCCGTGACCCGTAACTTTCCCGTACAATGTCCAATTTTGACGTGCGGCCTGTCTATGGACTCGTATCATCTCGATCTACGTAATGGACCTTGATCCCTATGTCATTGACCTCCTGAGTCAAAAGTAAACCTTTTACCCTCTCTAGGTTCAAAATCGTAATTTTACCCCGATCGTCAGATAATCCTCGACTAATTCTCGATTGGTCTCACTAATTCTCAATTAATTCTTAATTACTCCCGTAGATTCAGGACTGGTTGTTACAAAAATTACCTTGCTCGTATCGATATCTATGCTGGCTATCGATGACCTCGGTTATGCTGGTGGTCTTCGACAGAGAGAGAAACAAGATTACCATGAAGAAAAATTGACGGATTGAGCATGGTGTTTGTATGGTGTTAGTGATTGCAGCAACAAGAGCGTTGGACTCCTCTGAAATCAAGTTTTCCATAACTGATGGATGTATGTTAATGGCGTCGAGATTCTGATCCATTCTTGAAACCCTAGCAGAGCTCAGTCCCCTTCGATCTATTCTCGATTATGTGCATGAAGGTTGCTGGTTTGAGGTTTTGGAAATTTTTTACTGTTGCTACAGTAACTCACTTGTTTATTCACACAATGCCCTTTGCTGCTTTCTTTTTGGGGGCAAGTTTTGTTTCCCACAGATTATATATGCACAATAGATGACACTTTTTAGAAAAGTGTCCTCTTCTTACTTTCCCCTTATTATTTCCAACAATAATAAATGACAGTTTTTTTTAAAAAAAAAACTGTTGTCTTTTTGCTATTATAGATGACCGTTTATTCTAAAACTATCGTCTCTCGGAATTAGATGACAATTTTAATCTAAACTGTCAATTGATTAGTGCCACTTATAACTAAAAATGGCATAGTGTAAAATTGTTTCATTAATCTATTTATTTACACGTTTAACAATATTTATTTTACATAATTACCGAGCATGCTTGATTTCCTATGTGGAAGTTAACTATGGTGGATTGAATGATATACATATTTTATGTTATATGCTCAGACATGCTAGGTAGGTGATGCACTATATGACCCTTGATATGTGATATATTTGATGTGCCCCAAGGTGGAACGTAGTATGCGCTATGATGTGTTAATGTACACCCGAGTATGCATGGTTGAATTATAAATTGCATTGCATGGTTATTTGGTATTCTTGGTATTCGTGCATATCGAGTCCCGAGACATTGTTAAGTTAGTACCTTTGAACAATTTAGGAGTCGCATGTGTCTTCCCGAGCTATAGGGGACATGAGGTGACTGTGCTTGGCACCCAGTTTTCACGTGGATGAGGTACTCTAGCAAAGATACTTAGCCTGGCATAAGCGTATGCCTCGAGCGACTCCTGCATAATTATTCATACTTCGGGGTCGTTTGTAATGATATTTTGATTCATGATTATTTTATTATTATTTCTCGTGAAACGTGCAAAAGTCCAAATTTACTACTTTGTCTTTTTGAGGAAAAACAAGGGGTTAAACATAATACGCTAAAATTAAGCATTAAAGTAAACACAAAGTCACACTCAACACTTAATAAAAATATATGTAAATTAAACCTTTTTTTTGTAGATTGTAGTATTGATAATTAAGGATCGTTCTTAGCGGGGATTAAGGGTACCTAAGCATGATTATCGTTTGATTAATTAATTAGGGGGTAGTTGATTGTTTCTGTTATCCTACGTGATTAATTAATCTAAACTAACCTAATCTATTATTTACATGGTCAACTCATCTTTAAACCTAACTCATTCATAAATTATGCGAATTCCAAAACCTACGAAATTCCATAACCTTAGTTCTACGAAAAATAAGCATATTATCTCAAATACGTTCTCGGGAACTGCCCTATACACTTTCAATGATCTAGACTCGGAAACTGCCCTATATCTAATCAAGCATTAAGCACAACATACAAGTAAAACAAAAACTAAGATATTGAAACACATGAAAGGTTATTAAAATTCATATAAGATATAAAATCATAATTACATTAAAGATCAATCCAACAAAACGATCATTCAATAACAAAAGACAGTCACAGGGTAAAGAGGTCGTGTTACACTTTTTCTCTTCGTGAACTGCCCTATGTATGCTAAGTGGTCGACACTCCTTTGTGAGACACTCGAGAACTGCCCTATATATCACAGATGAAGGTGTTTATGATAGAGTATGGTGTGATTGGATTTTACTAAGGAAATCTTGAATTGATGAAAATGGAAATTTGGTTAAGTAGAGTTTTAGTACAAAAATGGGCGACCCTTACAAATAACTTAAGTCTCTCTATTTATAGGAGAAAATTAATCCTCAAATAAATAGGAGTTCACAATTTCAATCCTAAAAGAAAAATGATTAAACTAATTAAATTAAAGTCCTAAAGGATAAAGGTATAAGAAAAATAATTAAAAAGGTTTCCTAAATAAAAAGGAAACAAATCCAAACTTGAAATGGACAATTTTCTTCAAAAAGGAAGGAAAAATGTTGCTGGAATTGAACAGAAGTCGATTTGGTGGTAGTCCACCAAAATTGGGGTTGGAAATCGGTGGTCAACGTGTGGTCAATGCAGGTGAGGAAGCTGGAGGGGCATTCGGCATACGCTGGCCGAAGTGAGGGAAGGAGAATTGGTGCACGCGCACCAAGCTTAGTGTTATCTCCATCAGTACACGCACGCCGAGCTTCGGCTTAGGAATTGGTAGGCGCCTGCCAAATAAGATTTTGGGCTAGTTAAATGGGTTCGGTAGCCCCCTACCGAATTCCTGAGTCGTTTTTGGTGGCCTCTTTTCATTCAATCATAACTTCTTCAATATAACTTCGATTGAGGTGATTCTTTCACCTAAATTCTCATAATTCCGAGCTTTATCCAATTCTGCACATTTCTCACAAAATATATTATTTTCTCTAATTTTTTGGTATTTAAACATTAAAAGATAAGTATAAAGGATATAAAACTATGCTTAATTCAAGACTTATCAAATCCCCCCACACTTAGACTTTGCTAGTCCCTAACAAATACCAAATCAAACAAAGGCATTGAAGCTCAAAATTTCTTTCTCTTTGTTTTTCGAAAAATCAAAAACTACTAAACCCTTAATCATTTGTCTCAAAGTGTATGGGCATAAGTATGGCATCAAAGACTACACTAAGAAGGTATATAGCATATGGAATTCAAAAGTTAATACATCATAACAAAATGCCTTGATAAGTATGACAATGATTAAACTTGATGAAATGTATCTCAACATGAATAAAATAAGTATGAATCGACTCACAAGGATATGCACTGCTGAGTCATCGAAAACACTCGGGCCTGAGATCCCAACGCTCTACCACGTCCCCTCGAACTACTCGTGGCAGTGCCACCTCCTCTAGTGCCCGCTGTCCCTGACGTTGTACTCTGTCCACGCTCCGCTGCTCCTCAACCTACACCACCTTCCTGTGGAAACTGTGGACACTCACGTCGAAAATGACCTCGCTCCCCACAATAGAAACACACATTCCAACCTGGTCCACTGCTCGGTCTCCCTGTAGACGCTACAGACGTCACACTCTCTTGCGGAGTCGGCTGTGCTCGGTAACCACGGAATCCTGAACTCTGGAAACTACCAGGCCTACCGAAACGATCATCGCCCGTCGACGATGCTCCACCGAAGTTACCCCTTTTAGGTGTTCGCTGGCTTGAAGCTCCAGAAAAAGATGGCTCCCGGCGTCGCACCGGCAAACTCGCCTCAACTCGAACTGCAGAGTCCGACAAGTCTCGAAGGGTAGCAAACGATCCAGCCGTCACTATGGCTCGAATCTCGCCTCGCAGGCCCAACTCAAACCTACGACACTTCTCAGCTTCAGTGGCCACAAAAACAGGAGCAAACCGAGACAACATCTGGAATTTCTGTTCATACTCAGCTACTATCATATTCCCTTGTTGAAGCTGCAGAAACTCCGCCTCCTTGGCATCCTGGAAAGAACGAGGATAATACTGCTCCAGGAACCGTTCCCTGAACGTCTCCCAAGTCACACTATGGACATCCCAACCGGACAACTCGAGGGTATACCACCACTCATACGCCGCACCATCCAGTAAAAACGTAGCTAACAGCACTCGCTCCTCTGGCGGGCAATGCATCACCGCAAAGATCCTCTCAAGTCTGGTAATCCACCTCTGGGCTTCCTCAGGATCAGCCCCACCACTAAACGTAGTAGCCCCGAGCCGCTGGGCTCGCTCAATCGTAGCACTCTCGGTCTCTCTTGCTACTTCGTCTTCAGGTCGTGGAGAGGGTCTACGTCTCGGAGGCATCGTCAACCGCACGCCGAAAGAGGCATAGAAGCAGTCAAACAACTGAAACACAACTTCACAAACAAAACAAACCCGACAGACTCGTCAACCTATGCTCTGATACCAATTGTCAGGACCCACCCCGGTTTCACCTCGAAACCCGAGGTAAATCCTGCTCCCATCTGACACCCCGACAGTACCCAGTCAGACGCAGAAGAAAGTACTCAATAAAATACCCGAAGTTAACGTTTACAGAGCATAGTACAACACATAAAAACCGACTATATTTACACGCACGCGGAAGAAATGTAAACACTCTGGGAACCCTCACGAAAAGTCTCTGCCTCAGACGCTGCCTCGACGTCAAGACCCCGCGCTATCTCCACAACCTGGAGGGCAATTTAAAACAGAAGATGTGAGTGGACCGAAAAATAAAAGTTCTAAAACCATTTACCCGAAAACCGAATTTAACCCTCCGTTTTGAAACCACATGCATAACCCAGTTATGAAAACAGTTAGAAATCGATCATCATAAAACATCATAAGAAACAAAAACACTATAAAACAGTTATAGAAATCATAGCATATGAATCATAAAACCGTACCAGGAACCATGAACATGAAATTATCATTTTCCCGATCAAACCTGCTGGACCTATCCGAGTCTTTAAACTCCCGAGTCTTTAAAATCAAAGGCCTACGGGGTAAAAATCAATATATCCGAATCTTTAAACTCCCGAGTCTTTAAACTCAATCCGGGCCCGTCCCCCGTCAAATCAATATCCGGGTCTTTAAACCCAATAACCAGATCCAGCAAATCCAATCCCAAAACCGTTTGAAAACCACTTGAAATCCATATCCAAACTCGAATCCGAAATCCCCGGTCTGAAGCCCTTCCGGCGTTCAGAACCGTCATTCCGAACCCAAATCCGGAATCCACTTTTCAACCTTTAACCAAAGTCCAATTGTCAATTTCGATTTCAAAACCAACCCTTCCTCAAAATCATGTTCCAAAATCCACTTAAAATCATTAGAAATCATTGAACGTTTGAAATCTCAAAAACCATAGCTTTATTTCCCCAAAATCACCCTTTTTTCCGTAAAATGTGCAAAATACGTTATTTCTCGAAAACGTACAACCATGTAGGAATCATCATAAATCCAACATTAATGTAATCATATATAGATATGTATAAAACATTTATAGAAAAACAGTTATGCATGTTCGAGATTAGAGAAGGGGTCCACTCACAATACTGAGCCCTACTCGCGTCCTGAACGTCCTGCACGTTCCTCGGCTTCCTCGGGAAATCCCGATCCTGTCAACAACCACCAAATTACATCACTAACACGTCCACGAGTAATCACCTAAATTCCCTCAAAAATCCCCGGGTTCTAAACGTAACGAACCAGAACCCTAAACCGTCACCCTCGCGGAACTAACCTCAAACGACGTCCGCTTAACCCGAAACCACTTCCATTGAACTCAACACAATTCCTGGACCAAAAACCATGTTGACCGTTTTCCCCATCGCCGCCGCACGCGGCCCCACGCGCCGCCCAAAGTGGCTGCGCGTGGCCCTCACTTGCCTGCTACAGTGCATCGGCTACCTCGAGCAGACCCGGTTCGCAACAGTAGCCTGCAACTCGGACCGGCGAGACCTGTTCTCCGCCGTCCGGCCACCACTCTTCTTCCTTCCTTCACCAGTCTCCTCGTCCCGGCCTACCCTATCGATTCCTCAACTCCTCTAACCTCGACACAGTCCCATCATCGTCGATTCTAGCTCGAAAGAAAACTCACACACGGCTCTGTTTTCCTTCCCGACCACCCAGGTAACCTCCCTTCACGGTAGCCATCCTAAACCCTTCCTAGGACCTTACTGAACCTAACCCAACTCTCCTAGACCTTCGACTCTCGCCCAAACACCACGACTCGCCGTTTGAAACTCACGGCAAAACAGAGCATACAGAGGCCCTCTGTCGTGCCATCCACCACCGTGCACCTCCCGTCATGACAGAACAACCAATAGAATCCCAGACCTCCACTGAGTCCCCTAGACCTGCCTATGAACTTCGATTCGACCTCTAGACTCACGACTCTCGATTTGAACTCGACGGCTAAACAGAGCAAACAGAAGAGGATGAGAAATTACCTGTCCTCTGATCGCCGTCGCGAGCTCAGCCGTGAGGCAGTAGCTCCTCCTGTCCACCTCCAGCCCCTGGACACCTCCTCTGGCCTTGCTTGATCGATCACAGCCACAACACCACCGACAAACACTCACGTCTCCCCTGTGCACTCTGGATTTTCCCGTGGCCCTCACTCCTTTCACACACACGGCCAACACTTCCAAACCTCCTCCCTGTAACCTTCCCACTTCTCTGATCACCCTCGCACATTCACACACTCACCAGCACCCATGAGCAACCCTCAATCCTCTCAATTCTCTCCCTCTGTTTCTCTCTGTGTCGAAGAACACTCACACAGGCACTGCACGGTTGCACCCCAATTATTGGAACCGTGCACACACGCAAGAACTCCTCAGAACCCACTACACTCTTGCTACATGCCACCATCCTGCCCAAGCCCTCACCATCTGGCCCAATCTCAGCCATCCACTTGCCCTCTCTGTGCACAAATCCCCAGATAACCAAAAGACCAAATTACCCTTCTTTTTAACTCTAATTTACGGTTATGCCACTGACTTCCTAGACCCGTAACTCCCACATCGTACATCCGATGAATACGTGCCGCCTGTCATCGAACTCAGGACGACAAGAGCTATCTAACGGTCCTAGGTCACCATACCAAAACCCGCTCGTACAAAAAGTCAACTTTTCCCCCTTACTTTAGCCAAATTACGGTTATGTCCCCAACCTTCCGAGCATCATAACTTCATCCTCGGATGTCGGAATCGGGCATGCCACCTGTCTACGGATTCGTGACGTCCTAACCTACGTCCTGGTCACCAGTCAAAATCCATCCGACCACCCGAACTAAAAGTCAACATTTTGCCCTAACTAGGGGCAAAATCGTCATTCTCGGCTAATGACCTTATCGAGACCGACTAACCACCGATTAGCCTCACTAAGCCCACCTTAAACACACTACTAATCCCGACTCTCGGGACGGGTTGTTACATTAGGCCTTAATCTTCATTCACAACATCTTTTGAACTTGTAATTAGGGCAAGGGGCCGATATTCTTCATTGTAGGCCTCCAATCTTCATTGTTCCAAATCACAAGCGTAGGGGACTTAGCTCAAAACTCAATTTTAGTACCTCATAGAACTTTTGTTCTTGATTTTATTTTCTTTTTCATAAATTTTTTTCTTTTCTCTTTTTTTTTTCTTTTTCTTTTGAGAGGTAATGCAATGAATAACAACATAGTTTGAGCAAGTCATTTCCTACACATACATATAAGTCTTCATTCATCAAATCACTTTATGTTCTTTTTTTTTTCTTTTTCTTTTGAGAGGTAATTCCATCTTTATGTTCTTCAACCAAGTCCAAGGAACAAGGGTAAATGATGTCTTATACTAAGCTTATATGAAGAATTGTTTAGGGTGATGAAAGAAAGGCTTAATGTAGGCTCAAAGTGAGTAAACTAGGGGGATCACACTTGTGTGATCAAATACGGCTCGAATATTTGGATAAGTGGTGTGAACCCTATTTCCTTAATCATGTCCAAAATCATAGAGTTTATTGACTTAAAAGCTTTGAAAATGACATAGAATAAGTTCTAGTATTCTAGAGTTCATTAAAAGTTATGACAAGCAGTTATGATAAGCAGTTATGAGGCATATGTATATCAATTTAAACAAAAAACTACTATGAATCACTCAACAAAGAAGTATATAAGGATCTAAAGCTTACATAGGGTTCATATGATTCATACAAATCTTAATATGCTCGTTCTGTACCAGTTTGACATGCAGCATCCACTACAAGTCATAAACATTCAATCATAAAGCATTAACAATGAATTCAAGTTGTAGTGATCATCTTTTAGCCATGTTGTCTTCATTCAACCGTCATTTTTATCATCAACAGGTTAAAAGGCATCCTAAAACTTTGTTTTTTTTAAGATACTAAATTAAACAAAAAGACTCGAGACTAAAGACTAAAACACAGAAAATTTTTCTTTTGGGTTTGTGTTGTTTTTTTATTTTTTTTTTCTAATTGAAATAAGACTCAATAAAGTTGTAAACCCCTCCCCCACACTTAAATCTGACATTGTCCTCAATGTATGAAAGTGAAAGCATAGAATCTAAGTAAGGAGAATTGATTTACGAAAATAAAGCAATAAAGACATAAAGTAACTAATAGTAAAGAGAGTGAAGGGTTTAAGAAAGAAAATCTCCGTTTGATGGCTCCTCCACTTCTCCGTCATTGGGTTGCCTCCCAAGAAGCGCTTGAAGTTTTAACGTCTATTCAGTCTAGACCTGATGCTTCAGTTATTCTTCAATTTGAATATCGGGTTTTCGGAGATGCATCTTCTCCACTAGTAGTTCCAGCAAAACTTGCATTTTCAAATACATAGTTCTTCGGATTAGGAGTGATTGGAGATGGCAACTTCCCGGTGTCTTTGATTTGGCCCATAAAATCTACGATTTGGCCAATTTCCTTCTTCATCTCTGAGATGTCACGCCCATGCATATTCAATGTCGCCTTGTTTTTCTTTTGTCTGTCAATAAGGAATTGAGTTGAAGTGGATAGTTTTGCAAACATCTTATCATAATTCGGGTTAGAGAATTGATGAACCGGAGGAGCCTATTGCATACGCATAGGTTGATGAGGCAGCGTCAGTCTTGGCATGAATTGTTATTGTGAATACACTTGTTGGTGTTGAGCTAGAGGGTTCAAACATCCTTCATTGTTGCTCCACTTGAATCCCGGATGATCACGGTTGCCTTGCCATAGTTGGTAAAGTTATTGAACCGTTGGTTCCCTTGATATCCGCCTAAGACATTGGCTTGTTCCATTCCCTCATTGCGATTCATGATTTGCGGACAATGATCATTAGGGTGTCAACTTAATTAGTATATGCCACATATAGGTCCCTTAGGTTGCATAGCCCTTTTGGCTTCTAATTCCAAAACTTGTTCAAGCATAGATTGGTGCTTTTCAATATTTTCATCCGAGGTTCCCTTAGAATTAAGTGCACTTACCCCTTTCTTGCGAGACATGTCGTATTGAGCATCATTGGTGGCCCTACCCTCGAGTAATTGTTTTTCTGCAACCTCATCTAAGTTCATAAATGCCCCATGTGAAGCTGCATCAAGAAGGTCTCAGTCCATGGGTTTGAGACCATCATAAAAGTAGTTCATTAGGTTAGTCTCCAAGAAACCATGTGAAGGAAAGGTAGAACAAAGGACCTTGAAACGATCGTAGTATGAACCAAAGGTTTCATCTAGTGCTTGGGTAATGGATGTGATCTCTCGCCTCTTTGAAGTAATCATAGAAGTGGGAAAGTACTTAGCCTAAAACAAGTTCGCAAGTTGTTTCCAAGTAGTGATATGATTGGCGAGCAAGTCCATGAGCCAGGATTAGGCCCTATCCGCCAAAGAAAAGGGAAAGTCCTTAAGTTGCAAAAGTTCATCATCAACATCACTTGGTTTCATGCTATTGCACACAAATTGGAAAGTTCGAAGGTGTTTATTCGGATCCTCATTGGGTAACCCATAATAGGTTGGGAGTCGATGAAGGAAACCACTCTTAAGCTCAATGTCTGTTTTGTTTTCCTTGGGTAGAGGAAAAACAATGTAGGAGGGTCCTATGCTCCACTCAGTTGAGCAAGTACATTGACGAAGAGACATACATTCGTTGTTGGCCATCTCAGTTTCGGGTTCAAGTTGATGTTTAGGGGAATAAGATGACTTAAATTCGTAGCCTTCCTCAAAAGTAGGTTCCAAGATGGGTTCTAAGGTTGAAGTCTCAAACTTTGCTTCCCTTAACTCACCCCCTAGTGTAGGTTGTGTATCGGAACTAGAAAAGCATGGAGATCTACGAGTTGGAATTACTAGCTTTGGCTTGGTCATGCATAGGAACCTGAGATGCAATAAACATACAATGTGAGAGTCATATCCTAATCGCGACAATAGATAAGAGAAATGGTCAAGCGAGATAGGTAGTCATGAAATGTACAGAACAAAAAATACGCAAACAACATTGTATGTATAAAGAACAGGTTATAGGTAAGTAAGTAAAGAAGTTAAAGAGTATAACCAAGAATATGCAAGGTAGATCATGACAATAATATGCAAAAATACAAGTTCAAAACGTCCAAAGTAATGCAACACATAAAAGTCTACATGAAGAATGGTGTGAATAGGAGGGAAATCGTTAGAACTTGCATAAGACATAAGAGTTACATGACAGTGCATGAAAAGAATGGAATGCACCTTTGATCTCACTTCCCTAGATTCACTTAGTCGTAGGGGACCCGGTGATGAAATCCGAGCATCATGAAACCGCAAGGAGGGTATGGAATCTACCAATGCAATAAATAGTCTTAGAGTGACATGAATAACTTTCCCACTTCGCTTCTCATAGTACTTTCTTGGGCTTATGGCCCACGCGTACTGATAAACATATTTCAATCCCCTCCACCATTCAACATCAATCATGGCCAGTTGGGATAGATGTAACGCAGAAAGTAAGGACTAATTTTGAGAACACCCAGAGGCTAACGTGGCCAGGGTATGTACTCCATTAGAGTCCTCTTTCTTAGTGCCCCACTTGTCACCAGTCATAACCCTCCTAGACACCATAACCAACCGATGGAAGTTTTCAAAATAGAGGTTTACCAAACTCAATTGGTTACAACCTCCACCCCACCTCATGTCCATATATTCGAGCATACAGTGCGTGGTGATGAAATACACACATCACGAAGGGTTAAGAAGAAAGTAAACAAAGGGGGCACTACATGTTCCCGAAAGTAAGTTTTTGAAGAAAAAGGTTTTGGAATGCATGCAACTCTAAAACATTTAATAGGATTTATTTTTTTATTTTATTTTCAGATACTCTTTTTTTTTAATTTTTTTTAAATAAATATTTACAATGAAAATGTTTCTAACAAAAAGTATTACAATTTATATACAAGTATGGAAATATGTACAAATATAATATTTACATTATGAACATATAGACATAAATAAAATCATAAAAGAGATTATTTCAACCCCGAAAATGGCACCAAAAATTGATACGTTAAAACTAAGCATTAAAGGTAAACTCATCTTTAAACCTAACTTATTCATAAATTATGCCAATTCCAAAACTTACGAAATTCCATACCATTAGTTCTACGAAAAATAAGCATATTATCTCAAGTACGTGCTCGGGAACTGCCCTATACACTTTCAATGATCTAGACTCGGGAACTGCCCTATATCTAATCAAGTATTAAGCACAACATACAGGTAAAACAAAAACCAAGATATTGAAACACATGAAAAATTATTAAAATTCATATAAGATATAAAACCATAATTATATTAAAGATCAATCCAAAAAACAATCATTCAATAACAAAAGACAGTCACAGAGTAAAAAGGTCGTGTTACACTTTTTCTCTTCGGGAACTGCCCTATGGATGTTAAGTGGTCGACAGTCCTTGGTGAGACACTTGGGAATTGCCCTATATGTAACAGATGAAGGTGTTTATGATGGAGTATGGTATGATTGGATTTTGCTAAGAAAATCTCGAATTGATGAAAAGGGAAATTTGGTTAAGTAGAGCTTTGGTACAAAAATAGACGATCCTTACAAATAACCTAAGCATCTCTATTTATAGGAGGATAGAAAATTAATTCTCAAATAAATAGGAGTTCACAATTTCAATCCTAAAATAAAAATGATTAAACTAATTAAATTAAAGTCCTAAAGGATAAAGGTAATAAAAAAGAATAATTAAAAAGGTTTCCGAAATAAAAAGGAAACAAATCCAAGTTTGAAATAGACAATTTTCTTCAAAAAAGAAGGAAAAATGTTGCTTGAATTGAGCAGGAGTCGATTTGGTGACAGCCCGCCAAAATTGGGGCTGGAAATCGGTGGTCAACGCGTGGTCAACGTACGCAAGGAAGCTGGAGGGGTGTTCGACAGGCACTGGCCGAAGTGAGGGAAGGAGAGTCGGTGCACGCGCGCCGAGCTTGGTGCTATCTCCATCGGTACACACGTGCCAAGCATAGAGTTAGGAATCAGTAAGCGCCTACCGAATAAGATTTTGAGCTGGTTAAATGGGTTCGGTAGCCCCCTACCGAATTCCTGAGTGGTTTTTGGTGGCCACCTTTCGTTCAATCATAACTTCATCAATATAACTCCGATTGAGGTGATTCTTTCGCCTAAATTCTCATAATTTCGATTTTTATCCAATTCTGTACATTTCTCACAAAATCTATTATTTTTTATAATTTTTTGGTATTTAAACATTAAAAGATAAGTATAAAGGATATAAAATGATGCTTAATTCAAGTATTATCAAAACTTCTTTTACTATGAAAGGTTTTACACAGAAATAAGCTATTGGGTCCACTCGTGCTTTGTTTTTGAACCCCTCAGGTACCGGTGGTGTGCACACAGTTCAAGGAGGCTTAGTAGCTGCTCTAACATCAGTTCCCAAGTCTTGGAGTGTTGTGACGACAATCTGGTACTTCAGGTGGTAAGGTGTAACGACATAATCATTAAATTTTGACCTCGCTCTATGCTTCTGTTGTCGGGTGAAATGTAATCGGTTTCCACTGATTATGTTTCACTCGACTCATAAAACAACATCATTTTATATCGTTGGCTTTCGTCATCTGGACGTCACCATTCAAATGTTGGCTAGCACGCCTCGACCTACGTGCCGTAAGTGGACTTCCGGAGCCGGGATGTGTCAAAAAGTCTCAATAATAATAAATGCTCCTCATAAAAATGAATTCTTATTATTATTAATCAATTATTAAATAATATCTTTTATCAAAAAGAATGATTTATTAGTTACAAATTCAATTGACTAATCAGAACGTTCCGTGACTCTCAAGGTTTTCTTATAAATAGCGGAACTCATTCGACTTTCAAGGTAATTCTAAACTCTTTTTGAATTCTCTCTCTCAAAGCCAACTTAAGCATCAGAGCGTTCTTGATTGAAAAATCCCCCGGAGCTTCAACCTTTAACCTTTCAGCTTCTTGCTTGCCATTTGTAAGGATTAAGAAGACTTTTTTAAGGACGAACAATTTCTACTCCAACAATTGGTGCTTTCATTGAGAGCGAATTGAGAAATACTTAAGAAGCGCTTTCCAATTCATAAATTGTGTTCATCGTTCATCGTTCATCGAATTTAATCGTCGTTCTTGAACTTCGCTCGTCGTTCTTTATAAACTTCTTTTGTCGTTCATTGACTTGATTAGTCGTTCTTGAACTTCGTTCAACACTCTTCAAACTTCGCTCATCGTCCATCGAATTTATTCGTCGTTCTTGAACTTTGTTCATCATTCAGTTTGTTCATTGATCATGGCAAGGACAAGACAATCCTCTTGTTCATCCGAAGCTTATGTTTTCATCTCTACAACATAGACTCAGAGTAGAGCACACATTGGAAACTAGAACCAATAACTAGATCATCACTGCTGGGTAACAATACAAGCACCTGCCGGGACACAAGGACCAACTCCTTCTAATAGCTACAGAACTTCACCGATATGCACAATCATCGCCGAATTAGAATTACTAGGAAATACTTCCAAGAAAAAGAAAAAGAAGATCCATCATGCCTTGGTTGTAGCTCAGGTATCCCATGTCATCACCCTAGGGTGGCCAAGGACCTTGTCGTTGGTTTCTTTTTGAAAGACTAGGTAGGACATGATTGGCTAGACGATGATGCCCACGTAGTGTCCATCCATCCATCTAGATCGCACATTCCCAAGATGATTAAATCCATGTCGATGAAGGAAGCGTAGCAAATATGTTCATTCTCCATGGATCAACAAGCATCTCCGTTGGAACACTCCAGTTAGATGTCCATTCTCCACCACATCAAGCATTTATCAAAAAATCTGATCCCCGATCCCCCAGATAAGGTATTAGAGAGAGAAATGCATATTAGACTATGACTCGACGGTGTTTCACTGAAGGGTTGAAAGAGATTAAGGAGACAATGTTTACTCCTCATGTTAAAGCTACCACTAGGGGTAATCCTTTTGCTTCACCTTCTAAATAGATACCAACTACATGTCAACGGAATTGATCTTGCCATTCCTTGCAGGAGATGGATTGACCATCACATTCTTGGTCCCTACATGCACCCTCTTCGGCTTATTGGTCTTGTTGGCCTCCAACAGACGCTGCATCCTTTTAGACGCCCTTGGATCGACGATCAAAGTCCCTTTGAACTGAGCACCCCCTCCCCCCGACTGGCATTCGGTGCCTTCTTCCTCTTCTTTCCAATCGACCCCTATGAAGGAGGAGTCACAGTTGGCTCAGACTCTCGGTCCTGCTCATTCAGGTCAGACATTGCTTTGCTGCTTGCTTCCAACACTTCCCTGGTTGCTTGATCAATGTGCCCCTTAGCATCTTTAGGAATATCTTTCAACAAAAACAAAGAAATCAGCATATCGACCAAGGTCATCAATCAAAATATCACATTAAAAATAGGCCCTTACCTACGCTTGGAATGAGGCCGACCTCAAACAACATCTGCAGCACTCGAAGTATGTGCCGATGATGCTAAGTTGGTATGAGCTTCTTCCTTGCCTACTCATAGACCACCCTCTTCCGGTCTGAGGTCCCCACCTTCTGAAGAGCACATGCATACACAACTAGGTCAGACAAAATCAAATTGACTGAAATAAACTAAAACACAAAAATAATACAACTGTTGCAAAGATCGACCCTTATCAGCCAGGTCCTAGAACTCAGACGGGATGCCCTCTCCTCCCCCATCTCCACCGACAAAGATAAATTTCGTCTAGTATGTTTTCTAGGATGACGCTAGATTGAAGATAAACCCCCCTCGGGCCATTTTGTCCCTACACCGAGCGTGCACCCAGCCTCGACTCTACTGTTGCTGATCGAACTCATACGGGTACACCACCTGGCCATACGTCGGTGATTTTTTCCCTACCTTCGCAAATGCAGCACATAGACTAATCAGTATGATCCACACGTTTGGATTGAGCTGATCGAGGACTACCCCCAATTTATGAACCATAAAAGGGGAACCTCAGCCTATGCTTGTACAGCTCGAGGTAAAAAAGGGCATACCTAGAATAAGATTGACTGGTACCTCAGTGGGACTAACCACCCTCAACCCTACGTCATCCAAGATTTTCCAGGCTAACCGGAACTGACCGAGCCGCATATCTAGTGACCTCTGACTTGCCCTGCCAACACCGACTGGCTTACACACCCTTTGGCAGACCGTGACACTACCAGGTCAGAACACACCCGCCACTAGCGAAGGCACACCAGTTAGTATCCACCTGATCCACCGACCGGTCCAGCTCCCTTCCTTACAACTGGACATGTCTATCGGTGTACTCTCTTACCTGAGGGACTTGGGGGACTAGAGGTATATCCCCTACACTTAGTCTAGGATAGTTTACAAATCCCAAACTAAGAAATTCCACCTCGGTCAAGAACTTGAGGGACTTTTGTTGATACCATATTCACACAGACTCATTTGGGCCTAATGCCTCTAGCCTTAAACACACTTATGAAGGTTAAGGGGCCTAAGCCCACACTAATAAACAAACCCTAGTAGAGCTGACCAGCACCCTCTTTCCATTCTTGGAACACATGACAACCTCATAATTAGTGCACAATCTCCTACATTGGTAAAAGATATTTATTATCACCCTCACACCCATAAAAAAAATAGGTCATTTTCCCAATAAAAGTAACTAAGCATTTACTATTCACATTTACTTACAAATTGATATTCATCACTTACTCCTTATACACACAAACACACACTGACTAGGGCTTCGGAGTACTCTTAGGTTGGTACCACACAAATGCCTACCTCTAGCTGACGGCCAGTTACCCTCTTTTGACAAGTCAGACTAAAGGACGCTTGGTTGATTAGGATTCACTTTTAAGTTGGCACATTTTGTGCGTCAATATATAAAAACATGACATTAATTTTTATAAATATTTTTTTTCCTTCTCATCCAATTTTGATTTTTCATTTTAATTGTATTTATTTAAAATATTTTTATTTTATACATATTTATTTAATAAAATATATTATTAATTTTTTTTTAATATTAAGATTTTGCCTGAAAAATATGCACTTTCGTTGGGCAAAGTAAGACAATTTGGTGGTCACTTGCCGAATTTTTGTCACTAATTTCCTCGGCGAAACCCGCTGGTCTGACAAAAGTTGTTGACTTTTCTGAAATGCTCGACGAATCTTAGGCAATGAAAAGATTCGTCGAGAAAATTAAACTTTCCGGATGAATTCACTGTTTTTGTTGGCTAAATCATGCCCAACAGTTGTTTCCTGACAAACTTTGCCAACAGAGGTTTATTGGAATTTATTTTGTCCGACGAATGTTGACTTTAGCTCGATGAATTTGTTTCATTGGGTAAGCCTGCTTATCCTGTAGTGTAATTGACACAAATGAAAGTGGTGATAAGAAGTTATTCCCGAAGGATTATTTGGTTGGAAATAAGTGATCAATGTTTTGATCCCACAAGCCATGTTAATATATATGTGCTTAATTAATTGTCTATCCCTTTCATCG
This sequence comes from Prinsepia uniflora, assembly GCA_032719365.1. NCBI lineage: Eukaryota > Viridiplantae > Streptophyta > Magnoliopsida > Rosales > Rosaceae > Prinsepia > Prinsepia uniflora. The sequence continues at coordinate 22,818,568 of CM064862.1, forward strand.
TGTAGAATCAGGAGCAATTGGTCATACAAAAATGGTACAAAGATATAAACTACTTAAAAGCGAAGCAAACCTTTTGGACACATTTTAATACATAGCAAGTAGCTAGTACAGAGATTAAACCCTAATCACAAGTGCAAAGCATGCTTGCTAGGTAGAGAGTTGGGGACTACTACAAGCAATATATAACATGCCTTTATTATTATCACACAAAAGCTTTTCACACAAACTACTAGTAGGTTAATAGCATTACACCCACAAACAAGTGACAAGTGACAAGGCCAAGGACCTCGATCATCAACTAATTCCTTGTCTCAGTCTCATCATCGGAGCCAGGTCCTCCTGGTCTATCGTAGTGGCCGCCCATGCCTTTGCCTCCGTGTCCGCAGGATGCGTGGTAACGCTCCCCACGTTCACCGCATCCACTACCTTTCCCTCCTCCGTTGTAACGTTCGTGGCTACCACCCTCCTCTCCACGGTGGTTGTGTGGACCATGCTCTCCATGACGCTCGTGGCTGCCACCACTCCCTCCACGGTTGTTTGAGCCATGCTCACCACCTACTTTGCAGTTACGTTGATGTGGATCGTTGCAGGGGTGCCGTTTGCCTACGTGGCCGCTACCACCCTTGCAGTAAAGCGAATATGGATGGCATTTGGGTACGTGGCTGCTATCACCCTCATTCCGTTTGTCATGAGGATCTTTATTGTAAATGCTATCATTCTCTAGAAAAAAATTAAAGAAAGTTAATTAAAACGTCTACATTATTATTTTAAGAAATAACTATAATACTTAAATAATATGAGATTTAGATATTAATTTTGTGTAAAATTAGATATAAATTTTAGTATTTTTTAATTTTTTTATATAATGATATTAACAAAAGAATATTAATTATAATACCTTTGATATCGATCTCGACATTCACCTAAATCGAATCCGATACTATGCATAACATCATGTATATGACTTTACATATAAATGAAATGAAGTACATATACTAATATATACAGTACACGATATATTACTTCCATGTTCTCTTCTGCACCTTGGAATATTATATGGTATATATATACGAGTGAGAAAGAAAACAGGTAGGGAAGTGACTTTCTCACTCTGGCTATTTTTTTTTTTTAATCTTTGTGCACTTTTCTGCCTATTAATTTGAGTTTTATTTACTCAATATGATAATTAAAAAGAATGAAAATTAAGGTGCATGATAAAGATGACATGAAATGTGAAAATCACTTGCTATGAATGTTTTAGTTAAGAAAAAAGAAGAAGCTCACTTTCAACTTGATTAGCAGTTTCAGTTAGCTCACGAGCTGAGACCTCAGAGAATATTAGGATGACAAGAGTAAACACCAGGGCAAGCAGAAAAAGAAAAGTCTTAGAGGATGCCATATTTTCCTTTGCAACACGATAATGATCAGGTGAGGACTGAGGACAAAGGTTGTTGGGTGAAGATAATGTGGCTTGCTGGCCTCTCCCCTATTTATAGAACTTTAAGATAGAGATCCAGGAGGGATATAATGGGCAAGAGATTTGGGTTGCTAGAAAATGATTTTTATTGAAAGCACTTTTTAAATAAGGGTTATTTTATTGCCACCCTCCCTTTAAATTAATTTATTCTCTGAAATTCCAACTTTGCATCTATATATGTGTTAAAATCACCCCCTAAATCTCGATTAGACCGAACGATAGCTTACTATTTACTGTTTGTAGAGATCTATGAGACTTTTGAGAGTATGGACGAATTCTACTTCAACAAGTATAAGTACTAATTGAGAGTGAAAAGGAAAATTACAAATCAATTGGTTATCAAATAGCCCCTAATTAGATAAATTCAAGAGTGCTTTATAAGTGTTTCTCTATGAAGAAACTAAAATATAAGTACTTCATATAAGATGCTTATTTGTTTCAATCTAAGATTGTATGCTGCGAACCACATGGATCAAAACAACATCCCTCATCTAAAATCGGCTTTAGGCATTTTAAAAATCACTTTCAAACATTCGTGAAGAATTAGTTGAGGGTTCTCTGATTTGGCCTTTAGTAGCAAATCCAAGAAGGGATAAGAAGAGTCACTTGACCCTCCCTTGGCCTGAAATTTTTTTATTGGATCACTAGGTTAACCCCTACCTACATCCCAATTTTATCCTTCGGTGTCCTAATCTTTTACTCGAGAAAAAAGTTGGAGATCTGTACAAAGAAAACTCCAGAACCCCCACCACTGACCTTACATATTGATCCCTTTTTTATATCAATCAAGTAAGACCTTCAATAATAAGCGAACATTACAATGTAATGAAAGCTCACAAACAGAAGGACTTAAAAGGGACGTAAATATACACACAAACTGTAAAACCCATGTCCTGGAGGGAACGATAAACGATCCCACATTCCTGCGAAGGGGGAATGGTCTGGGAGGGGAATGGCGGTGTGCCTTAAAGGTGTAGGCACACACCTATCTAGCGCGAGGACTTCTGGGAGCTCACTGGCTTTAGATTCCTAGGGAACTCCAAAGTTAAGCGAGTTGAAATTGGTGCAATTCCATGATAGGTGACCCCCAGAGAAGTTGCACCGTGAGCTCCTGAAAACAAAACTGTGAGAGCGAGTGTAACGATCCGTCCCGGAAATCGGAATTTGATTAGTGGTTAATGACAGATTAGTGAGATTAATCGGTGATTAGTTGGGTAATCTCGGACGGACGGTGCAAAATAACAGTTTTGCCCTTGGACGGGACGTCATGAGTTCATAGACAGGTGACACGTCCGATTCTGACATTTGAGAAAAAAGTTATGATGTTCGGAAGATTGGGGGTATTTTGGTAATATTGGTTAAAAGAGGCAATTTGTTGACTTTTCATACGACATGGCTTTTTCACGTAATTCGAGAACTGTTAGATAGGTCTCGATCCCCTAAATACAACGACAGGCGGTACACTGTCATCGGACGTCAGGCGGTTTCGTTATGAGTCTAAACACGCTAAGGGCAAAATGGTAATTTTTGAAGGCAGGGGTATATTGGTCTTTTTGTTTGATTTTAAAATGGTGATCAGTGGTATAAGGACATATGTCCTTAGTGGGTAGGATATTTTTCAGTAGAGGGCAGAGAGATGGGGATACGTGGATACCTTCTGGTTGGTTCCACTTTGTTCTCCCAATTGCCCAATTAAGTTAAACGATGATCGATAAAACTAGGGAGGCTATTGCTGGCTGTGTTCTGCGTCCAGGAGAGTGAGAAGCCCAGAGTTTGATTGTGGGAGGTGTGTGAGAGTAAGTCGAGTGGGAGGTGTGTGAGAGTGAGAAAAACAGAGACAGGGGAAGAGTTATGTTGCACGGGTTTGTTGAAAACAGTGTGTGTGTGTGTGTGTGTGTGTGTGTGAGTGTGTGTGTGTGAGTGTGTGTGTGTGTGTGTGTGTGTGTGTGTGTGTGTGTGTGTGTGTGTGTGTGTGTGTGTGTGTGTGTGTGTGTGTGTGTGTGTGTGTGTGTGTGTGTGTGTGTGTGTGTGTGTGCAGTGGGTAACCCTGAACCCAGATCCTTACTAAGCTCATGATCTTCATTCCTGGTCAGGAAAGTAAGTGGTTGAGGAGGTGATCGAGGGTGGTGGTGCCACTGTGGTGAATGGTCGTGGACGGTGGCCTTAAAACCCCGTGAAGTGCCCTATTTTTCAGCCATTGGCAGCCGGTGTTGTGAGGCGTATTGAGTGAATTTGGTGGCTAGGATGAGATCCAGGAGACTACTAGGAGGTGTTTGAGCTTTGGACGGAGGTCTGCAGTGGACTGGTGGCCGGCGAACTGACGCGGTAAGTGTTGGTTTAAATTTTGAATACGGGTTTTTAGGTCTTGTCAATAATTTCTAATGTTTGGAACGTGATATTGGAGGGTAAACAAGTCGATGGGGACTAAAGTTGAGGTTGGAAGAGGTCAGAAACCGTGGATGGACATGGTTGTAGAGCCTGGTTATACTCTTGAATCGGGAAGGTAATATTCAGGTCCTTAAGTCGTGACTTTATTAGCTAGATTGATTAGGCTGAATGGGACGAAGTTAATGGGTTAAATAGAAATAAAAATAATGGAAAAATAAGTGAAAACCGGTCGCATCGGCTCAAGTTGCAGTGGCCAGTCTGAACCGGTCTGAACTCGGCCTGACCAAGGTAGCCGATGATGAACAGTGTCGTGCGTGAGGCCCACGCGCAGCCCCTTTGGGCGGCTCATGAGGGCTCGTGACACACCTTTTTAGGAAGTATTCAACATGTGAAATGATGTAATCAATGTAAGGAACATTTTGGCACTGGTTTCGAGTCAATTGGACATCATCTTGATATGTTTCGAGATGTCCGAAGGTTTTAGGGCTCGTTTAAAAATAGTTAAAAATTTGGAAAAATTACGGGGCTTTAGTATAAGCTTTATGAAGTAGTTAGTGACCTTATTATGGGATTTGGACAGATTCGGGAAAACCGGTGATAGTGGATTAGCTGGGAAAGCGTATTTGCACGCGTATCGAGGTGGCAACACGAATGGTCTGTGAGTGGACTTTACTTTCAACTTATGATGCATGCATAAATGTTTTTATATGTTTTATATACGTGATTTCTATGTTTATGATATGATCTTGATGATTTCCGATTTTGCACGTATTTCGAGATAAATTACGTATTTGCACATTTTACGAGATATGGGTTTTCTGCTATGGTTTGATGATGATCTTGATGATTTGATTTTGGGATTTGAAATATGATTTGATTTTAACGAATTATAATGGATTTTGGAAAAGTGATTTCGGGCGTGAAGCCCTGTTCATAAAGTGAATTCGATAAATGAGATTTCGTATTTTGGAACTAGATTTCGTAAATGATGCTTTGAGATTTGATTTTGAAACTTGAAAGATAAATTCTGGATTTGGGTTCGGGATGATGGTTTCGGATGCCGTCTTACGAAATCATTATTGCGAATTTGGATATGGATTTTCTATTGTTTTCACTTGGTTTTGGGTTTAAAGACCCGTTGAAAACTGGTTTTGGGTTTAAAGACCCGGAAAATGGCTTGATCTGGTTTTGAGTTTAAAGACTCGGTTGATTGACGGGGGAGGGCCCTGGATTGATATGTTTTGAGTTTAAAGACTCGGTTATTGTTATATCCCCCGAGGCCTGTTAATTTTGTTTTGAGTTTAAAGACTCGTTGATATCCCGGGAAGGCCTGATTATGCGCAAGTGTTTTGAGTTGAAAGGCTTGGGCATACTTGAAATCCAGAAACTTGATTGATTGATTTTTTCACTGGTTTTCACTGGTTTCAGATGTTTTGGGCAATAGCCCGGATGATTTGGATTTGATGAGTTTTGGGCTGAGTTCCCGTACTTTAATGAGGATTTATGATTTTGGGCTCAGACCCTGGATTTGAGATACGGATTTGGGGAAATGAAATGATTCCGGTTTTCATTGATGGTTTTCTTACTTGGGTTTGATTAATGGTTTTATGACAAGGTTTTCATATGCATTCATTGGTTTTACGTGGAGGGTATAAATGTAATTTCTTATAACCTGTTTTCTGAACGTATTGATTATTTTTTTCCACTCACAGTCTTTTGTGTTTTCGATACCCTCCAGGTTATGGCGGTGAGGGCTGTTATTAGAGAGAGACGGAGACATCCCACACGCGACCCACAGTAGATTCTGCGCACTCTAGGAAGTTCGAGAGTTTTTGGACGGTTCATTTGGGAATCCCTTGTCCAGCTTACGTGTTACATGGAGGTTGGACGTCGGTTTAGCCTTCATGTCGCATGTAAGTTAGACGGGAGCATGACTTAGCCCTTAATCCCGGGGGATTGGGTGTAGGTCGTGTCAGCGAAGAGGCTTAAAGCGGACAATATCGTGCTAGAGTCGAGTCCTGACCGAGGAGGGTCGGGTCCTGAAACAAACAACACCAAATTCATGTGCATATAAGTCCAAAACCGTAAACATAAAACAGCCCAAAAGTAACCCAAGATTCAAAACATGGAAAGTTGTCATTGCCCAATCCGCCGCCGCCGCCACCACCCGGTGCCTGAGTCGCCACAAACCATCAAACACTGAACTACCAGAAGCAAAGTACGTGAAGGTGAAACCAAAGAAGTCAGTGGAAAATGGGGTGAGCATGTCACCAGTGGAAGAAGCCCTCCCATAATCCATTCGAAGAGTGCATATTGCACTTTGAAAACAATCCAGTGCCAAAATAGCCACCGAGTTAATAAATGGACTTCGGTGGCAAAGTATTCAAGGTTTATCTTTGTCAAGGGCATTGGATGAAGGAAGAGGACTAGATTGAGGCATGAGAGAAGGAAGCTGAAATGGATGTGGGAAGATAAATCTAGGAGGACTCCGGAAATCTCCAAGGAAGGAAAGGGATAAGCCTCCATAATGGGAAGGGCTGGAAACACGCTACAAATGGCGGAGGACATAGCTGAAATAAGAGGGCTAGCAGAAAATATAACAAACTTAGGTAGAAAAAAAAAAGAACATAAAAAACAAACTCGAAGAAAGAAAAAAAAGAAAAAACAGAAAACAAATAGGAAAGATAAAAGGGGAGGGGATGGCAGAAGTCGGGCAGAAAGAAAAAGCGTAAAAAAACAACACCAACAACAACAACAACTAGAAAAACAACAAAAGAAAAATGGGGGAGGGGATACAGAGGTCGTGTGTGTTAAGGGGAAGGAAAACTGGAGAAACAACAAAAAACTGGAAAATGGGGGACATGGGGTGGGGAACTAAGAAAAATTGGAAAAAAAAACAAAAAAAGAGCGGGGAAGGGGGAGGGGATGCAAGAGAAACTAAGAAAAACTGGAAAAATTGGGGAAAAAAAAAACAAAAGAAAAAAGGGGGAAGGGATGCAAGGGAACTAAGAAACTGAAAACTAAGGGGGGAAAAAAAGGAGATGGGATGTAGGGGGAACTAACAAAAACTGGAAACAAACAAGAAAAGAAAAAAAAAATGAGCGGATGCAGATGGGGCCTTCTCAAAGTTGATTTCTGTGATAATATCTATGTGTAAAAATGTTTTTAAAAAACCTGTTTTTGCTTTGATATTTCGTTCTTGAAAATCTAATTTTGATTTCTCGAACATGATGTTGAAATATGTTTTTGGGTAAGTTTCTGGGTTCTTGAATTCATATGTGTTCTACCGGGTTCATTCTTGATGTATTCAGACTGAATCAATGTTACCTAGTTTGCGGGTCGGTTCGGTGTGAAAAATGGGCTCTGATACGAGATACGATAGATTAAGAAGATCCCGGTACGTTATGGTATATATAATCAGTACAAAATTTTAAGGAAATGATTTTATAAACTCAACATTTATTCAATTCGCATAGATAACTAAGTCATCTTTTACCCTCAATTTACCTTAAATTTCTGGATCGGTCGATTTGGCTCTTTGAATCGAAATGGTACCCCATTTGGGGTCGGGTGTTCCGGATCGCGGGTCGGACTCCCTTTCACCAAACCAAGTAACTATGTTGAGAACCCATACCCAAAAACCCAAAAGTTTCAGAGACCCTTTGAGAGAAAACCCATCAAGCTGTGCGTGAATGTTTTGCTCTGATTTACACACAGACTTCGTGAATCCCAAATTCCCAAGGCAATATATCCAATCAATTAAATCCCACCATAAACACGTTCTTTGACATCTGCTTGTCAAAGTGTGACAAAAATATCCTTGAGTGAACAAATCTCAGCTAAAAACACTTTAATAGCTAATGGTAAGAATTATAAAACGACGACTAGCCATCCATCTTTTTTAGAAAACAGTTTTCAATTTGTGCAAAAATATACCTATGCAATGCAATATACCGATATACCCTTATTCTCACAACTTTAACCATCTTCAAGATAAAACACCACTATGATCTAGAGATGATAACTTCATAGCCTGAAAAGAGGTACATAGTAAGAAAGTTTACAATGACAAATAAAGTCAATTATATTACATGCCTAATAACAAAAAGAACTAACAAAATTGAAGCTCATTAAAAAGGGTAAAATCCTCAAAATAAAATGCACAAATAAGTGTCAACTTTTATTATCCGAAAAAATGGGTTTGTTTGGATGGACGAGTTTGGATGGACGATGGGAATCCACTCATTTCAAGTCCACGTAATTCAAATCAATTCATTCAAAATCAAACATTTGGTTACTAAAATTTTACTCTTGAATTCTGCTAGGGACTTGAATAACAAATAATATTTAACGATTTATGAAAATAACATATAATTTTGGTTATCCAATTAGAGAAAGATGGGCAATAAAAAAGGAAGAGAAGGGACAAGGGGCCTGTAGTGGAGGAAAGAGAGGATGAGAGAGAGAGAGAGAGAGAGAGAGAGAGAGAGAGAGCTCACAAAGGAAAAGTGAGAAGGAAATAAAAGAATGATAGAAGATAGTGATGTTTTTTTTTTTTGTCATGATAGGCTAACCAAATTCATCCAAATTCCTAATTTTTTAAAATAATTTCATATTCTTAAATCTGAATTTATGAAATCCTTTATGAATTTGGAGAGCTCAAATTCAAACTCCTGCACGACTTCAATTCACTTGTTTAGATTCATAAAAATAAAAATTTAAAAACTCTGATAATGAAAAAATATAAAATTACAAACACTCTGAAATCTTCCATAAATTCCATATAAAGATAGCTTACTTCAAAATTTTCATATCAATAACTATCATTTATATATAAATATCATTACACAAATAAAAAATTTCATAAAATATAAAAAATTAATTACCGCCAATTTTAATATTATTGTTCTTGTTAGTACTACTATTAAGTTTGGCGGCAAACAAATAAAACTCCTAATAATTGAAGCCGTGCTTTTGAAAGGATTATTAGTGAGAATCTGTATAGTTGGCATCTATAAAGTTTAAAGTTGAATATAAGGTGATAATTAAGAGAAAGAAGCTCACTCGGGAAACTTCCTTTCGATCTCTTACTTATAAAAAACAAAAGAAAACGTCCTTATTCACTCATAAAAAAAAAAGTAGCACGTACATTTCACTTTTTTCATAGACTTCATGCCCCTCTTGGAGTCGTGGGTGTATGTATTATTTATCGGTTTCTCATTACGTGTACATGCACAAAGAAAAGGAAAAATAGAAAGGAAAAAAAAGTAAAAAAGGTTGCCTCGTGATGTCAGTAGCACGTACATTTCACTTTTTTCATAGACTTCATGCCCCTCTTGGAGTCGTGGGTGTATGTATTATTTATCGGTTTCTCATTACGTGTACATGCACAAAGAAAAGGAAAAATAGAAAGGAAAAAAAAGTAAAAAAGGTTGCCTCGTGATGTCAGTGGCGGACACAAAAATCTTTTTTGAAATAGTCAATATATAAATAATTTCCATTATGAAAGGACAACATGTAGACTAGTTAGATGTTTAAAATGTAGTATAATTTGAACTTATGAAAAGTATATGATTTTAGCCAATTTTTTATCAGATGTACAAAACATTGTTGAATTTTTAGCCAATTTTTAGCTAAAAATTACTAAAAAAAAACTAATTTGGTGCGACAATATCACTTAGAAGAGATGCTGAAAACAGATGCTCCAGTGTTGATTTCTTATTGGTCATCTTGTAGGTGTTATGATGTGATTGGATTACGGTTAATGGAGGGTCAAGTAACCCTCATTGCCCCTTGCTGGGTCCGCCTATGCGTGATGTTGCATGTATTTAGGGAAAAAAGAAGTCTTCTCAAGTCAACAAACTATTTTATTTTATTTTATGTAGAAGTACTTCAACAAACTATTTAAAACAATCATTAAATTCCAGCACATAGTGCAATTTTCCCAATAATATAAAATTATTCTTTTAATTAAATATCTTTTTATATATTGCTCTCTTTATCATTGTCCATGTTAATAAAATAATTCATTAAGTGACAGAGGTGTCGACATATATCTCTGTTACTAATGGATATTCTGATGCGAACCTAAGCGTCTCATCGATCATCTTTTTCATTTTCGTGAATCCTTCCTTCCTCTATGAAGTAAACTTCATATATGCACGTCTCAATTTTCAACGATTTTATTGAATTAAACTTTCCTAATTTCTCAATTTGGATTATGTCAATTTTTAATTTCAATAGATAAATTATATAATTTATATGTAGTAGGTGGTACATGAGATTTAAAGGCATCGCTTTTGCTATCAGATCGGTCTTAAAAGAGAATCAGGTTTAGGCCACAATTATTGACGACACCAAAACAGTTTTAGTGTCCACTATTTTTTTGTATTGGACGCCAACATATTGCAGTATCTTATTTTATTGTATTAGGCACTAATAATTTTGGTATGTTTCATTTATGAGAAAAACACAATTGTTTGTGCCCAAAGACTAATACAATAGGCACCAAAGTTTTTGTCATAAGTCTCACTAGATGGAGACACAATTAATCGTGTGTATACAATTGATATTTTGTGCATCAAAGAACACAATTGTTATATTTGTGTTTTTTTTTATTAATTAGAGGATCCACTTCATCCAGACAGAGCATTAGGTATAGCGTGTTCGTACCCTTTAATATTTTGTGCAATTTAAAAATATCAAGGGCTCAAAGTCGTGCTTATCATGCAATTTAAAGGAAATTATTTTGTAACAAAATATTTGACATACCAAAGGACACAAATGTATTTTTGTGTCTTGATTGTACTAAATATCAGCAACAACTCTCTCCTCTCCTTCTACATTACTCATCTCTAGTATTAGAAGAAAAAAAAAATTCATTCCCGCTACCAGTATTGGAAAATTTCATTCCTCCTAAAATTTGTACTTAGAAAATTAGGAATGTCATTAGAAATAAAATTACCGCTCAATTGTTATTGTAGAAAGGTATAAATTTCTTGACAGGACCCATCCCAATCTCCCCGGGATTAACTCGGGATGACCCTGCTCCCGTCTAACACGAAGTGTCAGACAAGGGATATTTCCGACCTTTGCCCTCTCGGGCTATCAGAGTACGCTAGGATCCGGAAGAGGTATGTGATATCTCGGTCTCTGCTACAGTCCACATCCGTTGTCAACCTGAAGGGCAGTCAAAACTAAAAAGCTGTGAGTGGACAAAACAACCAGTTTATAAAAACATTTCATAAGGAAGACATTTTATTCACTAAAAAGTATGCATGCATTCGAAAACCATTTAACCAAATGGAACCATCTGTGGGAACTAAGCCCAAAACCATAATCAAATCAAATATACGGGCCATTGCCCAAATCCATAAGGGACTCAGCCCAAATCATAAAGAAACCAAGTACACGAGCCACTGCCCAAATCCTGTGCACATCACATATCATATCTCATAACCATATATCATATATATCATATATACATATAATTCACACAACCAATCCTGTCACGGTTTCCAAAGCTATGCGCGTGCTACCCGGGGTCTCAAACCCAAGTCTCTCAGAGTCCAAGGTCAATGTTCGTAGACCAATGACCCGTCCCGAGGTTACAATCCATGCCTTCCTGAGAGTAAAGAACCCAACTGGGGGGCAACTCCACTCAGTTGGTGCTCCGTGACTACTCCGAGGTCCACCCAGGCCAACGATCCTTCCCGGAGGAGATAATAGAAGTAAAGGAAGGTATATGAACATATATATACATAACATAAATATTCATGCCCGGTCCCCCTAAACCGTCATGATCTATAACATCCATGCCAATCATATATATATATATATATATATATATATAGAAAACATCCTCCATGCTCAGTTCCCATAAACTGTCATGTACCACAATAACCATTCTAGGGTTCATGTCGGTTCCCATAAACCGCCATGAACTTGGAAATCCATTTAGGGTCTCTGACCCGAAATCATCAATGTAAAAAAACTGGGTCTCGTGCCCGAACATATGACATTAGCAGGGCACCGTGCCCAATATCTAAGGGTCAGTCACGACTCCGATCATAGTGATGAGTGCAACCATCCATCCAGGACCGTGCTCAATCCTGGTATGTCGCCGTTAACGAATCAACCGACGCGACCACCACAAGATCATGGTGCACTCATCACCAATCGGTATCCTGAACCATCAGCACTCAAAAGTCGAGCCTCCCCATGCTACCTGACAACGAATCGTGCATCGTGACCTCTCCGGAAGGAACACATCCCAATCCAGAGGCGAGCGTCACATCGTCCGTCGCCGTGCACCAAGCATCTGTCGCGACCACGACTCGGACCCGTTGGTCATCAATAGGGTCATATGCCCAAGATAAAACCAAATGGGTCTCATACCTGAGTTTATCCTTTTAGAAATCCAAAACCTTTTCATTTAAACCGATAAAGAAATACAAACCCGTATAGGCACTGTATAAGGCTGATACCTCGAAATACGTGCATATACGTAACCACAACCAAATTGACAGGACCCGCCCCGATCCTCTCTGGGACCACATGGGGACGTGCCCTGCTCCCGTCTAACACCCAAAATACTGTTCCAATTTTAGCCGTAAACGTTTAAATGCATAAAAACCAAAATTAAGGTTTTACATCAAATCCGAAATAACAGTTGTCAGACAAGGGATGAAATCCAAACTACAAGTTGCGAGCACGACTCTAACATAAACCTGCGGGTACACCACCCAACAGGGGTTCAGGTATGCAGAAGTGGATCTATGCATCAGCCTCAGGTTCCTCCTCTACCTCATTAGCACGACCTGGAGAGGTTACCAAAACAATAAGGGTGAGTGGGCCGAAACTCAAGTTTATAAAATCATTTAGTAAGTAAAACATATAATTTACCCCTCCGTTTTCCAAACATGCATGCAGCATTATTTAAAATCATTAATCATATAATATGAACCATAAGGCATGTAATAAAACCATAAACATAATTTTAGCCACTGCACTATACACTCCAATCCTGACATCCCCGATGTCTGACGTCCCTGACGTCTAATAAGGTCACGATCCCAAGGCTACGCGTGCCACTCGGGTCTCAATTCCGAGTTCAATCCCCGAACCCCGTTCGGGTACAGCTTCCCCGATGCTTAGCGTCATAGACGCTGGACGTTCTATACGTCCGTGACCACTTCGGGGTACCTCATCCAGAGGAGACAGTATCATAAGAATGGATCTATACAGTGCAGTATTAAATACATTTTATTGATATCCACATGAAAAACATATATGTATACATAGGTAAAATCCGAACCGATCGTTACGTTTCATCAGACGGGTCTCATGCTCAAATACCGTGAAACGTGCCTTAACCGAAATTTCAATATCATCAAAACCGTATCTTGATTCCAGCATGTGAACATATAAGTAAATCAGAAAACATTTAAGCCTGCAAGGGTTTAATGAAATCGGGTCCACTCACAATAATATCCCGCGGTCCGTAAATCAAATGGGTCTCGAACCCGAGTTAAACTTTTCAAATCCAAAATCATTTCATGAATTCATAACTAAAACCATAAGTACGGAAAATCAGTGTAAAGTCGAAAAACCTCGATTTACGTGCAAGCACGTAAATCGCCTCGAAATACGTGAAACCATATAATTTACAAATATCCAAATCAAACTCATCAAATCACATTCATTATCCTTTTGGAAATCCAAAACCATTTCATTCAGACCAATAAAGACGTACGGACCCGTATAGGCACCGTATAGGGCCGAAACCTCAAAATATGTGCCTATACGTAACCACACATCCAAATGCACTCATGTCATCACAAACAAGTATTTAAAACATATAATAAACATTTATGCATGCACCAATTTAGAAAACAAGGTCCACTAACAGACCGTCCGAGCTGCCGCCTCGATTTACGTGCCATACGGCTCCCCGAGCCGATCACCATCACCGGGACTCCCAAACCTGTCCAAATTTTAATAGAAGGTTGCTAACTACTTAATTAACCTCCTATAAAAGCCCCGTAATTTTCCCGAACTTTTAACTATTTTTAAGCCGACTCTAAACCTTCCGACACCCCAAAAACTATCGAAACAATGTCCGATTGACACGAAACTAGTCCCAAAATGTTCGTTACATCGAATAGATAAAATCACATGTTGGAACCATCCCCAAATTCCTCCCCACGCGCTTGCACGCGCCTCCTGAAGTGGCTGCGCGTGGGCTTCACGCGCCTGCTACAGTACCCGTCTCCTACCTTGGTCAGACCGGTCCGAACCGGTCCGGTCCGGTTTTCTCTGCAATTGGACTGGCGTGACCGGTCCAGGCTCCTACAACCCTCATACTTCGTCCGTTTTCTTCCAATCCAATCCCTAAATTCCTATTTCTTCATTTCCTATCCAACCCAATCAACAAAACCACCTAAAACCCTCAAAAATCCACGGTTCAATTTTCCAAAACCTCCCCAGAGGTCTCTCATCGTCCAATCTCCCTCAAAACCGTCCTAATAGCTTCCTAACAACCTATTTACTTCATTAGAATCATTAAAAACGGTTCATAATAACTAGAATTCAAAAATGGGGATAATCGGTTAAAACCGATTACCTTACACGGTCCTTTCCTCCGCCGTCCACGACGGCGCTCCCTTGGCCGGCCACCAAGCTCCACAGGTCCTCCTCTCACTCCCTGGTCTCTCACCAATGGTTTACAGGGTCAAGGGTTTGGATTGGATTTGAAAATGGGATCGGGTAATGGTTTTGGGAAAAATGGGAAATGATTGATGATGAAGGAATGTGAGATGCATGTATGTGGAATGGTAGCCAGTGGATGGGTGACACTTGTCACTCATCCATTGGTTGCTAAAAAGTAACTGGGCCCACTAAAGACAAACTATCCTCGTAAAACGTGGCGTCGTGAATAGTAACTTGGAACTTCCGTGAACCGTAACTTCGTCGTCGCACGTCCGAATTCGACGTGCCGCCTGTCTATGGTTTCGTATTGTCCTTATCTATGTAACGGTCCTCGGCCCTCGGCCATCGGACATCCCGGTCAAAAAGTCAACTATTTGCCCCTTTTATCCAAAATTACTAAAATGCCCCTAAACTTCCGATCGTCATAACTTCCTCCTCGAAGGTCGGAATTGAACGTGCCACCTGTCTATGAACTCGTGACGTCACGAACTACGTCACGGTCATCAGTCAAAGTCCATTTGACCGCTCGATTGAAAAGTCAACGTTTTGCCACCATCAGGGGTAAAACGGTCATTTCGCATCGTTCGTACGATTTCGCCCAACTAATCACCGATTAACCTCACTAATCGTGATTAGTCACTAATCTAATCTAGGAATTCGGGACGGGTCGTTACACCCAGTGCACCGTATCCAACGTCCTCAACTAATCCAATGGTATCGGAACTAAGCCGACTACCAACACGTTCAACAACGTACCCCTGATATATCCTATATACCGTCACCGGGCAACATAAGTCTGCCCAGTATCGTACCTCCAACAACGTACAAGGTACGTACATCTATCCATCAGTCAGACTACAACCACCTAAGTTATAGCCAATCTTTCAATTCTGGAGTCCATCTGTCCAGTCCTGTACCAGACAGATCACAACTCCCACTCAACATCCATTTCCCAATCCGAATCCGAAATCATCATTTCGCAAACTAGTATTAGGAATGACCATTCTGAACCCAAATCCATAAATCCACTTTCAAGCTCCAAAATTGAATCCTGAATCGTCACCCAGAAATTTGATTCCAAAACCTGAAATCTCGTTCACTTCTACCGAGATGCACCATATCCGAACCTATCGGATACCTGCTCAAATGATTACCACAATACAATCGATTGACTTCATAGGGAAGCCAATCACAACATCCACACATCTAGGCTGACAATGTCCGACCTCGTCGGACACCTATTCAAGCGTAATATATCGTACGGGATTCACTTCGAAAAGAAGTTCAGTCTCATCATCTACATAGCCAAAAAGCCAAGACACATCGTTCGTCAACCAATTCCCACATCTAACAGATCAGTCAACGATGACACACGTCGAGATTGTGGGTTCTCACTGATTACCTCGTATTGATCCTTGTCCTTCCACGTAGGAAAATCCCAGGATGATCCAACACAATGACACCAAAATCCATCCTACGTGAATGCAACCAAAACTCATTGCATTCACCACACCACGTAATCCAACATCGTCTGCCACCAAGCAGAAAATGAGAAATCTCGGTCACCTAACTTCGAGATACTCAACTACTCCTGATGACCCAAGACAAATCTCGGGTTCACCAATCAATACACGACCAATCTAATGGTGACAACAACCATCATTAACATCATCTGCATCATATGCCATCATCCACCATCATCTGACGAACTCTGGCCAACATCGACCAACTGGTCGCCAACCGATCACTAATCCCCCATGATAGTACTCGATCCACACGTCTCAACTACCGTTGGATCCTATCCAGTCCATCACTATCCGTGATCCACTCCCGAACCACAGATACCGAACACATGCCCATCTCAACGGAGTCACATCCCGACTCGTGACTCACCGTCATCACAATCACCAGCACCAACACCAGCGCTATTACCAGAGCCAACGCACTATCATCAACACTAGTATCAGCACACATGCATCCACACTAGTATCAGCACACATGCATCCACACTAGTATCAGTACAAAGTGTGCGAAACAGAAAACCCTGGATCTCCGCTCATACCAAGCGACGATCCCGTACCTCTACTCAAATGGAAGAAACTCTGTCTCCCTCGTACCCAACAACTCTGGGTACAGTCACCCTGACAACTCATACGAGAAAAGGAAACGTCCCCTGAACGTCCCCGATTCCCAACAACCATAACTACAACCACTCTCGGTAGTAGTGCCTGCCACAGACTCGTGCAGACGTAACCACCAGACATCAAAATTGAGACTCGAATCCAACGAAATCAACTGCCCGTACTAACTACTCTGTATCCCACTTAGGGATTCCATCGACAATTACCAACCCTGATAACTTGTCCAACCAAACTCTAACCAGTCGTAACTCGACTTGACCAATGTCGGCTACCAGGTTATCCATGACCTTATTTGCACCAACAATCCATCACAACTAAGTAGCACGACAACCAACTAAGCCTAACTGATTACTACAACCTCGGCTGCAGAGTGCAGTCCCATCACTAAAGCAGACATGACTCGACCTGACATGACCCAACATGACCCAACATGACAAGACTTGACGTGACCGACGATCTTGACTTCGAGAAGTCATCAAAGTCAAACCACTCGCCAACTCACCTTTCCGAACCATACACCTACCTTAGGGTTCCACGATCCCGACTGCTCCCAGCAGTAAATCCATCTAACTCAACAATATCCGACCATCGATGGTCATAATTCCCAACCAGTCGTCGGAATCGATCCTACGACATCGTGAAAGACAATCCCAACTAACCGTCTCACGATCAAAACTCCAAAGTACTGTTACGCTAATCCTTCCGTCGGGTTCCACACTGTCATCCACCCCAGAACTATGGCAACCCCGGAATCGAGTGCCGAACCAAAACGAACCACGATTTGATCCTACCAACTACCGCATCGACATTCTAACTATCAGGTTGATAACGAACTGTAGCCCATTGAGACATCACATCCTCGACCTGGGCATCCTATGAACAATCCTATGTTCTGATGCCACGTTGACGGTATCAGAGCATCCTGGGTATCCGATGAGCTTGCCGAGCTCTGATACCACGCTGACAGGACCTATCCCAATCCCCTCGGGATTTACGTGGGATGACCCTGCTCCCGTCTGACACGGAGTGTCAAACAAGGGATATTTCCGACCTTTGCCCTCTCGGGCTATCAGAGTACGCTAGGATCCGGAGGAGGTATGCGATATCTCGGTCTCTACTACAGTCCACATTCGTTGTCAACCTGAAGGGCAGTCAAAACATTTAAAGCTGTGAGTGAACAAAACAACCAGTTTATAAAAACATTTCATAAGGAAGACATTTGTACCCTTCACTAAAAAGCATGCATGCATTCCAAAACCATTTAATCAAATGTAACCATCTGTGGGAATTAAGCCCAAAACCATAATAAATCAAATATACGGGCCACTACCCAAATCCATAAGGGACTCAGCCCAAATCATAAAGAAACCAAGTACACGAGCCACTACCCAAATCCTGTGCACATCACATATCATATCTCATAACCATATATCATATATACATATAATTCACAACCAATCCTGTCACGGTTTCCAAGCTATGCGTGTGCTACTCGGTGTCTCAAACCTAAGTCTCTCAGAGTCCAAGGTCAATGTCCGTAAACCAATGACCCATCCTGAGGTTACAATCCATGCCATCCTGAGAGTAAGGAACCCAACTGGGGGCCGACTCCACTCAGTCGGTGCTTCGTGACTACTCTGGGGTCCACCCAGGCCAACGACCCTCCCCGAAAGAGATAATAGAAGTAAAGGAAGGTATATGAACATATATATACATAACATAAATATTCATGCCCGGTCCCCCTGAACCGTCATGATCTATAGCATTCATGTCATATATATATATATATATATATATATATAGAAAACATCCTCCATGCCCAGTTCCCATAAACCGTCATGTACCACAATAACCATTCCAGGGTTCATGTCGGTTCCCATAAACCGCCATGAACATGGAAATCCATCTAGGGTCCCTGACCCGAAATCATCAATGTAAAACAACTGGGTCTCGTGCCCGAACATATGACAGTAGTTGGGCATCTTGCCCAATATCTAATGGTCAGTCACGACTCCGATCATAGTGATGCGTGCAACCATCCATCCAGGATCGCGCTCAATCCTGGTATGCCGCCGTGAACGAATCAACCGACGCAACCACCACAAGATCATGGTGCACTCATCACCGATCGATATCCTGAACCATCAGCACTCCAAAGTCGAGCCTCCCCAGGCTACCCGACCCCGAATCGTTTATTGTGACCTCTCCGGAAGGAACACATCCCAATCCGGAGGCGAGCGTCACGTCGTCCGTCGCCGTACACCAAGCATCTGCCGCGACCATGACTCGGACCCGTAGGTCATCAATAGGGTCATATGCCCGAGATAAAACCAAATGGGTCTCATACCCGAGTTTATCCTTTTAGAAATCCAAAACCTTTTCATTTAAACCGATAAAGAAATACAAACCCGTATAGGCACTGTATAAGGCCGATACCTCGAAATACGTGCCTATACGTAACCACAACCAAATGCACTCATTGCATCACCAAACATGTATTAAAACATATAATAAACATTAATGCATGCACCCATTTAGAAAACAAGGTCCACTCACAGACCGTCCGAGCTACCGCCTCGATTTGCGTGTCATACGGCTCTCCCGAACGAATCACCATCACCGGGACTCCCAAACCTGTCCAAATCGTAATGGAAGGTTACTAACTACTTAATTAACCTCCCACTAAAGCCTCGTAAGTTTCTGGAATTTTTAACTATTTTTAATCCCATCCGAAACCTTCCGATTCCCCGAACATTATCGAGACAGTGTCCGATCGACACGAAACCAGTCCAAAAATATTCGTTACATTGAATAGATGATTTCACATAGTGAAAACTTCCCCAAATTCCCCACCACGCGCTGCCACGAGCCGTCCAAAGGGCACTGCGCGTGGTCTCACGCGCCGGTGTACTGTAGACCTTCTTCAACCCTTGGCCGGTTCGGTCCTGTTCTGCAACTGGACCGGCGTGACCGGTCCAGTGGACCGGCGTGACCGGTCCAGGCCCATTCCTTTCTTGTTCTTCGTCCTTTTTGTCCCTAATCAATCATATAATTCCTATTTTCTCATTTTCTATCCATTCCAATCAATAAACTTAGGAGAAAAAAACTAAAATCCGTGGTTCCAATTTGAACCTCACGGCCATTTTTTCCCATTTTTCCTCTCACAGCTCCTCAGCCTTTAAACCACCCTCAAACGCCTCTTAAAACCTCCCTAGCAGTCTACTAATCAACTCCTAATCAACCAAAACTAACCATAACATTGAAATCAAAATTAAATGAGTTTTGGGTCTAACTAGGTTACGTTCTCGGGTTCATGGCTGCTGTCCATGGCGGCGTAGCTTCCTGCCGGCCACCAACATCCTCACTTCCTACTCTCAGCCTCTGGGCCTCACCAGGATGATCAAAGAGGTAAGGGTATGGTTTTGGTTTGGGTTCAAACTGAGATCGGGTTGTTTGGGTTTGAAATGAAGAAATGAAGATGGTCGATGCATGTGTTAATTTGGGTGGGCAATGGATGGGTGACAAGTCTCACTCATCCATTGGGCCTCCATAAAATATCTAGGCCCCACTAAATTCCAAAAGTTAAGTTGTTTCGTAAAACGTGCAATAGTTCCCTTAAACTTTTGTGAACCTTAACTTCGCTGTCGAATGTCCGAAATCGACGTTCCGCCTGCCTACGGATTCGTATCCTCCCGATCTACGTAATGGTCATCGGCCCTCGGCCATCGGACATCCCAGTCCAAAAGTCAACTATTTGCCCCTTTTAACCAAAATTACCAAATTGCCCTTAAACTTCCGAACACAATAACTTCTTCCTCGAATGTCGGAATTGAACGTGCCACCTGTCTATGAACTCGTGACGTCACGAACTACGTCACGGTCATTGTCCAAAGTTCGTTTGACTGCCAGAATGAAAAGTCAATGTTTTGCCCACGGCTAGGGGCAAAACTGTCATTTTGCATCGTTTGTTCTATTTCGCCGAACTAATCACGGATTAACCTCACTAATCCTCATTAGTCACTAATCTAATCTTGGAATTATGGACGGGTCGTTACATTTCTAATATCATTTACAAGCCAATTAGGCATATTTATACACATCAGTATGGGAGATAAGATGTGACCGTTATCTCCTATCTAAATATGATTAGGACATATGTCCTAAGGAAGTAACTGCTATAAACTAACTAGGGTACAGGTGTCTAGGTCTAAAGAGATGTCTAGTCTAACTGTTATATCTAATTATATTTGAACAGGTGTACACGGGCCTGTCTTAGACAAGTGTACACTGTTCTGTACATTATTTAACATCCCCCCGCAAACTAGGCACCCTTTGGGTGACGAGTTTGTTGGAAAGGCTATGATGTCTTGCCAGTGGTAGACCTTCGGTGAACAAATCCGCAAGTTGGTGGGCAGAAGGTACAAACTTGACCTGTTGGGTTCCAGACGCTACGCGTTCACGAAAAAATGGTAGTCCAAGTCGATGTGCTTTGTTATGGCATGGAAAACTGGGTTGCTCGTCATGTAGGCAGAACTGATGTTGTCATAGTGAAGTAGAATTGGTAGGGGAGGCTGAAGATGGAGTTATCGAAGTAGGCTGAGAATGCATAGAGTGTCTGCACAGGTGTAGGCGAGAGCACGGTACTCGCCTTCTGCACTAGAACGGGAGACTGTTTTCTATTTCACCAAGAGATCAAGTTTGGACCCAAGAAGAGAAAAAAGCCAGTAACAGAGCGTCTTGTGTCATGACAACCTGCCCAATCAGCATCAGAATAGGCACGGATGTAGAGAGGCAGAGGGCTACATTGGATATGTATTCCTGTACCCAATGTACCCTTTAAATACCGGATGATGCGCTTTACTGCAGTGAGATGAATTTCTGTGGGGGAACTCATGAACTGCGCAACTTGTTGGACAACATAGGAAATAACTGGTCAAGTTAGGGTTAAATAGAGGACAGCACCTACTAGTTGTCTGCAGAGCGTGACATTAGTTAGGGATTGTCCAGCATAGGCAGAAAGGTTAGTTTTGGCAGCAACTAGAGTGGGGGCTGGTTTGCAATCAGTGAGCCCACTTCGTTGGAGGATGTCGGTTGTGTATTTATTTTGAATGAGATGAAGGCTAGATTTTTTTTTGGTGGCTTCGACACCAAGGAAGTAGTGAAGAGGACCTAAGTCCTTGATGGCAAATTAAGGAAACTAAGGAGCACTCACAGACCATCCTAAGCTGCCACCTCGATTTGCATGCTGTAAACCTTCCTGGGCTAATCGCCATCACCGGGACTCCCAAACCTGTCGAAATCAATCTAGAGGGTTGCTAACTACCTTATTAACCTCTCATTGAAGTCCCATAATTTTTCCGAATTTTTAACTATTTTTAAACTCGATCCTAAACCTTTGGATGTCCCAAACAATATCGAGACGGTGTCCGATCGACACGAAACCAGTCCCAAAATGTTCGTTACATTGAATAGATTAAAAGTCATGTTGAAAACTTTCCCAAACTATGCCCCACGCAGCCTCACGGGCCCCCAAAGGGGCTACGCGTGAAGCCCACGCGCCTGCACTGTTCATCGTCTTCAACCTCTGGCCGACCAGTTCAGACCGGTTCGGTCCAACTAAACCGGCGTTCATGGTTCGACGTTATAAACCCTCCATTTTTAGTCTGTTTTCCAATCTTTCAATCCTAAACTCTTTGTTTCATCTTAATCCATCTATTCCTGATTTTAAGAACCTAAAAACAATCCTAAATATTACCTTAAAGATCCATGGTTGAACCGGCCACCTGCAACCGATCGCTGTGGTCGACTCCGGCCATCCCAGCCTTCGAAATCAATCCCCTTCGACTCCAATAACCACCAAGAACACGTCCTAAACATTAGAATCAAACGATAAACATCACAGACCAAAATCCAAAAATTGAACCAAAATGCACCGTTTTTGGGTTCTCGGGCTGCCGTCCACGACAGCTCAAGCCGTGGCCACCATTCGATTTGTCCTCTCTCCCTTTCTCACTTTCATTTTCCTCCCAGAAACAATGGGTGCGGTTTTGGATAAGTTAAGGCTAGGTTGCGGTTCGGGTTTGTAGAAGGAGATGGTCGCGGGAAGGAGAGAGAATGCGTGAGGGAAAAATTAATTAATTTTCAAATGGACCAATCAGATCCAAGATCCCTTTTTTAGGGAAAAAGTCACCAATTGGATGAGTGAGCCCCACACTAATAGTCAACCAATCAGATCTAGCCAAGTGTCTCTGCCTCGTAATGCGTGCAAAGTTGAATCGAACTTCCTGTGATCATAACTTACTCGTTCGACGTCTGATTTTGACATACCGTCTCTCTACGAATTTGTATCGATCTGATCTACGTAACGGTCCTCGGCCTCCCGGGTCAAAAGTCAACATTTTGCCCACGACCAGAGGTAAAATGGTCATTTTGCGTCGTTCGTCCAATTTCGCCCAACTAATCACCGATTAACCTCACTAATCCTTGGTTACTCACTAATCTAATCCAGGAATTCGGGACGGGTCGTTACAGAGAAGGAGGAACATTAGGGAGGTGTTTTTTTGAAATACAAACATAGATGGGTCAGCGGACTTTGAATGAAGCCGTGTTGAAGGAGTAACAAACTGAAGCGTTCAAACCAGGCATGGGGTGCTTGTTTAAGGCCGTAAAGGGATTTTTTGAGGCGAAAAACATGAGTGGGCCGGTGGGGGTCAATAAAGCCAGGTGGTTGCTGCATATGCACTTCTTCGGTTAGGTTGCCATGTAGGAAAGCATTAGTGACATCCATTTGACGGAGGGGCCAGTTGAGGGAAACATCAACGGTAAGAACAACTCGAATGGTTGCTGGTTTTACCACATGACTGAAGGTTTCCTGATAGTCAAGTCCTTCCTACTGGTGAAAGCCTTTGGCCACTATGCGGGTTTTATATCTCTCAAGTGTGCCATCTGCGTTGCGCTTGATGTGGCAGACCCATTTACAACCCATAGTATTGTCTTTAGAAGGTAGGGGAACAAGAGTTCAGGTGTACTGTTTGAGCAGAGCACTGTATTTTGTGTTCATGGCTTGAATCCAAAGAGGGGATTTAGAGGCTTGCTTGTAGGTGGTTCGGTTTGAAGGGGGGGACAAGAGAAGTAGTGTATAGTTGTGGGAGAGGTTAATGGGAGACATGTAATAGGTTGTGGTGAATGAGAACCTGAAGAATGGGATGGAGACGTGGGAGGACTAGAGACAGTGGTCGGATTTGAGTGAGCAGATGACAAGGTGGGTTCAGTTTGTGGACCAAGATCATAGAACTAGTGTTGGATGGGGACGAAGGAGAAAGTAAGGGTAGGATTTGCGTTTTGATCGAATAGGAAGGCAATTCATTGAAGATGACATGGCAGCTGATGTAAACACATCTAGTGGAGACGTGTAGACATTGATAACCAACATGGGAGGGGCTATACCCGAGAAATACATAAGAAACATAACGAGGTTCTAACTTGTGTTTGGTATAATCATCATGATGTGGGAAGCAGGAGCAGCCAAAGGTGCGACAGAGATGATAGGGAGACTATTTCTAGTGTAGTTGAAAATAGGGTGATGACCATTTGAGGACAGGGGTGGGTAGAAGGTTGATTAGGAAAATTTTCGTGGTAATTACCTCTGCCTAGTAGCAATGTGGGAGACCAGCAGTGATTAAGAGGGTGCGTCCAACCTCAGAAATGTGTCGGTTCTTTCTTTTGGTCAGACTATTTTGTTGTGGGGTATGTGGGCATGAGAACCTTTGATGGATGCCATGGTTAGTACAAAATATTTTAAATGAATTGTTGGCAAATTATTTGTCACCGTCACTCTGAAATTGTTTGATGGTGGTAGAAAACTGAGTTTGAACATAAGTAAAAAATCCGGTGAAGTGGACAAAAACTTCAAATTTGAGTCAAAGGGGGTAAATCCAAGTAAAACGGGTGTACCCATCCTTAAATAGAACATAATATTTATAACCAGAAAATGAAGATACATGGGACATCCATACATCTGAGTGGATTAAATCAAACAAATGCTTAGAGGTGTGATTAACAGAAGAAAAATACTGTCTAGTACATTTTCTTAAGACACATTGATTACAAAAGGGACTAGTAGTAGAAACATCAGAAGAACTTAGATGGTTCTGGGTTGCCAACATGCGTAGGACTTGGTGAGATGGATGGCCTAGCCTTTGATGCAACAAAGTGAGGGAAGCCGTGGTGAGTAAAGCTTGTGGTGGGTTGTGAGGCTTGATGAGGTATAATCCATCCTTACAGGGGCCCTGAAAAAGAATAGAGTTGGTAGTTAAATCCCGGATAATAAAGTGTGTAGGAAAGAAGGTGAGGCTAGCATTTTGATCTTTGGTGAATTGAGCAATAGAAAGGAGGTTTTTCGGATAGTGGGAACATGTAGGACATCTGTAAGTTTAAAGATAAACGGACCAGAGGAGAATGTAACATTACCAGTGTGGGATATGGGCATGGTTTGGCCATTTCCAACCATGATCTGGTCCTAGGAGGTAGGGGTTGTGGACTGTGTAGTAGCAGAGGTCATGGAAACATGGTTAGTTGCTCCACTGTCCTGATACCAGTTGGGGTCTGAGATAGCAGCGAGATGAAGGCCAATAAAGGCCTGTGAGAGGTCATGATTTTCAGATTGGGTGATATGTGGGTAATGGGTTGCGACATGGCCAAAGCGATTGCAGAATCAACACTGTCGTCCTTAGTGCGTGAAGCATGAGAAGGAGAGGGGTCGAGAATGCCAGGAGAGAGGTTGGTGGGATAGCGGCCATAACCTTTACGGGTGAAGGGTCTGTAATTACGGCCAGGTCTGGAGCCACGGGAGTAAGAGGAACGACCACGAGCATTAGGGGCAATAGGGCCTGCATAGATGGTGTAAAGGGTTGTGGGAGTGGCAGTAGTGGTATATGCAGAACTGGATGTTTGTTGGGTTACGAAAGATAGAAGGCGGGCTCCATGATCAGAGAAGGGAGGCAGGGTGGGAAATTGAGCATTGCAATGACTAGGATGATATATTCTGGGCCTAGGCCACGAAAAACAGCAGTAACTATGTCTGTGGGTGAGAATGGTTCATTTTTGGCAGCAAGAGAGTCATCAAGTGACTTGGCATGGGTAAGATATTCATATATGGTTTTGGACCCTTTGGTGAGAGACATGATCTGAAAACGTAGATTAGTGGCATTGGCAAGAGATTGTTGAGAGAAGTTTTGCCTGAGACAATCCCAGATGGCATGAGAGGTGGTGAGACCCACAACTTGGGATAGAATAAGTTCGGTTAGAGTGGCTCGAAGCATGCTGACTAAGGTCTGGTCAATTTGGAACCAGAAAAGGTAGGCAGGATTAGGCACAGGTTCATGATTTGATGTAAGGGAAGAATGTTCAGAGTCAGATTGGGGTGATGTTTCAGGATTCAGGGAAAACAAATTAGTAGGAGGAGGGGGAGGATAAGTGCCATCAATAAAACGCCGGTAATTATGGCCAATGAGGAAAGGTTTAATTTGACTTTCCCATAGAAGGTAATTGGTTTCACTCAATTTCACAGAAACCACGGTGGAGACGTTAGGGGAGAAGATAGGAGAGGAACAGGAATCGGAAGCCATAGAAAGGGTATGAGAGGGATCTGTTTATGGTGCTCAGATAGATTGCTCTGATACCATGTAGAAAGGTATAAATTTATGATATCATTTACAAGCCAATTAGGCATATTTATACACATCAATATGAGAGATAAGATGTGATAGTTATCTACCATCTAAATATGATTAGGATATCTGTCCTACGTAACTGCTATAAACTAACTACGGTACAGGTTTCTAGGTCTAAGCAGATGTCTAGTCTAACTGTTATATCCAATGATGTTTGAACAGGTGTACACGGCTCTGTCTTAGACAAGTGTACACTGTTCTGTACACTGTTTAATAGTTGTTGTAGCCACCAAAATCAAGTGTGCCTTTATTCATACGACACAAATAATAGTTGTTATTGAAAAATTAAATTTCAAATAAATAGTAGCATATCTGAATTGTCCAAATAGACTAATCACGACCGTCCGAGATATTATTGTTATTATTATCATGATCATTATCACGATCATTATCATCTATACTCAATGATGAAAATGTCAGACATATCGTCAATATATCGGTCGATATGTTGTCATTTCCGACCATCGGCATGTAAGCAGAGGGTGAAGAAAAATCTTCCCCCAAAATCGACGATGTTGGCCGAAATCACCGATTTTTCACATCGAATTTGAAACCCAGGAACCGGCCGAGAGCCTTGACGTCACCGATCTTGTTGAAAACCAGGAAGAGAAGGGAGTCCGGAAGGCGATCGAAGTGGTCGTCATCGATGGAGGAGGGTTCTGCGTAAACTCTGGAGGAAAATGTTAGAGCTGAGCGCAAAGACGACATCGTTTTACTTGGGGTTTGAAGGCTTGAGAAGGGGAAAGAATGAGGTCAGATTGGGGTCGAGGTTAGTAGATCTGAGAGGGGAAATCACATGGCAGATTCGAATTTTCAAAGAGAGAGAAGATTGAGAGAGAGAGAGAGAGAGAGAAAGAGAGAGATAAAGAGATACATGAAAATGGTGAGAGGAGATGATATATGTACATGTTAAGCAGAGCAGGAGAGGAAGATGAGCCACAGATTCGCATCATCATCTTCCTCGCCTTTGCTTTTGTTTGTCGCCCCATGCCCCTGTCTCTAGAGGATAATGATTTAAGGGTACGAGTTAATTTATAGGCATTAGTATATTGGGCTCACTCACCGCAGGCTTGGCCAAACACTAGTTTATCATCAATTTTTTTTTAATTTTATATTTTGTCAAATCTCTATTCGTATTTCATATTTTAATTTCCTTTTTTTTTCGTTCTACCCTTTTTCCATATGGTATATTTAAATTTTTATTAAAAAAAATAGTAATTGATGCTTGAAATTTAAAAACTTTTGAATTTTACCCTCATGAGTTAATTTTCCTCCTCAAAATTGAGGGTTACCAAAAAAAAAGGGGGGGGCTAGTATTTATGTTTATACGAGTTACCAATGGACTAATGCTTCAAGTAAAAATATTTAATTGTTAAATGTAATGTCATTAATATTATATTTTAATATTACTGCGAAAAGAAAAAACACTAAGAGGAAATGCCTCTTAAATAGAAATCAGTAATAAAATCAAGTCTACAAGCCGAAATATCAAAGCACTTTGAGGGAGGGATTTGCACCACTCGATGATATCAATGACCTTGTGTCCCAGCCCACAGATCAAAAGGAAAAAGATGAGAGAGAGAGAGAGAGAGAGAGAGAGAGAGAGAGAGAGAGAGAGAGAAGAACGAAGTTTGGGATTAATTTTTAATACTTTAGTATTTAATTAATTTTCATAAAACTATTGTAAAATCATCCTTTAGATAAAAACTATTCATAAAATTTTTAGTGCATCAAGTTAACAAGTTTGGGATAGATGAGAAAAACAAAGGCCAATAGTTATTTTTGGTCACGCAGTTTATTTAATTTTTTATTTTTATTTTTGATTTTATTAATTTTAATCTTATAGTTTCATACTTATAATAATTTAACTTTTTATCATCATCAAAGTCTAACTAATATATGTTCTAATTGAAAAAATTTAAATAACATGATTACAATTTGCTCCTTGGTAGATGGAGACCAATCCAATTTTCAATCTAGTAGATACTCTACTTGTTTTTAATGAAGTTAAATGTGTAAAGTATTCTTAGTGCAACATTATCAATAAAATTATGTTATAATTTAAGTTTATGTTTAAGGTTTTGTAGTGTTAGTTATCGTCAGACCTATATTCTATCATATTATTATCATATATTTATTATATCAAAGTCATTTTATAGTTTTATTTAGTCCTATATAACCATCATTTGAGTATTTAAGTTTTTCCCAAAGTTTCATTCCAAATTTCGAACTTTTGGACCAAATTTCCGTTATTTTTGTTGACCGTAAATGATATCGATATTGATACCGTTATTTGAAATGAGATATCCGTAAATTTGACTAATGATATATCCGTCGAAACCGATATTATCATCGTCTATACTAAAGCAGAATCTGAAACACTGTGCTTAGGAATAAGGCATTTCCTCTTTTGCCCTTTTCTTTTGTGTGTGTTTTGTCTTCCTCCTCTTCGCAATTTCTTGTTTTCTTCTTGCTTGATAACCTTAGGCACTACATCATCCAATGTGAAGCCTCAACCAAATCGAATATATGCGACACCTCTTCTTCGAACACTAGTGCTTCAATTCATCGACACCTCCTCCTCGCGACTTCCCCACCTTTCATCTCTTCGTCGACATGTCCTTACCGCCTTCAATCTCCACGACAAACCCCACCGTTCTGCCTTTTATTTATCCTTTCTCTCTGCTTTCTTTGTCTTTAAATTCATAGCCAATTTCTCTTTTCTACAATATTTTCTTCAATTTGAGCTCCTTCTTTTGATTTTTGCAGGACGATGCTTCCAAATGCCTAAGAAGGAAATCGTGGGTTTCAGAGTTTTTTTTGCGATAAGTAGCTTCTTTCCTTCTCTTATTATTTTATTTTCAACGTATGAAATTGTTGTTGATATTGGTTTCGTGTCTTCCTTTTCAAGTTCCGATCGATGGTCAATGACATTAATTCAATTTCGTATTGCCCACAGTGGTGGATGATAACACTCTTAAATTAAACACGTAATTCGAGTATTATGCAACTTAAACCCTTTTTTGTAGTTGTAGTATTGGTAAATAGGTATCGTTCTTAACCGGGGAAATTAAGGAATATTAATAATATGTTAGTTAAAAAGAATAATGAATAAAAGAATAAATTAATAAAGTAATTAATGAATTAAAGAATTAATAAAAGAAATAAAGAATTCATGAATTCATGAATTAAAGAATTAATGAGTGGAAGAATTAATGAATTAAATAATTAAATAATTAAAGAATTAAAGAATTAATAATAAAGAATAAAAGAACAAAAGAATAAAAGAATAAAAGAATAAAGAATTAAATTGGGGGTTTGAAAAGATTGTAATCATAGAATAAAGAAAACAAGTAAAAATAATTAAAAATTTAATTCTACTTCTACTTTAACTTTTGTATAAGTGAACTTTTTTCAAATACATATTTTTATCAACACTTTAACATCATGCTCATATTGAACCAATCATGAAATCCTACCTTAATCATCTCAAATACATGCATACATTTTTTATATTATTAATGCATTGAACATGATTCACCTTAATATGATTCACCTTAAGTTTGTGATTTAATGCGCCGAACAGCGGTCAAACATTAAATCTCTTTAACTCTATTCTAAATTCCCTGAACAACGGATCAACATTTAGTTTCGAATCGAAGTTTAAGCACTAAAACATATGAAGTAAAAGAAATTCAAAAAGTAAAACACATGAAGATTGTATTCTTACTTACAAATGTTAGAAAGAAAATACCAACACATATACTAAATTATAAGTAAACCCAATAACAATAACAAGAATTTAAGTAGAAAAATATGTATTTTCAAAAGAATCATCGAACAACGGCAGGAAACTAGTGAAGATGGAAGAAAAAATACGAGGAATTTGGTCTTAAAACTCTTGAATTGCCTTAGAATTACTTGGCCTAGGTATTTCATAAGGAAAACATAAAAATGTGTTTAAAAGCTCTTAAAGAAAAATCACAAGAACAAAGTAAAGAAAAAATGAAATTAAGAAATAACATAAAAATAACATAAATTAAGAACAATAATTAAAATAAAACTAATTAATAATAAAATCTACAAGAAGTTAAAATGGTCCCCAAAAATAAAGAACAAAATAGAAAAAAGGTGAACTAAAAGAAAAGAAAAATTAGATAGAAAAATTAGAACCTAAACTACTAAAAAGAGAACCAAAATGGGGACAATTAGGGACCCTTACAGTGAGAAACACTTCTCTAATAGGGGAAGGTGTCTCAATTATAGCAAATAAAATAATAATAAAGAGGAGGAAATGTGGCCCACGCGTGCTGGGAATAAAATCTGTCTTCGGGAAGCGCTCGCCGAGGAGAAGATACTCTGTTCGGTGGCCCAACGTCGAGTTGGAAGTTGGGCTGAGGCTGGCGTGGGTTCGCGGGCTTGGCGCATAGGCTGGGCAGCGATTCTGGGCCTTATTTTTTGGGCTTTTGGGCTTCGGATTTTGGGCTTTTGACTAACAAAATTTGGGCTTCTGCAAAAGAAATAATTAAATAATTAATTAATATAATTTCAGTGAATTTCGTCCATAATTTCTTCGTTATAATTCCGATCGGGACGATTTTTTCGCTAAAACGCTCTAGATTCCAAGCTTTATTTATTTCAACAAAAATATCACAAAATATATTATTTTATCTAATTATTTATTATTTTAATATTAAAAGTCAAGTATAAAGGGTATAAAATAATATAAAATAATGCTAATTTAACGACCTATCAGTGGACAACTGTTTTGATAATTTTCTTTCATTTGTGATTCATGGATTTTGTTAATCTTTGATGGCGATGTCTCAAAAAGTGTCTATGATACTGAGGATTTCGGTGATGTATCCGAAGCCTCTCTAGCATTGAGGATGCACAGGTATGCAGGTAGATGCTCAAAATGTTCAATGATGGTATGAATTTAGAATTTATTGTAAATTCAAATGCTCTTGGATTTTTCTTTGGAATTTGGTGTGAAATTTTTTGTTCTTGGTTCATGACAACCAACCACATTTCCATGTTGAAATAAAGGGAAAATTTAATGAAAGACAACATCAGCGATTATTAGATTGAAAATTTCATGACATCCCATCAGCGTCCATGAAGACCACTTCCATTAGAGCCGCTTGGTATAGTTCTTGGTCTAAGTTTATCTACATGGTTTTGCCATTGATTTAGAGTTGTCATTGATTATTGCCTTCAATTTTTTGTATGAGGTTTTGGACTGGAATATATCATGCTTCACTACATATATGGCAGAAATGAACGACTGAAACGAACCTATTTTCTGCTCATCTTCGAAAGGAGGTGAATGGTGTTCTTTCAAAAGCATTTTCATCCTTTAAGATGGCAAGAGTTTGAATAAGCTTATTTTTAATATAGCTTCTCAAAAATATTACTGTCGTACTATTAGTAAGCTTTAGCTTATGATACAACTATTGCTCCATTGCTGCGTTCTGTTTTCCTTTCATTTGCAAACAAACAAGTGCTGGATTTAGGGTTGATTGAATCTGTGGTTTTGGTTGGATGTGTGATCTCATTTACAGCTTCTAACAAGCGAATTGATTGAATGGTCAGAGTTGACGCGCATGCATATTTCATCTGTCTAATTTCATACACGTAGATATTATGTGATTTTTTCAACCCCTTGCTGTCTACTTTTATTCTCTCCAAGTTGTTACAATTAGGTTGTATTAATTTTAAATTGGAATTCAAATTGGAAATTTTTATTCTATTGATGATGTCCACTTTTGATGTCGCTTGGTTTGCTCCAGCCTTGGAATTTTGCTGTCTCCACCTGCTTTCTTCTTATTCCGTTCTTCCCGTTGTTATTTCCATCGGTTCTGGGTTTCCCATTTCCTAATCATTTACAAAGTTGAAATCTTCAGTGTTGTTAAACTTTGCACAGTGTCAATTGGGAAGTTTTATTGGCTGATTTCATAACCTGAGAGGCAGCAAAATTAACAAATTCTCATTCCAACTATGATTTTAGTTTGTAAAGAGTTTCTTCTATTTCGGGTTAGACATTTTCTAAATTTTTTTACATCTACAAAGAGTTTCTTCTATTTTTGGTTAGACATTTTCTAAATTTTCTTTTCACTACCGTTTCCTATATCCTTATAACAATTCCCATTCATTTTGAATGTCAACTGCAATATTTCTTCATTCACCTGGTTTATATTCATTAATGTTTTTTTTGGTTATTTTAGAATTTTTTTTTTCTAACTACAAAGTAACTTTCTTTGTGATTATTAATTATATGTACCCCCATTGTTATAAATACGCAGCGAAGCGCGGGCAGAAGACACTAGTGTGTCCTAATTCCATTTGTCTTATTTCCACCCACTATCGGGATTGTTCGGTCTTCTTCCTGAATAAGAGAGAGTTCAAGAGCGAGAGTGAGAGAGTGCGAAAGACAGTTCGAGAGCAAGGCCGAGAACGTCCCCCGATTCGTATTCAAGTGTACAAATGTTAACAATTTGCTGTACAAATTCAAGCAATAGGAAGCATTTAAAGATGAGTCACACAATCGGAACTACAACGTTTGCTCAATTTTCTGTACTAATGCACATTCTCTCTGTTTGTTTTTTTTAATGTAGATGAAGATGTCTAGTTGAATTGGAATACTTTAGGACTTTGAGTTGGATTCTCTGCATCTATGGAGCTTTCACCTAGTAGTTGTATATCTAATGGATTATGGATGATGTTTTCTAGGGAGGTTTCATTTGGATTTTGTACTTATGGATGATGTATCTCATATTATATTATCTAATGGAACTTTTTTTTATACTAGTTACAAGCAATTTTATACAATCATTCTTGTACATTTCTATACAAGTAATCCTTTTTTTATATCTATATATAATATCAAAAGTCACTAATTTATAAATGTGTTAAAAAGAACATTTGTACTCAAAAAATTATATTATATTACTTCTATGGACACCAAATAAGTTTTATTTGTGCCTATTAATTATGACACAATAATTCCTTTTGTGTGCTTTGGCCAATGGTCATGGCCGCCTAGTGCACCGATTACCCATTAGTGGCTGCAACGTGACCATTGGGCATTGGGCACAATAATTTGTGTCTTTAGCGTCAAAAGACACTAATAATTAATGTTGGTCTCAGCCTATATTTCTTATAGTGTATTAGGACCTTCCCAGTTTAGTCCTAGAGTTCTAGCTAACCGGTGTTTGGTTGCTAGACTGACTTTCCATAAGGCCCAGTCACCGACTTAAAAATTTTGTGGTCTGGCCTTAGCGTCATGGTAATGGAATAATCTGTGCTTATAGGCGATGTTGCATAGGTTGGCCTGCTCTCGGTGTTCTTCAATGAGGTCTAGGCTGAGGGCCAACTGGTTGTCATTCTGCTCAGTGCCATAGGTTAGCACTTGGTATGAGATTTCATTGAGCGCTGCTAGGATGACTGCCTAGCTTGGCTCCGAAATCCATGAAAAATGGTCTCGTTGATGGTTGTTCGGTATGAAGTTCAGTATGACCATAGTACATTTAGTAGGATCTTCAACTACTTTCCTTCTTTTTCATCGAGATGGGTTTTCAGACCGTGCTTGATGATCTTGTTGACAGCTTTGACTTAGCCATTGGATTGTGGGTTTGAGAGAGACGTGAAGCAAAGGTTAATCTTGTGTCTCTTACATAATGCTCTAAACTAGTGGTTGTGGAATTGCTTCCCATTTTCTATGATTATGGTGTGCAGAAGACTGAAACATGAGATGATATTTTGGAAAATAAATGTCTCGATTTGAGCTATTGTTATGGTGGCCAGAGCCTTGGCTTCGACCCACTTGATGAAGTAGCCCACAACAACTATAGTGTACCCAGTCTGTCCTTTTCCAATCAACATCTTACTTATCAGTTCTAGTCCCCATTGAAAGAATGGCCATGGACTGAGCATTGGTATTAGGTTATCTGATGAGAGGAGAAGGAAAAAGGCAAAACACTAGCCTTTTTCGCATCTCCAAGTGAAGTCAGCTACGCCAGTATCTATGTTCGAACAATAGAACCCTTTTCGGAAGGCCTTGTGTGTGAGAGAGCATAGGCCAAAGTGGTTGCCACAGACTCCTGCATGGATATCTTCTAAGATGGGTTTTTTCAACCTCTGGGATAAGGCCCTTTAGAATAAGAAGAGTGAATTGTACAGTTGGCCTCTAATGATGGTGTGCCAAACGGCCTATTGGCGTACCTTTTTTGCTATAGTCATTTTAGTTGGAGGAGTTCCATCAGTGAGGAAGCTAATTAGATGGGCATCGAAATTGAGCTGGTGTTGATTACATGAATGGAAGAGCACCCGATGCTCGGCTCATTGAGGATCTCGACAAGGATGTTCTAGTTTTCTTGTCAAGTGAGGATGCCAATTGAGCAAGTGTGTCGACGTGGCTGTTCTTAGGCTTTGGTATTCTTATAATGGCGTGGATTTCAAAATCGTCCAAGAGCAACTTGGCCAATGTCCTGTAGAGAGCCATGGAAGTGTCCTCGGCTTCAAACTCCTCATTGATCTAGTTGACTATAGATGAGAGTTGTTATAAATCTAGATCTATTTGGTATCCATGTGTTTGGCCATGAGGAGACCTACAACGAATGCTTCGTATTTGGCCTTATTATTGGAGGCCTTGAACATGAAACACATATCATATTCTAGTTTTACAATTTTAGGAGTGGTGGGGACAAGTTCCATGCCACAGTTGTTGTGGCAGGCAAAGCCATCCACCTACAGTACCCGAGTTGGCTGACATATGTCCAAAATGGGTGTTTTGAATTTCGGAATGGTCTCTAGGGAAGTAATCTCCTCGGTCATATATGTTGGTACGTGAATTCAGATATGAAGTCAGTCACAGCTTGTCCCTTATCGGTTGGTCTGGGTGTGAAAGTAATGTCAAACTCGCAGAGTTCGATTGCCTAATTGAGGAGTAGATACTATGATGGAGTGGGCTTGGAAGTAGGATCGGATCTTCTTGGATGAGATTATTAAAGTAAAAGGAAGTTTTTCCAGGTCGGTGTACCTTGTTTCAGTGTCTTGAAGTGATTTTCTAACATAGTAGACTAGGTGTTCTCCTCCATCCTTCCTCTTGATGAGTACCGAGTTGATTAGAGATGTGGAAATAGATGGGTACATGATCAGTGATTTTCTTGTTTCTGGTCTAGCAAGCAGTGTTATGTTGCTCATGTACTCTTTAGCTTGGTGAATGCTATTATGCACTCTTCAGTTTAGGAATGTGTTTAGATTTTCCGTTGAGGGCTTTGAAAAATGGGACACACTTGTCAGTGGCCTTGGAGCTGAAATGGGTAGAGCTGCTACTAGGCGAGTAAGACTCTAGATGTCGTTCTAGGTCCATGGTGGTTCCATGTCCACAAGTGCCTTGATCTTCTCGAGGTTGCCTTTTCTTCCCCTCCAGCTAATCATAAAGCCTAAGAATTTGCCTAAGCCGACACCAAAAACACACTTAGCTGGATTCAAGTGCATCTTGTACTTTTTGAGAACCTCAAACATCCACGTGAGGTTCGGGATTTACCGATCGACTATTTTTCTTTTGATGAACATGTCATCCACATACACTTCTACGGTTATATTTATCTGGCCCGAAAATATGAAGTTCGCTAGCCGTTGGTATCTGACTTCGGCATTTTTTAGGCCAAAAAACATTACATTATAGCACTAGAGTCCCTGGTCGGTCCTAAAAGTGATGTGGATCTGATCGACTGTATGCATAAAGATCTGTGATGGGACCCTACCTGATTATACAAGAATAGTACACTCGGGCCCTACTCCTGTCTAATAGAAACCTTGTCATACAAGGGATAAACACCAATCCTGACAGGACCCGTCCCAACTGGACTTTGATAACCGTGCCTGGTGTTGTTCCTGTCTGACAAGTCAACTGAAGTACCGACATTATCCTTAGCACTTGCTAGATAAGGGATAACCACACTGATTTCTACTTATGTCTCCGCCTCTCGATCAGCCTAGATCCTCATGCCACTACCTAGAGGGTCATCAAAAACATAAAAGGTGTGAGTGGACAAAAATAATATCGTTTGAAAATACATTTCAAAACGAATCATTTTCCCCTCCAGTTATAAAACATACATGCATAGAGTAAAACATATGAACAACTGGCTCTCAAGACAAATCACATAAAAAGCATAAAACCAGTCACAAAGACCATCATCAACAGTACTCGTCACCAGTACTCACATATCAAGCACAATTCAACACTTTAAAGTTCAGGAATTACACATATGAGGTCTTTCTTGGGAATTACACATCCAGAATTTCGGGGAATTAGACATCCAGACTTTCTGTGCATGACACATCCGGTTTCTCCGAGAATTACACATCCGAAAATCATTAAATATTCCATAAAGTCATCCTTAACTCATAATCCAAGTCAAAACACCATTTTCAAACCCGGGCCTAGCCCAAACATCATTTTCACCATTTATCGTAAAACGTGTATGAAAACCTATTAAATAATCCACAAAATCAACAAGTAATCACATCGAATCATTGCAACTCAAATCATGCAATCAATCATGTAAAACATTTAACTATGCATGTATAATAGTTTATAAAACAAACGTCCACTCACACACCGTCCAAGCTGCTCAATTCTGAGCTACACGCTTTTCTGTAAATTTCAGGAATCACGAATCATGTCAAAAACCACCACTAAGGGGCACTTACATTTCAAATAACCTCATAATACAATCCGCTAATTTTCCGGGATTTAAAACATGTGCCAAAATGTTGGTTACATCGAAAACATCAAATCATATGTTGATCGTACCTCGAAAACAGGGCCCACGCATTGCCTCAAGCGGATGCACGTGAAACTCACGCGCCTGCTACAGTGCATCTACAGTGTCACCCTCTTCACCCGATTACTTGCAAAACGGGCCTGTTTACCTGCGACTTACCCGGTTAGAAATCTGTCAATTCTTCTTCAATTGCATCAGTTCTTTCACCTAATTCCATTAAATCGATACTAATTAAGGATCTATATACTTCTTTACATGAATTCATACCTCAAACGGGTCGATTTCTAATCCAAACTTCGAAGGGTTGCGACAGTGATTTAGGCTCAGTTCTGTTCGATTTCAATCATTTTCTTCATTCTCATCAACCAGAAAGCAATATAAGATGCTTATAAACACAATTGTGAATCCAATTTGATTCAAACATACCGTTAGACGATCGAACTCAATCTCAAAAATTCAAAACTGTCGCAGGTACTGTTCTTAGCCAAAAATTCATCAATTCCTTTCGTTTTTGAACTGGTTTAACTCTTAATGATCCCCAAAAGATTAATTGAAGCTTAATTGCAACAATCAACGTCCAATTCCCAAGTCTCAAAGTCTGAAATTTCAAATTTCTTCTTAGGTTGGGTTCTTTTTTCTTTGTTTCTATCTCTCAATTTCATTCCTTTTCTCTCCCTTCCTCTCTCCCAGTTCCTTTGTCTCTCCATTTCGTCCTCAGGTAAGGCTCAGATCGATAAAAAATGGAGATTTTGTTCAAAAACCAAACATACACAAATATACGATTGTACATACACGGGGGGCCACAGTGCAACCAAGCTCTTCTTTAACATACCATATGTCACATAATCAAAGGGGTGAGTCATCACTTTGATGACTCATCAAACACCAAAATGCCCAAAAATTCCCCTCAAGGTCCAAATGACGAAAATGCCCCTTTAGGTATAAATTATCAAACTGCCCTTGGCCTTTTTAGACCCATAACTTGCTCACCCGAACTCCGATTTTGGCATGCCGCCTATCTACGGACTCGGCGTCTCGAAACCTATGAAATGGCCCTCATGGAAAGTCCAAAATGTGTCCTAATAAAAAAGTCAACTTTTGATCCCATTAATAAAGGGTAAAATTGTCATTTCCCTCTAAAATTTCCAAATTTCCCTTTTTCAAATTTTCGGGTCGTCACAAATCCCACTAGTTCATGCTTTCGCATCTCGAGCCTTGATTCTTGTGTAACGCCCCTGGAGGGTCACAAAACCAAAAAAACGTGTGAGTGAATAAAAAGAAATAGTTTAAAATATAATTTAAAAACATCGAGTTTTTACCCTCCGTCTTCCAATATCATGTATGCATACCAAAATCATTTCACTTCAATTAAAACGAAACACATGTTATATTCTCATACTACGTGAAAACATATGTGAATCCATTAACCACAAACCAATGATTAATTACAAACCAGTTTAACCGCAACAACGCCACATAATCGAATCATATCCACTATCACACAAATTCACACATATCACTATCAACCCTTCCTCGACTCACATTATCAAACATTAACCATTGCCTCCCTAGTAGGCACACCACAAATCACTCAGAAACCGGAGCCCAGCTCAACGTCCAAGACTACCAAACTGTTAACACACATTACGAGGAAGGTTACTCATCACAAAGTATAATAGTAACACATAATCAATCCATAATCCACATTACCTTAGAATTCACACATAATCACCCAACATCACTGCACAAGCATAACATCAATCACCACATCACAAGGGCACTACCATTAGGCCATCAGATACACACTCGGGAATCGGAGTCCCATGCTCGACGTCTGAGTCATCACAACACAGTCTTAGAAACTGGAGCCCCGGGCTCGATGTCTAAGACTCAC
This sequence comes from Prinsepia uniflora, assembly GCA_032719365.1. Taxonomy (NCBI): domain Eukaryota; kingdom Viridiplantae; phylum Streptophyta; class Magnoliopsida; order Rosales; family Rosaceae; genus Prinsepia; species Prinsepia uniflora. The sequence continues at coordinate 22,857,705 of CM064862.1, forward strand.
ATCAAATCAACACAATCACAACAACATTCCACACACCTCGAGTACTGAGAAATACATGCTCATATCACAACTCAATATCTCATAACAAATCCACAATTAACACCTCGGGCCTAAGCCCCAAAACCATAATCAATATCATTCTCGTAAAACGTGCAATTTATGTAATTTCCATACAAACCGTTCAAAAATCATATGAAAATCATAAATATTCCAAAAAAAGTTATTTTAAGTCATAATTCACATTTAATTCAAAACCACATTCGAAACGGGATCCAAAACGGAATTTACGTAAATCCTCGAAAAATGCATAATAAAATATTCACCAAAAATCCATATAAAATCCCAATCATTCCAATGTCATCAAAAGCATATAGAACACATTTAAACCATATAAGTATGCATGCATAATATGTCACAACCGGACCCACCTAGCACGATATTGTCCGTTTTGGACCCAGCCCTCATGGTTTTGTTTTTGGGAACTCATGCACAACTTCCGAGTGGGTCACTCATCTTAAGATTGCTCTAGCCCAAACACAATTAACTTCGGAGATCCAACCAAACTCAAGGATAATGAAATCCCAAAAGGCCTCATTGCTAGGAAGATATGTGCCTACACATATAAGATACTTCACTTTTCCCTCCCTGAGCAATGTGGGATTGCTCACCAGTCTTGCTAAGACATGGGTCATACATAATATTTTAAGGAAAGAAAATCCACTCACACACTGTCTGTATCATCGAATTCCACTTTGCACGCATTCCCGTAATTTCCAAAAATCTTAGAACCTATCAAAATTCACATCTAAAGGTCACAAATCATCTCAAATATCTTCTATTTTAATCCCATAATTTTTTGGGATTTTTAAACGAATTTAAAATGAACCCTAAACTTCGGACACTCAAAACTACTTTGAAACGGTGTTTGATCGACTTGAAATATGCGCCAAAATATTCGTTACATCAAAAGGATAAAAAATCATATTGGTCGTATCTCGAAAATCGTCCTTACATGCCTCCACGCGCCACCCAAAGTGGTTGTGCGTGGGAGCCATATGCTTGCGAACACTATTCACTATCTTCGTCACCCGACTCCCCTGTTATTCGGATCGCCCGACCCGGTTCTACATCCTCATTTTTTTTGTCTTTTTTCAATTCTTCTTTGACCATATATCTTCAAATCATCCTAACTAGTGATCTATGGATTTAAAACTCAAGAACGTACCAAGTAAATTACTCACCAACTCTAAACTTTAGATCAACTAACGCCTCCTCTATCTGGGCTATTTCCAGCATCAAAACCTCAACTTCGCAAGCTAATGAGATTGTAGAAACTCAAGGGAAACACTCACAAGCTCATATCCAGATTCCCCCAGCCAAACACACGGCCGTACCACTCAAACCCGTCATGAGTCAAAAACCTTCATTGCCCTTCCTCTTCCTCACTTTTCCTTCCAGTTTTCTTTTCTTCCATCTCTTATTAATCTCCTCTCATCTCTTTCTAGTTTTCTCCTCTGCTCATCTTCTCTTTATTTCCTTTTGGGTCTAACAAACATGTAACACACACGACACACCATACATATAACACAAAAGCAAGCACACACAAACACCCAAGGACGGTGGCATGATATCATAAGGGATAAGGAACACTTGTCCCTATCCCATTAATCCACTAGAAAATAATCTCACAATGAAAGTACTAAAATGCCCCTTCTTGCCAAATTACTAAAACGCCCTTATGTAGCTTAGACCAAGAACGATACCAACCGAACTCTATTTCTAGCATACCGCCTGTCAACGTACTTGGGAATCCGAGACCTTCATAATAGTCTTCTTGAATTGTCTAACAAAGGTCCCGATCAAAAAGTTAATATTTTGACTTTGACCAAAAAAGTCAACTCTTTAACTTAGGGGCAAAATCATCATTTTCTCCTTAAATTTTCCAATTTTACGTTCTCTAGAAATCTGGGTCGTTACAACCTACCTCTCCTTAAAAGAATTTTGTCCTAGATATTGGAAATCAATCTGACCTAGCAGTCCGACCCAAATCATATACACAAATATCTCACAAATGAAAATTATGAAAACGCCCTCTTTTAACCAAATTACCAAATTGCCCCTACCTATTTCAAATTAAAGACGAAACCATTTGAGCTCCGTTTTTGGCATGTCGACTGTCAACACACTCAGGAAGCCAAGAGCTTCGTAATGGCGCTTTCAAAATTCCCAAAAATCGGCCCGATCAAATAGTTAACCCTTTGAATTTGACCAAAAAAGTCAACATTTGACTTTCAGGAGTAACATGGTTAATTTCATCCAACTTTTCCGATTTTACCCTCGATGAAAGACTAGGTCGTTACACTTGTTTAGGTTGGTAAAGTTAATGTACATGCACCAAACGCCAGAGGGTCTCTTGACTAGTGCCATGCTAACTACCTAGACTGCATAGATGGCCTTCCTTACGAAGTGTTTTTGTCTAAGCTTGATGATTTATGCCTTTATGGCCTTGGTCCTCTTAGTGGCATGTATGTAATGACCTAGACTTTCATCGAGGGCAAAATCGAAAAATTCGAATGAAATTGACCATTTTTCCCCTAGTTTACTTTTGGTCAAAGTGAAAGGGTCGACTTAGACTTACTAAGGTCAAAATTTTGACTTTTTTACTAGGACGATTTTTGGCGATTCTCAAAATATCGTTACGAAGGTCTCGATCCTTCGAGTACATTGACAGGTGGTATGCTATAAACGGAGTTCAAACGGATACGTTCCAGGTCTAAACTATGTATGGGAAATATCGTAATTTCGCAAGGAAGGATATTTTAGTATTTTACCCTATGAGATCTTATGGGTGGGCTCTGGTTCCCAAGTGAATTTGTGGTGTGCCTGCCTGTAGGGCAGTGGTTGGTATTTGACATTGTGATGATGATGGGCTGATTGATTGTAATTGGTGTGTTGTCCTTGTGTCAATGGATCTTGTATCCTTGCTTTATATACGTTTTCCAGTACTTCAAAAATGGTAAACTATGTTTTGTTCGAATCGAAGTGAAATGGTTTTAAATTGGTTTTCGTATACATGCATGGTTTTGGAAAACGAAGGGTAAAAGATGGATGTTTTCAAATTACGTTTTAAAACTATTTCTTTTCATCCACTCACACATTTTCTTGATTTTGTAACCATCTAGAACCGCCGCACAGAAATCGAGGCTTGAGAGGTGGAGGCATGAACTAGCGGGATTTGTGTTTATCCCTTGTTTGACAAGGTTTCTGTCAGAAGGGAGCAGGGCCCGAGTGTACTATTCTAGTGTATTTGGGTGAGGTCCTATTAACTTGGTATCAAAGCTAGGATTCTGAATTGTGTTGTTGATTTCATGCCTTCGAGCTGCGAGCCCCGTGCACGGTCTGAATTGTTAGTGTTATGTATGTGCATATGTTTGTGGGTGTTGGAAAATGGGTAAGCTCTAGGTGATTGTTGCTTGTACTGTTGGGTGAGAACTCTGACATGGGTCAGGATTGTGGATTAAGACTTAAAAGGAGTCTGGTGTAAGAATTAAGGCTCGAGGAGAAACCGAAAAGTGTTATTGGATATGAAAATTTTGAGGTTAGTGTTGGATACCGATTTGGTGTGGTTGTGTGACGAGATTGCTATATGAGTTTAATTGAATCCTAGAGGTGAAGTGAGAACTCCGAAAATATTGAAGAGATTGTGAGCACGATGGGTGTGTTCTGTAGGTGGAAGTACGATTTTTTATCGAAATCCCTTTAGAGTGTGAATTGGATATGTGTGACTGTTGTGTTCAATTAGTGTTGGCGGTTGGTTGATGGTGTGATGATTTTTTTAACTTCTTGTGTTTGGACCCGTCCCAATCTCCCCGGGATTAACACGGGAGGCGCTTGATCCCGTTTGACACGGAGTGTTAGACAAGGAAAATTCCGACTTTAGCCCACTGGGGGCTTCAGAGTACGTCAGGATCCGGATGAGGTATGCGATGTCTCGGTCTCTAATACAGCCCACATCCGCGATCAACCTGAAGGGAAGTTAAAACATTAAAAAGCTATGAGTGGACAAAACAAAGGTTTTCTAAAAACATTTTATAAGAAAAGACATTTATACCCTTCTCTAAAAAGCATACATGCATTCGAAAACTAGTTATCAAACTAATAGGGCCTTGGCCCAAAATCGTAAATGAAACCAATCATACGGGCCACAGCCCAAATCCATGTGGGACTCAGCCCAAAACCAGTACATCATATATCATATAAAATATACATATAAATCACATAATCAATCCTGTCACGTTTTCTAAATCTACGTGTGTGCTACTCGGGGTCTCAAATCCCAAGTTTCCCCAGGGTCCACCTATGTCAATGTCCGTAGATCAATGACCCTCCCTGGGGGTTATAATCCATAAGCCTTCCTGAGAGTAAGGTACCCAACGGGGGCGACTCCACTCAGTTAGTGCTCCATGATTACTCTGGGGTCCATCCAGGCCAACGACCCTCCCCGGAGGAGACAATGCAAATAAAGGAAGGTATATGAATATATATATATTTATATATAACATTCTTAAAACATTTTAAGGGATTCATGCCCGGCCCCCATAAACCGTCATGAATCCGGAAGTCTATTTAGGGTCCCTGACCCGAAATCATAAATGTAAACCAACTGGGCCTCAAGCCCGAACTCATGACTCAACTGGGCATCGAGCCATATATCTCAGGGTCAATCATGATTCCAATCGTAGTGATGCGTGCAACCATCCGTCCAGGACCACCCTCAATCCTGGTATGTCGCCGTGAACGAATCAACCGATCGATATCCTGAACCATCAGTACTCTGAAGTTGAGCCTCTAGTGGCTGATCGACAATGGGTTGTGCATCGTGACCTCCCTGGATGGAACACATCCTAGTCCAGAGGCGAGCGTCGTATCGTCCGTCGTCGTGCACATAGCACTCGACGCGACCACGACTCAGACTAGTAGGTCATCAATATGGTCACATGCCCGAGACAAAACCAAATGGGTCTCATGCCCGATTTTATCCCTTTTTAAATCCAAAACCATTTCATTGAAACCATCGTAGAAGTACAAACCCGTATAAGCACTGTAAAAGGCCGAACCTCGAAATGTGTGCAAATACGTAAACACACACAATTACACTCACGGAATCACAAAACATGTATTAAAACACATAATAAACATTTATGCATGCATCTATTTAGAAAATAAGGTCCACTCACAGACCATCCGAGTTGTCGCCTAGATACGCGTGTCATACGGCTCTCTTGGGCCAATCACCGTCACCGGGACTCCCAAACCTGTCCAAATCACTTTACAGGGTTAATAAATTCTTTATTAACCTCTCATTGAAGCCCTGTAATTTTTCTGAATTTGTAAGTATTTTTAAACCCAATCCTAAACTTTCGGACGTCCCGAACAATATCCAGACGGTGTCCGATCGACACGAAACCAGTCCCAAAATGTTCGTTACATCGAATAGAGTATTTTACATGTTCAACACTACCCAGAAAGACCCACCACGCGCCCCCCAAAGGGGCTGCGCGTGAAGCCCACACGCTTATTATTCATCGTCCCTGTCCTAGGGTGAACCGGGTTCACCTGGTTCGAACCGCACCGGACCGGCGCTACCAGTCTAGCGTCCATTCTCCCTCATTTTTTGAACAAATCTTCTCCATTTTTAATCCTACAGGTTCCTAGCATTAAACCTTATCGATCTACATCCTCAAAACACAGAAAACCCAAGTGAATCCATACCTTCCATGCTCAAACCGTAAGCCTGATCTTCAAGCTCGGTTTGTAGTCGTGCCAGGCGCCCATTTCCATCAAAATCAATCCTCATCGTGTCGTCTTGGTCCCTAGGTCTCCATAGAATCAAAAGGGACTCAAAACATCAATCAAATCTCAACTTTCAATTTTTGAAAATAGAAATGGGTTCTCGGGTTCAGTTTGACTCACCCCCCACCGTGGACCGTCGTGGACCAGCATCCTCGTCATTCTCAGTCTCTCACTGTTCTTCACACGAACGTGTGGATGCAAGTATGGTGGTTGGGGTGGTGTGTCGTGTGTTTTGCTTAGGGAGCATGAAGAATGAGGTGTTCGGGTTGTTTAAAGAAGAAGATATGGTGAGGCTGATGATGGTAACAAAGAAGGCAGACGGACGGCCAGGATTGAGAGATTAGATGAGATGGAGGGTTAGGATGAGAGATGGGTAGGATTAATTATAAAATAATCTAGGATATTAATATTTAATTAAACTAGATCCACTTTTTGGGGAAATGACCAATAGGATGAGTGACACTTGTCACTCATCCATGGGTCCCACTTAAATATCTGCCCAATCAGATATTGCCACATTATCCCCGCCTCGTAATACGTGCATAATACAATCGAACTTCTCATGACCAAAACTTTCCCGTTCGACGTCCGATTTTGGCGTGCACCTGTATACGGATTCGTATCGACCCGATCTACGTAGCGGTCCTCGGCCCTGGCCCCTCGGCCATCGAACTTCCCGAGTCAAAAGCCAACATTTTGCCCACGACCAGGGGCAAAACAGTCATTTTGCATCGTTCATCCGATTTCGCTCAACTAATCACCGATTAACTTCACTAATCCTTTATTAGTTACTAATCTAATCCTGAAATTCAGGACGGGTCGTTACATTTTAGTGTTTTGATGGTAGTGAACTCGTGTAAATGATTTGGAGTTTTGATCGTGTGGTATTTGTCGATTTGACTTGATTGTGAATTTCACGGATGGAATTCTTTTAAGGGGGTATATGTAACGACCCAGACTTTCATTGAAGGTAAAATAGGAAAATTTTAATGAAATTGACCATTTTTCCCCTAGTTGACTTTTGGTCAAAGTCATAGGGTTGACTTTGACTTACTATGGTCAAAATATTGACTTTTTGACTGGGACCATTTTTGACAATTCTGTAAATGCCGTTACGAAGGTCTCGATCCCTTGAGTACATTGATAAGTGGCATGCTGGAAACGGAGACGGATACATTCCGGGTCTAAACTACGTATGGGCAATATTGTAATTTCACAAGTAAAGGTATTTTAGTCTTTCTCCCTATGATATCTTTTCGGTGGCTGAATTGGATTGGGACAAGTGTCCCTCATCTAATTGGACTTGGTGCGCCGACTTGGGTGTGATTGTGTGTATGTTTTTAAGAGTTTTGTGTGTGTTAGGTGATAGGCATGAACCGAAACCCACCCAAAACCGTGAACAGCCCTAACTCGTGAAGGGAAGAGACCAGAGATAGGGAGAGTTGAAGGTGAGAAGAAGGGGAGGGAAAAGGTTGTGAAAATGGTGTGGAAATAGTGAGTAAATGAGCGGTGGAATGGGCACGAAAGTTGTGAACTCGTGAGGGTGTATTTCGGGTTAGGTTTTGGACCAAGGAACTTAGAATTTGATTGTGCTAATAGTCTTCTGGAGGTCGTATGACAATGTTAGAGGTGAGAACCGTGAGTTTTGGACTTGGAAAAGCCTCTGGACAACCACAGACGCCATGGTCGTGAAGCTTGGAACTTGAGCTACGAATTTGAGGTAAGTTTTCAAAGTTTCAAGGTTTTAAGAGCTTAGAGCTTCTCTAGAGTTGATTAAGAGTATGTTGGAAAATTAGAACACAAAAAGATGGAGAAATGAAGGTTTTAGGACTAGGTCGAGTCGCCAGGTCGGGCGACCCAAAAAAACTAGGTAGACGGGTGATGATGATGAATAGTATCATGTATTGTCGTTGGCGCGTGGGGTCGCATGGCTGGGATTTTGGGTTCACGTCCAACATGTATTTTCATCCTTTCGATGTTACAAACATTTTGACACAAGTTTCAAGCTAATCGGACACCGTTTCAAGGTATTTTTGGTAGTCCGAAGGCTTAGAGTTCATTTTAATTACATTTAAAAGTCTCAAAAAATCATGGGATTAAAATATTAGTTATTTGAGATGATTTGTGACCCTTAGATGTGAATTTTGGTAGGAATTAACATCCCGGAAGTTTTGGAAAAACCTGTGGAACTCGGCGATACAGAGGTGTGAGTGGACTTTCTTTCCTTAAACTATTGTGCATTCATATTTATATGATTTAAATGTGTTTCTATGTGATTGGTGATATTGTGCATTGATCTTGAGTGATTGTTGTGAATTCTGCGATAATTTTGATTGTGGATTATTTGGGTGTTACTGTTGTGTTTTGTGGTGAGTAACTTCCTCGAGATGCATATTGATGGATTTGGTAATCTCGGACGTCGAGCTGGGCTCCGGTTCCTAAGTGAACTTGTGGTGTGTCTGCTTATAGGGCAATCGTTGATTTTGTAACCCTCTAGGGCCCCTACATGGAAATCGAGGCTTGAGACGTGGAGGCATGATGTCAGGACCCACCCCGGTTTCACCCCGAAACCCGAGGTAAATCCTGCTCCCGTCTGACTCCCCGACACAAAACCTAAGGAACACTTACTCGAACCCAGTCAAACGCAGGAGTAATTAGACACAATGTCCCGAAAGAAGCATTTACAGAACATGGTACGAACATACAAAGAAAATAAAACCGATAACTACACGCACACGGAAGCCTTTAATCTACTCTGGGAACTCTCACGTCACTTCTATGCCTCAGACTCTGCCTCGACGTCAAGACCCCGTGCTAGCTCCACAACCTGGAGGGCAATTTAAAACAGAAAATGTGAGTGGACCAGAAAGTACAAAAGTTCAAAAACCATTTTATAAGAAAACCGAGTTAAACCCTCCGTTTTGAAACCACATGCATAACCAACAGTTATAAACACATTAATAAAAGAATCATTCTTAAACATCATAAGAAACAGAAACACTATAAAAGATCATAAGAAACCATAATATGAGTATCAGAATCCGTATCAAAACCATAACCACCACATCATCATTTTCTCGATCAAACCTGCTGGATCTATCCGAGTCTTTAAACTCCCGAGTCTTTAAACTCAATCCAGGCCTTAATCATATCCGAGTCTTTAAACTCCCGAGTCTTTAAACTCAAGGCCTACGGGGGAAAATCAATATATATCCGAGTCTTTAAACTCCCGAGTCTTTAAACTCAATCCGGGTCTTTAAACCCAATCCGGCCGGTCCCCCGTCACATATATTCGGGTCATTAAACCCAATATCCAGATCCAGCAAATCCAATCCCAAAACCATTTAAAAACCATTTACCAATCCACATCCAAACCCGAATCCGAAATCACTGGTCCGATGCTCTCCCGGCATCTAGAACCGTCATTCCGAACCCAAATCCGGAGTCCACTTTCCAATCTTAAAACCAAATTCCGATTAGTGAAATCCGATTCTAAAATCGAAAACTTTGATCATCGAAATCATGTTCCCAAACTCCACTTATAACCATTGAAAACCCTTTATCATTTAAAATCCCAAAATCATAACATATATTCCAAAAACCAACCATTCCTCGTAAAACGTGCTAAAACCCACTTCCCTCGAAAAACGTGTAATAATGCAAAACCAACCAAACACATTCGATAAACATAAAATCATGATTAAAACCATAAGACAATTATAGAAAACAGTTATGCATGCTCGAGTTTAGAGAAGAGGTCCACTCACAGTACTGAGCCCTACTCGCGTCCCGAACGTCCAGCCCGTTCCTCGGCTTCCTCGGGAAATCCCGATCCTGTCAACACCGTCAAACTACGTTACTAGTACGTCTACGAAGGTTCACCTAAATTCCCTCAAAATTCCCCGAATCCTAAACGTAAGAACCCGGGACCCTAAACTTTCACCCTCGCGGAACTCAACTCAAACGACTTCCGATTGACTCGAAACCAATTCCATTGAACGCACAACAACTCCTAGACCAAAAACGATGTTGACCGTTTCTCCCAGAACCGCCGCACGCGCCTCCACGCGCCGCCCAAAGTGGCTGCGCGTGGCCCCACGCGCCAGCTACAGTACCGTCTTCAACCCGTGCTGAACCAGCCGTCGCAGGCTGAACCGGCGAGACCTGATCTCCGCCGTCCGGCCATCAATTCGATCCCTTCTTTCACCAGCAGCTGCGTCCAGACCTGCCCTAACTCTTCCCATACTCCGTTCTCCTCGACACGGCCTCTACGCCGTCGACTGAAGCTCGAATTCAAACGGCCTACATACCCTGTTTCACAACTCCTCAACTCCGGTCACCTCCCGTCACGGTGGTGACACCAAACTCTCCCCTGGACTTCTCTAAACTTAACCCAGCTAACCAGAACCGTCGACTCACTCCCCCGCTGCACAACTTGCCGTTCGAACCTCACGGCTAAAACAGAGCACACAAGTGCACTCCGTCGTGCCGGCCGCCACTGTGCACCATCCATCACGGCAGCACACTCAACCGGTTCCTAGGACCCTCAGGAGTCTCACCCTAACCTCCAACTCCCTCGACTCTAGCCCTAGACTCACGACTTTCAAATTAAAATTTCACGGCAAAACAGAACAAAGAAACCTTACCCTTCGATTTCAGCTCCGCCGTGCGCACTGCCGCCTTCCACGGTGGTCGTTGGACTCCTTGCAGTCTCCTCAGCCTCCCCTGGCCTCGATTTGCCTCGCCTCACGGCGTAGCCACCACCTCAACCTCACAGCTCCCTGTTCCTCCCCAAAATTCCTCCACACCTCCGCCGTGCCGCCGTGCACAATTGCACCTCCAATTCACGGCCACCAGCTCCGCCTTGCCTCACTAACACACTCACAACTCCCTAATCACTCACCCTTGCACCCAGATCGATCAATTCCTCTCACTTCTCACACTCTGTTTCCCTGTGTTTGTCGAAGAACAACCCACACAATCACACACGGGCTCACCTAAGTAGTTGGAGCCGTGAACACACATGATCGCACCAGAAGCCTCTACACACCTGCCATGTGTCACCATCCCTTCAACCTTTATCCCATCTGTTTAAACCTCAGCCGTCCATTCTTTTATCTGTGCACAAATCCCAATGTGCCACAATGACCAAAATACCCTTCTGTTCAACACATTTTTACGGTTTTACCGAAACTTCCTAGACCCGTAACTCTCGCCTCGTAAGTCCGATGAATACGTGCCGCCTGTCATCGAACTCAGGACGACGGAATCTATCTAACCATCCTAGGTCAACCTACCAAAACCCAATTATTTAAAAAGTCAACTATTCCCCCTATTTTTCCAAAATTACGGTTATGCCCTCAACCTTCCGAACATCACAACTTCCTCCTCGGATGTCGGAATCGGGCGTGCCACCTGCCTAAGGATTCGTAACGTCCTCAACTACGTCCTGGTCACTGATCAACTCCCATTTGACCACCCGAAATAAAAGTCAACATTTCTGCCCGACCCAGGGGCAAAATCGTCATTCTAAGTTCCCGGACCCCTCGGGACCACCTAACCCTTGAGTAACCTTACTAATCACACCTTAATCACTCTACTAATCCCAATTCCCGGGACGGGTTGTTACAATCTACCCACCTAAAAATAATTTCGTCCCCGAAATTCCACAGCTAATTCCCAACACCTAGCGTCTTCTACCCGGTATCCACACTAGGGCAGCAACAGCTTTTCCTAACCACTCTGTCTATCATCTCCACCTTGGGTATTTCACTCCATCCCCAGCTACTGTTACCACAGCCAACCCTAGCTATGTAGCCACTACATGGTGTACGCAAGGGAAACTCTATGAACAGAAAACAAAGGTATTATAAAATACCTCATTTCACAGTACCCGACAGAAGTCATAGAGTACATCCTCGTATACAACCACCCTACCTGCCCGAACCAACTCGACTACTAACCCAACCAATCGTCCACCCATCTCCCTCGGCTACTATTCCGGCCACGGTCGGACTAACGCCACAAAGTCCTAAAGGCAAACTCTAGCTTGTGGGTTCTCTCCTTCCACAGTCTCCAATCGATCAGTTATAGTCACTCCTTTCCTATACCTTCCGTCACCCTCCTACGGAACTTAACTCCTAGACTCTACCCCGAAATCCAAACACCAAACCAACAGGACAACCAAAAGTAAAACAAGTACCTGTCTCCGTAGCTGGTGTCGACTGACCCTCCTGCTGAGTCAACGAGAACACCCGGGCCTGAGATCCCGACGCTCTACCACGTCCCCTCGAACTACTCGTGGCTGTGCCACCACCTCCTCTAGTGCCCGCTGTCCCTGATGCTGTACTCTGTCCGGACTCCGCTACTCCTCTGCCTACACCACCTTCCTGTGGCAACAGTGGACACTCACGTCGGAAATGACCTCGCTCCCCGCAGTAGAAACACACATTCCAGCCTGGTCCACTGCTCGGTCTCCCCGTAGACGCTACCGACGTCGCACTCGCTTGCGGAGTCGGCGGTACTCGATAACCCCAAAATCCTGAACTCTGGGCACTACCAGGCCTACCAAAACGATCATCGCCCGACGAGGACGATCCACCGAAGTTACCTCTTTTCGGTGTCCGCTGGCTCGAAGCTCCAAGAATAGATAGTTCCCGGCGTCGCACCGGCAAACTAGCCTCAACTCGCACCGCAGCATCCGACAGATCTCGGAGGGTAGCAAAAGATCCAGCCGTCACTACGGCTCGAATCTCACCACGCAAGCCCAACTCAAACCTACGGCATTTCTCGGCTTCAGTGGCCACAAAAGCAGGACCAAACCGAGACAACATCTGAAACTTCCGTTCATACTCTGCCACTGTCATATTCCCCTGCTGGAGCTGCAGAAACTCCGCCTCCTTGGCATCCCGGAAAGAACGAGGATAATACTGCTCCAGAAACCGTTCCCTAAACGTCTCCCAGGTCACACTGTGGACATCCCAACCGGACAACTCAAGGGTATACCACCACTCGTACGCCGCACCATCTAGTAAAAATGCAGCTAACAATACTCGCTCCTCCGGCGGACAATGCATCACCGCAAAAATCCGCTCAAGTCGGGTAATCCACCTCTGGGCTTCCTCAGGATCAGCCCCACCACTAAAAGTAGTAGCCCCGAGCCGCTGGGCTCGCTCAATCGTGGCACTCTCCGTCTCTCTGGCTACTTCTTCCGGTTGTGGAGAGGGTCTACGTCTCGGGGGCATCGTCAACCGCACACTGAAAGAGGCATAGAAGTAGTCAAACAACTGAAACACAACCTCACAAACCGACAGACCCAACAAACTCGACAAACCTATGCTCTGATACCAATTGTCAGGACCCACCCCGGTTTCACCCCGAAACCCGAGGTAAATCCCGCTCCCGTCTGACTCCCCGACACAACACCTAAGGAACACTTACTCGAACCCAGTCAAACGCAGGAGTAATTAGACACAATGTCCCGAAAGAAGCATTTACAGAACATGGTACGAACATACAAAGAAAATAAAACCGATAACTACACGCACACGGAAGCCTTTAATCTACTCTGGGAACTCTCACGTCACTTCTATGCCTCAGACTCTGCCTCGACGTCAAGACCCCGTGCTAGCTCCACAACCTGGAGGGCAATTTAAAACAGAAAATGTGAGTGGACCAGAAAGTACAAAAGTTCAAAAACCATTTTATAAGAAAACCGAGTTAAACCCTCCGTTTTGAAACCACATGCATAACCAACAGTTATAAACACATTAATAAAAGAATCATTCTTAAACATCATAAGAAACAGAAACACTATAAAAGATCATAAGAAACCATAATATGAGTATCAGAATCCGTATCAAAACCATAACCACCACATCATCATTTTCTCGATCAAACCTGCTGGATCTATCCGAGTCTTTAAACTCCCGAGTCTTTAAACTCAATCCAGGCCTTAATCATATCCGAGTCTTTAAACTCCCGAGTCTTTAAACTCAAGGCCTACGGGGTAAAATCAATATATATCCGAGTCTTTAAACTCTCGAGTCTTTAAACTCAATCCGGGTCTTTAAACCCAATCCGGCCGGTCCCCCGTCACATATATCCGGGTCTTTAAACCCAATATCCAGATCCAGCAAATCCAATCCCAAAACCATTTAAAAACCATTTACCAATCCACATCCAAACCCTAATCCGAAATCACTGGTCCGATGCTCTCCCGGCATCTAGAACCGTCATTCCGAACCCAAATCCGGAGTCCACTTTCCAATCTTAAAACCAAATTCCGATTAGTGAAATCCGATTCTAAAATCGAAAACTTTGATCATCGAAATCATGTTCCCAAACTCCACTTATAACCATTGAAAACCCTGTATCATTTAAAATCCCAAAATCATAACATATATTCCAAAAACCAACCATTCCTCGTAAAACGTGCTAAAACCCACTTCCCTCGAAAAACGTGTAATAATGCAAAACCAACCAAACACATTCGATAAACATAAAATCATGATTAAAACCATAAGACAATTATAGAAAACAGTTATGCATGCTCGAGTTTAGAGAAGAGGTCCACTCACAGTACTGAGCCCTACTCGCGTCCCGAACGTCCAGCCCGTTCCTCGGCTTCCTCGGGAAATCCCGATCCTGTCAACACCGTCAAACTACGTTACTAGTACGTCTACGAAGGTTCACCTAAATTCCCTCAAAATTCCCCGAATCCTAAACGTAAGAACCCGGGACCCTAAACTTTCACCCTCGCGGAACTCAACTCAAACGACTTCCGATTGACTCGAAACCAATTCCATTGAACGCACAACAACTCCTAGACCAAAAACGATGTTGACCGTTTCTCCCAGAACCGCCGCACGCGCCTCCACGCGCCGCCCAAAGTGGCTGCGCGTGGCCCCACGCGCCAGCTACAGTACCGTCTTCAACCCGTGCTGAACCAGCCGTCGCAGGCTGAACCGGCGAGACCTGATCTCCGCCGTCCGGCCATCAATTCGATCCCTTCTTTCACCAGCAGCTGCGTCCAGACCTGCCCTAACTCTTCCCATACTCCGTTCTCCTCGACACGGCCTCTACGCCGTCGACTGAAGCTCGAATTCAAACGGCCTACATACCCTGTTTCACAACTCCTCAACTCCGGTCACCTCCCGTCACGGTGGTGACACCAAACTCTCCCCTGGACTTCTCTAAACTTAACCCAGCTAACCAGAACCGTCGACTCACTCCCCCGCTGCACAACTTGCCGTTCGAACCTCACGGCTAAAACAGAGCACACAAGTGCACTCCGTCGTGCCGGCCGCCACTGTGCACCATCCATCACGGCAGCACACTCAACCGGTTCCTAGGACCCTCAGGAGTCTCACCCTAACCTCCAACTCCCTCGACTCTAGCCCTAGACTCACGACTTTCAAATTAAAATTTCACGGCAAAACAGAACAAAGAAACCTTACCCTTCGATTTCAGCTCCGCCGTGCGCACTGCCGCCTTCCACGGTGGTCGTTGGACTCCTTGCAGTCTCCTCAGCCTCCCCTGGCCTCGATTTGCCTCGCCTCACGGCGTAGCCACCACCTCAACCTCACAGCTCCCTGTTCCTCCCCAAAATTCCTCCACACCTCCGCCGTGCCGCCGTGCACAATTGCACCTCCAATTCACGGCCACCAGCTCCGCCTTGCCTCACTAACACACTCACAACTCCCTAATCACTCACCCTTGCACCCAGATCGATCAATTCCTCTCACTTCTCACACTCTGTTTCCCTGTGTTTGTCGAAGAACAACCCACACAATCACACACGGGCTCACCTAAGTAGTTGGAGCCGTGAACACACATGATCGCACCAGAAGCCTCTACACACCTGCCATGTGTCACCATCCCTTCAACCTTTATCCCATCTGTTTAAACCTCAGCCGTCCATTCTTTTATCTGTGCACAAATCCCAATGTGCCACAATGACCAAAATACCCTTCTGTTCAACACATTTTTACGGTTTTACCGAAACTTCCTAGACCCGTAACTCTCGCCTCGTAAGTCCGATGAATACGTGCCGCCTGTCATCGAACTCAGGACGACGGAATCTATCTAACCATCCTAGGTCAACCTACCAAAACCCAATTATTTAAAAAGTCAACTTTTCCCCCTATTTTTCCAAAATTACGGTTATGCCCTCAACCTTCCGAACATCACAACTTCCTCCTCGGATGTCGGAATCGGGCGTGCCACCTGCCTAAGGATTCGTAACGTCCTCAACTACGTCCTGGTCACTGATCAACTCCCATTTGACCACCCGAAATAAAAGTCAACATTTCTGCCCGACCCAGGGGCAAAATCGTCATTCTAAGTTCCCGGACCCCTCGGGACCACCTAACCCTTGAGTAACCTTACTAATCACAACTTAATCACTCTACTAATCCCAATTCCCGGGACGGGTTGTTACACATGAACTATTGGAATTTTTGTTTATCCCTTGTCTGACAAGGTTTCTGTCAAACGGGAGCATGACCCGTATTTACTATTCAAGAGTATTCGGGTGGGGTCATGTTAGTATATGCATCGTTTCTTTTCGTTTATTTTGAATGCTGAGTTAGTACTATGGAACTAATAGTTGACATCGATCGATATGCCAAGCATGTCACCATATGACCAAGCGAAGACCTCAAAGTTGTCTTGAAGGAACTTGTTCATGTCTATGGGAAAAGCAGGGGTTGAGAGTGGTCTTAATTTCGAATTTTTGGTTGGCATAATGTGATCTGTTTGCTTTCCTCAATGGTTGAGGGCGAAAGGTGGTCGAGTAGTCCCCAGGGTCATCAGTCAGTCCATCCCTGATGTAACACCCCGAACCTTAATTTATTTATAAATTCGGATAATTAATGTAAATTGACTATTTTGGCCATAGTGGGAGAAAATGTTGACTTTTGACTCGGACTATAATTTGGACTTTGACTAATGACCGTGACGTAGATAGGGACGTCACGAGTCTGTAGCCGAAATTGAAGACTGAATGGGAAAGTTATGGTCAAGGACGCGAAAATGACACTATTCATGATTCTTGGGATTGTTGAAAAAATGGAAAATTCTTATTGGATAAGGAAATCTGGTGGGACCCTTAGATGAGTGACAAATGTCACTCATCCCATTGTTGCACTTCCCCATAGTTTTGGATCTGATTAGGGTTTCCATAATCCTCATTTTCACTTCATTTTTCATCTTCATCATCTTTCATTACTCTTCCTTACTCTCTAAACCGTGAACACACAAACACCCCACCATAACCATATCATCATCTCACTATCATCACTTCCTGATCATTGTTGAGGCTGAGAGTGATACCTGAAGGAGCAGACGAGGACGACTGTGGGCTATACACGGCGGCGGACACAGTGGAGAGGTGAGAAACCAGAAACCCGAGACACCCATTTTGGTTACAAAAATGGAACTTTGATTTCCAACGTTTGTTGAACGATCTAATGGGCCCTAACATGTTCTAGGAACTGAAACGATCTCAGTGGGCTAGTTTTCGAGGCAAGGGGTGGCTGGAGTTGAGAGGAAACGGTGGAGGAAGTTTACAAACTACTTTTCATCAACTCACGGGTATGATTCAGGTCATTTTTTATGTTTTTGATCACTTAGATAGATTAGGACGGTTAAGATGATCACGTAGAAAGAAACCCCATCGAAAATGGTGGAGAAATGCTAAAAAAGTGGCCGGATAGGGATGAAATGGTCGAGAGGTTAGGGGCGATGACGTCATCACCTGTTAGGTTGTCAGATGATGTGGCCCAATGGAGTGATGACACGTGTCACATGTCAGTGCACAGTCAGCACTGACATTTCAAAGACTAATCAGGGGCTGCCACGTGTCACTGACATGTTAGTGACATGGACCAACCAGGTACTAACACGTGGCACCTGTTAGTCTGACAGGTGTCAGGTCTGACACTGTCAGATGACGTCAGGCTGACGTCAGCAGTGACGTCAGCGTTGACTTTTTGTTGATGTCAGTGTTGACTTTTGGTCAACGTTGACCGTGACTTTAACCGACGCGTGGGCACAATTTTGGAGGTAGGACCAGTACCATTTTAAAGGTTTCGACGATCCGGATCCAATGGTGGTAGTTTCGGGTCGATCAAAGATCATTTGTTAGGTCAAAATGAGGTTTAAAGCCTCGGGAAGTGTGTTCAGGATGAGTTTTCAAGCCGGCATTGTTCCTACGTTTTAGATATGAGTTTATAGAGACCATTAGTGATCCTTGGATATGTTTTGGACAGGTCAAAGACTATGATCTAACTTCAAGACAGGTTTTAGGCGTTCGATTAAGTAGCAGGACAGTATTGTGAGTGGGCTTTTGATTTATAAACTGATTTCATGCATAACTGTTTTCATTATACTATTATATGATTGTGTGTGGATTACTTGGGGTCATATTTATGGAGTATTTATACATATTACATTTTTTTGGGCATGAGGCCCGTCTGGATATTATACTGTTGATTTTGGGATTCATACAGGGATGTCATTGGTTCATACTATTGCATTGAATATATTGACCATATGGATTACTGTCTCCTCAAGATAGTGGTACCCTGGAGTAGTCACAACTCATTTCCTGCGAAGGGTCATCCTACGGAGCGATCAGACCATAGAGTGACTCAGGAGCAGGATTGCTAGTATTAGACGTCTGGGACGTCATACATCTGGGACGTCTTATCTCGGATTGGGTTCGGGGATAGGACTCGGGATTGAGACCCCGGGCGGCACGCATAGCCTTAGGGTCGTGACCTTATTAGATGTTTGGGATGTCACACATCTAGGATATCAAGGTTAGGATATACCGTGCAATACGATTATTGTGGTTATATCTATATTATATTGTTTGTGATTATATGATTGATGATTCAGATATGGTTATTTATATTTTGACTCAATGCATGCATGATATGAAAACGGAGGGGTAAAATAGTAATTTTTACTATGTATTATAAATGGGTTTGAAATATCCTTTATTTTTGGCTCACTCACAGTTTCATCGTTTTCTTGACCCCTCTAGGATGTCGCACAGAGGTCGAGGCGATTCCCGAGATTGATGCATAGTTAATTACTATTGCGTACTTGATTACGCTTGTTAGGTAGGTCGAGCACCATTTTTGTATACCAGTATTCATGCTCGTGTTATGTACTGCGCTATCCCTTGTCTGATACTGTAGAACCCTAAATTCATATTTGTTTATGTTTAAGCTTTGTATATTTAAATTATTTAAACCTATTAAGGGCATTTGGGTCTTTCTCTCGGTTGTGTCAGACGGGAGCAGGGCGCATCCCCGTGTGGACCCAGAGGGATCAGGATGGGTCCTGTCACTTGATATGTTGAGCGGCCCAAGGATCGAAGAGGGTGGCCTCAAATTGAAACTTAGTGGTTTCCATTATTTCCTTGGTCTAGGTAATGGTCTTCCTAGCAAGGGTTATGGAATTGCACGTTCTTGCACCCATTTGGTCTCCGTGGACTTACCCTATACCCATAGGGATCAAAAACTTGATTAGGAATATATGAGTGGATACTACTACCTTAAGATGATTGATGAGCCATTTTCCCAAGATGGTGTTGTAGATAATCAGAAAGTTAATTACCAATAAGGGTGTGAGGACGGTAGCTCATTTCGGGATGGCCCCTATGGAAATATAGAGTGAATGTGCTGACTAGTAATGAAGTCCCTAATAAAGTTAAATAGTGGCATAGGAGACTGATCTAGACCAGAGTCCGAGATACTTTGATGTATGTATGCCTCCAAGAATATAACATATATAGAGCTGCCGATATCAACCGTTATCTAATTGATGTCGAAGTTCGCAATCTGGGCTCTGATGACAATCAAATCGTCATGTGGGTAGACTACTCTATGTTCCCCTTCCTTTGAGAAAGTAATTGGTTTCCAGCCAACCTTGCTCATTTTCTTCGCTCTTCCTTTTTCAATGTTGAAGATCTTATGGTTTTTCTCTGAGGGGCGAAAGAAGTTCTTTCTTGTCCGATTAAAGGTCAGAGGGGAAGAGATTGACGATCTATGCGAATTGTGTTGATTTGAGGATGGGAAGGCAGCGGAGGAGCATGTTGAAGGATTGGTTTATTTTGACATCCCGAGCTAGGGCTTCCACCAAATCCTTGAAGGCTACACACTAGTCGATATTATGTCCATTGTACTTCTGGCACTAATAGTAGGTGCCATTTTTCTTTGCGAGTATTCCTATTACTGGTGCCTAGTTCAACTTGGGGATCATGTTCTCCACATTCGTGAGAATGTTCTCATAGGAATTGTTCAGGATGGTGTATGTCTTATACTTCTTTCAGGGAGGTAGTTGGTTAGAAACATTTTGATTGGGTTGGTAATCTTGTTGGTTCTGACCTTGGTTGGAATTGTTGGTATAGGTAGGGCTTTCCCCCTTTTTTCTTGAACTGTAGGGATTGTTGGAATATTCTTTCCTCTTCCATTCGTGAGATGGTTGGCCTTGACTCTAGTTGGAGTGATGTTGTTAGGCTGAATGCTAAGGATTTATGGTTGCTCTGCATGTATGTGTCGCCCAAATTGGTTTTGCTAGGCTTGTAAGTGTTAGCATGTATAGCATTTCCCTTGTGATTCAGTAACTCTGCCTTGGTGTGTAAGGCAACCTATTTCATAATCTCATTGTAGGTGAACCAATTATGAGTGTGTGCAATATACCTAAAGTGAGAATCTCTGAGGCCACCCTTGAGGTGCGTGAAGACTTCCTTGTCATATGTCTCGCGCACCGAAAGTTTTCATGACTGAATCGAGTTGTATACTTCTATAAGGGTTCATTCTCTCTTTACTTCAGGAGGAAGCAATTGGTCTGTACCATGAATTGGTTAAGAAAAAACGTCTAAAGCTGCTAGAAATAATCAATGGTCCCCGACCCAACCGATAGAAAAAATTAATGGCTGCTTCTTTCGGAGTGGAGCTAAATATGAGACAATGTGCCTTCTTGGAGAGGTTCTTGAAAGCTACAACCAACTAGTAATTTTTTAAGTGGGTGATGAGGTCTCCCTGGCCTGTGTAGAGTGGGTGCCTTCTGGTTTACCCCATATCGGTGTTTAGGGTTGTCCCTTCTCATTCTTGAAATTTTTAACTTGGTCAAGCAGCTACTAAATAAGTGGTTTGGTATAAGTTTTCTTGCCCTAGTCACCGCAGTTGGTGCTACAAGTAGGCCAATCTTCCTTATAGTGAGTAGGAGATCCTATGTGTCCTTCCGAACGGCTATTATGGGAAAGTCAATCAAACGGTCTTGCGCTTAGGAGTTCTTGTGGTGAGTTATCACCTTCCGACACCATTACTGGGACATGTGGTTCGATGCCTAGGGCCTACCACAGCTCGATTTCAAAAAGTGTATGACTGGTCCGTCCTTTTTATGGCAGAGACGTTTGGCCCTCCCATAAAAAAAGTGAGCTTAATAGGACCCAGTGGTGATCGGTCCTTCTAAGATCTCATGCTCAGGGCTTCGCGAGCATCTCGATAGACCATGGTCTCTCCCTATCCCTTTCCAAGTATTATGAGGAGTCGGGACATCTTGTCAGTGGGTTTCACTAGCGCATTAGTTTTATCCTTCTCAATGGTTCAGTGGACACGATCGGTGCATTCAGCGCATTTGGTGGCCACTTGCTCAGTTTCGTGAGTCTCTTCCCTAGCTCAAAGAGTGGCGAGATCTGTCTGAGTCATTTTCAGCTGAACCACCACGTCGATGTATTGCTCATTTATCATTTGATGTTTGACCTTCTCTTGGGGCCCATTAGCTCTAATCTCGGCCAACTCATGTTGAACCTTTTTACAGTACTTGCATTACAATAGGAGAGGTGTCCCTCTGTGCTTTGGGCCCTTGTTCAGGTGTTACTTCATTTTTCTCATGTTCACCTTGCATGTTTAATGTATTGCGGTCAGGGGGTTGTGCTCGGCTCAATAGAGTAGTGGGCAAACTTAGTCAAAAGTCCCACAAATGGTTTCAAACTATTGATGCACAACATGTACCAACTTAGATGTGATACTCTGTTTACTCTACTTGTGCCACGTGTTCTTTGTATGACTTGTAAACGAAGTATATTAGTCATTAGTCAAGGATAAGCACTGGTGGGGTGCTAGCCTAAAGGCACTCCGACGCCCAAGCTAGTATGTAGGTCTGTGTCTATAAGAGGTATCTGGTAAATAGTAACTTTTACAAAGTAACAGTGAATAGAGACTCTTAGTTACTTTTTTCCGAGAAATATGTCTCCCTTTGTATTGGTGTTTGAGGAAATTTGATGAATAATTTCAATGTGTGATAAATGAACTTCCGCCATGGGACTGACTAGATGAACGATGGAGATGTGTCCACTTGTCAGTGAGGGGTTGACCCTTGTTAGGGTTGTTTAGTTAGGTGGACTTTGGCCCATGTGTTGTTTTGAGTTTGTAGGCAGACTTTGGGCTTGTGTTGTCGGTTTGGACTTGAGGTATTTGGCCCATAGAGACTGGTTCAATATGGTGTCAACACTCTCAATCAATTCAAGGCTGAAACCATATTTAGATTCCAACGGTTATTTAGTGGCATCCAACACGTTGAATTTCACTATTTGATCCGTCATTCAAAGAATGAGTGAGCCTTTGCAAAGAATCATTAGTTTCCATAATTTTCCCCAAACCTATTTTACTGACTAGAGATAAAGGAATTAAGCTTATATTAGAAACAAGTTCACACGAAGCATTTTCGAAAGAAATTGAACTAATTTTGCAGGTACAGTAAAATTCCCTTGATCTTTCTTCTTTGGTGTCACAATTGTGTTTTGGATTATGGTACTGCATTCTTCCATCATTTTTACCGTCTCATTGTCATCCAAGCGCCTCTTCCTTCCAAAGATTTCCTTCAAAAATTTCCCATAGCTCGGTATAACTCTCACCATTTGGCCCAAAAGCCCATGGGCTTGTGGGGACCCGATTGGCCCAGTGGACAAAAGCCCGGGTCGAAAGTTCTAAGCTTGGGTATGTGATATTCTTTTTCCTTACTTGATTTTTCCCTTCAAAGGATTTTTAAGGGAAGGTTTTAACAAGGCCACATTTTTGCACCCTTGAATATCCTTTTTTTTTCATTATTATTATTTTTCTTTCATATTCATATTTTTTTTTTCAATTTTAAAATTTGAAAAACATGCTATTTCTAAACGCCCGCTTGATTCCACCCTGCATAGGCTTATTAGGCCCGATCAAAAAAGCCCTATCAAAACCCGGCTCAACAAAGGGCATAGGATTTTTTATATGTAACTAAGCCCGCCCCACCCGCCCCGAAACTTTTAAAATTATGAATTAAGTCCAATCCGACCCGGCTCAAGTCTAAAAAAATTTGGGTCGGACTTACCCGACCTGGCCCAATACCGAGAGCTAGCTCGGTATTTGCTCTATAGCTTCACTAAATGGAATGGTAAATTATAATTTCTTGAAAGTATCAAGAATTTGGAAAATTGGGCATCCTTATTTTTTTCTCAATCGATGTGGAAATGAGATTAAAGGGACATAAGAATGCAGAGTAATGTTGTTAGGACCTGCAGCTGGTTTGATCGGTTTGGAAACATGTATCTTGCGGCAGCAAAGGTTGTTGACCTTCAGCTTGCGGCATGTGCATGTTTTTTTTTTTTTTTTTTTAAATCAATGAATCCTTTCATTAAAAGCTGGGAACCAGCATCACAAGAACAAAACAACTGAAAACCAAATATAACAACAGCTTTACAGCAACTGAAAATCAAATATAATAACAACTTCGCAGCAAAGATGGGACACGCAGTAGACCATCAAGCGATAGTTAGCAAAAACTCACACATTATGCAGGGGAACATAGAAAACCGTCGCTTGAAAGAACAAACACTAAGGCCGATGGGGGGCATGCCAAAAACGCACTGCAGCTTGCTGCAACAGGTCCTCCATTTTTTTCTTTTTCTTCTTCTTCCAAATTAGCAGCGGTTTCAATTGTAGGCCGTTACAAAGCATTATAGCTTTCCCGTGCTTATGATTTTTCGGATTCAGCTCACTATTTGACAATTGGGCCATACGAATATCCAAATTTCCAATAGAAACAGCTTGATTTTATAAAGTAGTCCCTTTTTTTCATAAATTGTCTAAGTATTTCCTTCAGTTACTTTTCCCATCCTGCATTTGAAAACCTAATGGTAGTCAGCATCGGACTTTTATTAAGAACCAAAGTGGAAGCGCCAGGTGCTTTCCAACTTATTTTGTTAAACATTATTAGGCACGGGTTAAATCAGTTAAATTCTACTTCACAGGAGTTCAAAAATTTATGAGATGATTTCAAGCTAATTTCAGATGTGCTTAACCTCTCGTTCCACCATGATTAAATGGAGATTATAACCCTAGCGATACAAGTACCGAATTTCACACGCTTTTGCAATATACTCATGAACCACAATAACAATTAGGAGTGCAGGTTGAATTCAAAATCTCGATTTCAAGTTGGAAGTTCACAAATTTGTGTAATTAAATACAAAAAATCTGGAAAGCAATATTGAACTGAAAAGAATGTATTTAAAATTTTAATCCTAAAAACAAACAGTAACAGAACAACTAGGGTTCTGAACGATGAATCAAAATAGGAAAGAAAGTTGTAAAACAACAATATAACAAATGCCGTTGTAATGAAGTAAAAGTTGGGGCATGATGAAGCCAGAAATGTTAGAAAGTGGTTAATATTGCTGCAATTGTACACCAGCTGCATACAAAATTGACAATGGGCAGGCCCATCATAGCCCTAAGCTAGCAGCTACCCAGAAGAGAGAAATCCAGAAACGTTACACAAGCTTTTCCCTCTCTATAACAACAAATCAGAGTCGGAATAGGCAACATACCTAAGATGACTGAATATGAATGGAAAATGAAATGGTGCGGTATCAAGTGGCTTCATCAATGAGGATCCCACAATGCTAGTAACAGCAACCACCTTGCAGAAAATACATAATGGAAGGATACGTCGGAAAAGGAAAATCCTCCCTCCCTACTGTATAGATCTGAGTTAGAAAAGCGGACAAACATCGACAAGGATCTAAAATCATTACTACTTCTGACAAGTATATAGAGAGGATAAATTGCAGAGAGAGTTAATAACAAAACTATTCCCCAAACCAAGAAAGAATAAAAACTTTATCGATCTCTCCCCTGTAACAACCCAACTAAAAGACCGTATAAGTAGGGGTGAAAAAAAGCAGGCTGCGAGTTTGTTTAAACGTCTCACAAAATGTATAATCCTCTTATAAAGGTTGTGGAGATCTTTGAGTCACTTGAAAACATACACACATCCCATAAAAGTAAAGTGTCAAAACAATGCGCCCCGAAAAACATCATCTGAAACACACCCAAAAGGTCTTCAAAAATGAAACAGGATCTATGGGGGCTCAGCATATGATTGGTCATAGAAAGTAAGATAGTTTATAGCCTAGAATTGGTGGGGGGGGGGGGGGGGGGGGGGGGAAGAGGGGGGTGGTGGAGGAAAGCATAAAATAAATAACTTGGAAAAGGAATAAGAGAGGAGTGGAAATGGGGGGGGGTGTGGGAGAACCTGAAAAAACAAACAGCAATCCAAAAACTCACAATTAAATGCAAGCAATGAGTTTTGACTTTTGACCCATTAGTTTAAATTACTGAGGGGAAAAAAAATGGAACTTGAATCCACTTCTCCCAAGCAGTCAGTGACTTTCACACCCAACCCTTAACACACTCATCCCACAACTGACAGGCTATTAATAGGAAATGTTCTAAATTATTTTGATTCTCATAAGAAAATGTATACCCGATCATAAAGTTGCTTATAACGATTAACAACTCTCCAGCCTCTATTCACCCTTATATTTACATACTTAAATCTGTCAGCTAGTGTCATAACTCTACTGCCAATCCCCGCCCAAAAGCTCATCAGCATATTTCAAGATCAGAATATAACAAACTGCTTTCACAAACCAGCTATTGCCATATCAAGATATAAAACCAAAAAAAATCAAAACAAATTGCACCATATCGCACTCACCGGAACAAACTACTTTCTACCTCAAAAACTAGGAACACCCAAAACTTCATAGTTTAGGCTATTATAGAGAGGAGTTAGTTTTTCTTAAATGCCAACACAGTTTATTAATGTAGGCAAACCATAGTCAGCTCGCAAATTCTGGATATTCAAAAAACAAAAACAAACAAAAAAGTGATAAACCAATATATTAATGAAATCTTTTACCTGCCAAAGAAAAACTGGAAAAGGACATCAAAACCTCTATTATATGGAAGCACTTAATATAAGAAAAATATAACATACATATCTTCCACCTACCAAGAACACCCTAAGTTGTAAGGCATGATTACCTTTTAAAAGGAATGATTAATGCATTGCTGAAGCAGCTTCGGAGCCATGGCAGTCGGAAAAACTTAAGGTCCTCAAGGTAAAAGTTGTATTACAATCAAAATAGAAAGAACAGTTAGGGCAAGCAACAAAACTAGTTATGCAACCCACTAGGAGTCAACATAACATCATAAAACAACAGTACCAAATTGTGGACATTCGTATGAAACTTGAAAATGGAGGCATTAGTACCCAAAACAATGAGAACCATAAGCAACCAGAAAATAACAAAACTACGTCCAACATAAGCACCCAAATAATATGAATCGTATTTTTTAAGATAGCATCTCCAACATGAAATGGGATCAACTGAAGTTCCAGCTCAAGTCTCTGCAAAGGTCATAACATTACAGCAAGGTTAAAGATGTGAGTCCCAAACTTCAACAAAGTCATGGCAAGATGTAAGAAATCAGGTTCACAAGAGCTCCAAGAAACGTCAGTCCTGTCAAAATTTTACATAATGGCAATGGAGAAGTGTCAAGTACAGAAAAAGTAAGATAAATGATTATGCAGCGACTTCATAAGTGTGTGAATTTGGACTAAAAGTACCCTCCAAGAACTAGAACAGAAACTATATTTTTAATCCTATCCATGCATCCTTAAGAACATTCCTGCATAACAATGTTTTTCAGTTTGATTCAATTAAACCAAAAAAAAAAAAAACAAAAACAAAAAAACACAAGAAAAAACTTAGTCATTATAAAATCTTTCTTCATTTCCAGCCAGAGGAGAGGGGAAGGGAGGCTCATGTTAGCTTCTGTCATTATAAATCGGAAACATTATTTTTCTTCCAACAAAAAAAAGAAAAACTTATGAATAATGTACAAATCCAGAACTTTCCTGGTGAGTCACTTACTTACAATGATGGCATGAACATCTGTTTTCTGTAAAAAAAAACCTTCATAACAAAAGACCAAGTGAAAGTCCCGGTGTAAAATATAAAGTAGTGGAAAACTATAAAGTACGACAAAAGCAAGTACACATCATTGACCCACACCCTTCCAAAGGCAGGAGGGAGCAAGAGAGGAACTGCAGGAGGAATAAAATAAAATCGTTTGAAGTTTAACATATAAAAGCCTCTATCATTAAAGGATTAAATGTTTTTGGTATATACTTTATCGACATAGGTTCATATTTTTGCAAATATGAATCAGCCCGGCCATTTCAAGTAGAATATATATACGAGAAAGCAACAAATAGGCACCCAAAAAGATAACAGAATGTAAAATTGTATAACTGCGAAATGAAATCAAAATATGCAGTGTGTACCTATCAAACTTGGAGTATATCGAGGAAGCATATCACTTCATTTCTGCCATGAACTTCTCATACTCTGCGTCTGTACCATATGCTGGCTTTTCTGCAGAAGAAGTAGAAGGGGGTACCGACGTATTTGTGGCCCATGGCACATTACCAATGTTCTGTGATTGGTCTGTGGAGGATCCGTGGACAGGGGCAGGGGGAGGAGGTGGTGGAACTGCATTGTAGTAAGTTGAGTAACCATACGAAGCTGCAGGATAAGCATGCTGGCCATTTGGTAGCATCGGTGGTAAAGATCCCCCATACATATTTGTTGGTACAGATTGCATGGAGGCACTGTTTTCAGATTGAACACCTGGAGGAGGGTAACTCTGTTGTGCTTCACTAGAAGTCATTGGTTGGGGTGCTGCACCAGGGGGAGGAGGGTATCGTGCACTGTATGCATTCATTGGTTGACCCTGCATCGGAGGAGCATACATGGACGAACCGGGTGGGGGAGGGGGAGGAGGGGCATAAGGAGCATAAGGAGGAGGAACAGGAGGCCCCCATGGAACAGGAGTACCCGCATAGCTAGAGGGTGGTGCATTCCCAAGAGGACCACCTGGAGTAAATTGTTGGGATGGATAGGCACCAACAGGCTGCTGAGAGACGGGATATGTGGGCATTGATGATGATGGAGGTCCAGGAGGCAAAGCAGGCTGTGGAGGCTTGCCGGCAACTCTGACAGCAATTGTTCGCTGCTCCAGGCGATAACCATTCATGCTTGCAATCGCATTATTAGCCATTTGAACGTCTGCATACTTCACAAAGCCATAACCTTTACTCAATGCGGTAATCCGGTCCTTGATAACTTTGGCCATCACAATATCACCAAAAGGTGAAAATAATCGGATTAAACCATCATCATCAAGAGTAGGTGGCAAGTATCCAATGTACAAATTTGTGTCGTCATATTCCTTGGTAGGCTTGACACCAACTGAACCCAAGCCTGGATGTGAAGATGCACTATTTGCACTCCCAGTACTGTTAGCCCAAGGAGGATTGCTTACTGAACTACTTCCTGGGCCAAGAGCCAAAGTACTGGTCTGCTTAGTGGCAGATTCAGGAACTGTCCCACCTAACTCAGCTAAAAAGTTCTGATACTCATCATCCATTTTCTTCCCAGTGGTACCCTTCACTGGACAATCAATGGTTGGATGCCCACCATCACCGCATATCTTACAGAGAACGTCACTCTTAAAGGTCGAAGTCCTTGATGGACATGCATACTGACGGTGGCCCGGCTCACCACACAACCTACAATACTCTTCATCCCTTATTGTCCCATTCAAGGCTGCAAGTTCCCTAAGCTGTTGCCTCTTATGCTCATTCAACACCTCATCCACAGGCTGCAAGAGCTTCTCCACCATCCCGGCCGCAGCATCAAGGGCGTCTTGTGTATCGGCCTCAACCAAAACATGCAAGTCCTCATTCTCAGAAGGATCAGGTTTCAAATCCCTCTTCTGTTGCAGCCTACCCTCCTTCACCGACCCTTTACCCCTAATGACAATTTTTGCACCAGTCTCTTTCTCCATTCTCTTCTGGGTATTACCCCTTGGGCCAATGATAAGTCCAATAAAATTGTAACCCGGATATTCTTTCATGGGTATGTAAAGCTTCTTATGAAGTTTAGGGGGTCTGTAATCAGCTGGAGGCTTAAAAGCAGGGTTCCTCTTAATAATCTGAGCAATAATCTCCTGTCTCTCTTTATTCAACCTCTCACGTGCACGAAACTCTCGAGTATTAATCCTAATTCCCATATTATCATATATTGGTTCCGGTGAAGGAGACCTAGCCCCTTCCGGACGATCATCTAAGGGCAACCCAGAAGACAACATTCGACTAATCTCAAGAAGCCTACTATTCAAAGCTTGAATTTCTGGATCAAATTCAATACCTCCCATGAAATCCGGAAGCTGAATGACCGGCTTCGGCTCCTCGTCGGCCCACCGTGACTTCCTCTTCCTTGTACCGCTACCCGACTCGCCACCACCGCTTGGGTTGTCTGATTCGGGCTGAGGGTCCCACCGGCTGCGTCGGCGGCGCCTGCTCGTCGTCTCCTCTTCTCCGCCCGAGCCATCCCTGTCGGTTCCACTGTGGGTGTTGGTCAGTCCATTCTCCGACAGCAACGGCTTCTGAATATCAGGCCTGAGAGCAAGAATCTTGTTGGCATCAGCCGAATTCCCATTCTCTGTAGCAGTCTGGCTATTTTGTGAGTGGTTTTGACCTTCAGTCGTTGGCGGAGACGGGTCCTTAGAATCTGAGGGTAGGGTTTCTGTAGGAGGAGGATTGAGATCGTAGCAGGCTACGGTGCCCGAAGGAAGAGAGAAAGAAGGGAATTGAGATTGAGGATCTAGGCCTTCCATTGAAGGAAGGTTAGGGTTTGATTGGAGAGTCTCCGAGATTGGAGAAGCTTCGAGTGCCAGAGAGAGAGCCTTGGTAAAACGAGTGCCAGAGAGTGGCTATACAAAAGCTCAAGCCGAAATCACTGTTTACAAACAGTGTTTTACCGCCTTTGCCCCCCTTTTTTATTCGTTTACGTCATTTATAAACAGTAAAATGACCCATCGGCCCTCCACAGCTTTCTTCTTCCTTCTTGCCTCCACGCCCCCTTGCAAATTGGCGACAAAAGCGTCCGTTTCACACTCTGCCGCTTCCATTTGTTGCCCTTCGCCCTTCGTTTTCGTCATCATTTCTTTAACGCCTCTTCTGGAGTACCTCATCATCGTTCCCACCGATTGCAATCCACCGTGGCCATCGCAACCTTAGAAAATATCTCAGCGAATAAAATACCAATTGCCTCTTCCCCACGCTCCCTCAATTACGAACTTCTCCCTCGATGGGTTTTCTTCTGATATCACCACCAGTTGATCTCTTTCAGAGCCCAGCAAGTTTTCTCAATTGGGTCTTCTTCTGATTTCATAACCTGGTTCTTTCTTCTCCGCTCTCTTTGTTAATTTTTCACAAATTTCAATTAAATTAGATTTGATTTTGTCTCACGCCCTTCTAATTTTTCTTGTGAAGGTAAAAAGTCATGTGATTTCAACTGTTTTTAATCTCTCTGTATCTGGGTTTGGAGTAAAATTAGATTTGATGTCATAGATATATAATGATCTAATTTCATTTTGATTATCGTTGCATTTGAATGAATGGCAGACTTGCACCGCTAAACAGAGCATATAACAAATTTGTCAACCTGGTCAGGAATGGCTGCAAGTTTGACTTCGACATTCTCACAAGATATGCCATTATTTGTAAAAGCCAATGGTTGAATTAGTAATCTATTTGTATCATTTCTTCCTCATATATTAGATTCTAATGCCATTGAATTAGAATTTGAAAAGCTCTACAAAATTTGTACCCTGTTTTCTCTTTACTCTTTTCTTTCTGTCAATTGCAGGTTGTTTTTGTGAATTAAATATTCTGACTGATATGGAAATTAAGAATTTATGGAGTTTTGGGTATTTTCAGCATGTGTTTGGGTTTGTTCATGATCAATTGTTCATTTTGTTTAATTTGGTTATTAAAGTTTCAATATTCTTAGGTTTTTGTGGCTGACTATAGTTGCCAACATGTCACAGAAGATCCATCTTTTTCAGTCGGCTTTGTCATCTCTCAAGGTTCGTTTCCCTCATCCAACTTCAAGCCTCAAGCTTACAAATGTATGCTAAATTAAAAGAAGGTTATATACAGAAAGTCAAATTATATACTTATATATTGATTTGTATATCACAGGCAGACTTATTGGCTATTGATGAGAGGGTTAATGCTTTAGGAGAAGAGGCTTGTTTATTTTTCTATTTTCGACTTTAAAGAAAGTATGAGAGTTAGTTTGATTTCAGAAGCAGGTTTTGAATGCTTATTAGGTACGGGTTCTGTGGGCGACTTCACGGAAAAATGTAGATTAGAATTTCAGGTGATGACTACAAACACCAAACCCTAGAATAGACATGAATAGTTGCTCTATGTTTAATACATACTGTATGAACCAGATAATTTCTTCTGGTAATCAATATATCGTCAAAGTATGATGATTGGACATTCCATCTTGATTTAATCAACTCCCAATTTTTTTAAGCATACTTGGTTATCTTTTCTTTGCCAAGGTGTTCATGGAATGCGGCATTGGTTCTTACCTACTGGACTCTTATATCAATACTATGCTTGTAATGATTTCTGTTCCGTTAGACACGTCCTTGGTGCCTTTAATTCCTGCGACAAAACCCACCGCCCTCGCTTCAAATTATCTTTCGTCTCTGCCTTTTTCCTCTTCTTCATTCACACAATCACACCCCAAATCTCTTGTTCTAACTTTTTTTCCATTTCACTTCTCTCTTTTCCTTCCCATTTTTATCATCCACCAACTTTTCCGCATCTATTTCCATCTTCCCTGACCAAGCAAGAATTGCACAGAAAATTATTAGGTCATATTTTTCCTTCTTTGATTGAGATTTTCTATTGCCTGTTAATTTCCAAAGTTTGATACAGGCTTTGTAAAGTTTTCGCTCTTAGTTTCTCATGTTCTATTGATTTGCAAGATTTGAACTTTTGGGCTGTTCTTTGACTTGCAGGCCATAGGATTGATTTTGGTCATTTGGGCGCTTTGGCCCCTTCAAGTACATATACTTTCCTAGAGATTATTACAGTAGTCTTTGCTAGCTGCATCACTGGGGTATGTTTTTCTAACTTTCCTCCCAGCTGAAATGGATGGATTAGAAATGAATTCTTTGTATTTGAACAGAATCGGCTGATACCATTTGTTGACAAGTACTTAATGAAAACTTTTCTATTTTGTGCACTCTTAAGTCTTTGATGAAATGTCTCAGAGAATTTTGAGTGTGACAATCGTTCTAATGATTGTTTTTTAATTTTTTTTTCGTTTTTTTGTTATTTTTTTTTGAACAGTTGAGGTCGACAATTCTTCATTTATGGTCTTCCATCATTTGTAATCTTACACGTGGGTTCTGTTACTTCAATATAGAATTTTGGTTAGATTTATTTTGCAACATTTAAACTTAAGGGGTGTTTCTCCATTCTTTGCTGGGCAGAGGATTGCGTCTGCCACGATTGGGCCCTGTTAAGGCCATAGGCTTGCCTACAGATTACCACAGTAGGTAAGATGCTCTTTGTCTATGGAAGCAATGGGATTATTGTTGTTTGTGGGACACTTTACCTATTGCTTAAATGTCTATCTTAGTACTTTATGTTTGTTTTGTTGTTTTGGTTAGAACTTTGGACTGAGTTTTTTAGGAATGCCATTATATTTTCTTTATTTTCCAATTGTTTGTAGATGAAATGATGATTTCTCTTAACTTGGATTGATAATAGATAAATTCATGTGAAAGCTGGTTTGCCAATTCATTAATTGCAGAATTGATGCTTTGCTGAACTTGGTCGAATTGATGCTTGATCATTTCTTGCTTTTGTTGAACTTGGTGATTTGATAAATTGATGATTTGATGTTTTTGACCATTCTATTTGATATGATAAGGATAAGATGTAAAGGCAGAAACGTACTGCATATACTACCTATTTGCATTTAAAGATTTTAAAGATTGAAGTGCCATCGATTTTGTTATTGTATCCTTATCTATTGCTTAAATGTCTATCTTATTACTCTTATGTTTGTTCTGTTGTTTGGGTTTGAACGTTGGGTTGAGGTATTTCGTTGGGTTGAGGTATTCAATAGT
This sequence comes from Prinsepia uniflora, assembly GCA_032719365.1. Taxonomy (NCBI): domain Eukaryota; kingdom Viridiplantae; phylum Streptophyta; class Magnoliopsida; order Rosales; family Rosaceae; genus Prinsepia; species Prinsepia uniflora. Next base: position 22,890,971 of record CM064862.1, read on the forward strand.
GGCATTGTATTTCTTTCTTTATTTTCCAATTGTTTGTAGATGAAATGATGATTTCTCTTAATTTAATTAATTTATAATAGATAAGTTCATGTGACAGTTGGTTTAGCTAATTCATTAGTTGAGGAGTTGATGGTTTTATTGAACTTGGTCGAATTGTTGATTGACAAATTCATGCTTTTGCTGAACTTGGTGATTTGATACTTGATAAATTAATGATTTGGTGTTTTTGACCATTATATATGATATGATAAGTGCTTACAAATTGAATTCATGTTTGAACATGGCTTTTGAATCAAACCCATGTTTGAATTGGAATTGAGATACTATGCAAGTTCTTCCCTTTTAAACAAGCCAAATTGAAATTTATATATGATACGATAAGTTTCTTACAAATTGAATTACTCTGGATCTGATTTCATATCTAATTCAAACAAATTCATAGCTCAATACATTATATTATCACATTTACATTCGATTTTTTATATTAACATATGTTTTATATATATATATATGCAGTTAATTGAGAAATTAAAAGTTGTATTTGTTTGTTTGCTTTCTATTGCTTTCCTTTGGTTTGCGTTGGTCTTAGTCATCTAATACTTCTTTCCTTTCTAATTTTTTTTAAGGCTTTTTATTTTAAGTGCACTCTGAACTCAAACGAAAGTCACACTTTGCACCCTATTTTGGTTATTCGTTCTCTAAACAACTTGTAACAGTGGAGTTGACTCACTTAGCTATTTTTCCATTACCTTCGTTTAATTTGGCGCCAAAGTGATCACGTGGCATCTACATGGATTAAAATACACTAAGTTAGCAAAGGGAAATTATGGAACTTCACAATTGTGGAACTTCAACAGTTTTCTTCTTGCTTTGAAACTTCATCTTCCCTATTTGCTAATAGTTTTCTTCTCGTTGTCTTGAATAGTTTTCTTCTTCATGGATTTAACAAAGAAGCGCAGAATCGACTCGAACGGTACTGTTTTTGAAACTCCACATTCCCTATCCGCCACTCTAACCCCAGAAGACATCTGCAAGCTCCACCAACCCTTGACCTAGGACTTACTCATTGACATCCTCCAACATGTTGTCGGCGTTGTCGTCCGTCATCCTAACGTTCTCTAGTCTGCCTGCTTTGTCATCGACAAAGACTTCATCCTTCAAAAAAATTTCATCTACGGACTCGGCTTCGACACTGCCTCCGACTTCCTCCGCACCCTATTCTCTGTTTTTGGCGACCTCGTCGTGAGCCAACGACAATTTGCATCCTTTGCAACTCTTGGATTTGCCTCGGAATCTCCATCTGAGACATCATCAGTTCTCCAATTACAGGCTAATCTTTTGATCCAACCAGAGTATTTTTCACAAAAGAATTAGGAACCGTCGGCTATGTAACCGAATCGGGAAATTTTGGAATCGACACATCTGGTATCCCTTATGGAACCCGAACAAGAAATATGGGAGCACTGGAAGAGGCTCATGGGAAGATATCCCAGCTGAATGCATATCTAAATACTCTGTTTTGGTAAACGTCTTTTGCTCCTATATTCTCAACACAACAATGTTACTTCAAATCTATATCAAATGTATATTATTAGCTTCCATTGTAAATTATCTACTTTCTATCTATTTACTTTTAGGAATTACATTATACTTTTGACATTCATTTGATACATATATTTTCAGTCTACAATATGTATTCAAAACAGTTATTGCAACCCGCGGGGCACCTTCCTAGTCTGTAATGTTGTATAATCCTCATTCGCAAAATCGTTATATAAAATGCTTACAGTGGGATGCGAGAATAGATATTATCCTCTGAAAGCCCGCGAGTGCACAGTGGGATGCTGAGAAATGCTTACTTCCTTGTGTGGCCGAAAGGCTTAGATTCACCAATTGGTAGTTCCAATGTCCCTGCTTCAATAATCAATGTGTTGATGGTGAATAGATTTTGAAAACATGCGTGTTTGCACTTATCCCTATAGATTCTGATCATATTCCTATTGCCCACTCGCCAGCGGAGTCTTTGAATCAACAAATCACATCTCCATAGCATTGATTGTCAAGTAGAAGTTCGTCTGCAACCAAGTTTTCCAGATTGTCTACAGCTAAGTTTTTCCATCCAAAACTGAGCAATGAGGAAAATATCTCGCTTTGAGAATCTGTGCCACTAGAGAATTTGGATTGGAGCCAATTTTCCACGCTTGTTTGGCATGTATGGCTTGATTAAAATCCTCAACATTTCAACATTGCAAAAACCTAGCCTTCCAACTTTCTCCATCAAATACGTTGTTTTTCACTTCATCTAGTGGATACCATTTCCCTCGGCCTGTTTTACCTGACCGAAATCAAATGAACTGTGAAGTTCACAGATTGTAGCCTTGGGCATTCTAAAACAGCTCATAGAATATGTAGGGATTGCTTGAGCAACTGCTTTGATCAGAATTTCCTTGTCCGCAACAGATAGAAATTGTTCCTTCCATCCCTCTATTTTCCTTTTAAGTTTCCTAATCACAACCTCAAATAGAGCTTTCTTGCCCCGCCTCGCCATGGTTGGGAGCGCCAAATACTTCTCATGAAAAGCTACTATCGGAATATGAAGAGTATTAGACACCTGATTAATCTAATCATCTTTTGTATTTGGGATGAAAGATACTGTTGACCTCACATAATTAATCTATTTACCAGAGGCTTCCTCATACTTGGTATCCATTGGAGAGTTGTATTTGTTTCTAGGTTGGTATCAGCTAAGAGAATTGAATCATATGTGAGAAAAATTGGGATATGACTGCAGTCGGAATACCTCTCAATTTGCTAATATTCTCTGCTTGCTTTATAAACCAGTAATGTAACGGCCCAGAAAATCTGAAAAGGTAATTTCGAAAACATTTCTTGTAAATTGACTATTTTATCCTTAGTGGTCTCAAAGTTGACTTTTTACTCAGATTATTGTTTTTATTTTTCGTGAATACTGTTACATAGGTCTCGGAACCCTGAGTCTGTAAATAGACGGCATGTCAAAATAAGAGATCTGATAAACTTGCTACGGGTTAGGATTTATAAAGGGTAATTTGGTAATTTTGACCTAAGGGGTAATTTGGTAATTTCGAAACTAAGACTTTTTTGGTTGGTTTTGTAGGCTGGTGACAAGTGTCCCAACCTTTACACCTCCTCACTATCACCCTTGGATGCACCGACTTGGATTATGGGGTGTGAGGGTATATGTGTGTTTATTTATGTATGTGTTTTGGGTTCTTTTTGAGTTTTGTGGGAGGACACCACCCCCTCCCCCCCCCCCCCCCCCCCCGGAGAGCTACATAGAGAAAAGGGGAAACAAAACTAGCAAGAGAGAAAGGGAGAAAAGAAAGGGAGAGGAAAAACATAGAGGAAGAAGGAGGAACGAAAAAACTGCAAGCTCGAAAACCAAAAAATTCATAACCGTGAGTCCTAGTCATTTCGAGCTATCCAAACTTCGACACAAGATTCCTACTGGCTACTTCAAGGTCCCAGGGTCCTAAAACATCAAAGAATAGGAAGCTTGGTACGCGAGAAGGCTTGGAACTTAATGGTGCAAGTTTGGGTCAAAACGTGAAGATCGAGTTGGAGATCAAGGTATGTTTTTCGAATTAGATGAGGATAGGTGGTTGAAAGGAAGAAAGTGGATAATGAAAGAGATTTTTGCATCGGGTCAGGCCGCCCAAGTCGGGTCATGCGCCCAGGCTCGCAAGTCAACCTAGTCATGGGTGACTGTGCTGGTGCGTGAGGCCTACACACAAAGAGCTGACGATGGCGCTTGGGGGCATGTTCCACCTTATCGAGTTGCTATCAACAATTTTTTTGATGCTTTCGATGTTACAGACATTTTGACACAGGTTTCGACTCAATGGGACCTTGCCCAGTTTTGGGTGTCCAAAGCTTATGTTTAGATTTTAAAAATTCGTATTTAAATCCTAGGAATTAGGAATTGTATTGTGAGGTTACATGGTACTTTTGTAACTCAAGATTATGATTTTTGACAGGCGACACACCCCTAGAGCTGGAGAAAAACGTTTAGTTTGAGATTAAAAAGCGAAGAATGAAGAAAGACTGTGAGAACTTTTATTTTTAAATAAATATTATGCATGCAAATTTTAATGTTTTAATTACTTTATTATATGATTTATGTTGAGATGGTTTGATTATGAAATGTCTTGACTTTTTTTTAAGTCAATGATTTGTGTGGAATGAGATTTCGTGGTTTGTGAACTGTTTGCTACGGTCAACTATTCTTGGATATGGTCAGCACTCAGACATCTAGAGCACGACTTTGTTTCCTGAAGTTGGAGATTTGGATTAGTTCTCAGACATCCGGAGCAGGACTCCATTTCCTAAGACTAGTGATTGGATTAGGACTCAGACGTCCAGAGCTCGGCTCTATTTTCTTGGGTCTTTACTCGGACGTCTAGAGCTCGGCTCTATTTTCCCGAGTAGTTTGCCTACCGCTAGTGCAGTTTGATTATGTGACATTCGAGTATCGAGGATTGATTGGTTGTGTTTTATTATTGTTGTTTGTGTCATGATATTTTTCATATTGATTTGATTTACTGATATTGAGTTGCTTTACGGAATATTTACTCGCATTTTGAGATTCTATGGAACGTCGGTTTATAAATTATATGGTCAGCACTCAGACATCTAGAGCACAACTTTGTTTCCTGAAGTTGGAGATTTGGATTAGTTCTCAGACATCCGGAGCAGGACACCATTTCCTAAGACTAGTGATTGGATTAGAACTCAGACGTCCAGAGCTCGGCTCTATTTTTTTGGGTCTTTACTCGGACGTCCAGAGCTCGGCTCAATTTTCCCGAGTAGTTTGCCTACCGCTAATGCAGTTTGATTATGTGACATTCGAGTATCGAGGATTGATTGGTTGTGTTTTATTATTGTTGTTTGTGTCATGATATTTTCATATTGATTTGATTTACTGATTTTGAGTTGCTTTACGGAATATTTACTCGCATTTTGAGATTCTATGGAACGTCGGTTTATAAATTATTTTTATTCGAGATTCGCTCGTTTTAGTTTATTATATGCAAATGGTGTTTAGAAAATGAAGGGTAAAATATTTATGTTTTCAAACTATATTTTTTAAAAAGCTTATTTTTCCCACTCAAACTTTTTATTTGTTTTACTTGCCCTACAGACCGTGACACCGAGATGGGGACTAGTTAGGAGTCGGATGCATAACTCTTCATTGCGCACTCGTTGACTTTTCAGGGTAGGCTTTAGTACTTTGAGTTGTATTATAATACTTATACTCTGCATGTCATTGTTCAGTTGATCATAGTAATGCGAATAGTTATGTTAAGTATCTCTTGTCTGACAATTGGTTTGTTTTATCGATATCGTGTTGTACCTTTGAGGATAGTAGGGTTGGATGTTAAACAGAAGCAAGACTTTTTACAGTTATCAAAATGTTTTCGGGAAGGGTTCTATCAAGTAATCCCTTAGCATATAACATAAATAGATATGGAATAAAGGGCACTCCTGTTGGAGAGGCTTCTGAAGGGTTATATATGCTAGAGGGCCCCCTATCAAAGCACAGAAAAAGACACTAGTAATCCAATCCATAAGTAACACTTACAAGGATAGGGTGGAGCGCTGGGGGAGGAGAGAGCAAATGGAGACGAAAGCCAACACTAATTTTATGAGAGTGCGTGAAGGAGACTGAGTGTAAGAAGTAAGAAGTAAGAAGCGGGAGGAGTTGGAGACTTGGAGGTGGTGGAGGTCGGTGAGGACTGAGGACTGAGGACTGAGGACTGAGGACCCAGGACCCAGGACCCATCAGTTGCTCAGAAGAATCACAACTTTCCTTTCCTCCTTCTACTTGTCCGTATATACTTTTCTGATAGTCACCCTCCAGGCCTCCACGGCTCCACCTCCAGGTCGGCCTCCACCTACAACCCTACAGTATTACTATATAATTAAATATATTTATTCTCAATTTGATTTACATTTTTTTATCTTATGAATTTGGTGTTGTTGCATTTAACCAAAGAATGTTAACATTTCTGTGTCGATAACTCGATATATATTTTTAATCTCGCCAAACTCATCTAAAAAGTAGAACTCAATCAAGCAGTAGCTACTTTCTTTTTAATAATTTTACATTTATTTATAAGTATATTTCAAATGAAAATACAGAATTATAATTGCTCAAATTAAAATGACGAGAAGCAAAATATAAAAACTACAAGGACTTAAAGATTAATTTGGCCTTAATCTGAAGAATGTGAACACCATGGCATTCACCAACCATGCACATGTACTTACCAACGTGAAGTTACAGTTTCAGCCATGGTATGTACAAAATGGAAAAAAAAAAAAATTCTAATTTTCTGGGTATTATGTGCTACTTTTGCACAGCCATTTTCCATTCTGCCTTCTTGCTTTTCTTCGATCTCTGCTGACGCTTGAAAGGGTGCATATTGCTTGGAGGGGTGCATTTTGCATGGTTTTTCAATATTACAAAATGTGCATAAATTCGTTAAAACTATTAACTGAATCACGCCAAATTACTATTTATCAAACATTTTGATTTTAATTAGATAAAAGTCAAACAATTTAAAAATCCATACCGTTCCATTAGTAATAGTTTAATTTTAAATTTTCATTTTGGAAAACTTTTAAATTCAAACTAGACCTTTAAAATATATATTAATTTTGATTACTTTTTAAACCTACCATATATTTTTACATACATAAGTACACTCTAGTTATTGTATTTTGAACTAACATAAAGTGCAATGTAGTAATCCATTCCGAAAAACACCTCCAAACCTTGGGGTAAAATGTAAATAGCACTTTTACTTTTAAGGTTACAAATTGTTACAGCCACAATAGATTCCTAGTGGTTAGGGTTTTCCCAAGCACAGTATATTCTCAGTTCGTCTTGAGTACAATCCTTTGTGGTGAATCTCGTATCAAACGCATAGACTAATAGTGTAATAATTTGTAATTCCTATGCACAAAAGATATTCAACTTCAATTTAATCTAAATAGAAGGATAGAAAATTCAAAATCAAATATACAAAAGAGTATATCCACATTAGCCAATGTTGTCACGTCTATATCTGCTGCATTGCAAGGTTTAGAAATATTAAAAAATAGCATTCCAAATAAAGTATGAAGCACGTTGAATGAGCACAAGCACACCAATCATCAGAAGTAAACCTAAATCTGCAAGTAGTTGAGATGGTTATCCTACACAAATGGTTCCTAAAAATATATGATAGAAGAAGTTAGCATATCATAAAATCAAGATGACCTACACTTACGGGAAGGCTTGTAAATAAAGGCATGTCCCAAGTTTCAAACTGAGATTTTATATATGAATCCAGAATGTTTTTAGTCTGGTTCATCTTAATAGTAAACGCATTCGGATTTGTAGGATACAACAAATGATGTACAAAAACATTAATAACCAAGCACCAATTGCTTGGGGAGCTTAAATCATGAAGACATTAGGAGAATTTGAAGCAGTTATGCTATACACTAGAAAATTTTAGCTGGGAGAATGTCATCCTTTCGTATTATTCTTCTACGGGATGTGCGAGCAAACGAGATCCCTTCTGATGCTGGTTATTTTGCTCCTATAGCTTAATCTTTGAAATTTGCATCTCACAAAACTGATAAGGCTTACATGATTAGATAAAGTCTGGCTGGCCTGTGGAAGTTAAGCAACGATGCCACATTCGACTGTTGGGATCTATCAGCCTGGGATGAGAAATGACCTCAGGAATCGGAAGGTATACATAATGAGTGTTGCATGTGCCAACTGTGATTCCACTATATCCAGCAAATGCACCATGAACCTGTTGTAGCCATGAACGCGTAATGAATGCACCTCAGAAGAGAAACAAAAACAATGGACTAAGGATGTAAATTTATGTGTGTGCGTGTGTGCGAACGTACATGTATCAATGTGCGAGTGCTTGAGAGAGTGACTCACGGCATTTTGTCCTAGCACAGCACAAAGAATTCCATCTGATGCATTTGCACGACATGCACGAATCATGTATGTGGGATCTATATACTTCACATCAACAGGAACACCAGCCTCCTTGAAATATTTTTTTGTCTAGCAGAAGAATGTACATGTTTATTAAACACCACAAAAGTTGCATCCATATTATAAACAAAAGAATTAACTCAGAGGAAATGAATTATCAGAACATCAAATGATTTTTATGACGAAAACGACAATGGCTGATTATTATGACTGCAACTACAAAAAAAGTAGGATCTATACTCTCAAGAACACGAGCTTTTTTCTCCCCTGTCTGCACACATTTATTATCCTAATGAGGACTCATTAATTACGGGAAGCAATCTTGCTGTATATATGCATATACACAATTGTTTAAATACCATTTATTGTCTCAAATCACTAATCATATTCAAGCTCTGAAAAAGATCAGCACCTTGAGAGTAATTATTAATGTTTTATGACAGTGACTAAGCATGTGGAGACTCGTGAGAGTAAGATGTTTTAAGAAAAATAAACTGAGAAAGCTGATGAGAAAAAAAACTAGTGATAGCGTCAACATGGCTAAAAAGAAACCTAGTGATAGAGGACTACAATATGAGACTTGAATTGAAAAGTATCGAAGTAATTTTTTTTTTTTAGTGCTTATAATATAACTTCACATATGGCTCCTTTTCCCAGTCATAGGGAATACATATGGCTCCTTTTCCCAGTCATAGGGAATGATAAAGCATAAACAAAGTGCAATTTGAAAGAGAATTTATGCACCCTGTCTTAGTGGTGGTACGCTCGTAATATATAGCAAAGTTGACAAGGAAAGCTTCATCATTGTTGTTTTAACTTTTAATGACAAGAGTCCTATGCGATTGACGGAAAAGGGACCAAAAAAATAAATCTTAACGAATTATGCCTAAAAATATGAACCTGCTCAATATTCCTGAAAACTGGCAGCGCGAGTATTTTCTGTTTATCTTCTTTATTATCTGAGGTTAACTTTATAACTAACGGCTATAACCACTTAGCTTGGCTACCGTTCATAAGATAAACAAATGGCAAGTGGCATGTAGACAAGTACCCTATCCCAAACAAAACCTACTGAAACAACAAATAAACCCACTCACGACGTAATACAAGTACAAAATTGGAGTTTGAAGTTCTCATAGGCAATAAAAATCATTATCGCATTGAAACATAATTACCAACCTCTTGCTGAATATGTACGCCAATATCCCCAAATACAATATTTCCAGATGCATCAGTAGCGTTGGTTTTCTGTAGTAAATTCTGCATGAAAAGAACAGCACTCAGCAATCTCCCTTGGTAGAAAAGAAAAACATCAACTAGAAAAAAATATACGAAAAAATTAGTTTTCATAATTTAGACACAGAATCCAGAGAAGAAATAATCATTATCCTTAACAGTTAAATTTATAACTTATTTTTTAAAAAGATTCAGCTAAATATATATTAACCTACAAGGCAAAAGATGACTTGAAATTATGACTCTGACTCACCTGCCCTGCTCCCTCCGCAACACAGACAACAGCTGAACCCTTTGTTTGAATTAGGTATTTCAGATGGTGCAGGATACCATTAGGACCATGCATTTGAAAAGGTACCTGGGTATGCATATAACACCAGCATCAGTGTAGGGTTGGACAATATGTAAATAGAAATCCCAATAGCATTATAGTCTTAAGTACCTCAGGTATCAAACATAAGTCAATTTGTCCACTGGCGAGGGATGCGTGCATTGATATGAATCCACTGCTACGACCCATCAATTTCACAATGCCAATGCCATGGTAAGCACTATGTGCCTATTACAAGATTGAGGAGAAAGATCAGCTTACCATGTTGACATCACTGCCAGGAAAAAATTTGACCAGAACCCTTACATGAATATATATCCATGCATAAGCAGCAAAAATATCTTTAAGTAACATAAGAAACATTAAATATCATAACTTATTTGTACCTCAATATAAGCTGAATTTATAGCCCGTTGTGCTGCTTCAACAGCCGTATCGAAACCAAACGTTTTATCCATTAGCAAAATATCATTGTCTATGGTTTTTGGCACACCAACTATAGCCACTCTTACCTGTCTTTTAAGGCACTAAAAGAAAAATAGGAAAACAAAAACAAACAGATCAGAACTTAAAAAGATTAAGAAAACCAACAGAACTAGGCATCCAGAACTTCCAAAGACAATAAGATTGTCACAAGTTGAGACCCTATATAATCTCTCCCAGATTTGTGTATATTCCGGTATATTATTTCGCAACCTGTAGCACCTCTTAATGACAGTAGTAAATTATGGACTATCCCAAACCACAGCAGAGTGCTTTCATCAAATGCAACCGCACCCTTAAGTTTTAGGCAAGATTCTTTGGTCATTGTATGTTAAGATATGAGTTGCAGTAAACTAGAAAGACGGATGTCTTATGAAGGTTCAATGAGAACAAGTCATAAACAATGTGTTCTTAAAATGAATAAATATCTAATGTCCAACCTCATTATGTATTGCATCAGCTCCTGCATGTGTGCCATTTCCACCCAAAACAAATAACATATTGATTCTCTTTCCTGAGATTAAAAAAAAAAAAACAATTACATACATCACGACACTAAATTCTAGGAATCATATGATGCTTACCAATTTTCCAAAAGAACATTTTCAAACAGTCACCTCTAAACTGTCCACCATGTCACTAACACTGGGACCCCCACGGGAAACTCCTAACAAGCTTCCGCCAGAAAGATGAACATTTTGAACCACTTTCCTTGATAGCTGATAATCAAATCCAGTTTCAAAATATTAGTCTACAACAAAAACGTAATCTCCAGATAGAAGAAATATATAGTTATCCTAGAAGCATAGCCAGGCTGCAAGATAAGATTTTTTATTGAATGATTCATATTAGACAACTTGCAAAGGAAAATAAAAAATAAAAACAACTTACCGGCATTTCAGCTAATTCTTCATCAGAGAATCCATGGTAGCCATAAGGAATCCCTACAATCTGTTTTACACCATATATTTCAAGTGTAATGACAATCTGCAGAACAAATATGATTTAAGTATGTTAAATACAAAAATATCTTAATCATTTAGAACTAAAAAGCTTAATAGGAAAACGATTAGAAAAAATGCTAAGCTCTAATCGTATGTTTGGTAGGTCAATCTAGCCAATCTTTTGTTTTAAGAACACAAATACTTGACTGTCAAAAATATTCTTACTAAACAAACAACATCTTAGTCTATTATAGATATCCAGGAAAAACCTACAAGTTCTAAGATTTGGGAGGGGCTGTCTGTCAGCAGGTTTATTTGATGGTCAAACTCCTTGTACCCTGCAAAGTTGTTGTGCTTTCAGTTTGTACTCTCTTAGTCATTTTATTAAAATTCTGTTTTCTCAGCAATTTAAGAATTGCAATTTCTAATACACAAAATGATTTAATATATCATTCATTTTAGTTAAAATTCTGTTTTGCTCAGCAATGTAAAAATTACAATTTATAATACATCAATAATGATTCAATATACCAATTTCATCAAATAGTACATCAAAACCAATGCTGATAAAAATAACAAGAAGTTTCAAGTACTGTTTGATGACAATGACCTGTCTGATGACATCATTAAGACCAGGGCAGAGCCCTCCGCACGTTACAATTGCTGCTTTCACTTCTTCTGGCTTAAAATATATTTTTTCTCGGGGCCCAGCACGATGAACCCTGGAAATTTATAAACCATATTCAGAAAAACTGCCGTTGGTCCATTGAAAATCTAGTATCACAGATACTAATTAAGCCAAAGTATGTAAGTAGTAAGAAGAGACCTATTAGAAGTTAACATAATATGACTACTTTCAAGTTGCAATTCTTTAGCGGCCTATTATAGCTCAAATGCGATTTGTTGTAAGGATGGAAGCACGTATGTCTCAGCTAAATATAATATAGAGAAGAAGATGATATGACTATCTTCCAATTAAAACTTAAAAAAAAAAAACGAAAACTGGAACAGTCAACTCATGAAATTGAAACATGAAACATGGTAGTTAAAGAAAAAGACATCTATTGCTTCAAAATTGACCAAGGTAGCCTGAATGAGTTACATGTCTAAACTTTGAAGTTCAAAAAATTCATCATAATCACTAATGGATGTCTTCTTTCTAGCTCCACAGTCCCCTATTCTCCAAAAATACTCACAAGAACTCTCTGCGTTCACTTCTCATAGGCAAAAACATCAACGAACAACTTACTAGAGAAATGCACAAAAAAAGAAATGCACAAAAGCCATTATTATTAAGAGGTTCTTCAACTTATTGCCACTCAACAACTTACTAGAGAAATGCACAAAAAAAGAAAAAGAGAGTTGAGAGGCATATTTACCATTGCTCCACCCAGGTACAATTAGGGTCAATGCATTCAGCACCAGCAGATGTATGAGACGAGTAGTATATAGTCTGAAATATAAAAAAATTTTAAAAAAACACAGACGGCGGTCTTTAGCATTGCATATGAGAACTATTATCCAATAAAAAGAAACAAACAACCCCTCAACCCAAGAATAAAAATCAAGAAATGAACTCTCATTTTGGCTAGAGAAAATATATAAGTTTCTCATAAGTACTCAAGACGAGGAATCAACATTGACTGAATAGAATATATCACATTCAAACATAGTGGTGTTCAACCAATTCAGTATTCAGATTACAAAATTTGTAAGAACAGATTCCTACTAGGCAAACAGTAGACCATTGAAGTAAGAAGAGAATGGAATATTTACTATACTTTCAGGAGCACGCGGTCATTGTTATTAATGTAACCGTGCCACTCTTCGTCCGATGGATAGCCGCCTGCAAAGTCTTCAATTACCGGAGTCCTACAACATAATATCAACCAATTTCAGCACTCACAACAAAAATTCAAAAAAAAAATAAATTAGAAAAAAAAATAATAATGACACCCAGAGAGAAACGTGACCTCATTTTGAGGCAGAAGGTGGAAGGAATAGGAACAGCGTCAGGGAAGACGTCAGTGATGTGAGGGATGTTGAAGCGCTTCTCAAAATCCCTCTGGAACTTGGATTTCCAGTCAGGATCGCTGAAATCGATGTCTCGGCTGTGGCTCTTGCTCTGAGCGAAAACGCGGCTCTTCTTGGCCACTCCACTGGAAGAGCTCAACCTCAAAGACGGTGGGTTCGGAGACCGCGTAGTAGAAGCGCGGCGGTGTACGGCGAGTCCCGGAGGGGCGATCGCATGCGAGAGAGTGCCCATTGAATAAAAGAACAGAGATTTCGAGGCGCAGTGCAGTTCGTTTGGATCAATCCGAGTGGCTGAATAGAAGATTGCAGAGAGAATAGAAAGGAATGGGGGATTTTGGAGCTGACTTGTAAGCTTGGAAGAAGTAGAGAAGTTTTGTTGTCCAAGATGTCGAAGCAGGCAGTGGAGAAACTGAGAAAAACAAGAGCCTGCTTTTTGTTCTAACTTAGGCTCTTTTTCGCTGCCTACGATCCGTCCGCCTCCACAGTACGACCTTTTGTGAAAGCCAGCTTTTTTGAATTGTTTTTACTTCTCTGCTTCCATAATTTAATTTAAAAAAATTCATCTTTTTGTGAAAGCCAGCTTTTTTAATTAAAAAAAAAAGCCAGCTTTTTTGAATTGTTTTTACTTCTCTACTTCCATAATTTAATTAAAAAAAATTCTATCTTTTTATAGACAAGAATACAATGTGTGCCACAAGCAATGATTCCATTACTTAAGAGTAATGGAAATGAACTCTGCAAATGAAATCACAAGTAATTATTTCATTACCTATTTCTCATTCGTTTACTTGTAAAATAAAAAATACTGATTTTTATTATCTATTTTTCATGTATTTATTTCCGAATAGGTAACTAATGAGTATATGAGATCAATTTAAAATAGGTAATCTCTTTATTCATTTTAGATGGTAAAATTAACTAGAGGAGATGTTCGTGATTCTCATTACTTCATTTTATGATCATTATTTACTTAAATATCTTACAATTTTCCAATAATTTCAAACAAACCAAAACATTATTTAAAAAACTAAAAACGTAGTTTACAAGTATTAATTACAATAATTTTAAGTAATATTTTTCTCACTTGAATCAATTTTCATTTTCTGAGACATCACCATCAACAACTAAAAACATAGTTTACAATATTTATCAATGAAGTGTAGACTACAATAACAAAAAATCTTGCATATTTTCTCTGATTTTATTAATGAATAATCACAAATACATATATATATATATATAAACATTTTGTACTTATCATTAATTTGCTATGCAGGTCTCAATCCCAATCTTACAAACAACAAAAATAAATAAAATAAAATATATTTAATGTGAAATGACATTTTAATAATCAAGTTAGATTTTATTTCAATTAATGGAATTTAGTAAACAATAATAGCAAAAATCAATCTCATTAAATCAAAATTCTATATTTTTGTTTTTTAATGAGATTTCGAAATGGGAATTACATTGTATATACATTAGGTATCGACATTGTCCAACGAAAGTCAAACATGCAACCTCTCACATAACATGTGAGAGTAATATCACTAAGTAAACGCGCCAATAGTATAATGCAATCCCTTCATCCAATAGCATTGTATAAAAAAATATATGTAAACAAAGGATCCAACAAACAATGAAAAAAACTTATTACACCCCTTCTCAAATACTTTTAAAAACATAAGGGCAAATAACTATAATTATAATTACAGACAAATATATAGTTTTGTGTTGTAGAGACCAGAATTAATTATCATTTTATGTAAAATTTGATTATTATCTATTGTGTCTTTTCAATGAAATTATTATTTTTCATGCAATTATTTCTTTGGTAAATATAAAATTATACTTCCACGAACTTACGAGACATCTACTAATTTAGAAACGTTATAGGGAGTGATATGATTTACTTCTTCTCAAATTACTATTTCCTAGCATCAGCAAAATCAGCTCCAACCGAAGAAACTAACCGAGCGTGAAAAGTTCGCTAGGAGTGCAAACTTTTCAAGTAACAAGTTTTGTTCTAGTGTCGTATATCGAAGTCCCCCAAGTAGTAAGGTTTGCAGAGCGATATTCGTAATGTTTCTTATTTCGAAAGTTTCTAGAAATATGTTCAATTATTCAATAAACTTTTAACGAGATAAAATAATTTGAAATTGAAATATTTTCCAATATTAAACTAGAAAAATATCGTAAAGTGTATCTAATATGAAAAAATTATAAAATTTCCCCTTTCCTTTAATAAAAAATAAAACTGGAAAAATATCTCATATAAAAGGGTCATGTTCCATAGCTTGATTGGTGAATTTCCGGCAAGTGAAACCCCAAAAAATATATGGTTTATTACTCATTTTGCCCTTCGAACTTGATATCAAATCTCACTTTATTCTCAAAACACTAAATTGTGTCAATGTGCTCCCAGAATGCTCCTTCCGTTACCTCCATTGTTCCAAATCGTTAACCCTCTTTTTATGATGCTTACATGTCATCACATGATTGGATGGTTTATTTATTTTGTAACTAAATATTAAATCTACATATTTGAAAAAAAAATAACGAACATGAAAAACATTCAACAACCATATGGGTTTCTCAAATCCCCGATCTACAAAAACCCAATCCCAAATCCTAATCCCAAACATATTCATCTTCACCTTCACCTCGAATCCTCAATCTGCAAAAACCCAATCCCATACAGATTCATCTTCACCTTCGTCTCAAATCCCGTATTTCATCTAATCTACCTTTGGCTTCTCTAGCTTCTCATCCATGTATGCATGGCTCGATATGCTTTTTGGCTGTTAATTAAACATATATGTAATTTCCCCAATTCCTAGCATCCTTCAACAAAGGCCACACCTATATTGGGTCTCTTCCAATTTCCCCAATTCTTTTCCTTTTCTTGTCAAATTTTCAATCAACTTAGATTGAATCAGAGATTTCAAATTTGAAATTCAGTAAAACTTTATTATGCTCTCTTTAAGAGAATGAACCCTTACTTTCTTGTGAACTTCTAGAGAGAGAGAAAGCTCTCCCTTCTCTCTAGTTTTTTCACCTTTCCTCTTCTCCTCCCCCTTTGAGGTCTCTAACGTGTTGTTTTGAGGGTTGGTGGCAGCTCTCTTGGCCTTCATCGTCGCATGTTTGGCCTTTTTGGCTGTTTTTTGTTTTTTGTTTTTCTTTTCTTCGGTCTTTCTTTTTTTCTACCTCCTTTTCCAAATCTCAGCCTCTATCTACTCCTTACCTATATCTCATCCTCCATCCATGCTCATCTTCTCGTCAAAACCACATATCTTAACATCTTCTCCATCAGATTTTCACTTGGCTGAAATGCATATATTTGTGCTTGCTGCTCCTCCATCTCCACTTTCTACCCCTATGGGCCTTCGATTTGTGTGTTTTGGTTGTGGTTTCTATCGGTCAAGCTTAACCCTTTTGATCGCTTGAGAATATTGATCTTAGGTAGCTATTTGTCTCCTGACCATCCTCTACAGATCGCTTATCCTGTTTTCGTTGTTTGGATCCCCTCTGTGCGGCAGAGCTATGCGTTTTGGTGGTGGCAGCTGATGACTTCTCTTCTTAGATTTAGGGTTTGGTTGGGTTTGACCTTGTGGGTTGGATCCTTTTGTTTTGGGATGGGCCTATTACTTTTAGTTGTAGAACCTTTTTATTTTATCTCTTTAATGTATTGTAATTTAGTTCTACCTTTTGATTGTTAATATCAATGCCCATTTTTTGATCAAAAAAAAAAGAAGGGACCCACAAGTATACACAATTTGACTATTTGTTGGTTTGGGCGATGCTGATATAGATTCAAGGTGAACCGCAACCACAACTTTTTCCTCCCTATGTGCAAGGACGGATGGTAGCCTTGGGTTGGAAGGGTTGTAGCCCTTTCTACCCAACGTTTGACCCTTTTATAATTTGGAGATTAGCCCAATCCAATTAATTAATCCAGTCTAATTTAATTAATCTAACCCAACCCAATTTAATAGTCCATTACATATTATATTTAAAAAATACAATAAAAGAAAGATATTCATTGTCTATTTTAATTCCAAATATTCAAATCAACCTTTTTTTTTTCTTCACAATGTTTTGCTGCCGAATCTTGCAGTGCAGTTTAAAGCTATTCAAACTTCAAAGTCGCTTTTAAAACATATTCAAAGTGGTTTCTGTTTAGTGTACAAAGTGTTGACTTTCTTGTTTTAAATGAGGATATCAATTGCCTATATGGTATGAGCCCTATAATAGTAGCGATAAGCTTAATTCCAAAGATTTTTTTTTTTTTAGCTTTTTACCCAAAATGCACTATGTACCATTATTTTTGTCTCAAAATGCACCCTGAACCTATTTTGTGTCAAAATGCACCCCGAACTTCCAATCTCGTTCTAATTTAGTCTTTTTCCGTCTGAGGGGGTAAAATGAGGGTTAAATTGGGTATTTTGTACAGCTAAGCTTCTCAAATTAAAAAAAAAAAGATGCATGATCAGCTGATGTCGCCACATTAACCCCAAATAATAGGTCTAGCATAATTCATATCGTGGAAGTCTGGAAGAGAAGCCTAACACGAGGCGAGCAGCGACCGCGAGCGACAACGGCCTTCTTCCGGCTACCAGACCATGAACGACCCCGCGACCAAACGACGGTAGCCCTGCGACCAGACCGTGAGTGACCCTGCGAGCAGACAACAGCAACGCTGCGAGCAAATGACGACAACCCAGCGAGCAAACGATAACAAACCCCGCGAGCAGACGACAGCAACCCCGCAACCAGACGACGTCAGTGTAAGACCCAGTCTTGGAAGCAAGAACGGTGAGCAAGACCCGTGAGCTTGAGAAGCAAGAACGGTGAGCAAGACCCGTGAGCTTGGAAAGGTTAGATCGATGAACGATCCCACATCGCTCGGGGAGGGAAAGGTGAAGTACCTTATATGTGTGACACGTATCTATCTAACACAAGGCCTTTTGGGAGCTCAATGGCTTTGGGGGGATTGGAACCCCAAAGTTAAGCGAGTTGAGGTTGGTGCAATCCCATGATGGGTGACCTACTGGGAAGTTGCACGTGAGCTCCCGAAAGCAAAACGTGAGGGCTGGGCCCAAAGCGGACAATATTGTGTTAGATGGGCCGGGTCGTGATAGAATGATATCAGAGTCGGACCCTGACCGGAAGTGTGCCAGCGAGGACGCTGGGCCCCAAGGGGGGTGGATTGTAAGACCCGGTCTTGGAAGCAAGACCCGTGAACAAGACCCGTGAGCTTGAGAAGCAAGAACAGTGAGCAAGACCCGTGAGCTTGGAAAGGTAAGATCGGTGAACGATCCCACATTGCTCAGGGAGGGAAAGGTGAAGTACCTTATATGTGTGGCACGTATCTATCTAACACAAGGCCTTTTGGGAGCTCAGTGGCTTTGGGGGGGATTGGAACCCCAAAGTTAAGCGAGTTGAAGCTGGTGCAATCCCATGATGGGTGACCTACTGGGAAGTTGCACGTGAGCTCCCGAAAACAAAACCGTGAGGGCTGGGCCCAAAGCGGACAATATTGTGTTAGTTGGGCCGGGTCGTGATAGTCAGTCCCACGATAGTGTTGAATTTCATCATCAGGGTCCCATTTTCTTTAATTCTAGTCTCAAATTTCTTGTATGAATCTTCCCCATATTTCCTAATTTTGGGCGTTTTCTTCTCTTCAGAAATTAATGGACTGAAAATTGGAGAATGAAACATTAAGTCAGCAAAATTGTTGCTGCTGTGGAAAGGCCAGTAAATTCTCACGTCATGGACCAAAAGGAATCTAGGGAGGAGGTTCCAAGTTTGCCCAAATCCAATGGTGAGAATTTTTTTTATGTTTTCCAATTTCTTTGAAATATATGTTTGGGTAATTAGATTTTTGTGATGGGTACAATTTTTTTCGTTGAAATTTCGATGAAATTGTAATTTTTGAGATTGGGTAATGAAATTTGGGTTTAAGGTTTAGGGTGATGAAATTAGGGTTTAGGGTGATGAAATTTGGGTTTAAAGTTTAGGGTGATGAAATTGGGTTTAAGGTTTAGGGTGATGAAATTTGGGTTTAGGGTGATGAAATTAGGTTTAGGGTGACAGGACCCACCCCGATTATCGCATCGATAACCGAGAAGAACCTTGCTCCCTTCTGACAACCGAACACAAACAACCAAAATAACCAGAATAATTACATCACACACATGTCAGACCAGGGAGAACGTACGATACAACCAACTGTAATAAGTCAACAGTATCACAGAGCATAGTTACAATACAAGATAAGGATAAAACCCTACTCTGTTAGCTAACTACACCCGCAACGGGAAAACTTTATGCCTCTGCCTCGGTGTTAGCCCCCAAAACTCATACCACGACCTGGAGGGTATTAAAACATAAAAGTGTGAGTGGACTAAAACAAATGGTTATGAAAAACAGTTTTAATGAAATCAGGGTTCACCCTCCATGTTCAAACATGCATGCATAACTACATATCTGAAAACACTTATATGAACCGTATGGAAACCGTTACAGAAGATAACTATAAAATCATGTAAAATCGAATGTAACATCAACGAATAAAATCTGTTGGATCTATCCGAGTCTTTAAACTCATATATCAGGCCGGCTTTAAACTCAAAACGCAATCAATAGGCCTCGGGGGACATCACAGTAACCGAGTCTTTAAACTCAACAGATCTCAATCAAGGGCCCTCCCCCATCATCAATTAAACGGGTCTTTAAACCAAAAACCAGATCCAGCAATAGTACCGGGTCCTTAAACCCAAAACCATATGTAATTCACAGAAAGCCCAGAATCCATCGGAATCCAAATTCCAAAACCAATCTGAAATCACACTTTATCGAAATAGGACTTATGTCCGAATTTCATGTTCAAATCCCAAATCATATTCACAATTCATAATCAAAACATCATTCAAACGTGATACGCACAAATCATATAAAATCACTTATCAAACCATCATCAAAGTATAGGAGAAACCCTAGTGTCAAAATACGTAAAATACGATAAATCACATCAAAAAACGTGCAATCACGTAAAGCAGGAATATCATAATTATAAACATAAAATCATATATAGAAACCTAAAACTAGTTAGTAAAAACAGTTATGCATGCTCGGTTAGAAAACAAAAGTCCACTCTCAAAGTTCGAATGCGTCAATCGCGTCCCGTACGCTCCTCGGCTGCCTCAGGAATGTTCTGGTCTGTCAAAGATCACAATTTGGGTCACAAATACTTTCATTAAGCTTACATTAATTTCCCCAATTTTTCGGGATTTTTCAACGTAATTAAATTAAAATCTTAAACCTTCGAACTTCAAAACTATCCCGAAACGACGTCCGATCGAGTCGAAACTTGTCTTAAAATGTTCGTTACATTGAAAGGATAAAATCACATGTTGACCTTGACTAGAGATATTGCCTCACGCGCCCTCACGCGTCGCCGAAAGTGGCTGCGCGTGAAAGTCACGCGCCCTGTACAGTGTGCTACAGTGTTGTCTTCTACACCCGACTCTCTACTAAACGGGTCACGAACCCGCGACACGACCCGGTTCAAACTCCTTCAATTCCAACTTATTTCTTTCAATTCTTCCACAGAAATCCTTCCATTCTATCTTAATTTAAGTTCTCCATCATTAATTACACACATCAAGCTCTTAATCCAACATTTCTCTAATGATCAATCAAACGGTTTTAAATTTCGAATCTCACTCAATTCGACTTAGTTTTCTAATTAATTGATACAGAAGCATCTTAACACTTAAATGAACGTTCTACAATAACCAATTGCACAAATCCTTACCTGTAGGTAGTCGTACTCAACCTCGAATTTTTTCAGAATCTGGAACTTCAGTTCTTGGCCAAAACACGATCAAACTCCTTCGATTTTTGTGTGGTTGAAGTCGAAATGAGTCCAGAAGACTGTTTTTAATCTCCGTTTGGCTCCTCTCAACTCACAAATTAAACTTCGAATTTTCCCTCCAATTTTCCCAGTTTTCCCGATTTCGGGTTGCTCCTCCTCTCTGGTTCTCGGTTTTCCTCTCAAATTGATCTCTCAATTCACTCTAACTTCTCTATTTTCTCTCAGTCCCTCACAGCAATCTGAAAGAATCTCTCAGTTTCTCTGCGTCTCTGTTTCACGCACTTGACCAAAACAATACAAAATAAGCCCGTGCTCTGTTCTTCCACAGCACAAACAGCACACCTGTGCTTCCACTCAGCCCAACCAGCCACTAATCCATCCTTTCTTAGTGACAATTGTCACTTAATTAGTTAAAAAAACTCAGTTAACAATCCACTACGGCTGATTTCAAATTTCACCATCCAAATTACCATTTTACCCTTCATTTACACAATTACCAAAATGCCCTTCCTCGTTCTAAAATCATAACTTATTCATCCGAAGTCCGATTTCAGCGTGCCGCCTATCTACGGACTCAGGGAATCGAAACCTACCTAATGGTCCTTGAAGTTTGTGAAAAACACGTGTCACGTAAAAAGTCAACTTTGACCATACTATTTATAAGGGTAAAAACGTCATTTCATACATTATTTTACAAATTTACATTCTTTGAGTTTCCGGGGTGTTACATAGGGTGATGAAATACCTTGGGTACAAAATTAGGTTTAGGGTGATGACTTGTTGAAATTTCTGGTTTCGATGAATCAGAAAATTTTCATTTACGTACAAAATTTTCATCAAATACCTTGCATTTTCCCATGCGTTTTGAATCAAGAAATGGGTAGGCCTAGACTTGTACGGGTTTGGGATGCAGTACAAGTGATGCAGGCCTATATTATATGAAATTAGAGTTTTTTGAAAAGTTTTAACCATGAACATAAAATAGCCTATGGCTGATCAACTTGACACGATCCTAACTTAATACATATATTTGGTTATCGTGATCTCCAGTGAAAAAGAGTAGGTATTCACATTGCTTCTACTTGTGGTGGCAACTGGCAATTTGGGTAATTGGTTTGAAATATATGTTTGCCCAACTCCAAGGGGGGAGAATTTTTTTTATGTTTTCCAATTGGTTTGAAATATATGTTTGGGTAATTAGAGTTTTGTAATGGGTACAATTTGTTTCGTTGAAATTTCAATGAAATTGTAATTTTTGAGATTGGATGATGAAATTTGGGTTTAGGGTGATGGATGGTAGGGATTAGGGTTTAGGGTGATGAATTAGGGATTAGGGTTCATAACTTCATAATACAAGTACTCGTATTACGAGTAGCTATATTTTTAAAATTATTCAGTTTTGAAGTTAGAGTCTGACAAGACCCATCCCGATTATCCCTCGATAACCGTGAAAGATCCTGCTCCCGTCTGACAATAACTCTAAAGTACCAAAGGTAGCCTTACATATATACATATACAACATAACAAATGACAAACATCGTCAGATAAGGGATAGTTAAGTCTTCCAGGACCATTGACTTCATAAGTTTAACTAGTCAACCGGTTTACAGAGCATAGGTAATATTACAAGTAGAGATCTAAATCCTACACTGTAAAGTGTCTGAGTACGCAACGGTCTGTTTATTCCTTTGCCTCGATACTAGCCTCAGTACCTGTGCACTGGCCTGGAGGGTACATAACGCATCAAAGGTGTGAGTGGACAAAAACAAAGTTTTAGAAATACATTTATCAAATATATTCTTACCCTCCAGGTTTACATACATGCATGCATATCATAAAACATGAGTCAAATAAATCAAGTATGAAATAAAGCATCTAGGCACAAATATTAATAAATCATGATACCACCAATTCTCAATATCCAATCTCAATATCCAAGTAACCCGTCACGATATTAATGCAACGCGTGCACACTTGGGTGTCTCATGTCCAAGTACCTCCCCAGGATCTACGACGTCTGGGGTGATATCATCTCCAGGATCTACGATGTCTGGAGGATATCATCATAATCTCCCACTCCTGAGACTGAGCCTCCCTCAGAGCTACTCATCTCCAGGCAGTGGGTCGTGACTACTCCAAGATCTACGACGTCTGGAGGAGGCTATCAAATCACAGAGGATGGTATATGTGGAAAAGTCACCAAATCCAGTAATCGCATTTTAAAACCATTTAGTTCAAACCGAAAATCAAATCAAATAAAAAACATTTCAACAGGGCATCTACCCGAAACATAGCTTTCACAAGGCACGTTCCACAAATCCATCATAATCATCAATTTCATTATAATTACGCAAATCCAAAAGCATTGCAATGTCATCAAATAAATTTCCCGACTCATGATCCGAGTCAAAACCAAGCTCGAATCCCGGGCCTTCGCCCAAAACAGCAGTTTCACAGTTTTCTCGAAAATCGTGCCTAAAAGCATATAAAATAATATAATATTCCCAAAATCCAGAAATCGTCATATCGAAACATCAATCATACCAATGCAGGCATTCAGGGTAGAAATATTCCGTCATGTCAAACAAAGTAATATAAGGTCACTAGGTTATCATATAACCCCATGTACGAATTCCCAAATCGTCGGAATGTAATAATATTATTTAAACGTAACCTATACACTTCAGGTACTCGAAACTACTCTAAATTCACATCCGATTGAACCGAAACCAACACCAATAGGTCCGTATCATCGAGAACATCAAAAAGTATATTGGACCCAAAGTCAGAATCCCAGCCACGCGCCACTGCAAGCGGCTGCGAATGAAAGCCACGCGCGGTGCACAGTACTGCTACAGTTGACAGGACCCGTCCCCGAAGGACAGAGATAACCGTGCCCGATCCTGCTCCCTTCTTACAAGTCAACTGAAGTTCTGAAATTACCCTCAGCACTTGCCAAACAATGGATAACAGTACCTGTGTCTACTCATGCCTCCACCTCCGGATCAGCCTCGATCATCGCGCCACGACCTGGAGGGTCAATAAAACAGAAAAGGTGTGAGTGGACAAAAATAAAAGTTTAGAAATACATTTATCAAAAGACATTCCTACCCTCCAGTTTCACAAACATGCATGCATATAATAAATCATGAGTAAAGTAAATCTGGGCATAAACGTTCATAAAGCACAAATCATGAACAATAAAAACCACGAGACTCATTTCCATATCCAGTATCATATCCCATCTCATATAGTCACGTTATCCCTACAATGCGTGCAAATCAATAGGCTCAAGGACCGCTCAAAATCCGAGCATCCGCCGATGTGAACACAGCTCCATATAATCCAGCACATCTGATCTGAGTCGAGCCTCCCTCGGCTGCACGACAACAGACCGTGTTACGTGACCTCTCTGAGGTAAAAACTTCCATCCCGGAGGCGAGCGTTATCTCCAGGGTTCATTCCGGGGAAACACATTCCCAACCGGAAGCCCTAATATCCACAATATATCATCATCATGAAAACCAGTGAAAAACAACTGCATTTGAAATCAAAACCATTTTCAACACAGGGCCTCAGCCCAAAACATAATTTCCATAAAATCCATCAAACCAGAGTCCCGATTTCATAAATCCGAAAACCATCAATATCATCATAATCATCAATTTCATTATAATCACGCAAATCCAAAAGCATTTCAATGTCATCAAATAAATTTCCCGACTCATGATCCGAGTCAAAACCAAGCTCGAATCCCGGGCCTTCGCCTAAAACAACAGTTTCACAATTTTCTCGAAAATCGTACCCAAAAGCATATAAAATAATATAACATTCCCAAAATCCAGAAATCATCATATCGAAACATCAATCATACCAATTCATTTGAAATCATATCATAAATCATTTAAAACATATATGCATGCATTCAGGGTAGAAAACAAAAGTCTACTCACACACCGTCTAGATTGTTCAGTTTCGAGCTGTTCGTTCTCTTCCGACGTCCTGGGAATATTCCGTCATGTCAAACAAAGTAATATAAGGTCACTAGGTTATCATATAACCCCATGTACGAATTCCCTAATCGTCGGAATATAATAATATTATTTAAACGTAACCTATACACTTCAGGTACTCGAAACTACTCTAAATTCACATCCGATTGACCCTAAACCAACGCCAATAGGTCTGTATCATCGAGAACATCAAAAAGTATATTGGACCCAAAGTCAGAATCTTAGCCACGTGCCCTCACGCGCCGCTGCAAGTGGCTGTAAATGAAAGACACGCGCTGTGCAGAGTACTGCTACAGTTGACATGACCCGTCCCCGAAGGACAGAGATAACCGTGCCCGGTCCTGCTCCCGTCTGACAAGTCAACTGAAGTTCCGAAATTACCCTCAGCACTTGCCAAACAAGGGATAACAGTACCTATGTCTACTCATGCGTCCACCTCCCGATCAGCCTCGATCATCGTGCCACGACCTGGAGTGTCAATAAAACAGAAAAGGTGTGAGTGGACAAAAATAAAAGTTTAGAAATACATTTATCAAAAGACATTCCTACCCTCCAGTTTCGCAAACATGCATGCATATAATAAATCATGAGTAAAGTAAATCTAGGCATAAACGTTCATAAAGCACAAATCATGAACAATAAAAACCACGGGACTCATTTCCATATCTAGTATCATATCCAATCTCATATAGTCACATTATCCCTGCAACGCGTGCAAATCAATAGGCTCAAGGACCGCTCAAAATCCGAGCATCCGCCGCTGTGAACACAACTCCATATAATCCAGCACATCTGATCTGAGTCGAGCCTCCCTCGGCTGCACGACAACAGACCGTGCTACGTGACCTCTCCGAGGTAAACACTTCCATCCCGGAGGTGAGCGTTATCTCCAGGGTTCATTCCGGGGAAACACATTCCCAACCTGAAGCCCTAGTATCCACAATATATCATCATCATGAAAACCAGTGAAAAACAGTTGCATTTGAAATCAAAACCATTTTCAACACAGGGCTTCAGCCCAAAACATAATTTCCATAAAATCCATCAAACCAGAGTCCCGATTTCATAAATATGAAAACCATCAATATCATCATAATCATCAATTTCATTATAATCACGGAAATCCGAAAGCATTTCAATGTCATCAAATAAATTTCCCGACTCATGATTCTAGTCAAAACCAAGCTCGAATCCCGGGTCTTCGCCCAAAACAACAGTTTCACAGTTTTCTCGAAAATCGTGCCCAAAAGCATATAAAATAATGTAATATTCCCAAAATCCTGAAATCATCATATCGAAACATCAATCATACCAATTCATTTGAAATCATATCATAAATCATTTAAAACATATATGCATGCATTCAGGCTAGAAAACAAAAGTCCCCTCACACACCGTCTAGATTGTTCAGTTTCGAGCTGTTCGTTCTCCTCCGACGTCCTGGGAATATTCCGTCCTGTCAAACAAAGTAATATAAGGTCACTAGGTTATCATATAACCCCATGTACGAATTCCCTAATCGTCGGAATATAATAATATTATTTAAACGTAACTTATACACTTTAGGTACTCGAAACTACTCTAAATTCACATCCGATTGACCCGAAACCAACGCCAATAGGTCCGTATCATCGAGAACATCAAAAAGTATATTGGACCCAAAGTCAGAATCCCAGCCACGTGCCGCTGCAAGCGGCTGCGAATGAAAGCCACGCGTGCTGCACATTACTGCTACAGTTGACAGGACCCGTCCCTGAAGGACAGAGATAACCGTGCCCGATCCTGCTCCCTTCTTACAAGTCAACTGAAGTTCCGAAATTACCCTCAGCACTTGCCAAACAAGGGATAACAGTACCTGTGTCTACTCATGCCTCCACCTCCCGATCAGCCTCGATCATCGCGCCACGACCTGGAGGGTCAATAAAACAGAAAAGGTGTGAGTGGACAAAAATAAAAGTTTAGAAATACATTTATCAAAAGACATTCCTACCCTCCAGTTTCGCAAACATGCATGCATATAATAAATCATGAGTAAAGTAAATCTGGGCATAAACGTTCATAAAGCACAAATCATGAACAATAAAAACCACGGGACTCATTTCTATATCTAGTATCATATCCAATCTCATATAGTCACGTTATCCCTGCAACGCGTGAAAATCAATAGGCTCAAGGACCGCTCAAAATCCGAGCATCCACCACTGTGAACACATCTCCATATAATCCAGCACATCTGATCTGAGTCGAGCCTCCCTCAGCTGCACGACAACAGACCGTGCTACGTGACCTCTCCGAGGTAAACACTTCCATCCCGGAGGCGAGCGTTATCTCCAGGGTTCATTCCGGGGAAACACATTCCCAACCGGAAGCCTTAATATCCACAGTATATCATCATCATGAAAACCAGTGAAAAACAGTTGCATTTGAAATCAAAACCATTTTCAACATAGGGCCTCAGCCCAAAACATAATTTCCATAAAATCCATCAAACTAGAGTCCCGATTTCATAAATCCGAAAACCATCAATATCATCATAATCATCAATTTCATTATAATCACGCAAATCCAAAAGCATTTCAATGTCATCAAATAAATTTCCCGACTCATGATCCGAGTGAAACCGCTCGCACACCGTCCAAACCGCTCACTTTCCGAGCTGCCCGCGTTTTCATAATTTCTGACGTTTTCTAGGAATCCCGAATCCTGTCCAAAATCATTACTCAGGGTCACTAAGGGTTCCATTAACATCCTACTCATTCCCCTTAATTTTTCAGGAATTTAATATTAATTAAATACGTAACATAAACCTTCGGACTCTCGAAACATTATCGAGATGGTGTCCGATCGACTCGAAACCAAAGCCAAAATGTTCGTTACATTACATAGAATAAAAGTTTTGTTGAACTCACCTCGAAAAGCCCGCTTATGTGCCCTCAAACGCCACCACAAGCGGCTGCGCGTGAAAGCCATGCGCTAGCTACAGTAACCATGTCACTATTCATCGTCGTCTCTACCCGTTTCCTCTGCAAACGGGTCCTGTGGTGTAACCCGATTCAATTCCTGTCCATTCCCAGTTCATTTTCACAATTGATCAATCCAGTAACATAGTTTTATATCCAATTAAAGATCTGACATCTTAATTTCACCATCACTTACGCCGAACCATTGAAATCCACTTCACAATTTCCTCTCTATCGCAGACGCTATGCACCCTTCAATTTCGATCAATTTCAATTGTTTCCTTGCAATTGATCCATCCAGAAGCATCGTGAGACACTGGGAAACATAATTTCAATATCAATTTCATCATTCTATACCTCCAATCCATTCGACCCAAGCTCGAATTTTCGAAATCTTCCCCTTCTCCGTTCTAGGACAAAACAACCCCAATTCCTTTCATTTTTAATCTGGTTCAACTCGCCTTAAGCCCAATAACCTTAATCCAAGGTCAATTTGATCAAATCGTGGCTGATTTAAGCAACCCGAAATCGAAAGGTGAGAAGGGTTTATGAATTCGGGTTCCAAAAGTCTCAGTTTTCTTTCCTCTTTTCATTTTCTTATTCTCTCATGTAAACTCTCTCAAAACCCTCAATTAATCGAGCATGGAGAGCTGTTGCCTGCTTCAATTTTGAATGTACATCTCCTCTGTTCATGATGAATGTCACTCTTTGCCACTAATTCCCATCTAATGGTGATAGATGTCACTCTTTGCCACTAATTCCCATCTAATGGTGACAGATGTCACTCGTTCCACTAATTCCCATCTAATGGTGACATATGTCACTCTTTGCCACTAATTCCCATCTAATGGTGACAGATGTCACTCAAAGAACTAGCCTACTCACCAAATTGGCTGAATCAGCCATCAGCCGCACTGAATAAATAAAACCCAGTCAAATTACCATTTTACCCTTTCCTTAAATATTACCAAATTTCCCTTCACCATCGCAAGCCTATAACTTTTTCATCCGAACCCCGATTGACGCATGCCGCCTGTCTACGGATTCAGCGTCTCGAGACCTACCCAACAGTACTTACGGAAATTCCAAACACGGCCCCGATAAAAAAGTCAACAAATGGCCCCTTTGACCAATTTACCCTTAACCTTCCGACCATCATAACTTTCTCCTCGAATGTCGGAATCGGACGTGCCACCTGTCTATGAACTCATGACATCCCGAACTACGTCACAGTCATCGGTCAAATTATGTTTGACCATTCGAACCAAAAGTCAACTGTTCGCCCAATTCTCAGAAAGTTGAAGCAGTGGCGAAGTGGGAACAACCGAAGACCGTCACTGAAGTCAGAAGTTTCTTGGGTTTGGCTGGTTATTACAAGAGGTTTGTAGAGGGTTTCTCTTCCATTGCTGCCCCGTTGACACGACTAACGTGGAAGGGAGTCAAGTTTTTCTGGGATGACGACTGTGAGCGTAGTTTTCGGGAGCTAAAGAAAAGGTTGACATCTGCTCCTATACTGACCCTTCTAGACGACAGTGGAGAATTCGAGGTGTACAGTGATGCATACTTGCAGGACTTGGGATGTGTACTAATGCAGCATGGGAAAGTGATTGCCTATGCTTCACGCCAGTTGAAGCCGCTTGAGCGCAATTATCCTACGCACGACTTGGAGTTAGCTGCTGTTGTGCATGCGCTGAAAATTTGGAGACATCACTTGTATAATGCGACTTGCAGGCTGTTCACGGAACACAAGAGCCTGAAGTACTTGTTCACCCAAAAGGACTTAAATGTGAGGCAACGACGGTGGCTATAGCTAATTAAGGATTATGATTGCACGATTGAGTACCACCCTGGAAAAGCCAATGTTGTGGCTGATGCTCTAAGCCGGAAGTCAATGCATTCTGTAGCACACCTACGGACGGTTCATTTGCCACTTTTGGTTGAACTCCGTAAGACTAGCATTGATTTGGGACTGGATAGCCAAGGTGTCTTGTTAGCTAATTTTCATGTGAGACCACTCCTAATCGATCGGATCGTCGAGGCCCAATCTCAAGATCATGTCTCGTGTGTACTTCGGATTGAAGTGGAAGCCGGTGAACGACTAGATTTCACAGTCAGGGAGGATGGAGCTTTGCTAAAAGAAGGACGGTTGTGTGTGCCGGACGTTGAGGCACTGAAGAAGGAAATCTTGGACGAGGCTCACAGTTCGGCCTACGCGATGCATCCTGGTGGGACCAAGATGTATCGTACATTGTGGGAACCCTATTAGTGGCCGGGTATGAAACGAGAGATTGCCGAGTTTGTCTGTAACGCCCCGGACGTTCTGGTAATGTAATATTATTAAATATTGAATAAAATGACGTTTTTACCCCTGTGTTTGTGTGGTCAATTTGTTGACTTTTAGTTTTGGGGGTCGAACGGACGTTGGGTGATGACCGTGACGTAGTTCGGGATGTCACGAGTTCATAGACAGGTGGCACGTCCGATTCGGACGCTCGGAGTGAAAGTTATGATGTTCGGAAGTTCAGGGGCATTATCGTAATTTGGGCGTTATAAGGGGAAAAAGTTGACTTTTTGTTTGACAATTGATATCCATTTGACTCGAAGACCGTTATGTTCGTCTCGACGCCCCGAGTACAACGACAGGCGGCACGCTTGAAACGGACGTCGGACGACCGAGTTACGGGTCACGGAAGTTGGAGGGTAGTTTGGTAATTTTTGCCCTGGGGGCATTTTGGTAATTTCCACACGGGGTACTGTTCACCACCGTGGAAAACAGAGTGCTGGGGCCGTGGGTTGTGCGATCAATTGTTTATGGCTTAGTGGATTGCTCAGACGTTTTGTTTATGTAGTTTTAGGCAGTGGAAACAGGATTGAGTGACCTTGGTGCACGTTTGGGCAGAGCTCAGAGCACGGGAGAGTGAGGAGTGGCCGTGGTCTCTGTGCTTGCGGGAAACCGTTTTCAGAGACTTCAGAGTGTCTCCCACGAGTTGCTGGCCGTTTGAATCGATTACTCTGATTGCTGTTGGACTTAGGGACTCATTTGCGTCCTTTCTGCGTGGGAAAAACTGAGAGAGTTTGAGAAAACCAGTGTTGAACCATTTCGGGTTTCTGGGGGGGGGGAATCGTTGAGTTCAAATTCTGAGGGTCGAAGGACCAAACCAAACACACGGTGAGACTTCTGGGAGTGTTAGGATCACTACGGTGCAAGAACTGAAGGGATTGGAGTCTGTTTCGCCCAGGAACCTGAGCTACGGTTCAGAGTTGAACCAGTTGGAGGGAAAAACTGAATTCGATTTCTGAGGTTTGTTGATCGAAACCAGGGGCCATTCTAGTCTTCTGGGAGCAAAAGGAAACCAACCACGTCAAATTCGAAGGACGACATTCACGAATTGGCCAAGAACGGAGTACCCTGGTTCTGAGTATTTTCGAGCTTGAGGACGACGACTTCCAGGTAACGGCAAGATCAATTGACAGTACCATTGTGTTCGTATGAATCACCTTAACCTACTGGTGAAATTAATTTGAGATTGGGGTTAGTTTGGGTGAGTTCCGGAATGTCGATTTGTTCGACTGATCGAGTTTGAGTTGGGTCGTTTGGGTACTAGTCGAGGTTAACCTTCATTGCAGACCTAAAATTAAAGGGTTAGGGAAGATAATAGGATTGAAAATGGGTAGTTTTGACTGAGAATTGAGGGCTAACTGATCGGGTTGAGTCGCGGGTATCAGACCCGTTTAGCAGGCTGTTCGGGTAAGGGAGATGACACTGTAGCTTGGCGCGTGGCCTTCACGCGCAGCCGCTTTGGGCGACGCGTGACGGCGCGTGTGGCGTCAACTCCGATCACGGTCAACATGAGAATTGATCCTTACAGTCTAAATAACATTTTATCTTTAGAGTTCGAATCGATCGGGAGTCATTCGGGATAACTTCGGGAGTCCGGAAGATTAAGTCTTTAAGTTTATTTTCGCCGAAAAATCCGGAAAAATTAGGAAAAATCCTACGAGTTATTTTGGGATGTTTGTAACCCTTCTTGTACGTTTTCACAGGCCCGGACACTTCCGAAGCTACGGAGGAGCACGCGGGACGCGATTGACGTGTCCTAAGACTGTGAGTGGACTCTTTGATTTTTAAATTGGGCATGCATGACTACTTTGCTTATTTATCTCATGGTTTTACATATGATTTTACGATGGTGAGATGATATATCGGTTTTACTTGTTTTCACGTTTTTCGAGGTAATTATCGTAATTCACGCATTTCGAGATTTCGGTTTTTGCCTATGCATGCGTGATAATTTTCGATGAAGTATCTGGTTATGAATATGCATGTTTCGGATTTATGATGTTTGATCATATTGTGAAGTAATCTTCTGTTAATTGCATGTGTTGGAATTTACATGTGAATTCGGGCATGAGTCCTGTTACGATGAGAAATGTTTTAGAATAACGTTGGAAAAAGAATTGTGATTAATCCTGATTTATTATGTTTAAAAACGGTTTTGGGTTTAAAGACCCGGTTGATGGTTGGATCTGGTTTTGGGTTTAAAGACCTGGTATGTTGATTCTGGGGGCGGGCCCGAAAATTGAGTTTAAAGACTCGTGAGTTTAAAGACTCGATTATTATGATACCCCCGAGGCCTACTAATCGTGTTTTGAGTTTAAAGACTCGTTGATATCCCGGGAAGGCCTAATGTTGAGTTTAAAGACTCGGATGGATCCAACGGCATAATCATGATTATTATTTATGTTTCACTTGATTTGTGCAAATAATGTTTCAAAATGACGATTTCTGGAATCTGGTATTATTACATGGTTTTACATGAGTGATGACGATCCCTGTAACGTTTTTCTTGTGTTTCGGAAAAAGAGTTTTCAAAAGTTTAACACACAAATTTTGAATACTTGGTTATGCATGCGGATTACAAAACTGGAGGGCGAACCCAATTTCGAAAAAAAAAACTGTTTTTCCTGTTAAACTTATGTTTCGGTCCACTCACACCTTGTTGTTTTAAATTCCCTCCAGGTCGTGGTAGAAGCGTGGGGGCAAGCGCCGAGGCAGAGGCGGAGGCATAACGTTTTCCGTTGCGGAGTAGTTAGTTCACAGAGTAGGACTTGTTCTTTAATTTGTTTTGTAATATTGCTTTGTGAAACTGTGGACTTGACGTCCAATCGGATGTATTTGTTTAATCTCCCTGGTCTGACAATGGGTGTGTTGTAATTTTAACTAGTTTCCGGTCTTTTTGATTCGATTTTCAGACGGGAGCAGGATGCTTCCCGATTATCGAGGCGATAATCGGGGTGGGTCCTGTCAATTGGTATCAGAGCCTAGGTTTACGATTCGTGTCCGGCATTCGGGTGTGCCTTGATTATTGTACTAACTTATGCCTCTTTCAGAAAGAAGGACGACCGGCCATGCCTCCTAGACGCGAACCCCCTCCACGACCTAATGGCGATGCCGAGAGTGCTTCGATCGAACGAGCCCAGCGTCTTGGGGCTACGGTATTCAGTGGTGGAGCGGACCCCGAGGATGCCCACCGTTGGATTTCTCGGATTGAACGGATTTTTACTGTGATGCACTGTCCTCTTGAGGAGCGGGTGGTGTTGGCTACCTTTCTACTTGATGGATCTGCTTATGAGTGGTGGTACACTCTGGAGTTGTCGGGTTGGGATGCCCGTACAGTGACTTGGGAGACCTTTCGTGAACGGTTTCTGGATCAGTATTATCCCCGTTCATTCCGTGATGCTAGGGAGACCGAGTTTCTGCAGCTCCAACAGGGGAGCATGTCCGTAGCTGAGTATGAACAGAAATTTCAGATGCTAGCTCGTTTTGCTCCTACCTTTGTATCTACTGAGGCTGAGAAATGCCGTAGGTTCGAGCTTGGCCTACGGGGTGAGATACGGGCCATTGTGACGGCCGGAGCTTTTGCTACTCTCAGGGAGTTGTCTGATGCCGCGGTGCGGGTTGAGGCTAGTCTCCCGACGCGTCCACAGTATTCTGGTGGTGGACAACGTCGCGGGCGTTCATATTCTGGATCGTATGGTCAGGGAGCCTCGAAGAAGGGACGTTATGGTGGAGCCTCATCTGCAGGCAATGATCGTTATGGCAGGCCTGGTAACTATCAGGGTTCCGGATTCCGAGCGCCTAGGGCGCAGACTGCTCCGCAGGCGAGCGCGACTTCTGTTGCTTCCACGGGACGGCAGAGTGGTGGTTTTGTTCGAGATGCTTCCAGTGTCATCTGTTTCTTCTGTGGCGAGCGGGGCCACTATCGGAGGGACTGTCCATCTTTGCCACATGGTGGTGGCGCAGGTCGGGGTGGAGCAGAGCAGGGACGGAGCACAGCTGCAGTTTCTGGGACTGGGAGCACTCGAGGAGGTGGTACCGGAGCGGCTAGTGGACAGAGGGGCCGGGGCCGTGGGCGAGCAGCTGGACCACAGGCCCGAGTTTTCGCTGTTACGCAGCAGGAGGCCAGGGCAGCGCCTGGTGTTGTGACAGGTACACTCACGATCTTTGGACATGATGTTTGTGCTTTAATTGATCCCGGAGCTACTCATTCATTTATTTCACGGGACTGTGAGTTGTTGGCGGGTAGAGAGGTGTCCGCATTGGACTGTGACATGGGAGTGAGTACGCCCACCGGAGATGTGTTTGTGGTGAACCAAGTGTTGCGGGAGTGCCCCGTAATGGTAGGTGATGTTGGTCTGGTGGCAGATTTGATACTCTTGGACTTGCACAACTTTGATGTCATCTTGGGTATGGATTGGTTGACGCTCCATCACGCCTCTATCGAATGCGTCGATAAGCGGGTTACTTTTCGGAGCCCGGGGCTACCGGAAACCACTTTTCAGGGAATTCAGCGAGCAACTCCTGTCGGAGTGATTTCTGCCCTGAAGGCAAGTAAGATGTTGAGGAAGGGGTGCCAGGGATACTTAGCCCGAGTGATGGATTCACGAGCTGCACCATTGCGGGTGGAGGATATACCGATTGTACGGGAGTTCCCGGATGTCTTTCCGGAGGATCTACCGGAATTGCCACTGCATCGAGATGTTGAGTTCACTATTGATCTGGTTCCAGGTACGCAACCTATTTCTCAGACTCCGTATCGTATGGCGCCAGCTGAGTTGAAAGAACTGAAGGCGCAGTTACAAGAATTACTTGAGATGGGATTTATTCGACCAAGTGTATCCCCCTGGGGAGCTCCGGTGTTGTTTGTGAGGAAAAAGGATGGGAGTTTGAGACTTTGCATCGATTACAGGCAACTGAATAAAGTAACAGTCAGGAACAAATACCCGTTGCCTCGGATCGATGATTTGTTCGATCAGCTGCGAGGAGCGCAGTACTTCTCCAAAATTGATCTACGTTCGGGGTATCATCAATTGCGGGTTAAGGATGAGGATATACCCAAGACAGCATTTAGGACCCGTTATGGTCATTATGAGTTCCTGGTGATGCCGTTTGGCTTGACCAACGCACCCGCAGCGTTTATGGATTTGATGAACCGAGTGTTGCAGCCTTACTTGGACCACTTTGTCATCGTGTTCATTGACGATATCCTGGTCTACTCGAGGAGTGCGGAATCGCACGAGGAGCACTTAAGGATGGTGCTGGGTACCTTGAGGGAAAACCAGTTGTATGCGAAGCTCAGCAAATGTCAGTTTTGGTTGACGAGCGTGAGTTTCTTGGGGCATGTGATCTCAACTGACGGGATCAGTGTAGATTCTCAGAAAATTGAGGCAGTGGCGAAGTGGGAACAACCGAGGACCGTCACGGAAGTCAGGAGTTTCTTGGGATTGGCTGGTTACTACAGGAGGTTTGTAGAGGGTTTCTCTACCATTGCTGCCCCGTTGACGCGACTGACGTGGAAGGGAGTCAAGTTTGAGTGGGATGACGATTGTGAGCGTAGTTTTCGGGAGCTAAAGGAAAGGTTGACGTCCGCTCCTATACT
Source organism: Prinsepia uniflora (assembly GCA_032719365.1). NCBI lineage: Eukaryota > Viridiplantae > Streptophyta > Magnoliopsida > Rosales > Rosaceae > Prinsepia > Prinsepia uniflora. Next base: position 22,926,838 of record CM064862.1, read on the forward strand.
GACCCTTCTAGACGACAGTGGGGAATTTGAGGTGTACAGTGATGCATCCTTACAGGGTTTGGGATGTGTACTAATGCAGCATGGGAAAGTGATCGCCTATGCTTCGCGCCAGTTGAAACCGCATGAGCGCAATTATCCGACGCACGATTTGGAGTTAGCTGCTGTTGTGCATGCATTGAAGATTTGGAGACATCACCTGTACGGAGCGACTTGCAGAATGTTTACGGACCACAAGAGCCTGAAGTACTTGTTCACTCAGAAGGAGTTGAATGTGAGGCAGCGACGGTGGCTAGAGCTAATTAAGGACTATGATTGCACGATTGAGTACCACCCGGGAAAAGCCAATGTGGTGGCTGATGCTCTAAGCCGGAAGTCAACGCATTCTGTAGCACATCTACGGACGGTTCATTTGCCACTTTTGGTCGAACTCCGTAAGAATAGCATTGATTTGGGTTTGGATGGCCAAGGTGTCTTGCTGGCTAATTTTCATGTGAGACCACTCCTGGTCGATCGGATCGTTGAGGCTCAATCTCAAGATCCTGTCTCATGTGTACTTCGGATTGAAGTGGAAGCCGGTGAACGGCTAGACTTTACAGTCAGGGAGGATGGAGCTTTGCTAAAGGAAGGACGGTTGTGTGTGCCCGGCGTGGAGGCACTGAAGAAGGAGATCTTGGACGAAGCTCATAGTTCGGCCTACGCGATGCATCCTGGTGGGACCAAGATGTATCGTACCTTGCGAGAGCACTACTGGTGGCCGGGAATGAAACGGGAGGTTGCCGAGTTTGTCAGCAGGTGTCTGATTTGCCAGCAAGTGAAGGCTGAGAGACAACGACCTTATGGAGCCTTGCAACCACTACCTATTCCGGAATGGAAATGGGATCACTTGACGATGGATTTTGTGTTTGGACTTCCTAGGACACCCAGGGGTCACGATGGAGTTTGGGTGATTGTGGACAGGCTTACGAAATCAGCTCACTTCTTGCCGGTGCAAGAGAACTTCAGGATGACGCAGTTGGCCCAGTTGTTTATTGACGAGATCATCCGTTTGCACGGTACTCCGGAATCAATAGTTTCTGACCGAGACCCAAGATTTACTTCTCGATTTTGGCAGAGTCTGCAGGAAGCATTTGGGACGAAACTTCGTTTCAGTACTGCATTTCATCCTCAGACTGACGGCCAGTCTGAGCGGACCATCCAGACATTGGAGGACATGATGCGAGCTTGCGTCTTGCAATTTCATGACACTTGGGAGTCACACCTAGCCTTGATGGAATTTGCCTACAACAACAGCTATCAAGCGAGCATTGGGATGGCTCCGTACGAAGCCTTGTACGGACGGCAATGCAGAACTCCGTTGTGTTGGATGGACGTGGGGGAAAGGAGGCTGACTAAATCCGAATTGGTGGAACTGACGACCGAGAAGGTCAAACTCATCAGGGATCGGCTCAAGGCAGCCCAGGACAGACAAAAGAGCTATGTGGACCATCGGATTCGAGATCTGCAGTTTGCGGTTGGAGATCGGGTATTTCTGAAATTGTCCCCTTGGAAGGGTGTAGTGCGATTCGGCAGGCGAGGGAAGTTGAGCCCTCGTTATATTGGACCTTACGAGATTACCGAGAGGATTGGCCCGGTGGCCTACCGGCTGGCACTACCGCCAGAGCTTTCGAAGGTCCACAATGTTTTCCATGTGTCGATGTTGCGGAAATATGTTTTTGACGCATCTCATGTACTGGAGGATCAGCCCATTGAACTCCGAGATGATTTGAGCTTCGAGGAACAACCGGTACAGATTTTGGATCGAAAGGAGAAAGTGCTACGTCGGAAGACCGTTCCTCTGGTGAAGGTCCTCTGGAGGAACCAGAATGTGGAGGAAGCCACATGGGAACCCGAGGCGCAGATGCGAGAACAGTTCCCTTACTTGTTTCCTTGAAATTTCGGGACGAAATTTCTTAAGGGGGGGAGATTGTAACGCCCCGGACGTTCTGGTAATGTAATATTATTAAATATTGAATAAAATGACGTTTTTACCCCTGTGTTTGTGTGGTCAATTTGTTGACTTTTAGTTTTGGGGGTCGAACGGACGTTGGGTGATGACCGTGACGTAGTTCGGGATGTCACGAGTTCATAGACAGGTGGCACGTCCGATTCGGACGCTCGGAGTGAAAGTTATGATGTTCGGAAGTTCAAGGGCATTATCGTAATTTGGGCGTTATAAGGGGAAAAAGTTGACTTTTTGTTTGACAATTGATATCCATTTGACTCGAAGACCGTTATGTTCGTCTCGACGCCCCGAGTACAACGACAGGCGGCACGCTTGAAACGGACGTCGGACGACCGAGTTACGGGTCACGGAAGTTGGAGGGTAGTTTGGTAATTTTTGCCCTGGGGGCATTTTGGTAATTTCCACACGGGGTACTGTTCACCACCGTGGAAAACAGAGTGCTGCGGCCGTGGGTTGTGCGATCAATTGTTTATGGCTTAGTGGATTGCTCAGACGTTTTGTTTATGTAGTTTTAGGCAGTGGAAACAGGATTGAGTGACCTTGGTGCACGTTTGGGCAGAGCTCAGAGCACGGGAGAGTGAGGAGTGGCCGTGGTCTCTGTGCTTGCGGGAAACCGTTTTCAGAGACTTCAGAGTGTCTCCCACGAGTTGCTGGCCGTTTGAATCGATTACTCTGATTGCTGTTGGACTTAGGGACTCATTTGCGTCCTTTCTGCGTGGGAAAAACTGAGAGAGTTTGAGAAAACCAGTGTTGAACCATTTCGGGTTTCTGGGGAGGGAATCGTTGAGTTCAAATTCTGAGGGTCGAAGGACCAAACCAAACACACGGTGAGACTTCTGGGAGTGTTAGGATCACTACGGTGCAAGAACTGAAGGGATTGGAGTCTGTTTCGCCCAGGAACCTGAGCTACGGTTCAGAGTTGAACCAGTTGGAGGGAAAAACTGAATTCGATTTCTGAGGTTTGTTGATCGAAACCAGGGGCCATTCTAGTCTTCTGGGAGCAAAAGGAAACCAACCACGTCAAATTCGAAGGACGACATTCACGAATTGGCCAAGAACGGAGTACCCTGGTTCTGAGTATTTTCGAGCTTGAGGACGACGACTTCCAGGTAACGGCAAGATCAATTGACAGTACCATTGTGTTCGTATGAATCACCTTAACCTACTGGTGAAATTAATTTGAGATTGGGGTTAGTTTGGGTGAGTTCCGGAATGTCGATTTGTTCGACTGATCGAGTTTGAGTTGGGTCGTTTGGGTACTAGTCGAGGTTAACCTTCATTGCAGACCTAAAATTAAAGGGTTAGGGAAGATAATAGGATTGAAAACGGGTAGTTTTGACTGAGAATTGAGGGCTAACTGATCGGGTTGAGTCGCGGGTATCAGACCCGTTTAGCAGGCTGTTCGGGTAAGGGAGATGACACTGTAGCTTGGCGCGTGGCCTTCACGCGCAGCCGCTTTGGGCGGCGCGTGACGGCGCGTGTGGCGTCAACTCCGATCACGATCAACATGAGAATTGATCCTTACAGTCTAAATAACATTTTATCTTTAGAGTTCGAATCGATCGGGAGTCATTCGGGATAACTTCGGGAGTCCGGAAGATTAAGTCTTTAAGTTTATTTTCGCCGAAAAATCCGGAAAAATTAGGAAAAATCCTACGAGTTATTTTGGGATGTTTGTAACCCTTCTTGTACGTTTTCACAGGCCCGGACACTTCCGAAGCTACGGAGGAGCACGCGGGACGCGATTGACGTGTCCTAAGACTGTGAGTGGACTCTTTGATTTTTAAATTGGGCATGCATGACTACTTTGCTTATTTATCTCATGGTTTTACATATGATTTTACGATGGTGAGATGATATATCGGTTTTACTTGTTTTCACGTTTTTCGAGGTAATTATCGTAATTCACGCATTTCGAGATTTCGGTTTTTGCCTATGCATGCGTGATAATTTTCGATGAAGTATCTGGTTATGAATATGCATGTTTCGGATTTATGATGTTTGATCATATTGTGAAGTAATCTTCTGTTAATTGCATGTGTTGGAATTTACATGTGAATTCGGGCATGAGTCCTGTTACGATGAGAAATGTTTTAGAATAACGTTGGAAAAAGAATTGTGATTAATCCTGATTTATTATGTTTAAAAACGGTTTTGGGTTTAAAGACCCGGTTGATGGTTGGATCTGGTTTTGGGTTTAAAGACCCGGTATGTTGATTCTGGGGGCGGGCCCGAAAATTGAGTTTAAAGACTCGTGAGTTTAAAGACTCGATTATTATGATACCCCCGAGGCCTACTAATCGTGTTTTGAGTTTAAAGACTCGTTGATATCCCGGGAAGGCCTAATGTTGAGTTTAAAGACTCGGATGGATCCAACGGCATAATCATGATTATTATTTATGTTTCACTTGATTTGTGCAAATAATGTTTCAAAATGACGATTTCTGGAATCTGGTATTATTACATGGTTTTACATGAGTGATGACGATCCCTGTAACGTTTTTCTTGTGTTTCGGAAAAAGAGTTTTCAAAAGTTTAACACACAAATTTTGAATACTTGGTTATGCATGCGGATTACAAAACTGGAGGGCGAACCCAATTTCGAAAAAAAAAACTGTTTTTCCTGTTAAACTTATGTTTCGGTCCACTCACACCTTGTTGTTTTAAATTCCCTCCAGGTCGTGGTAGAAGCGTGGGGGCAAGCGCCGAGGCAGAGGCGGAGGCATAACGTTTTCCGTTGCGGAGTAGTTAGTTCACAGAGTAGGACTTGTTCTTTAATTTGTTTTGTAATATTGCTCTGTGAAACTGTGGACTTGACGTCCAGTCGGATGTATTTGTTTAATCTCCCTGGTCTGACAATGGGTGTGTTGTAATTTTAACTAGTTTCCGGTCTTTTTGATTCGATTGTCAGACGGGAGCAGGATGCTTCCCGATTATCGAGGCGATAATCGGGGTGGGTCCTGTCATTGTCAGCAGGTGTCTGATTTGCCAGCAAGTGAAGGCTTAGAGACAACGACCTTATGGAGCCTTGCAACCACTACCTATCCTGGAATGGAAATGGGATCACCTAACAATGGATTTTGTGTTTGGACTTCCTAGGACACCCAGAGGTCACGATGGAGTTTGGGTGATCATGGACAGGCTTACGAAATCAGCTCATTTCTTGCCAGTGCGAGAGAACTTCAGGATGACACAGTTGGCTCTGTTGTTTATCGATGAGATCATCCGGTTGCACGGTACTCCGGAATCCATAGTTTCTGACAGAGACCCGAGGTTTACTTCTCGGTTTTGGCAAAGTCTACAGGAAGCTTTTGGGACGAAACTTCGTTTCAGCACTGCATTTCATCCTCAGACTGACGGCCAGTCTGAGCGGACCATCCAGATATTGGAGGATATGATGCGAGCTTACGTTTTGCAATTTCAAGGCACTTGGGAATCACACCTAGCCTTGATGGAATTTGCCTATAACAACAGCTATCAGGCGAGCATTGGGATGGCTCCTTACGAAGCCTTATACGGACGGCAGTGCAGAACCCCGTTGTGTTGGACGGACGTGGGTGAAAGGAAGCTGACTAAATCCGAATTAATGGAATTGACAACAAAGAAGGTCAAACTCATCAGAGATCGGCTCAAGGCAGCCCAAGACAGACAAAAGAGCTATGTGGACCATCGGATTCGAGATCTTGAGTTTGCGGTCGGAGATCGGGTATTTCTGAAACTGTCCCCTTGGAAAGGTGTGGTGAGATTTGGCAGGGGAGGAAAGTTGAGCCCTCGTTTTATTGGACCTTACGAGATTACTGAGAGGATTGGCCCAGTTGCCTACAGGTTAGCACTACCGCCAGAACTTTCGAAGGTCCACGATGTTTTCCACGTGTCGATGCTGCGGAAATACGTGTTTGATGAATCACATGTACTGGAGGAACAACCTATTGAACTTCGAGAGGACTTGAGTTTTTAAGAATAGCCGGTACAGATTTTGGACCAAAAGGATAAGGTGCTACGCCGGAAGACCGTTCCTCTGGTAAACGTTCTCTAGAGGAACGAGAATGTGGAGGAAGCCACATGGGAACCCGAGGTGCAGATGCGAGAACAGTTCCCTTATTTGTTTCCTTGAAATTTCGGGACGAAATTTCTTAAGGGGGGAGATTGTAACGCCCTGGAAATTCGAAAATGTAATATTGTAAAATATTGAATAAAATGACGTTTTTACCCATGTGATTCGTTTGGTCAATTTGTTGAATTTTTGATTGGAGGGTCGAACGGACGTTAACCGATGACCGTGACGTAGTTCGGGACGTTATGAGTTCATAGACAGGTGGCACGTCCAATTCCGACGTTCGTGGTGAAAGTTATGACGTTCGGAAGTTCAGGGGCATTATCGTAATTTGGACGTTATAAGGAAAAAAGTTGACTTTTTGTTTGACAATTGGTTTTCAAACGACTCGAAGACCGTTAGATTCGTCTCGAAGCCCCGAGTACAACGACAGGCGGCACGCGTGAAACGGATACTGGATGACAGAGTTACGGGTCACGGAAGTTGGAGGGCATTTTGGTAATTATTGCACTGAGGGGTATTTTGGTCTTTTTGCACGGTGGTTACTGTAGCACCACCGTGAAAAACAAAGTGCACGGCCATGCCTTGGTGTTTTGTGCGTGCAATTGTTTATGGCAATAGTGGATTGAACAGATGGATTGTTTATGTGAATTGAGGCAGTGAGAAACACACATGGGTGACTGAACAGAGCTCAGAGCACGGGCTGGGATTAAAAATGGCCATGGTTTCTGTGTTTGCGGGAAACCATTTTCAGAGACCTCAGTTGGTCTCCCATGAGCTGCTGGCCACACTGATCGACTAACCGTGTAAGGGAGAAGAGAGAGGATTCATTTGGGTCATTTGTGCAACAGTTGTGAGGGCTGAGATTGAGAGAAACCGTGAAGAACATTTTCGGGTTTTTAGGGGGAAAAATTCAGAGTTCAATTCCTACGGGTTTTGGGACCAATCTAGACATTGAGGGAGTTTTCTGGGAGTGACAGAAACACAACTGTGCAAGAGTTGAAGAGTTTTGATCAGGGATTGCTCAGGAACTCGAGCTCCAGTTTAGAGAAAAACCAGTTGGAGGGAAAATCGAAGATCAAATTGTGAGGTCATTTGAGCGAAACCAAGGGCCGTATTAGTCTTCTGGGAGAAAAAGGAAACCGACCACATCGATTTCGAAGGACATCACTCACGAATTGGCTCAGAACTGAGGCCCCTGGTTCTGAGAATTTTCCAGCTTGAGGACGGCTACTTCCAAGTTAGTATTGGGTCAATTGGTTGGATGTTATGGTTCGTCTAGATCCCCTTAAGCTACTGGTGAAGTTAATTGGATAATGGAGCTGTTTTGGGTGAGTTCTAGATGAAGACCCGTTCGACTGTTCTAGCTTGGGTTGGTCGATTTAGGGACAGTCGAGGTTAATCGATCATACAAAACTAAAATTAATGGATTAGAGAAGATGATAGGAATGAAAACGGGAGGAATTGATTGAGAATTGAAGGTTAATTAGTCGGGTTGAGTCGCGGGTAATAGACCCGTTTAACAGGCTATTCGGGTGAGGGAGAAGACACAGTAGCTGGGCGCGTGGCCTTCACGCGCAGCCAATTTGGGTGGCGCGTGACGACGCTTGTGAGGTTTTCTTCCTTTTAATGTTTTTAACATTTTATCCTTAGGGTTCGAGTTGATCGGGGGTCGTTCGGGATAATTTCGGGAGTTCGGAAGTTTAGGTCCTTAAGGTTAATTACGCGGAAAAATCTGGAAAAATTAGGGAAAATCTTACGAGTTATTTGGGGATGTTTGTAACCCTCCTTATACGTTTTTACAAGCCCAGACATTTCCGAAGCTAATGAGGAGCGCACGGGGCACGATTGACGCGTCCTAAAACCGTGAGTGGACTTTTGATTTCCAAATTGTGCATGCATGACTATTTTACCTATCTATCTTGTGTTTTCACTTATGATCTTATGTTGATAAATATGTTATTTCGGTTTTACGTGGTTTCTTACTTTTCGAGATAAATATCGTATTTCACGCATTTCGAGGTTACGGTTTTCTCCTATGCATGGATGATGTTTTGATGAAGTAATTGGATATGATTATGCATGTTACGTATTTATGATGTTTTGATTATATTTGTGAAGTGACTTTCGAGAATTGCATGTTTTGGAAATTGCACGTGAATGCGGACATAAGTCCTATTTTGATAAGTTATGATTTCTGAATGATTTTTTTTTTGGAAAATGGATTATGATGAATTGTGTTTATAAATAGTTTTGGGTTTAAAGACCCGGTTGATTGTTGGATCTGGTTTTGGGTTTAAAGACCCGGTTAATTGATGACGGGGGTGGGCCCGGTTAATTGTGTTTAAAGACCTGGATTGAGTTTAAAGACTCGTGAGTTTAAAGACTCGGTTATTGTGATACCCCCGAGGCCTATTGATTATGTTTTGAGTTTAAAGACTCGTTGATATCCCGGGAAGGCCTGATATTGAGTTTAAAGACTCGGATGGATCCAACGGTTTAATTGTGATTATTGTTTCACTTGTTACTTGATTTGCGTAATTAATGTTTCAAAATGGCTGTTTCTGGATTTTGGTAATATTATATTATTTTATACGGGTTATGACGGTTTCCTTGATGTTTTACACGTGTTTCGGAAAAAGGGATTTCGAATGTTTAGTACGTGTTTTTCAAATATCTGGTTATGCATGCGTGTTGTAAAACTAGAGGGCGAACCCCGATTTCCTTAAACTGTTTTCTGCAAACTTTTGTTTCGGTCCACTCACACTTTGTTGTTTTAACTACCCTCCAGGTCGTGATACAAGTTCGGGGGGCTAGCGCCGAGGCAGAGGCAGAGGCATAAAGTTTTCCGTTGCGGAGTAGTTAGATCACATAGTAGGATTTGGTCTTTAACTTGTTTTGTAATATTATGCTCTGTGAAACTATGGACTTGATGTCCGGTCGGTTGTATTTGCTTAATCTCGCTGGTCTGACAATGGGTGTGATGTAATGCTATTTGGTTTTCCAGTCTTTTGTGTTCGATTGTCAGACGGGAGCAGGATGCTTCTCGATTATCGAGGCGATAATCGGGGTGGGTCCTGTCATGTAACCTCAATTTCATGAAATGGATCCTAAAATCCCTCGACTCAAAGTGGATACCCGACGGGTTCGAAATCGGGTTCTACCCAAATTCAAGCTGCTTCAATCAATTATACACAAGGGAAGCATCCTATCTCCATTCTAAACATAAATTCAAAACCAATTTCAAGATTCCTTACCTCAAAGTATTCGAACTCAGCCTCCACAATTCACGGATGTCGCAGGGTCTGTTCTTCGTCAAATGTCCATCAATTTCCTTCCCAGTTGATTTGGTTCGATTCGTTTAGCTTCCAGAAGACTAAATATCAAGTCAATTTCCCTTCACTTCGGCCAATTGTTAAAACTCGAGATTTACTTATTCAAAGTCTATTTCGGGTTTTCTGGGTTTCCTTTCGGTCTCTTACTCGACAATTGTTGTTTTCTACAGTTCTCCCTTTTTTTTTTTTCTCTGTTCAGTCTCTCTCAATATTTGGGATTGAATGGATCAATCAAAGGCTAATAGGGATATGTATACGTTTTGTGTTGATCTGTGTATATTTGGTGTGTTTAGCGGCAAGCAGTGCCACTAATCAATTGAATTAAAGTGACAGGTGTAACTTTCTAGGCTGAGTGAGTCACTCGAGTGGGCTGAATCAACCAACAATTAACTGGGCTGCCCAAATTACCGTTTTACCCTTCATGTAACAAATGAACATTTTGCCCATGAACTTCACAAACCCGTAACTTTTTCATCCGAGCTCCGTTTTCGACGTGCCACTTGTCTACGGATTCAGCGTCCCGAGACCTACACAATGGTCCTAGAAAAATATACAAAAAGTATTCCAAACACAAAGTCAAAATTTAACAACATTCCTCCAAGGGTAAAACGTCATTTTACATCTTATTTTAATATTTTACATTATTTAGATTTTCAGGGCGTTACAACCTTCCCTCCTTAGGAAATTTCGTCCCCGAAATTTCAAGGAAACAAATACAGATACTTCTCTTGCATCTGAGTTTCGGGTTCCCATGTGGCTTCTGATTTCTCCAAAGCACCTTCACTACGGGAATCGTCTTTCGGCGAAGCACCTTCTCCTTTCGATCCAAGATTCGTACAGGTTGTTCCTCAAGACTTAAGTCTTCCCTGAGCTCAATGGGCTGTTCTTCTAATACATGAGACTCATCATACACATATTTTCGCAGCATTGACACATGGAATACATTATGAACTTTGGAAAGCTCTGAAAGTAATGATAATCTATAAGCAACCCGGCCAATTCTCTCAATAATCTCATATGGTCCGATGAAACGGGGGCTCAATTTCCTGCGCCTGTCAAATCGTACTATGCCTTTCCAAGGAGATAAGTTCAGAAAGACCCAATCTCCAACTGCAAATTCAAGATCTCTGATCTGACGGTCCACGTAGCTCTTTTATCTATCCTGGGCGGCCTTGAGTCTATCCCTGATGAGCTTAACTTTCTCTGTCCTCAGATCTATCAATTCGGACCTAGACAATTTTCTTTCGCCCACTTCTATCCAACACAAAGGGGTTCTGCACTGTCATCCATATAAGGCTTTATAAGGTGCCATCCCAATACTCGCTTGGTAACTATTGTTGTAGGAGAATTCCATCAATGGTAAATGTGACTCCCAAGTACCCTGGAATTGCAAAACACATGCTCTCATCATATCTTCCAAGGTCTGGATGGTCCATTCCGACTGTCCGTCTATTTGAGGGTGGAACACCGTACTAAAATGCAATCTTGTCCCAAAAGCTTCCTGTAAACTCTGTCAAAATCTAGATGTAAATCGTGGATCTCGATCCGAGACAATGGAGGCAGGAGTGCCGTGTAACCGGATAATCTCATTAATGAATAATCTGGCATACTAGGTCATCTGAAAGTCTTCCTCCACAGGTAAGAAATGCGCTGACTTGGTGAGTTTGTCCACAGTCACCCAAACTCCATTGTGGCCTCTGGGCGTCCTAGGAAGTTTAAACACAAAATCCATGGTTATATGGTCCCATTTCCACTATGGGATAGGAAGTGGTTGCAATGCTCCATAGGGTCTCTGTCTTTCAGCTTTTACCTGCTGACATATCAAACATTTGCTCACATACTCAGCAATTTCCCGTTTCATACCCGGCCACCAATAATGTTCTCGAAGCGTACGGTATATTTTGGTCCCTCCTGGATGCATAGCGTATGCTGAACTATGGGCTTCGTCCAGAATCTCCTTCTTTAACACTACATCTTCAGGTACACATAATCTTCCTTCCTTTGTTAATGTTCCATCCTCGCTAACTGCATAATCCTGCTGTTCCCCTGCTTCTACTTCAATTCGAAGAATACATAAGATATGGTCTTGGAATTGGGCATCAATGATCTGATCAATTAAGATTGGTCGCACCTGGAAACTGGCTAACAAAACACCTTGGCTATCAAGTTCCAACATAACACCAGTTCGACGAAGTTCAATCAATAAAGGCAAATGTATCATCCGCAGATGGGCTACTGAATGTGCTGATTTCCGACTCAATGCATCAGCTACCACATTAGCTTTTCCAGGATGGTATTCAATCATGCAATCATAATCCTTAAGCAGTTCCAACCATCTTCTTTGCCTCACATTTAATTCCTTCTATGTGAAAAAATACTTCAAACTTTTATGATCCGTAAACAATCTGCATGTTTCACCGTATAAGTAATGTCTCCAGATCTTTAGCGCATGTACCACTGCAGCCAGTTCTAGATCATGGGTAGGGTAGTTATGTTCATGCGGTTTTAACTGTCGAGAGGCATAAGCAATCACCTTCCCATGCTGCATTAACACATACCCCAACCCATGTAAGGATGCATCAGTATACACTTCGAATTCTCCACTATCATCTGGAAGGGTCAATACCGGAGCAGATGTCAATCGTTTCTTCAATTCTTGAAAACTCCGCTCACAAGTCTCATCCCAAATGAACTTAACTCCCTTCCTGGTCAAGTGAGTCAATGGGGCAGCAATCGTATAAAATCCTTCTACAAAACGTCTGTAGTAACCGGCCAACCCTAAAAAGCTCCTCACTTCGGTCACTGTTGTCGGCTGTCCCCAGTTTGCCACTGCCTCAATCTTCTGGGGATCAACACAAATTCCTTCCGCAGAAATCACATGTCCCAGAAACCCCACACTGGTTAGCCAAAATTGGCACTTACTCAATTTGGCAAAAAGCTGATTCTCCCTTAGAGTCTCAATCACAAGTCTCAGGTGCTTCTCATGCCCCTTCTTACTGTGTAAATACACCAAAATATCATCAATAAACACAATGACAAAATGATTAAGATATTTCCAGAACACTCGGTTAATCAGATCCATAAATGTCGCTGGTGCATTGGTTAACCCAAATGGCAATACTAGAAACTCATAAAGACCATACCGAGTCCAGAAGGCTGTTTTTGGAATATCCTCTTCTCGGATCCTCAACGGATGGTAACCAGAACGGAGATCAATCTTTGAAAAATACTTAGCTCCCCTTAATTGGTCAAACAAATCATCGATTCGGGGCAAAGGATACTTATTCTTTATCGTCATCTTGTTTAGTTGCTTATAATTCATGCATAATCTCAAGCTGCCCTCTTTCTTTCTTACAAATAGTACGGGGGCTCCCCACGGTGACACACTCGGCCGAATGAACCCTATGTCAACTAGATCTTGTAACTGCACCTTCAATTCCCTTAACTCGACTGGTGCCATACGATAAGGAGTCAAGGAAATAAGTCGTGTACCAGGGATCAAATCAATAGTGAACTCCATCTCCCTATGCGGTGGTAACCCTGGTAAATTCTCAAGAAACACATCTGGGAGCTCACATACTATTGGGATATCCTCGGCCCTAGCTGGGGTATCCCGTACATCAATCACATGTGCCAAATAACCCTGGCAACCTCTCCGCAACAATCTCTCTGCCGTGAGGATGGATATGACTCTGGAGGGTAACACTCTCTGCTCTCCCTGAAATATCACCTCTGGTAACCCTGGGCTCCGAAGTATCACCCTTTTATCGAAACACTCGATAGAAGAATGATGGGTTGTCAACCAATCCATCCCAAGTATAACATCAAAATCATACAAATCTAACAGTATTAGGTCAGACACTAGGTGCACACTCCCTACCAATACATGATAACCTCGTATCACCTGGTTTACCACATATATATCACCAGTCGGCGTACCGACTCTCATATCACATCCAATCGCAGAGATCTCTCTATCGGCTAACGATGCATAATCTCGAGAAACAAAAGAATGGGTAGCTCCCGGGTCTATTAATGTACGTGCATGATGACCAAAAATAGCAAGCATACCTGTCACCACTCCCAGGGTTGCTCGGGCCTCCTATTGAGTTACTGCAAATACTCGAGCCTGTGGTCCCGAAGTCTGACCACGTCCTCGTGATCCACCACGTCCTCTGCCAACTCCTCTCCCACCTGTTGCATTAGAAGTCAAGGCCGTATTCAGACTCTGCTCTGCTGTTCCCCGACCTGTACCACCTGATCGGTATAGGCAGTCCCTTATGATGTGTCCAGGCTCTCCACAAGAGTAACACATCACTAAACCAGGCCGACTAGGTCTATCACTCTGTCAGTAGACCCAACAAATGTTCCACTATATTGAGATGTTGCTTGAGGTCTAAAACCAAATCTCTGTGTACTTCCACTACCATAACTAGGACGAGTGCCACCAGAAGATCCAGAACTAGAACCACCCCTCTTCGGCCATCTTTGACTCGGAGCTCCCTGATACTGTCGCTCTCGGTGCCGACCAAAGCCTGAAAACTGCTGTCGTACTGGCAAGGTCACCTCAACTCTAGCGGCAGCATCAGACAACTCCCTCAGGGTAGCATACGAGCCTACTATCACAGCACCACGGATCTCATTTCTCAATCCCTGTTCAAATCTTCTGCACTTGTCATCCTCGTTTGCCACATACAGAGGAGCGAAACTAGATAGGTTCAAGAATTTCTGCTCGTAGTCAGCCACTGACAGGTTTCCTTGTTGCAGCTGAAGGAACTCCACTTCCTTGGCATTGCGAAAGGAACGATGATAAAAATGGTCTAAGAAACGGTGCCTGAAATCCTCCTAACTCAGGGTGCGGGCATCCAATCCTGTCAGCTGTAATCCGCGCCACCATCTATAAGCCTGATTACTCAGCATGAACGTGGCTAATGGAACCATGTCTCTTGGTGGGCATCGCATGATCTCAAAAATCCTCTCTAATTGCGTAATCCACTCATAGGCCTCGTCTGGGTTGGTCTGGCCAGTAAAACTAGTGGCCCCCAAACGTTGAGCTCTCTCTACGTCTGGACCCTCCATCTCATTGCCAGGTTGTGCACGAGGCTCACGTCTCAGAGGCATATTGAGGTATCTGTAAGGAAAACAGATCAGTATAACAACACATGCACACAATGTGCAAGACTCAGACCGCAACCTAATGCTCTGATACCAATTTGACAAGACCCATCCCAATTATCCCTCGATAATCATGAAAGATCCTGCTCCCGTCTGACAATAAATCTAAAGTACCAAAAGTAGCCTTACATATATACATATACAACATAACAAATGACAAACATCGTCAGGCAAGGGATAGTTAAGTCTTCCAGGACCGTTGACTTCATAAGTTTAACGAGTCAACCGGTTTACAGAGCATAGGTAATATTACAAGTAGGGATCAAAATCCTACGCTGTAAAGTGTCTAAGTACGCAATGGTCTGTTTATTCCTCTACCTCGATACTAGCCTCAGTACCTGTTCACTGGCCTGGAGGGTACAAAAAACATCAAAGGTGTGAGTGGACAAAAATAAAGTTTTAGAAATACATTTATCAAATATATTCTTACCCTCCATGTTTGCAAACATGCATGCATATCATAAAACATGAGTGATATAAATCAAGTATGAAATAAAGCATCTAGGCACAAATATTAATAAATCATGATACCACCAATTCTCAATATCCAAGTAACCAGTCACGATATTAATGCAATGCGTGCACACTCGGGTGTCGCATGTCCGAGTACCTCCCCAAGATCTACGACGTCCGGGGTGATATCATCTCCAGGATGTACGACGTCTGGAGGATATCATCATAATCTCCCACTCCTGAGACTGAGCCTCCCTCGGAGCTACTCATCTCCAGGCAGTGGGTCGTGACTACTTTAGAATCTACGACGTCTGGAGGAGACTATCAAATGACAGAGGATGGTATATGTGGAACAGTCACCAAATCCAGTAATCACATTTTAAAACCATTTAAATCAAACCTAAAATCAAACTAAATAAAAAACATTTCAACAGGGCCTCTACCCGAATTATAGCTTTCACAAGGCATGTTCCACAAATCCATCATAATCATCAATTTCATTATAATCACGCAAATCCAAAATCATTTCAATGTCATCAAATAAATTTTCCAACTCATGATCCGAGTCAAAATCAAGCTCGAATCCCGGGCCTTCGCCCAAAACAACAGTTTCACAGTTTTCTCGAAAATTGTGCCTAAAAGCATATAAAATAATATAATATTCCCAAAATCCGGAAATCATCATATCGAAATATCAATCATACCAATTTATTTCAAATCATATCATAAATCATTTAAAACATATATGCATGCATTCAGGGTAGAAAACAAAAGTCCACTCACACACCGTCCAGCTTGTTCAGTTTCGAGCTGTTCGTCCTCTTCCGACGTCCTGAGAATATTCCGGCCTGTCAAACAAAGTAATATAAGGTCACTAGGTTATCATATAACCCCAATGTACGAATTCCCTAATCGTCGGAATATAATAATATTATTTAAACGTAACCTATACACTTCGGGTACTCGAAACTACTCTAAATTCACATCCGATTTACCCGAAACTAACGCCAATAGGTCCGTATCATTGAGAACATCAAAAAATATATTGGACCCAAAGTCAAAATCCCAGCCACGGGCCCTCACACGCCGCCGCAAGCGGCTGTGCGTGAAAGCCACGCGTCGTGCACAGTACTGCTACAGTACGTCTTCCTCACCCGATTTCTCGGTAAACGGGTCGTGAACCCGCGGTCAGACCCGGTGAAATATCCCTCAATTCGACCTCAATTTTGTTCATTCTTTCATTCATTTTCATCTCTTCCATGTTCATTAGGGATCTGTAACCTCAATTTCATGAAATGGATCCTAAAATCCCTCGACTCAAAGTGGATACCCGACGGGTTCGAAATCGGGTTCTACCCAAATTCAAGCTGCTTCAATAAATTAAACACACGGGAAGCATCCTATCTCCATTCTAAACATAAATTCGAAGCCAATTTCAAGATTCCTTACCTCCAAGTATTCGAACTCAGCCTCCACAATTCATGGATGTCGCAGGGTCTGTTCTTCGTCAAATCTCCATCAATTTTCTTCCCAGTTGATTTGGTTCGATTCATTTAGCTCTTAGAAGACTAAATATCAAGTCAATTTCACTTCACTTTGGCCAATTGTTAAAACTTGAGATTTACTTATTCAAAGTTTATTTCGGGTTTTCTGGGTTTCCTTTCGGTCTCTTACTCGAAAATTGTCGTTTTCTACAGTTCTCCCTTTTGTTTTTCTCTGTTCAGTCTCTCTCAATATTTGGGATTGAATGGATCGATCAAAGGCTAATAAGGATATGTATACGTTTTGTTTGGTGTGTTTAGCGGCAAGCAGTGCGACTAATCAATTGAATTCAAGTGACATGTGTCACTTTCTGGGCTGAGTGAGTCACTCGAGTGGGCTGAATTAGCCAGAAATTAACTGGGCTGCCCAAATTACCGTTTTATCCTTCATGTAACAAATGACCATTTTTCCCGTGAACTTCACAGACCCGTAACTTTTTCATCCGAGCTCCTTTTTCGACGTGCCACCTTGTCTACGGATTCAGCGTCCCGAGACCTACACAATGGTCCTCGAAAAATATACAAAAGTACTCCAAACACAAAGTCAACATTTAACCACATTCCTCCAAGGGTAAAACGTCATTTTACATCTTATTTTAATATTTTACATTATTTGGATTTTCGGGGCGTTACAGAGTCAACATGTTTAATGCAGTATTTTGAGCATTGATTGCTATGTTATGCTGGGTGATTGGGGATTTTGGAAATGGCTGGATACCGAGATGGGTCCTAGTGCTCAAACAATAATACCCGGACTATTAAGGAAGATTGACAAGTTGGAAATGGAACTGAAAAACACTCCAGCATCATATAGAAAGGTGTGGATTGGATGCTTGGTTTTGTGCACATTGCTTATTGGCTTGATATTTAAGGAGTGAAAGAGATGTCGCATGTTGTAATAGTCTAAGAATGTAATATGTAGTACACGTGTAATAGATGTTTAATCATAACTCAAAACTCTTTGAAAAAAACGAGACCTTTATGGTGGACTTGCGGTTTGATGAGTTTTCATTTGAGTATTCATTTAAGTTGAGCATTAAACTTGGAATCCCGCATTCCGCATTTCAAAAAAGGAAAAGCCTAATAAAAAAATTTGAATTATAAGACCAAAAAAGTCTAATCAAGCATCATCGAGCATATATCCAAGGTGTCAAATTCACTATATATACATATATCCTGTTAGCTTGAAATCAACTTCATACATCAATTCATGGACATCAAACATCACTTAATTGAAAACCTTCTCTTTACTGGTGATTTGAACCTCAACCGTCTTGAAGGAGATTCACCATGTGCAGAACCTTAAAATGGTGGCTGAGACTGAGCGTCCTGGCTACCACTACATTGTGATATGTCCTGTATAGGTGGATTTGGTTGTGAGCTTGCTCTAGGGTAAACTGGATGCAGAGGAACATTCTTCACCCTTTAACATAGTTTTTGTCACCATGGTGTCAGCACATGCTTGTTCCTTAGCTTCCTTTGTCAGGACCCGCCTCCATGTGACACGTAAGTCGGACAAGGGATTCTCGATTCGACCGTCCAACAGAAACCGGACTTCCCAGAGTGCACAGAATCTACTGTGGATCGAACGTGTGATGTCTCCATCTCTCTCATCCAACAGCCCGCACCGCAACAACCTGGAGGGTATTAAAAACACAAAAGACTGTGAGTGGACAAAAATAAAGTATAGATAAAAAAACAGTTATCAGGAAACATAATTACATTTATACCCTCCACGCATAACCAATGCATGCATATCAATTCACGTTATAAAACCATCTCATATTCAAAAATCATTAACAAAAACCATCTTGAAAACCCGAATCCAATCCGTTATTCATTCCAGGCCTCAGCCTCAAATCACAAATCATCTCAAATACGGGAACTCAGTCCCAAAACTCATCAAATCCAATTCATCCGGGCCACTGCCCAAAACATCGGAAAACTACGTGTGAAAAACATCAATCTTACAAGTTTGCTGGATCTCAAGTGCACCTGAGTCTTTAAACTCAAAACCATGCGCAATAACCAGGCCTTCCGGGATATCACGAGTTTTTAAACTCAAAACACAATCACAGGCCTCAGGGGGTATCATATCCGAGTCTTTAAACTCAAAACATATACTGAGTCTTTAAACTCAAAACATATCAATCCAGGGCCCTCCCCCCGTCAATCAACCGAGTCTTTAAACTCAAAACCAGATCCAGCGATTTTTCTTTTGCTTTTTTGGGTCTTTAAACCCAAAACATTTTTCAAGCAACAGTGAAAACCACAGAAAATCTATCTCCGAATTCGCAACAATGATTTCATAAGCTAGCATCCGGAACCATCATCCCGAACCCAAATCCAGACTTTCCCTTTCAAGCTTCAAAACGAAATCCGAATCTCATTTCCGAAATCCAGTTTCAAAACCGAAAGCTCATAAACAGGGCTCCAAGCCCAAAATCACTTTTCCGAAATATAATCCAAATCCTTGAAATCAAATCATTAAACCATGATCAAATCACAAGATCAACCGAAATCTCGTAAATATCTCAAAAACCGTGCAAATCGTAAATCATCAAGATCATAAATGAAATCATAGAATTACTTATGAAAACATGTAAAAACATATATGCAAGCATCATCAGTTTAAAAGCAAAGTCCACTCACAGACCATTCCGAAGTCACCTCGATACGCACGCACTTACACCGTTCCTGGCCATTCCGTTATCCTCGGCTTTCCCGAACCTGTCCAAATCCCATACTAAGGTCACTAACTAGTTCACAATGGTCATACTAAAGCCCCATAATTTTTTCGTCTTTTTTAACTATTTTAAAACGCGCCCTAAAACCTTCGGACATCCGAAACATATCGAGACGATATCCGATTGACTCGAAACCAGTGCCAAAATGTTTGTTACATCGAATACTTTAAAGTCGTGTTTGGAACCATTCTCAAAAGCTGAGCCACATGCCCACACGCGCAGCCCAAAGGGGCTGCGCGTGGGCTTCACGCGCCAGGCATCAGTCATCTTCTTCCTCGGGTAAACTGGGTCCGACCGGTTCATGGTGATGTGGCCAGTTCACGGGTCTATCCAGTCCAGTTTTGTCCGTTTTCATGCCTAATTAATTCTACAATCCTATTTCATTGTTTCTAAAAGATCCATGAGCTCAGAATAGTAAAACCAAGATAAACATCATACCTTTAATTGTTTCCTTCTGAATAGGTCAAGTTCTCCATACGGTTTTCATGGCTTTGGCCATCTAAGGTCGTGGTTCTGATCCCAAAAACTTGCTAGGAACTCCAGAAACCTCGTTCAAATGACCAATTTGATCAACATGTATCCCAACCAAAACTGCCATTTGAAACGTAAATGGAGGTTTTATGGAAAATTTTCTTACCTTTTACATTTTGGTCCCAAAGGTAGGCTCCAACGACTCCTTAAACCTCATTTTCACCTTCCCAATCACAAATCAGGGGCTATAAACATGTTTGAGGAATTCCAAGAATCTGGTTTGTGACAAACACCTCCCTAACTTTGTTTTTCCTTTGAAACCAACTCCACGTCCTCTCTATTTTCTTCTCTCACATACCTCTCACCTCTGGTTCCACTTAAACACATACACTCCCCTGTCGACTAAAACCATAACACACACAGCACGACTACACACGGCCTCCCCTGTTCTGAGAACCAACCATTTAAACGGGTTCAATTTAAATGAATGAAGCAGTTGAGTGAGGCGGTGGGAATAGTCTCCTGCCTTCCAGAGAAGGACAGATGTCCCAAACTCAGTGGACATCAACCCCCAATACAGACATTTGTCCACTAAACACTGGGCATAGATCCCAATGCAAGAAAAAGACCGAAATGCCCTTAATTGCCCAAATTACCATTTTGCCCATCCGACTCCTAGACCCATAACTTCATCGTCCGAACTCTAATCGACATGTGCCACCTGTCATTGTACTCAGGGCATCGAGACCTTCCTTACGGTTCTCGAAGTTCATGAAAATTCCATGTCATTTTAAAAGTAAACGAATTTCCCCTTTTGTCACGAAATTACCAATATACCCTCAAAGTTCCGAACGTCATAACTTCCTCCTCGGATGTCGGAATCGGACGTGCCACCTGTCTATGAACTCGTGACGTCCCGAACTACATCACGGTCATCGATCAAACTCCTTTTGACAGCCCGATCGAAAAGTTAACATTTTGCCCAATTCCAAGGACAAAATCGTCATTCCGCACCGTCCGTCCGAACGCATCCAACTAATCACCGATTATCTTCGCTAATCCGTCATTAACCACTAATCTAATCCCGACTTTCGGGATGGGTCGTTACATCCTTGCGTCGGCGATGTGCTTCTCGCCTTTTGGTGACTTCAGAAGCTTCTTTCCTGTGATTGGTTCCTTGAATTTGACAAATTAAACAACGAGGAAAATTAACGACTAGCAAAGATGTTGGTACGTAAAGAAATAATCAATGTGCTCGGGACAATACCTTGCATTTGGTCATATTATGGCCCACTGAACCACAGTTGTTGCATCTCGTCTCTGTGTGATATCTTGGTAGTTTAGTACTTGGTGTCTTCTTGAGCTCATCAAGTGTTTTTCTCCTACTTTTTTTTGGCTTGCCAGGTTTCTTGTGGTACTTGGGTGGCTTCAAAGGATTTTCTTCAATAGATCTTCATTGGTCTTCACTTGTCATTGGAATGATGATTCATGAGTAACACCTATTATAGGACTCCACATTGTAGCAATCATCCACATAATTCGTTGCATAACGGCATAATCTGCTTATGGCACAGCATGCATGTGGGTAGGGAAGGCTATTAAGATCCCACCTTCGACAAGAACATAACTTTGCACTCAAATCCAACCTAAACTGCCTTCTTGTATGCGAACTTATTTCAAAAATATAACTTCTTGCATGCAATGATATAAACTGTTGCCTTTGTTTCTTGTTTTCTTCCAACAGTTACCTAATTAGTGGCCCAATTTGATGCCCATGCCAATGATCAGGGGCCAACCTACATATCAACATAATATGAAGACTCAATCAATATTAAATGAACCCTCAAGCTAACTATGCATGCTTGCTAAATTATTTTAAAAAGTACTAACCTTCGTGTTGCATGCATCAACATGACACAAAACCTAATTTTATCCAGCATGGTTAATATAGGCTTATCTCTTGCTGGAATGATAGCCTTGTTGAAAGCCTCATTGAGATTGTTGGTTAAGATGTCACATTTGAAGGACGCGTTGAAATATGCACGACATCATTACTTAGGATGTCGCTGACAAATCCAATAATATGCAGGCTCCCTGAGTTCAAGCATCTTCTTCATTTTAGTTTCAAACCATGGTATATTGGTTGCTCGGGCTATTCGTTCAAATTTCTCTTTTAAAGCCAAACCTTTATTAGATGCCTTGAAGTTGTCATACAAGTGTTTAATGTAGTTTTTATGCTCTGCTTGTGGAAATAACTCAGCAACAGCTTCAAGAAGTCCTTTTTGCTTATCAGTCATAAAAAATACCTATAGCTATTCACTATCTTCAAATCGTCCCCTACTATTTCCAAAAAACATTTCTATCTACTATAGTTCTCGGCCTCAACAATGGCCCATGCTATTTGATACATACCATTGTTTGCATCCACTCCCACAACAGCCAAAATATGTCCAGGATGTGGGCATCTAACATGAGTGCCATCTGAGCGACTAAAAGGCATGCAACCTTCAATCCAACCTTGTTTACAAGGCACTAGTGAGATGTACACCCTCTAGACTCTAGGCAGCCCATCACCTTCAAGTTCCGACTTAATAACCACGGTGCTTTGATTATCCACTCTCTTCAGCTCCTCATAGTAATCCCGTAAGATTTCATATTGTCTAGTGTAGTTACCTTCAACCAATTCTATGGTCATCGACCTTGCCCTATAACAATTGGACTTCCCTAGCCAATAGCTTGATTCTTGACTCACAAGCTCAAAACTTGCAATGTTTCCCATATCCACACACTACCTTGATCTTGTCAGAATTATTCTTCTTAAACTTCAATTCCCTCCCAATTATCACAGAATACCTTCTAATTGCTTCTCTGAAATAGCGTCAGAAGCAAATTTCAAACCAAGCTCAAAAACAGGATGTTCCATGTCGGTTTATGGATGGAAGTACCTATATGCAGTACTATAATTTCTATTTCGTCCCATACGTTCAGTCTGATCTTCCCCACTTTCACTATCTTCTACTTCTAAATCAAAGTTATACATCTTAGGTGATGACAGGACCCGTCCTCGAAGGACATAGATAACCGTACCCGGTCCTGCTTCCGTCTAACAAGTCAACTGAAGTCCCGAAATTACCCCTCAGCACCTGTCAGACAAGGGATAACTACACTGATTACCGCTCATGCCTTCGCCTCTCGATCAACCCCGAACGTCGTGCCACGGCCTGGAGGGTCATCAAAACAGAAAATGTGTGAGTGGACAAAAATAATACCATTTAAAACACGTTTCAAAATACATCATTTACCCTCCAGTTTATCAAACCATGAATGCATATTGAAAAACATATGAATCAATCACCAGCTTTCCAACCAAATCACATAACAAGTATCAAATCCCGGCTCTCAAGCCAAAACACGTGAAAATATAATCACCTGGACACACAGACTAGAACTCGTACTAAATACCAGTACGCAATCACAATCAACATCAAACAACACTAATCACAAGTGCGCAATCAATCAATCAATCCGCACTATTCACAAGTGCACAAACAATCACATAATCACATCCGCACTACGCGTAGGCCAACCTCGGGAACTGTACTCAGGAACCATCCGAGTCATATCAGTCATGTCTGGGGACTGGACACGTACCCTCTAGACATACCACATACTAGGGGACTGCACTCACGCACCATCTGAGTCACGTCTAGGAACTACACTCGTACCATCCAGAACATGATCCAGTATCCACAATCACAAACACAATCCATACCCCAAACACATATCTATCACATACATGACTTCAAACCAAGTCAAAGGCATTCCGGACAGGGTCTCAAGCCCAAATGCCATTTACACGTAATTCCGTAAAATCACATTTGAAAATATTAAAATAATCCAGAAATCATCCTTGACTCACCAACTAAGTCAAAATATCATTTTCAAAACCTTTTTTACTCCGGGCCTAGCCCAAAACATCATTTGCACATTTCTCGTAAAATGTGCCTGAAAGACTTATTAAAATAATCATTAAATCACAAATAATCATGCCAAGTCACCACGACATCATTGCAACTCAAATCATGCAATCAATCATGTAAAACATTTAACTATGCATGCATATCAGTTTATAAAACAAACGTCCACTCACACACCGTCCAAACCGCTCGCTTTCCGAGCTGCACGCGTTTCCGTAATTTTTGACACTTTCCAGGAATCTCGAATCCTGTCCAAAATCATTATTCAGGGTCACTAACGACTCAATTTACATCATATCAATTTCCCATAATTTTTCGGGAATTAAATATTAATTTAAAACATAACATTAACCTTCGGACCCTGGACACATTATCGAGACGGTGTCCGATTGACACGAAACCAACTCTAAAATGTTCGTTACATTGCATAGAATAAAAGTCATGTTGAGCTCACCTCGAGAATCGTGCCCACGCGCCGTCATGCTCCGCCGTGAGTGGCTGCGCGTGGGTGCCACACGCCTGCTACAGTGCAGGGCACTGTTCATCATCCTTATCCGATTCACTGTAAATTCAACTCGTTAGCCCGCGAAGCAACCCGATTTAATCCCCATCAATTCTGAATCCTTTCTTTCAATTAATTCATCTAACCTCATAGTTTAATGCTCAATTGAGGATCTGTAAGATCAATTTCACCATTCCTTACCTCGAAGGTAGTCGACTGCCCGTGATAAGTCAAAGAGTGTTCATCGGTTTCTCTTGTCGATTCTCAACGATTCCTTCCAATTAACTCACTCAGAAGCTTTACAGGGTTCCTTCAACTATGTTTCCAATCTCAATTTCAAACTCTAATCCCTCTAACCATTCCAACTCAACTGGGATTTCCAGAACTGAACTCAAGTGTCGTTTGAGCTCATTTCTTCACCATTTTCTTCACTTTCAATCTCATTCGACTCGTTTAGACTTCTAGAAGCTCATCCTCGTCTCTGATTCCATCAATTGACCGTCCAATTCAAAATTCGATTCCAAGTCCTTAATTAAGATTTTCGGGTGGGTTTCAGGTTTTCTGGGTTTTTACTTCCCTTTTTCTTCCCTATTTTCTCTCAATTTCACTCTCAATTTCATCAGTTTTCTCAAGTTTCTCAATTGGTTGCTGGAACGATCAATCAAACTCACCTTTTTTCTCTGTTTTTGGTTTTAAGAAAATTTACACGGTTTTGTTTTTTAATTCAAACATAGCTGTCCTATCCAAATAATAGGCGGCATCAAAGCCACTAATCTCATCTCCACAGTGACAGGTGTCACTTAATAAACTGAATAAGTCACCCAAATTGCTGATTCATCACATGGCCACATCAAATTACCATTTTACCCTTGCACCAATAATTACCAAAATACCCTTCACAATTCTAGACTCGTAACTTCCACGTCCGAATTCCGATTAACGCATGCTGCCTGTCTACGGATTCAGCATCCCGAGACCTATCCAACGGTCCTTCCGAAAAGTCAAAACAATGTCCCGATCAAAAAGTCAACTTTCGACCCTCAAAACTAGGGGCAAAATCTTTATTTCCTTCAAATTTTCCATTTTTTCCTTTTTTGAATTTTCGGGTCGTTACAGGTGAGCTTGCTCCAGCCTCCTCATCTGCCACATTCTGATCATCTTCAAGACCACTAGGTTCAAATTCAACAATTTCATGGTCTACATAATTCTGAAAAAGATTATCATCCATATCCATAATTTGAATACTGAGTTCTTCTCTGCCTTGTTCAAACTCGGTGTCAACAAACTTTGGATCAAGCTGATCCTCTTCTTCAATATCTACATCTTCCTCACTTCTATTTGCAACATCTGCATCTTCTGCCCTCTCAGCACCTTCAACTTCATGCACATCGTCTACTTCTTCCACATATTCAACTTCTCGAGGCAACCTAAACCCATCTTCACCACCACGTCTTAAGTATATAGGGATTACACTGCCCTTTGATTGAATATACCCCCTACAAAGCTGGAACAAGTGTCCATCATCACTCAACTTAACCAAGTTCTTGTTGTTCAACTCTTTAGAATATATGCCAATTAAACCACTATCATAACCCAACTCCGTAGCCATACATTTTATCTCTAGCACTGATATATAATCAATACCCACAAAGTCATACCATTCAATCATTCCCCCTTTATACAATAATGTCACCTCATCTTTTCTCCTTTTCACCACCACACCACGATGATGCACCTCTAAGCTGAAAATATTAGCGTCATTTACAAATCACAAAACCCATATTCAAAAACCAATTCCATGAGTGCAAAACCAATTCCATCAATCCAAAACCAATTCCATAAAACCCATATTCAAAAACCAATTCCATACATAACCAATTCCTTCAATCCTAAACCAATTCCATAAAACCCATATTCAAAAACCAATTCAAAAACCAATTACATCAATCCAAAACCAATTCCACACATAACCAATTACATACATAACCAATTCCATATATAACCAATTCCATACATAACCAATTCCATCAATCCAAAACCAATTCCATAAAACACATATTCAAAAACGTTAAACAAACCATTTAACTAACCGTATGTTGGTTGTTTGCCTCCGACTTCGTGAATAATCATTGCTCCTCCTCGCAGGGCTGCTTCCCTCTGCTAGTGGCGCTGCTCGATTGCTCGTACCTGGTGGTCGTCACTCTAACCTCGGTGGTCATCAACACTGTCATGGGATATCGTCGCCTACTCATGGGGTTACCGTCATCTGCTCGCAGGGTTTCGCCTACTCGCGGGGTTGTTTTCGTCTGCTGGCAGGGTTGCTTTCGTCTGCTCGCTGGGTTGCTTTCATCTGCTTGCTGGGTTGCCTTCGTCTAGTCGCGGGACCGCCGTCTTCTGATCGTGGGGTTTCTCATGGTCTGGTTGCTAGAAGAAGGTCGTCGTCGCTCGCGGGAGGGTCGGTGTTTCTGCAAACTGCTCGACCTTTTTTTTTTCTTTTTTTTTCTTCACTTCAACTGATGTTGCTCTCGACGGGTTGGAGATTTGGGCCTTAAAATGCCACATCAGCTGATAATGTGGAGGCATCCTTATTTTTTTTTATTTGAGAAGCGTAGTTGTACAAAATGACCAATTTAACCCTCATTTTAACCCCTCAGATGGAAAAAGACTAAATTGGAACGAGATTGGATGTTCGGGGTGCATTTTGACACAAATAGGTTCAAGGTACATTTTGAGACAAATATGATGGTACAGGGTGCATTTTGGGTAAAAAACCTATTTTTTTTAGTAATTAGGGTTTTTGAAGTACTTTTTTTCGCTGAATTAGGGATAAGTGTGCGTTTTTCTATTTATTTTGAAAAAAAATCTGTGTATTCCATAATCTATGAAGTTTAAGACAATTAATTAATTGTAGATTAGTATAGATTCACTATTCATTGTAGCTAGCTTAATAATTTTCATTGTGTTATATTGATTTAGTTTTTGATAGAGAGCTAGAGTTTAGGAATTGTGAGTGTTCATGACATTAATTCCTCAACTCTAAAAACGAGAATTTTTGAAGTGTTTGATTAGCACAATCTTATAGTGAATAATATGCATGGTGAAGGATATAATAGTGTTAGAGGTATGCTGACACGACCCATCCCAATCCCCCCGGGATTATCGCGGGATGTGTCATGCTCCCGTCTGACACGAAGCGTCAGACAAAGGATAACTCAAAACCTCAGCCCATTCGGGACTTCCAGAGAGCGCTAGGATCGGTGGAGGAGTGCGATGTCTCGGTCTTTGCTACAGCCCGCATCCGTGATCAACCTGAAGGGCATTAAAACTATTAAAAGCTGTGAGTGGACGAAAATTAATAGTTTAATGAAAACACATTTCATAAGAAGACATTTATGTCCTTCACTAAAAAGTATGCATGCATTCGAAAATCAATAATCAAACCAATTACTTTAATTAAAACATTAGGGCCTTCACCCAAAACCATAAATCCAAGTATGTGGGGACGCAGCCCAAAACTGTAAATCCAATCATGTGACGACTCGTCTCGAATTAACGGGATTAATTAAGAATTAATGACGGATTAGCGAGACTAATTGGAGATTAGACGAGGATTAGTGGACGTTCGGGCGAAATAACAATTTCCCCCTAACATGGGCAAATTGTTGACTTTTCATTCAGGTGGTCAAATAGACTTTGACCAATGACTGTGACGTAGTTCGTGACGCCACGAGCTCATAGACAGGTGTCACGCTCGATTCCGACGTTCGGGGAGGAAGTTATGACGTTCGGAAGTTCATGGGAAATTTGGTAATTTGAGCCAAAAGTTGACTTTTGATCCGAGAGGTCCGATGGCCTAGGGCCAAAGGACGTTACATAGATTGGGATGATATGAATCCATAGACAGGGGGCACGTCGAATTCGGCCGTTCAACGGAGAAGTTACGGTTCACGAAAGTTCAAAAGTACTATTGCACGTTTTACGAGGCGAGGGACTTTTGGATTGAAGTGGGCCCCAGATATTTCTATGCTGCCCAATGGATGAGTGACAAGTGTCACTCATCCACTGGATATCATTTTGCTTCATGCATCCATCCCCCCCGTGCATCAATCATTCCCTCCTAATCCAAACCAAAACCCGATCTCCCATTTCATCCAATCCAAACCCTTCAACCCTATAACCTGGTTTCAAAGGACAGAGAGTGAGAGAAGGACCTGAGGAGGGGGTTTGCCGGCCAAGGGAGCGTCGTCGTGGACCGGAGGCCAACTCGTGCACAGGTGATTGATTTTAACCCGATTCCTTCAATTTTTCATGTGTGACGTTGTGATTAATTTTGGGTGGTTTGGTGGGCTTAAATAGGTTGTTAGGAAGGTTTTGGGATTAGTTTGGACGGCTGTTGAAGGCTGTGAAGCCCAAGGGAGATTTTGGAAGTTTGAACCGTGGAATTTTAAGGGTTTTAGGTGGATTTGGTCATCCAAACAAACTCCTATGATCAAAATATAAATTTAGGGATTGATTAGGAAGGAAATCGGACCAAAATGAGAGAGGAGGAGCCCCGAACCGGTCACGCCGGTACAACTGGACCAGCCGAACCAGGAAAACCGGTTCAGACCGGTCGATCGCATGGAGAAGACAATGAACAGTACTGGCGCGTGAGGACCACGTGCAGGACCGCTCTTGGGTGCGTGAGGGCGCGTGCTAACTCTTTTGGGGATGTGTTCAACACACGAAACCTTCTATTCGATGTAACAAACATTTTGGGACTAGTTTCGTGTCAATCGGACATCGTTTCGATATAGTTCGGGCTATCAGAAGGTTTAGGTTCGGTTTTAAAAATAGTTAGAAAATCCAGAAAATTATGGGGCTTTAGTGAGGGGTTATATAAGTAGTTAGTAACCCTCTAAATGAATTTGAACAAGTTCGGGAATTCCGGAGGAGACGATTGACCCAGGAGACGATTATGGCACGCGTATCGAGGCGCGGCTTCAGAGGGTCTGTGAGTGGACCTTTCTTTCGTATTCAATGCGTGCATAAAATGTTTATAAATGCTTTTAATACGTATTTTATTTTTCCATGAGTGCATTTGTTTGTGGTATCCTAGGATTTACGCATTTGCACGTCTTTCGAGATTAACTGTTTTATACGATGCATATACATTCTAGGTTTTCAACGAGGGTTTAATAAATGGATTTTGGATTTGGAAATATGAAATCGGGCACGAGACCCATTTGATTTGCAAACTCTCGAACTTGGAGTCCATTTGATTTGACGAGGAATCGGACCTAGCGTCCATTTGAACGATAAGATCGGACTGAGGGTCCATTTGGTTTACGATTCGGGTTTGAGGCCCAGTTAGTAGTACTATCGGGCTTGATGCCCCGTTGATTTATGATATCGGGCCTGAGACCCATTTCGTTGAGACATCGGGCTTAAGGCCCCGTTGGTTGTGGAATCGGACGTGTGGTCCTGTTGAGTCATGGTTTGGACTTAGGGCCCTGTTGATTGTGAAATCGGGCTTGAGTCCCAGTTCGATTTGTGAAATGAGTATTCAGGCATGAGACCCAGTTGAACTGAGGATTTGGGCTGAGGCCTGTGAAACTCATTCGAATCGAATTCGAGGAATCCCGTTGAGATGAATCGGGTATGAGACCCAGTTAAGAAATGAGTTTTGAGAAAGAAAGAAAGTATTTGAAAATGAATGAACCCTCCATATGACTATATGGTCACCTCCAGCGTCGACCTGGAGAGTCACGATCCACTGACTAGAATGGGTATCCCCATAGGGATCTCGTTCGAGGAGTGGAATTTATGATTTATGATGTGGTCCCGGACCAGATTCCGGAGAGATGTGGACTAGATCCAGAGAGAGCTCGGACTAGATCCAGTGATTGAGCCTCCCAGATGGAGATTCCTGGGAGAGGACTCGGAGTGAGACCCCGAGTAGTGTGCACACTAGATAGAGATTGACATCGTGACTATATCGGGGATGTGTTCCCTAGGGGCTATGTGCCCCGAGTTGGCATCTTCTCGGAAGTGCCGCGGATGGGTTATACGTATGACAGCACGTATGAGATTTTATGGAAAAGTGATTTGGGGCAGAGACCTCGTTTGTGTTATTTTGAGAATGGTTTTGGTCTGAGACGCACGTGACGTGATTTGGGTTAAGTCCATAGTGATTTGATTACGGGTTTGAGTTATGATTTCGGGTCGAGGACCCAAATGAATTTATGGGTCATGACGGTTTATGGGAACCGAGCATGAACCCTTGAAAGGTTTTTTGATATGTTTGATAAATGATTTTATGAATGTTTTACTAAACGGTTTTTTTTGGAATGCATGCATATGTTTTTATGAAAGGCATAAATGTCTTTATGCGAAAAGGTTTTTAAATGAAAAGTTTAAATTGTCCACTCACAGTTTTCGTGTTTTAATGCCCTTCAGGTTGATCGCGGATGCGGGCTGTAGCAGAGACGAGACATCACTCTCCTCCTCCTACGATCCCGATGCACTCTGATAGCCCCGGCGAGGGCAGAGATGGAATCTTCCCTGGTCTGACACTTCTTGTCAGACGGGATCAGGCGGGTCCCACGTTAATCCTGGGGGATTTGGGACCGGTCCTGACAAGTTGGTATCAGAGCATGTTTTGCTCGTGGAGTACGCGCAGGTCGAGGATGTGATGTCTCCGAAGTCGTAACAGCCCATCATCAACCTGATAGTTAGGGTAAGAGTAGGAAGAACCACGTGCTGAACGAGATTTGATACGATAGTTTGAGGTTCGATTGGCATTAGAGGCCACGTGTTTCGATGTTTGATCCCGAGTAGGATCAGTATTCATGGGAATCTAACGGCGTAGAGCCGTAGTGTCACTGGTGAGTAGGACCAGTGGACCCGTAGAGACAGTATGTCGACTTTAGAGTCGTGACCGCTCGACAGTCGGGTCGAGTGGGATAGAGGATGTACGTATTCATACCAGTGGTGGTCAGAGGTCAGGGTCGCCCGGTTTACGATGACCCTGTACGACTACAGTCACGATAGTTCGGAATAGGATTTTGTGATTCTATTTGGCATGTGTTGCCATGTTTCTGTGTGTCGAATCTTAGTAGGATGTCGACTGGCAGTGGATGCCCGGATTAGTGGTGGTGTGACACGATAGGATGCGATTGCGCACGTAGCGCTTGTGTAGTAGTGCAGTACGACGACTCTTCGGAGTCGAGAGCGATGGATTGGTCAGGATGGTAGAGCTGCAGTGGGCAGTTGGGTTTGTGATAACCCTGGTTAGTGATTGATTGGACAAGTTACCAGGAGTGTGGCACTGGTGATCAGATCCAGAGGTGGAGGTTGGCATACTTGCCATACTCCAATGAATTTGGTTGTTAAGAGTGGGACAGAGAGGATCCCGAGTGGCTCAGTACGAGGTATGGGAGTACTTGGTATGGAGACCAGTTTCCCCCGTAATGGAGACTAGTTCCCCCAGTGCTAAGAGATTGAGTCGCGAGGGTGTACTCAGAAGTATAAAGGTGAAACGTGAGTTACTTGTGTGAATAGATAACGTAAGTGACGTCTTATGACGTATGGGTCCGGTTGAGCTGAGGACTTGAGAGTCCATTACAGATTGGTTTTGGTCGACTATGGTTGACCATACCTCCCAAGCTGAGGACATGGCACTTGTTTGCCTATAGGACGTGAGAATGTCCGCGTGATGAGTGAACTCAGTGATTGGAAAAGGAACACAATTCCAACGTGATTGGTACTTCGGAATCAAGAGAGGTTGTGATCGAGATGATGGCATCAGAGTCCTTTCGACGATGACATCAAATCTCATCATCTTGGATTCGTTCCTAGGTAGGACGACGAGGATTGTTGTGACAACTAGGAGTTCACGAGGGTGTAAGAACCGAACACCTAGGTTGTGGGTCAATTTGATTAACTTGACGAGTAGATGGAGTTTAGTGTCACAGGACGGGACGAGTGAGTTCCGAGGTGTTGGACTGATGTTCTCGTAGTGACGGACGGTTGGGGTCCGGACTATGGTTGGAGTGCGGACGGTATTTTATGGTTGGACGTTGCAAGAGTGCAGTCCTTGAGTAGGTCGGGTGATGCCCCGATGTTGATGTGATGTGGGTGCATCTGTGTGTTGTGCACGTTGGACGATGGGATTGACCACGGTTAATCGATATATAGGGTTGAGAGTGTCCCGATAGTTTGAGAATGTTGTAGTTTGGATGGAGTCCTAGATGGACATGAGTGGCGATCAGATTAGATTCGATAGTGACAGTTTGGAGACTCAAGGTGAGTCTGGATGACAAGTGGTATCGTTGAGTGATGCGAGATGCGACACGAGGACCCGAGAGCGAGTCGAGATCAGAGTCGCGTAGCGAAGCACAGTGGAGCCGGGAGTTTTCGGCTGGTCACGAAGGCGTGACATATCGTGGTAACGAATTGATAGGTATCCGATGAGTTCGGATAGGTATGGATTGATGGGATTCTAAGGAGAGTCAGTATGGACCTTAAAGTCAAGTTTGAGTAGAGGAATTTGGGAGAGTTGATTCGAGAGTCAGTTTGGGCATAGGTCTGAGGATGACCTACGAGATGGGATTCGTGCCATTGTGATGGCAGGGTCTATAGGTGTTGTCTGACCGGATGCTGAGCAGGATGCCAGCTTGGTTGTGATAGCCTTAGTGGGAATGCGTTTTCAACCTGACTACTGTAGGATGGACGTGTCAGAGTGATAGACTGAAAAGTAATTTGGAGGTCAGTTTGGTATTGCTGACATGTCAAGTGAGTGACAGGCGAGGGCGACTAGTGTCGATGTTCTGTCTCGAGTGAGACTTACGAGCTGACATGTAGTTCTCGAGAGTGAATTGGAGCTGTGGAGGCTCCGATGATGGTACGTACCGAGGACGGGACCGATGAGTACGGTATGTATATTGGACGTGTACTGCTACACGAGTATTTTCGTGTGGGTGCAGCGATCCGATTCGAGGAACCTGGATGGATTCCACAGTTTGGTTGTGGATCGGGATTAATTAAGAATTAATGATGGATTAGCGAGACTAATCGGAGATTAGACGAGGATTAGCGGATGCTCGGGCGAAATGACGATTTTACCCAACATGGGAAAATCGTTGAATTTTCATTCAGGTGGTCAAATGGACTTTGGCCGATGACTGTGACGTAGTTCGTGACGTCACGAGTTCATAGACAGGTGGCACGCTCGATTCCGACGTGCGGGGAGGAAGTTATGACGTTCGGAAGTTCATGGGCAATTTGGTAATTTGATCCAAAAGTTGACTTTTGATCCGAGAGGTCCGATGGCCTAGGGCCAAAGGACGTTACGTAGATCAGGACGATACGAATCCATGGACATACGACACGTCGAATTCGACCGTTCGACGGAGACGTTACTGTTCACGAAAGTTCGAAAGTACTATTGCGCGTTTTACGAGGCGAGGGACTTTTGGACTGTAAGTGGGGCCCAAATATTTCTGTGCTGCCCAATGGATGAGTGACAAGTGTCACTCATCCACTGGATATCATTTTTCTTCATGCATCCATCCCCCCCCGTGCATCGATCATTCCCTCCTAATCCAAACCAAAACCCGATCTCCCATTTCATCCAATCCAAACGCTTCAACCCTATAACCCAGTTTCAAAGGACAGAGAGTGGGAGGAGGACCTGAGGAGGGGGTTGGCCGGCCAAGGGAGCGCCGTCGTGGACGGCGGAGGCCAACTCGTGCACATGTGATTGATTTTTACCCGATTCCTTCAATTTTTCTTTTGTGACGTTGTGATTGATTTTGGGTGGTTTGGTGGGCTTAAATAGGTTGTTAGGAAGGTTTTGGGATTAGTTTGGACGGCTGTTGAAGGCTGTGAAGCCAAGGGGAGATTTGGAAGTTTGAACCGTGGAATTTTTAGGGTTGTAGGTGGATTTGATCATCTAAACAAACTCCTAGGATCAAAATAGGAATTTAGGGATTGATTAGGAAGGAAATCAGACCAAAATGAGAGAGGAGGATCCCCGAACTGGTCACGCCGGTCCAACTGGACCGGCCGAACCAGGAAAACTGGTTCAGACCGGTCGATCGCATGGAGAAGACAATGAACAGTCCTGGCGCGTGAGGACCACGCGCAGGATCGTTCTTGGGCGCGTGAGGGCGCGTGCTAACTCTTTTGGGGATGTGTTCAACACACGAAACCTTCTATTCGATGTAACGAACATTTTGGGACTGGTTTTGTGTCAATCGGACATCGTTTCGATATAGTTCGGGCCATCCGAAGGTTTAGGTTCGGTTTTAAAAATAGTTAGAAATTCCAGAAAATTACGAGGCTTTAGTGAGGGGTTATATAAGTAGTTAGTAACCTTCTAAATGAATTTGGACAGGTTCGGGAATTCCGGAGGCGACGATTGACCCGGGAGACGGTTATGGCACGCGTATCAAGGCGCGGCTTCGGAGGGTCTGTGAGTGGACCTTTCTTTCGAATTCGATGCATGCATAAATGTTTATAAATGCTTTTAATACGTATTTTATTTTTCCATGAGTGCATTTGTTTGTGGTATCCTAGGATTTGCGTATTTGCACGTCTTTCGAGATTAACTGTTTTATACGATGCATATACGTTCTAGGTTTTCCACGAGGGTTTAATAAATGGATTTCGGATTTGGAAATATGAAATCGAGCACGAGCCCATTTGATTTGCAAACTCTCGGACTTAGAGTCCATTTGATTTGACGAGGAATCGGACCTAGGGTTCATTTGAACGATAAGATCGGACCGAGGGTCCATTTGGTTTACAATTCGGGTTTGAGGCCCAGTTAGTAGTACTATCGGCTTGATGCCCCGTTGATTTATGATATCAGGCCTGAGACACATTTCGTTGAGACATCGGGCTTAAGGCCCCGTTGGTTGTGGAAATCGGAAGTGAGGTCCTGTTGAGTCATGGTTCGGACTTAGGGCCCTGTTGATTGTGAAATCGGGCTTGAGTCCCAGTTCAATTTTTGAAATGAGTATTCGGGCATGAGACCCAGTTGAACTGAGGATTTGGACCAAGGCCTGTCAAACTGATTTGAATCGGATTCGAGGAATCCCGTTGAGATGAATCGGGTATGAGACCCAGTTGAGAAATGAGTTTTGAGAAAGAAAGAAAGTATTTGAAAATGAATG
The DNA here is from genome assembly GCA_032719365.1 of Prinsepia uniflora. NCBI lineage: Eukaryota > Viridiplantae > Streptophyta > Magnoliopsida > Rosales > Rosaceae > Prinsepia > Prinsepia uniflora. Next base: position 22,962,254 of record CM064862.1, read on the forward strand.
AACCCTCCATATGATTATATGGTCCTCCTCCAGCGTCGACCCTGTTGAGTCACGATCCACAAACTAGAATGGGTATCCCCATAAGGATCTCGTTCCACGAGTGGAAGTTATGATTTATGATGTGATCCCGGACCAGATTCTGGAGAGATGTGGACTAGATCCAGAGAGAGAGCTCGGACTAGATCCAGTGATTGAGCCTCCTAGATGGAGATTCCTGGGAGAGGACTTGGAGTGAGACCCCGAGTAGTGTGCACACTAGATAGAGATTGACATCGTGACTATATCGGGGATGTGTTCCCTAGGGGCTGTGTGCCCTGAGTTGGCATCTTCTCGGAAGTGTCGCGGATGGGTTATACGTATGACGGTACGTATGAGATTTTATGGAAAAGTGATTTGGGGCAGAGACCCGTTTGTGATATTTTGAGAATGGGTTTTGGGCTGAGACCCACGTGATGTGATTTGGGCTGAGTCTCTAGTGATTTGACCTACGAGTTTGAGTTATGATTTTGGGGTCGAGGACCCAAATGAATTTATGGGTCATGACGGTTTATGGGAACCGGGCATGAACCCTTGAAAGGTTTTTTGATATGTTTGATAAATGATTTTATGAATGTTTTACTAAACAGTTTTTTTTTGGAATGCATGCATATGTTTTTATGAAGGGCATAAATGTCTTTATGCGAAAAGGTTTTTAAATGAAAAGTTTAAATTGTCCACTCACAGTTTTCGTGTTTAATGCCCTTCAGGTTGATCGCGGATGCGGGCTGTAGCAGAGACGAGACATCACTCCCCTCCTCCTATGATCCTGATGCACTCTGATAGCCCTGGCGAGGGCAGAGATGGAATCTTCCCTGGTCTGACACTTCGTGTCAGACGGGATCAGGCGGGTCCCACATTAATACCGGGGGATTTGGGACCGGTCCTGACAAATCATGTGGGCCACTGCCCAAAACCACCAACCCTGAAATACCATTCATAAATCCAATAAATCTGAAATAGAAATCCACATACATAATCTAGTAAATCCATGAATCACAATCAAATCCAATACACTATATACCAATCCTCGGCATCCTAGATTCCTGGCGTCCCAGACACCTGACGTCCCAAACGTCATGTCACGGTCCAAGCTACGTGTGCTACTCGGGGTCTCAATCCGAGTCAATCTCTGACATCCCAGATGTTTTACGTCCTAGACGTCTAGCAATCCTGCTCCTAAGTCATTATACGATCCGGTCGCGTCCGTGCAGTGACCCCTCGCAGGCAATGCGCCGTGACTACTCCATTGTCCCAGACAACTGGAGGAGACAATCCATAGATATAAATATGGTATATGGAAAACCATTTCATAAATCATCTCAAACCATTCAAATGGGGCCTATGCCCGGGATTTCCATAAAACCATCGTAATCCACAATTCGATTTCTCACATCCAAAATCATTTATCCAAATCCATTTATGGGTCCCCGACCTGAAATCACATTCATAAAACACAACTGGACCTCATGCCCAATTTCATAAACCAACTGAGCCCCTAGCCCGATGCCTCATTCAATCAAATGGACTCCAAGTCCAATAGTTCATAAATCAAATGGGTCTCAAGCCCGATTCCATATTTCCAAATCCAAAATCATACCATTGAACCATTATTAAAACCATAAACCTCGATATACGTGCAAATACCGAAAACATCTCGAAATATGTGCAAATATGTAAATCACCAATACCACAATCATCATCATAGAAATCACATATGTAAAACATATAAAATAGTTATGCATGCATCACAGTTTATTAAACAATGTCCACTAACAGGCCGTCCTACGCTGCCGCCTCAATATGTGTGCCATAAACCTCCCAGAGCTAAATCACGGTCCTCAGAATATTCGAACCTGTCCAAATCATACTAGAGGGTTACTAACTACCTCATTAGCCTCTCATTAAAGGCCCCTAATTTTCCAGAATTTTTAAACATATTTTACATAGACTTTAAACCTTCGGACACCCAAACCTACTCAGATACGGTGTCCGATTGACACGAAACCAGTCCCAAAATGTTTGTTACATCGAAAGGATGATTTCATATGTTGAACACTTCACCCAAAAGTGTCCCACGCGCCCTCAAGCGCCAGGTTACTATTCATCTTCAACTTCAGGTGAACTAGTCCGGTCCGGTCCAACTGTGCAGCCAGTCTAACTGAATCGGCGTGACCGGATCAGGCCCATAACTCCTATGTTTTTGGTCCGTTTTCATCCATTTTCAATCCTATAGCTTCATCTAGTCCTGTTCTATCAAGCTATGATTTCAAAAACATGAAAACAAGCCAAGATCATACCTTCCCATTCGATGTTTGAACCGACCAACTTTCCCTGCGTCAGGTTTCCATGATTCCAACCACCACCGTCCTTCCTTTTCATCCTAAAACGTTTGTACAACCTCCACAATTACTTTTGCATTAACAAAACCATTCATTCAACTCTAAAACCCAAATTCCAAATTTGAAAAACCAAACTCACCGTTCATGGCTTCGCCGCCCACCGTCCACGACGGTACGACTCGGGCTACCATCATCATCGTCTTACCTCACTCTTTCTTTTTCATTCACATAGAAAGCACATATAATGGGGATTGAAGGGATATAGGGAATGGGTTCACGGTTTAGAACCTTCCCGGGTTTTGGGAGAAAAATGAAGAAATGATCGATGATGGTGAGGGAAAAATATCCCACCGTGGGGGGGGGGGGGGGGAATGGGCCAATCAGATGGGTGACACTTGTCACTCATCTGGTGGGTCACAACCAAAACCTGCCACTTGTCAGTTTCTCGGTCTGCATGAATAGTGCCGTAAAACGTTCTAGACCCGTAACTTCTCCGTCGAACCTTCGATTTCGATGTACCGCTTGTCTACGGACTCGTGACGTCTATATCTACGTCACGATCATCGGCCCTCATACGTTTGACTACTCGGGTCAAAAGTCAACATTTTGCCTAATTCTAGGGGCAAAATGGTCATTTTACACCGTCCGTCTGATTCCTCTCCACTAATCCCCGATTAGTCATACTAAATACATAATTAATTAATATTTAATCCCGATATTCGGAATGGGTCATTACATATGTGCAGTGAATTTATTGCTTTACAAGTATTATTTTGCAATTATTGTCCATATGCATATTTTGTACATTTTTGTACTCATCACCTCCAATTAGATTTAAAAGCTGCAGCGAAAGAGGTGAGAGTCATTTGGAGATTGTTCTCAACATTGAATAATATTTTGACTTTTGCTAGTACTATCTGTTAAATGGCACTCTGAGTTATAATTAACTCGAAAATTTGAAATTGAAGAGTTGTTAAGAGGTTGGTACACTTGGAACCAATAAAGGTGCTAATCAAATTTGTTGTTTGCAAGGCTCGGATGAAAGCACTCATTGGGTTCTCATTTTACTTCTATTATGAGTTTGATTGATTTATTTGGTTCAACCAAGACATTTCTAAAGGAAATTAGCCCTAACTCACAATTTGGCGGAGAAGCATAGAGTATTACTATTTCTTTGATGTCTTTTGACTTTGCTTTTGCCTTGATATTGTTGGGCAAAACCGTGGTATTCACTAATTTTCTTTGCCAAGAACAAAGAAAATCTCAAGACATTGTAAATGCCTAAAATATTGTTTCTACTAAAAAAAAAAAAGAGCTTGAAGTTTTGTGAAATAATGGTTGGGATAATTTCATACAAGTATTCAATCATTTTGTGAAGAACATAGTATTAGTATGTTAGACATGGGTGCCCAACATAAAGGGGGTAAGGTCTTTCTTTCTAACGAAAAGATTATATTACAGTTGAGCATTATTATCATGTTTGTTGTGTTTAACGAAGTAATCGATTATCAGTTGGCGGGTTAAGTACCAGATTTCCAAATCAAACTATGGAGCTATTTTATCTTAGCTTAGCATGAGATCCTAGTAATAATCAAGTGTTTTGACATTGATGATATATGCGGTCTTGCAACGAAATTTTATTGTGAAGATTTTTCTACAAGGTGCATACATTAAATCAGCAATTACTCTTTTATAAGAGTGATATGGATAGCAATCGAACCTTCAAGAATCTTGAGTCTATTCCTAAATTAATTGAGTGCTTAATTGAAATATGATTAGGACAAACCTACTACTTGGTTGCTAGATTGATTTATTGGGTATTGACTTTATCTGTTTCCGCATTAACAATAAAATGAGCATTTTCATGTATGAAACTTATCAAAAATCGACTTAAGAACAAGATGACTGATGAGTTTCTTATGACAATGCACATTAAAAGAGAATATGTTGATAATACCAGATCGATAATTAATGATTTTTAACTTTATAAAGACTCGAAGAGTACAAATAATATAGTCTTATTTGTGTTTGCACTACATGTTTAGTTTTTTTTTTTTGGACATTATCGGTTTAGTTTTTCATTACCAACTTTTATTTTTATTAGTTGAATAGTTTCTTTTATGTAATAGATGTATTATGAAGGTTAAGGCTCATTATGCCCCCCTAATTTTACATGTTTCCTTTTTCTTTTTTTATTATCAATGGAATTTGCTTGACCGTTAGGTCCGTTGCACCATTTAAATGATTATGTCTTTGACACCATTAAAACACTATTTCTTTCCATAAATGCCCCTGTCAATCTTCATCTAACATGGCAGCCTCTTACTTTCATGAAAAGTTCTTGCAATATTATACTCTATTTTTATTGGGTAAAAAAAATATCGTAGCTAATAAATAGCAATGTTACGTAAAAATAATCAAGGACAATACATGTATCTATCATTGATGCCTCCTTATCTGTCTCATTAAGGACTAATTGACATTCTTGAATAATGATTTTGACATTGAGCACATTCCCACTGAGAATTTTAGTCATTGTTTTGATCGGAAAAATGCTACGAATGTCATCTAAATTCCCCTTTTTTGCATCTCTTGAAAGAGTTCGATTGCTTTGCAAGCTTTGCCGTGATTTTCCAGCTCAGAAATCATGGTACTCCAAAAAATTACATCCTCTTCAGCATCTAATCAAATAACTACCATGCTTGATCAATGCATCCACATTTCACATACATTTCAATCAGGGCATTGCAAACACAAACTAACTGCAATACCTGCCTTTTATTTGAGTAAATGTGAACCTTTACAATCTTGGTCCTGAGATCGAAAAAGAAAAAGTCTTGAGAAAGAGGGTGTTACTGATGCTAGGGGTCGAGGAGGCGGCATCGCCTTCAATTGTAGTGGTACCCACAAAATAAGATGAGGCAAGGGTCATGGGTTTTAGTAGTGCCAACATCGGTGAGCATGTGGCCATAGTGCGAACTAGGAGCATCATTGTCGCAATCCTAATAGATCGCAAGAGTACGATAAGTTGAAGCTAGATACAACCATGGCTTCAAACCCATCAAACCCAATACCAAATCAAATGACCTAGCATCAATAGCAAGAAAGTAGCAACTACCCTAATCGCTTGATTTAATCCACCGATTCCTCCTCCTTGACTTTCTCGTTGAGTAAACCAATACAACTCGTTAATGATTGATGATTATGATGATTAGTGATTGCTATTCGCTCCAATTGCAGTGCAGCTGGGGCCCGATCTTCAGCTCCGGACTTTCGAATTTCCTCTTTACTTTTAATTTTCCCCTTATTATATGTGCAATAAGTTATAAAATAGAAGAATTGAATAATCGTGGAGGTTTTAGAGGTTTTAGACTTTGGGTCTCCTTAAAGAAATTGCCTTTTTCTTTCTCAAGACCTAGATTATATAAAGTGATTACTAAATCACTTGTTTGAATAGCAATCACAATTTCTGGACTTGAGAAGGGGAAACCTTGGTGGAGAATCCATGGAAGTAAGTGTGGAGGATTTTGGGGGATTTGAGTTGGCGTTTCAAAAGAAATAGGAAGCAGATGAAGAGGAAGAAATGAAGATTGGCAAGGGTATTTAAGGAGAAAAACAATGTTTTTAACGTTGTCAAAGATTGAATCAATTAAATGGTGCAATGGATTTAACGTTGAACCCATCTTGGTGCAAAATGGAATGAATTTCCATTCGTGTTGCATTTTGAGACACATTGGCGCATTCCTGATACATCTACAGTAAAAAAAAAAAAAACTTTTAAATTCTTGGATCTGTCCTTGCCTCCACCCCTAATTAGGTGTTTTTTTTTTGTTTATTAATTAAATTCACCTATACCATCGAGTTTTTTCTGTATTTAATATATAAATTGAGCTCATCTAAAATTTAGGTTCATAAACCGTTCTTAATTATTACTATGAATTAGGTTAAATGATAAAATCCATGTTCACTATATATGGACTTTAATCCCCCATCGGAAAAACCATATAGGCTTACCATGGGTTGTAATTAATCAAAGCACACTTGATCTGATGGGTCTTCTGTGAGCTAGTGAGTATCGCTAGATTTTTGGCGCTAAAAGATGGGTCTTGGACTTTTAAGACTTTTGGGCTTTAGTATTTGAAGGGATTATTACCCGGTACAGTGGCTTATTACGTTAATATGTTATCAAATAAATAATATTTATTGGCATTATATCTTAGAGCAAAAGACAATTTACAACCCTATACTTGACGCCTTGTAAAAAGTTTCAATTTACACCCTCAACTCTTCCAAATGTAACAATTTAAAACTTTCCGTTAACAATTCGTCTGTTGGCTGTTCGAAAATTAAATAGGGATAAGTGGGTCATATTATGAAAGGGTAAATACGTCAATTGGTGCATCTAAATTAGGGCTTGAACTCTCCACTTCATATTTGGTTTTGTTTTGAACCAGAGCCACAGGAGCCGTGAAGAATGATTTGTAAGCTTCAACCGAAGCACCTGATTTTGTTTTGAATCAGAGACATAGTAGTCGTACGCTGCATTCTGGACTCGAAGAACGACTTGCAAGCTTCAAAAGGAGTCTCACGCTGCATTCTGGATTCTCAAAGCTTCAATCGCATGCTGCAAGAAGGAAGCTTTCTCAGGTACGCTCCCTTCGCACCCCTTCTCATGATTTCTTGTCTTCGCATCCTTCAAACTGCAAGAAGGAAGATTTATCGGACTCTGCTTTCAATTTCCTGAATCAATATATGTGATCTTTATCTTTTATTCGAATTTTCAATTCAGAAACTCTTGAATTCATCAATCCATGATTTGATTTTTAGTTCCCAATTTATAGGAATGCATCCATACTCCCATTTCGTTAATTGTGAAGCAAATTTGAGTGGGTTTGAGTTGGTTTTCGAAATTCTCAAATTTTGAAGCAAATTGTGAAGCAATTTTCGAAATTTCCCAAAGTTTGAAGCAAATTTTGAAAATTGTGAAGCAAATTTCGAAAATTGTGAAGCAAATTTGAGTGGGTTTTCTAAATTCCCAAAGTTTAAAGCAAATTGTGAAGCAATTTTCGAAATTCCCCAAAATTTGAAGCAAAATTCGAAAATTGTAAAGCAAATTTGAGTGAGTTTTCGAAATTCTCAAAGTTTGAAACAAATTGTGAAGCAATTTTCGAAATCCCCCAAAGTTTGAAGAAAATTTCAAAAATTGTGAAGCAAATTTGAGTGGGTTTGAGTGGGTTTTCTAAATTCCCAAAGTTTGAAGCAAATTGTGAAGCAATTTTCAAAATTCCTCAAAGTTTGAAGCAAATTTCGAAAAGTGTGAGGTCAGAGGACTTCTATAGGTCTTTGAGGGGGTTTACAGAGGCTATGACGAGTGGGATTGTGAGAGGTTGCATATTGGAGATGGAAGATGGGACTGAATCGGTGTCAAACTTTTCTGACAGGGTTCTGGACAAGGTTTTCTCTAGGACTGGGACATGTTTCGTTTCTGTTATGGTTGGAAGCCCTGTTTCAAACTTTTCTGTGTTCTAGTGCACTTTTCTGACAGGGTTCTAGACAAGGTTTTCTCTAGGGCTGGGACAGGTTTCGTTTATGTTATGGGTGAAAGCCTTGTTTCAAACTTTTCTGTGTTCGAGTGCATGTTAGGGAGTATGTGTAAGACCCGTGTCCTGGAGGGAACGGTGAACAATCCCACATTCCTGCGAAGGGGGAATGGTCTGGGAAGGGAATGGTGGTGTGCCTTAAAGGTGTAGGCACACACCTATCTAGCATGAGGCCTCCCTTGGCTACGCTGGTTAAGGTGGTTACCTTCTAGGCGTGAGGTCTTGGGGTCAAAACCTTGCGGGCGCAGGTGCGCCTAAAGAGGACAATATCATGCTAGATAGAGCGTGCAGGTGCACGTCTCTAATTTAGATGAGGCCTTTTGGGAGCTCAGTGGCTTTGGGGGGGATTGGAACCCCAAAGTTAAGCGAGTTGAGGCTGGTGCAATTCCAGATGGGTGACCCCCTGGGAAGTTGCACCGTGAGCTCCTGAAAACAAAATCGTGAGGGCGAGGCCCAAAGCGGACAATATCGTGCTAGATGAATCGGGACCTGACAGAAGAGGGTCGGGTCCTGACAATTTGGTATCAGAGCTAGACCCCGACCGGGAAGTGTGCCAGCGATGACGCTGGGCCCTAAGGGGGTTGGATTGTAAGACCCGTTTCCTGGAGGGAACGGTGAACAATCCCACATTCCTACGAGGGGGGAATGGTCTGGGAAGGGAATGGTGGTGTGCCTTAAAGGTGTAGGCACACACCTATCTAGCATGAGGCCTCCCTTGGCTGCGCTGGTTAAGGTGGTTACCTTCCAGGCGTGAGGTCTTGGGGTCAAAACCTTGCGGGCGCAGGTGCGCCTAAAGAGGACAATATCATGCTAGATAGAGTGTGCAGGTGCACGTCTCTAATTTAGATGAGGCCTTTTGGGAGCTTAGCGGCTTTAGGGGGGATTGGAACCCCAAAGTTAAGCGAGTTGAGGCTGGTGCAATTCCAGATGGGTGACCCCCTGGGAAGTTGCACCGTGAGCTCCCGAAAACAAAACCGTGAGGGCGAGGCCCAAAGCGGACAATATCGTGCTAGATGAATCGGGACCTGACAGAAGAGGGTCGGGTCCTGACAGTATGTACTAATGTATGACGTGTAGCTAAAATATAGGGATTGACAATTATTAAATCAAGTAACAGACCACCTAAACTGATTGTTAGTTCATGATCTGATTGTATTCATACTAATTTGCATTATTACTGAATTAACATGATTGTAAGTGTGATTTCATGATCTGATTGTATTCATACTGGTCTGATTGTGATTTCATGATCTGATTGCTTTCAAGAAAATTATTACTGAATTAACATGATCTGATTGTGAGTGTGATTACCATGACCTGATTGTATTCATACTGGTCTGATTGTGATTTCATGATCTGATTGCTTTCAAGAAGATTATTATTGAATTAACATGATATGATTGTGAGTGTGATTAACTGTAACGACCCGTCCCAAATTCCAGGATTAGATTAGTGACTAATCACGATTAGTGAGGGTCACGATTAGTGAGGCTAATCCGTGATTAGTTGGGCGAAATCGGACGAACGGCGCGAAATGACCGTTTTGCCCCTGATGGTGGCAAAACGTTGACTTTTTAATCGGGCAGTCAAATGGACTTTGACCGATGACCGTGACGTAGTTCGTGACGTCACGAGTTCATAGACAGGTGGCACGTTCAATTCCGACGTTCGAGGAAGAAGTTATGACGTTCGGAAGTTTAGGGGCATTTTGGTAATTTGGGTGAATAGGGGGTCAAAAGTTGACTTTTTGACTGGGAGGTCCGATGGCCGAGGGCCGAAGACCGTTACGTAGATAAGGACGATACGAATCCATAGGCAGGCGGCGCACTGAAATCGGACTTCGAACGGGAGAGTTATGGGTCACGGAAGGTCGATTTCACTATGCACGAACTTCGAGACGGGGACATTTCGGCGAAATCTGATTGGGTGGATATTTTGGTGGGCCCCATGGATGAGTGACACTTGTCACTCATCCCATTGCTTTGATCCCCCAAAATGTGGATCTAAATAATTAAATATTATTATTTTAATTATTTTATAATTTAACCTAACAACTATTAATCCTAACCATCCATTTCAACCCTACCTTTTAATCCTCACCATCAATTCTCTCTTCTCTCATCTGATCACATCTCCTTCTCTCTTCTCTTCCACGGCACCCTCACCATTTTCATTTCATTTTCCTCATTTTCCTCACAAACCCGAAAACCCCATTAACCCATATTCTTCATTTTCTTCAAAACACAGCCAACACCCACACTCCCTCATCATCTGCAACTGAGACCAGAGAGATAATGTGAGGATGTGACGATGAAGGACTAAAGGACACGGCGGCTGAGGACGACGGAGGACACGGCGGGAGGAAACTCGAAAAGGTAGGTTTTGGGGTTTGAATTTGAAACTTGAGTTTTATTGGGTTTGAATCGAAACTAATAATTAGGTTGTGATTCTGGGGACTTGAGGAGGCTAACAGGATCGAATGAAGTGGCGGGGGACGACGGTGCAGCCCAGAAGGACGGCCGGAAACTGGGCGACTGTTCTTGGCACCGTAGGTAATTATCGCGACCCGTTTCATAGTTTTTAAGCCCATGGATCTTTAGGTTAGGTTGAGAGGAGTAGAATGGGACAAACGGGAGGAAAAATGGTGGCCGGAGCAGGGAGAACCGGCCGGGTCAAGCCGCGGGTCACGGCGACCCGGTTACTGGTATTCGGGTCGACCCGCGGGAGGACAGAGATGACAGGTGACGTCATCATGCTGACGTCATCATGTCAGCGATGACGTCAGCATTGTCAGATCTGACAATGTCAGCTGACATGTCAGACAATGGGCCAATGGGAGCATGACACGTGTCACTGTCAGGGGCTGTCAGTGATGACGTCATGCTGACGTCAGCGATGACGTCAGCGGGTACTGTAGCTGGCGCGTGAAGCCCACGCGCAGCCACTTCAGGCGGCGCGTGAGGGCGCGTGGCAGGGAATTTGGGAAAGTGTTCAACATACGAAATCTTCTATTCGATGTAACGAACATTTTGAGACTGGTTTCGTGTCGATCGGACACCGTCTCGATAGGTTTCGGGGCATCGGAAGGTTTAGGTTCGGGATTAAAAATAGTTAAAAATACGGGAAAATTACGGGGCTTTAGTGGGAGGTTAATTACGTAGTTAGTAACCTTATATTACGATTTGGACAGGTTCGGGAGTCCCGGTGATAGTGATCGGCTCGGGGAGCCATATGGCACGCAAATCGAGGCGGCAGCTCGGACGTTCTGTGAGTGGACTTGTTTCCTAAATTGGTGCATGCATAAATGTTTATTATGTGTTTTATTTCTTGTTTGATGATGCCATGGGTGCATTTGTATGTGGTTACGTATAAGCACGTATTTCGAGGTTTAAGCCTTATACGGTGCTTATACGGGTCTGTATTTCTTTATTCGTTTTAATGAAATGGCTTTGGATTTATAAAAGGATAAACTCGGGTATGGGACCCATTTGGTTTTGTCTCGGGCATATGACCTTAGATTCCGGACACGGTGCCCAGTTGGTGTCCTATGTTCGGGTACGAGACCCAGTCACTTTACGGTTTTGATTTCAGGTCAGGGAACCTTAAATAGATTCCCAGGTTCATGACGGTTTATGGGAACCGGCATGAACCCTTGTTATGGTATCATGGTTCATGACGGTTTATGGGAACCGGCATGAACCCTTGTTGGTTATTACGGTACATGACGGTTTATGGGAACCGGCATGTTACCTGGTTATGTTATTACGGTACATGACGGTTTATGGGAACCGGCATGTTACCCGATTATGGATATTATGCATCATGACGGTTCAGGGGAACCGGTCATGAATGTTTATGTTATGTATATATATGTTCGTCTACCTTCCTTTACTTCTATTATCTCCTCCGGGGAGGGTCGTTGGCCTGGGTGGACCCCGGAGTAGTCACGGAGCACCGACTGAGTGGAGTCACCCCCCAGTTGGGTTCCTTACTCTCAGGAAGGCTATGGTTACTATTACCTCGGGTAGGGTCAGTGGTCTGCGGACATTGACCTTGACTTTGAGATGACTCGGATTGAGACCCGGGTAGCGCGCGCGTGGCTTTGGATACCGTGACAGGATTGGTTGTGTGACTTATATATATGTATGTGATGGATATATGATATATGATATGTGGTGTGTACAGGTGTGCACAGGATTTGGGCAGTGGCCCGTATGGTCGTTTTTATTGTGGTCCTTTCGACCTTAGTTTATATCTGCTTTGGGCTTAGTCCCACATATGGTTGTTTTGGATAAATGGTTTTCGAATGCATGCATGCTTTTTAGTGGAGGGTACAAATGTCTTCCTTATTAAATGTTTTTATAAACTCTTGTTTTGTCCACTCACAGTTTTTAATGTTTTGACTGCCCTTCAGGTTGACATCGGATGTGGGCTGTAGCAGAGACCGAGATATCACATGCCTCCTCCGGATCCTGGCGTACTCTGATAGCCCGGGAGGGCAAAGGACGAAAATATCCCTTGTCTGACACTTCGTGTCAGACGGGAGCAGGGTTATCCCGCACTAATCCCGGGGGGATTGGGATGGGTCCTGTCAACGTGGTATCAGAGCGGGGTTGTCTCTATTCGAGCAACCGTGTAGCTCTTGGAGTATGTACGCAGGTCGAGGATGTGATATCTCAAGGGGCTGCAGTTCGTGGTCAACCTGATTGTTGGGATGCCGGTACGATAGTTAGTAGGATTGGCATGCCTTGGTTCGGCATTCGATGCCGGGGTTGCCGTAGTTCTGTCGTGGATGACAGTGTGGGACCCTACAAAGGGATAAACAGTGTTTTCGAGTTTTGACCGTGAGACGGTTAGTTGGGATCGTCTTTCACGATGTCGTAGGATCGGTTCCGACGACTGGTTTGGAGTTGCGACCACTCGATGGTCGGACTTGGGTTGGGTTAAATGGATTTACTGCGGTCGGCAGTTAGTTGTCGGTTTCGGGGAATCCTAGTTGGATTGTCGGTAGGATTGGATTGACGTTTTTACGATGTCAAGACCGCGGGGTCGGTCAGGTTGTTGATGTTACTGCTTTTCGCAGTTGGGTTCCGAGGAACTCTAGGTGTGATTGTGGAACCCTACCTTGGTAGGTATGGTTCGGGAAGGCGAGTTGACTGGTGGTTTGACTTGGACGACTATTCAGATTTGGATTCGGTAGTCGGTCTAGTCATGTCAGCTTGTGTTGGGACTGCACTTCGCAGTCAGGGTTGTACGTATCGGTTAGACCGAGTTGGTTGTCGTGCTACTTCAGTTGTGGGTTGGTGCAACTAAGGTCGCTGGTGACCTGGTAGACGACATTGGGATAGTCGAGTTGCGACTGGTTAGAGTTTGGTTGGACAGGTTACCAGGGTTGGTACTTGTCGATGGAATCCCTGAGTGGGATACAGAGTAGTTGGTACGGGCGATTGATTCCGTTGGATACGGAGTCTGGATATAGCGATGTCTGGTAGTTAGGTCTGCACGAGTGTGGGGCAGGCGCTACTACCGAGAGTGGTTATAGTTACGATTGTTGGGGATCGGGGACGTTCGGGGAACGTTTTCCTTTTCTCGCATGAGTTGTCAGGGTGACTGTACCCAGAGTTGTCAGGTACGAGGGAGACAGAGTTTCTCCTATACGAGCAGAGGTACGCGATCGTCGCTTGGTATGAGTGGAGATCCAGGGTTGTCAGATTTGCACCCGGTGTGCCGATGCTGATACTGATACTGGTGATAGTGCGTTGGTGATGATACTAGTACTAGTGCTGGTACTGGTGCCGGTGATCGTGATGACGATGAGTTACGGATCGGGGTGTGACTCCGTCGTAGTGGGCATATGTTCGGTATCTGTGGTTCAGGAGTGGAACTCAGATAGAGTTAAACTGGTTAGGGGACACGTGGTTGATGTCCGGGTATGTTGTTTCCAATCTTGTTGGAACTTCGGAATCGCGAGAGGTTGCGATTGAGGTGACGAGTGGAATACGGGTTTTCCGCATTGGTAACGGGTAATGCGAAGTCGTTTTGGGTGACTTCTCGGATTCTACCATGATTGATGATGGTAGATGACGTTGATGATATAGATGTTGTTGGTTGCCACTCGTACACTGATTGTGTATTGGTTGGTGGACCCGGGATTTGTTCTGGACCATCAGGAGGAGGTGAGTATATCGAAGTTAGGTGACTGAGATTCCTCATTTTCTACTTGGTGGCAGACGATGTTAGGTTACATGACGTGGTGAGTGCAGCGAGTGTTGTTTGCATTCACGTAGGATGGATTATTCGATCATTCTTGATTTTTCCTCGGTGGAATGACAAGGATCGATACGAGGTAATCAGTGGTAACCCACAGTCTCGGCGTGTCTCGTCGTTGACTAATCTGTTTAGATGTGGGGAATGGTTGAGGACTTTGGACGTCGTGACGATCGGGGATCGTGACGTCTATGGTCGGTTGACGTAGTGTTGGATATGGATCGTGATTTGGATATCCCGATAGGTGGAGAGTTTATCACTCTTACCTGGATGTTGGAGTTGAGGATGATGGGACTGAACTTCTTTTCGAGGTAAATCCCATATGGTATATTACGCCCGAGTAGGTGTCCGACGAGGTCAGTTTTGGCCAGCCTTAGATGTGGTGATGTTGTGATTGGCTTCCCTATGAAGTCAATCGATAGTGTGGTCGTGATCGATTGAACAGGTATCCGATGGTGCGTCTAGGTAGACGTGAACGAGATTTCAGGTTTTGGAACCAGATTTCTGGATGACGATTCAGGATTTGATTTTGGAACTTGAAAGAGGATTTCTGTATTTGGGTTTTGGAATCGGATTCTTGGTGACGATTCAGGATTTGATTCTAGAGCTTGACTATAGATTTTCTTTTATGGATTTGGGTTCGGAATGGTTATTCCAAATGCTAGCTTACGGAATAATGATTTTGGATTCGAATTTGGACATGATTATGGATATGATTTCTGGATTTGGATTTGGGACTTATTACGAAATTGCGGATTCGGATTCGGATTTGGAAATAAATAATGGGTCGGAGTTTCGATTGTCTAATACTGGATTGGACAAATGGACTCCATCGTAGAAACGTGATTGGCTACAACCTAGGTGGTTGTAGGCTGATTGATGGGTAGATGTACGTACCTTGTACGTTGTTCAAGGTACGATACTAGGCAGACTTGTCGTGCCTGGTGACGGTATATAGGAGATACCGGTGGTGCGTTGGAGAGCGTATTGGTAGTCGGATTGGTTCTGATACCATTGGATTAGTCTAGGTCGTGAACTAGACATTGGATACTGTGCAGAGGGTCATGGTATTTCTGATGGGTCTGGTTACACACAGATTGAATGAAATGCTTTGTGGGTGAGTGTTTACCCATGGTTGAGTGAGTTGGTGGTTAGTGTAACCACGAGTGAGTATAGTGACAGTTTTCGATTGACGACTGTCATGTGGTGGCAGTTTGTAGGAGGTGTCAGCGTGGATCATGGTGTGAGGTCTGATGACTCCCAGTGGGAGCAGACGTCAGGATAGTTAGTGGTTGAGCAAGGAACCGTCTAGTTGGTTGTGTCAGCGAAACGGTAGATCTGACAAGTGGGATCAGTTCGGAGCGTACGACTTCTGTCATTCGACGTGGTCGAATGTAGTTGATATGACGAGAGCGTTAGTGGTACGTCTAGTTACAAACGAGGTTTATGTTGATTAGTGGGTGTACTAGCGTACACGTGTTGCGAGGTAGGTCGATTTCACTTTCCATGAGGTGGATGTGGAATCAGGATAGTTGGAGTTTCGAGAACGGAACTAAATTAAGGAGGGAAGAACGGTTGGGTTTAGGTCGGTTGGAATTTCGGGGACGAAATTAATTAAGGAGGGAAGGTTGTAACGACCCGTCCCAAATTCCAGGATTAGATTAGTGACTAATCACGATTAGTGAGGGTCACGATTAGTGAGTCTAATCCGTGATTAGTTGGGCGAAATCGGACGAACGGCGCGAAATGACCGTTTTGCCCCTGATGGTGGCAAAACGTTGACTTTTTAATCGGGCAGTCAAATGGACTTTGACCGATGACCGTGACGTAGTTCGTGACGTCACGAGTTCATAGACAGGTGGCACGTTCAATTCCGACGTTCGAGGAAGAAGTTATGACGTTCGGAAGTTTAGGGGCATTTTGGTAATTTGGGTGAATAGGGGGTCAAAAGTTGACTTTTTGACCGGGAGGTCCGATGGCCGAGGGCCGAAGACCGTTACGTAGATAAGGACGATACGAATCCATAGGCAGGCGGCGCACTGAAATCGGACTTCGAACGGGAGAGTTATGGGTCACGGAAGGTCGATTTCACTATGCACGAACTTCGAGACGGGGACATTTCGGCGAAATCTGATTGGGTGGATATTTTGGTGGGCCCCATGGATGAGTGACACTTGTCACTCATCCCATTGCTTTGATCCCCCAAAATGTGGATCTAAATAATTAAATATTATTATTTTAATTATTTTATAATTTAACCTAACAACTATTAATCCTAACCATCCATTTCAACCCTACCTTTTAATCCTCACCATCAATTCTCTCTTCTCTCATCTGATCACATCTCCTTCTCTCTTTTCTTCCACGGCACCCTCACCATTTTCATTTCATTTTCCTCATTTTCCTCACAAACTCGAAAACCCCATTAACCCATATTCTTCATTTTCTTCAAAACACAGCCAACACCCACACTCCCTCATCATCTGCGACTGAGACCAGAGAGATAATGTGAGGATGTGACGATGAAGGACTAAAGGACACGGCGGCTGAGGACGACGGAGGACACGGCGGGAGGAAACTCGAAAAGGTAGGTTTTGGGGTTTGAATTTGAAACTTGAGTTTTATTGGGTTTGAATCGAAACTAATAATTAGGTTGTGATTCTGGGGACTTGAGGAGGCTAACAGGATCGAATGAAGTGGCGGGGGACGACGGTGCAGCCCAGAAGGACGGCCGGAAACTGGGCGACTGTTCTTGGCACCGTAGGTAATTATCGCGACCCGTTTCATAGTTTTTAAGCCCATGGATCTTTAGGTTAGGTTGAGAGGAGTAGAATGGGACAAACGGGAGGAAAAATGGTGGCCGGAGCAGGGAGAACCGGCCGGGTCAAGCCGCGGGTCACGGCGACCCGGTTACTGGTATTCGGGTCGACCCGCGGGAGGACAGAGATGACAGGTGACGTCATCATGCTGACGTCATCATGTCAGCGATGACGTCAGCATTGTCAGATCTGACAATGTCAGCTGACATGTCAGACAGTGGGCCAATGGGAGCGTGACACGTGTCACTGTCAGGGGCTGTCAGTGATGACGTCATGCTGACGTCAGCGATGACGTCAGCGGGTACTGTAGCTGGCGCGTGAAGCCCACGCGCAGCCACTTCAGGCGGCGCGTGAGGGCGCGTGGCAGGGAATTTGGGAAAGTGTTCAACATACGAAATCTTCTATTCGATGTAACGAACATTTTGAGACTGGTTTCGTGTCGATCGGACACCGTCTCGATATGTTTCGGGGCATCGGAAGGTTTAGGTTCGGGATTAAAAATAGTTAAAAATACGGGAAAATTACGGGGCTTTAGTGGGAGGTTAATTACGTAGTTAGTAACCTTATATTACGATTTGGACAGGTTCGGGAGTCCCGGTGATGGTGATCGGCTCGGGGAGCCGTATGGCACGCAAATCGAGGCGGCAGCTCGAACGTTCTGTGAGTGGACTTGTTTCCTAAATTGGTGCATGCATAAATGTTTATTATGTGTTTTATTACTTGTTTGATGATGCCATGGGTGCATTTGTATGTGGTTACGTATAAGCACGTATTTCGAGGTTTAAGCCTTATACGGTGCTTATACGGGTCTGTATTTCTTTATTCGTTTTAATGAAATGGCTTTGGATTTATAAAAGGATAAACTCGGGTATGAGACCCATTTGGTTTTGTCTCGGGCATATGACCTCAGATTCCGGGCACGGTGCCCAGTTGGTGTCCTATGTTCGGGTATGAGACCCAGTCACTTTACGGTTTTGATTTCAGGTCAGGGAACCTTAAATGGATTCCCAGGTTCATGACGGTTTATGGGAACCGGCATGAACCCTTGTTATGGTATCATGGTTCATGACGGTTTATGGGAACCGGCATGAACCCTTGTTGGTTATTACGGTACATGACGGTTTATGGGAACCGGCATGTTACCTGGTTATGTTATTACGGTACATGACGGTTTATGGGAACCGGCATGTTACCCGATTATGGATATTATGGATCATGACGGTTCAAGGGAACCGGTCATGAATGTTTATGTTATGTATATATATGTTCGTCTACCTTCCTTTACTTCTATTATCTCCTTCGGGGAGGGTCGTTGGCTTGGGTGGACCCCGGAGTAGTCACGGAGCACCGACTGAGTGGAGTCACACCCCAGTTGGGTTCCTTACTCTCAGGAAGGCTATGGTTACTATTACCTCGGGTAGGGTCAGTGGTCTGCGGACATTGACCTTGACTTTGAGATGACTCGGATTGAGACCCGGGTAGCGCGCGCGTGGCTTTGGATACCGTGACAGGATTGGTTGTGTGACTTATATATGTATGTATGTGATGGATATATGATATATGATATGTGGTGTGTACAGGTGTGCACAGGATTTGGGCAGTGGCCCGTATGGTCGTTTTTATTGTGGTCCTTTCGACCTTAGTTTATATCTTCTTTGGGCTTAGTCCCACATATGGTTGTTTTGGATAAATGGTTTTCGAATGCATGCATGCTTTTTAGTGGAGGGTACAAATGTCTTCCTTATTAAATGTTTTTATAAACTCTTGTTTTGTCCACTCACAGTTTTTAATGTTTTGACTGCCCTTCAGGTTGACATCGGATGTGGGCTGTAGCAGAGACCGAGATATCACATGCCTCCTCCGGATCCTGGCGTACTCTGATAGCCCGGGAGGGCAAAGGACGAAAATATCCCTTGTCTGACACTTCGTGTCAGACGGGAGCAGGGTCATCCCGCACTAATCCCGAGGGGATTGGGATGGGTCCTGTCATTAACATGATCTGATTGTATTCATACTGAGCTGATTGTGATTTCATGATCTGATTGCTTTCAAGAAGATTATTACTGATTTAACATGATCTGATTGTGATTTCATACTGATCTACATTATATGGCTTCGAAATCAAAGCTGAAATGGAGAATATGCAATATTGGTGTGGCCAAAATTTTGTATTAAGGACTGGTTGGAAAAAGGAAAATCCAGGGAGACGATTTTGGACCTGTAGTAGGGTAAGATCCGTCCCTAACTTTGTACAATCTGGATTTTGCAAGTTAGTTTTTGTTAGACTATGATTTTTCTGCCTCTGAAATTTGATTTGATAATATGTGTAGGTTAAAGGATGTGGGTACTTTGAATGGTTTGATCTCGAGATGTGTAGGCGTTCGAAAATGATCATCCCTGATTTGCTGAACAGGATGAATTCGTATGAGGATGAGTTGAAACAAGCTCGATCAACGGTGAAGTGGCTCCGAGCAACTGTTGTAATTTGTGTGCTTGTGATAATTTTTATGTATTTGAGCTAATGGAAATGTAAAAGAAGATGAAGAAAAAATCATGTAATGCAGGCTGATTCTCTAGTTATCTATGAAAAAATGAACTTTGGTTGTCAAGGAGTTTGAAAATCAAAACTTTCTTAGCTTTATAGATTGCAATAGGGCTTCTTGGTTCCATTCTTCATTGTTTTGAATCAAACAACTTGCATTCGTAACCATCATAATTATATCCATAAAATGTTGCTTTTGTATGCCTTTTTTCTCCCGACATTCGGACTTTAGTTCATTTGAACTTGTAATGACCATTATTGTTCTACCATTCCAAAATCATCATCCAATTCTACTATTCATTGCAAGTTCGTCATCCATACTTATGTCATACAAAAAAAAACATAAAGTTCATCATCCATAATTCTGCCATAACAAAAAATAATCTTAAAACAAGACCAAACGTAGGACTTCTGCCATTACAAACAAGGTTTAAGTAGCAAAACTAATTCAGGCAAATGAATTAGTCTTAAAATAAGCTAATTTAGGCATACTAACTAGTTTGTGACTAGCAGACAGATTGAGATGGTTGGTCATTCATTGAAGTAGATTCTTGGCTTTGATTGGTTTTCTTCTTCATATCTCGCCTCTCTTACAAATAAAAATAGTAAGTGTAAGAATTCATAACTCAATCCATATTCATAATCCAACGTTGATAAAAGTTTTTGTACCTTTTTTTGTTTTGCCCGTTCTCGCTCCTTTTGTCTAAGTTCATTTTTTCTCTGGATGTCCATAGCTTCAATCTCAGCTTGGCTTAGATTACTAGTTTGCTTCTTACTCTGCATCAAACATAATAATTAAGTGTTAGCATTTGAATGCAAACAAGTTATTGTAGGAATCATAACCACAATAGTCTAACATTACCTTTGAAGGACCTTCTCCACCATCCCTTTTTTTTTTTTGCAGGCTTATTCTTAGGCGGAAGATGCCTATTGAAAGTCAAGACATTGTGCCCTACTTGACCATAATGTCCACATTTTAGTGACTTTTGATTCCTTCCAAGATTCACACCCTCAAGTTTTCCATTTCTCATATGTTTTTCTTCGGGCCCTTTCCTTCTCGCCTTTCCTGGCCTTCCACGTTGCATATTGTATTGTGGTGGTAGTATTGGTGGCATATCACAAGTGTCCCAGTAAGTTGAATCAGGGATTGGATTGATGATGTTCCCATACGTCTTCAGGAACGTCTCCTTGCTATAACAGGCGTCCACGTAATTTTCCGGACTATCTTTTCTTCTATAGTTTGCCACAGAGACCACATGCATACATGATTTCACCATTGCATTCTCCCAAACCCTTCCACATGTGTTCTTTGAGACTAGTTTCTTTACTTGGAGTGTCTTCATATTGCATTTTTGAAGCATAAATCTCAAAAGGAAAACTTTCAAATATGCAAATACCCTCACCCTGTACCTCTCATTTTTCACCCATAGTACTTCCCACCCGTGCTTAATTGCATTCTTGATCACAGCTTCTCTAAACGTCCGACAGTCTGCAAACTTCTGACCTATTTGAAACTGGGGATCATTCATGTCTGCAATTGGATTAAACTCTGGCCATTTTTTCCTTGCATCTTCGTCTTCATCGGATGATTCAATGTGATCTCCAAGAAACTCCCTGTCGAAACGAATCATATGAGAATCGTTAACAAAATTATAAGATACGACAAATAAGGATAAATTGTCAAGTAGTAATATATACCTGTCAGAATTAATAAAACCTTCGAACATGCACTCATTATCATCATTATCATCTTGTTTTTCGAAATTAACATTCACACCTTCACTTCCCATAAGACCGGGACTTGCTGAAAACGACAATTATTCTGTTCAGTATGATGCACTTCACTTTCCAAGATATCATCAAAATCTATGCCATAAGCATCATTTGGATATTCTGCATTTCAATTCTCATCACTAGAGACATCAATCTGAATATTCCTTTCATTTTCACACCTAAATTGACTTTTTGCTTTCCCCTATCTTTCACACTTCCAATGGCAGTCCAACTCTCTTCCAAGTGTGAAGTATATCTCACAATAGCATATGGATTATTGTTCATATGTTATATGACAATATTGAGATGATAGAGTCTAATTTCATTTTAGAACACGTGAACTAAATAAGTTATATGACAATATTGAGATGATAGAGTCTAATAATTTTTCTCAAATTTGAACAAACAATTGCAAACTATTCATTCGATTTGATCAGACAATTGCAGCTTATCCATGAAATTGTGCAATCCTTTTATATAAAGGATCATTGCTTAATCTGAAAAACAATGAATCCATCTTTTTCATCTAAACGTATCAGAAGTGTTTCTATGGATAAACACAAAGAAAATCTGGCGCAAATGTACTTAAGACTTGGATTGATAGTTGTGTTCTGGAAAATAAATGTCCAATGAATTACAGCAGAGTGAGTAGGGACAAAATATGCCTTAGGAGATTGATTCTGTAAACATCTATCAACAATACAAGTCAGTGACTTCCTATTTGAAATTTCAATTCAATTTATTGTTGCTTGTTTTATTTAATTTCAATTATATATATAGAAATAGTTTATAGTACATAAGCTGTATCACCATATTGATTGGTTATAGCAATCTAAGACACAATAAATTTCTTTGTACCACCATAAGGTGCTCATTGTACATTTAGCATCTCCCTAAGTTCTAAGAAGCTTTAACACCAAAACTAAAAGCCCTATGTCAGCCCAATTGAATGCTTACTGTCCATCCCGGCCGTCATGTGTGTGGATTGATTATGCTTCAATGCCAACCCAAACACTTGGATTCCTTCCAAGTAAAGCACTTTGTTATTTTCAGAAACAATCACTCCTTTCTTATCTTCCAACATAACCATTCAATTAACCAAAATTACCTCCCAATAATAATTTAATTCGGGGTGACATATTTAGCGCCTATATTTGAATCAGTTGACCAAAACAACATCCGTACCGGTCATTTCCCATCAAAGCAACCCACTTTTGTCATCTTCATTCCAACTATATACGTCTATGCCACAGCTCCCATTGGCAGCAGTCCCACTCACTCTGCTAGGTTTTATAAATCGGACGATTTTTTTCTAGCACAACAACACATTCGAAGAAATACCATAAAGTCCAACGCATGGATCGACCAGCAAAGGAAACTCAACAATGCATGTATATTAGGTATCAAACTCTTTCTTTCACTTGTGCATGCGCCGAATTCTAACTGTTAGCGAACAAATACTTATGCATTTTCATGGTCGTTCTTTTGTGGGTTTTGCAGATTTAGTGGAGGCCACAAATTTAATCAACAGCACCTGCATTTGGCTGGTGGCACATAAATAGCTTATTCCTCTTATTAACTTCTTGGAATTTTGAGTACACTAATTAATGAACTTTAATTATGTACTAATATGTAGTTTTGTTATGGATTACATTGTTGAATGAAAATCCGAGGGCTACAATAATCTCAGACGATGAGCTGAAGAATTAAAGTGAGGTTGAGATGGACATAGAAAGAGATATGGAGGAAGAAATCAAAGATGGGATATGTCATCTTGCTCTTAGATTGCACATGCTTTATCAACACCTAAACGAAAGACGATCATCGGGCGCTGCTAGAGATCAAAGAAACAAGATAGGGAAAGCATTTTGTGAAGTGAATACAAACATAAAAACGGAAGGAGGAACAAAGATTGGAATAAAAGCGACCAAAAAGTAGCAGCATCATATCAAAGGGGTTCATAAAATATGAAACCAAGTGTGAAGTGGCTAGAAATACAAAGAAATTTGATTGGGCCAAAAAACTGAGGTCAATAAGCGTTGGGCCTACAGTTATCTCAGGGAAGAAGAAAAGAAGCAACATGACCTCTGATTATTGAGTCATAATTTTCTAATAATTAATAGTCTTGAGGTTTCTTGGACATGACTATAAATTCAGTGTTTACGGGATGCGTTGATGAGACCTTTTATTGTACAAAAAAAGAACAAATATGACCTCAGTACAAATTTGCTTAAACTAGGTCTTCTTATTAACACTCAATTCATGCCCTTCTCAATTTAAAATCTTTTTTGTGTAAATATAGCATTGGTAGATATGAATTGTTATGAACCGGGGAATTGAGGGACATTTAAAACAGTTAGTAGAAAGAAAAGAGAAAATAGGGTTTTTTTTTTGAAAGTGTTGTAGCCAAAGCTATGTATTTAACACTATGAATTGAAATGCGAATGCTCAGATTATCTTGAACTTACAAATCATGGATTAGTTTTATAGAAAAAACCTAAATTTTTATGTAAGCAAATCCAATAGAACAATCACATTTTTTATCCTACTCCTAACTAACATATATACAAGTGACACCATCATCCACTTACCATGTCCACACGCCAATATTTGCACATATTTAACCAATCATAAAATCTTACTTTTATTACCTTGATTACCATCATAAGTTCTTCATATTGCAAATGCTTCAAAAATGTGGATATAAATACTTACAATATGATTCACCTTTAGTTACTGGCTGAATAGTCCAAAAACACGAACAGAAACATTTAGTCTCTTCAAACTAAATCTAAATGCTCTGAAAACACAAACATAAACACTTAGCGTCAATTTGAAGATAAAACACAAAAACGTATTAAGTAATCAAAATTCAGAATGTAAAATATATGGAGATTGAATTTAACGTCTACAAATATTGGAAGAAGAAAACAATCACATGTATTGAACTATAAATACAACCAAGATTAAATTCAAGAACTTAGAGGAATAAGAAGTAGTTACACTTTTGAAATCTCTGTAAACGTAGATGGAAGCCAAAATGGGTGGAATAGGTGGATGGTTATTCATTAAGCTCTCTGAAAACGCAGATGGAACTTAATGAAGATGGTAGAATGCAGCTTTAAGTTCGTTTATTCAACTTGGAAGGGTGGCTAGGCTTAAAACTTAGGCAAACAATAGTTTATGAATAATGGTTGACGACCCAAACATAGAGAAAAACATCCCTTTATAAAGGGTTACAACTTCCTAAAAATCCAAGGAATAAAAAAAAATCCTAATAAATTAAACACTAAAAGCTTAGCCACAAATCTTCCTTTTCCTTGTGTCGCAAGGAATCCTTATTTAAACCTTGCACGACATCAATTCCTAGTCTTGGATGGAAATCCTGAAGTTGGTAGGCACATGCTGGGCCTTAACAGCTGGAGATACGCTGGGCATTTCTCGGTTAAACTGGGTTTAGGCGCATGCACAGGCTCTTAGCGGAAAACTGGAACGGACGTTGGGCTTGAGATGCTGGTGGGACACGCTAGGACAACTCCAGACGGGCAAAGACATCCCTTGCCAAACCCCAGACATAGGTCTTAGGACAAGTTAGGTTCACGGTAGGGCTCTTGGCAGGGCTCCTCGGTAGCAGCTATGACTCGGTAGATGGACTGGTACGCAGGCATCCCACAGATTGGCACACGGGCATGCCCATGGACTCGACAGGATGTCTAGGGCTCGGTTCTTCATTACCACCATATTTTAACTTTAAATCCTCCATTCTTGAGAATAGTACTTGAAATGCATAAAATGAGTTAGAAGTGATATAATAAAGATTCTAACAAGGTAAAACATAAAGAAAATTGATATGAAAAGATTCTTAGGCCACAAATTTGTACTGAGGCCACAAATTTAATCAATAGCACCTGCATTTGGCTGGTGGCACATAAATAGCTTATTCCTCTTATTAACTTCTTGGAATTTTGAGTACACTAATTAATGAACTTTAATTATGTACTAATATGTAGTTTTGTTATGGATTATATTGTTGAATGAAAATCCGAGGGCTACAATAATCTCAGACGAAGAACTGAAGATTAAAGCGAGGTTGAGATGGACATAGAAAGAGATATGGAGGAAGAAATCAAAGATGGGATATGTCATCTTGCTTTTAGATTGCACATGCTTTATCAACACCGAAACGAAAGACGATCATCGGGTGCTGCTAGAGATCAAAGAAACAAAATGGAGAAAGCATTTTGTGAAGTGAATACAAACATAAAAACGGAAGGAGGAACAAAGATTGGAATAAAAGCGACCAAAAAGTAGCAGCATCATATCAAAGGGGTTCAGAAAATATGAAACCAAGCGTGAAGATGGCTAGAAATACAAAGAAATTTGATTGGGCCAAAAAACTGAGGTCATCAAGTGTTGGGCCTACAGTTATCTCAGGGCAGAAGAAAAGAAGCAACATGACCTTTGATTATTGAGTCATAATTTTCTAATAATTAATAGTCTTGAGGTTTCTTGGACATGACAATAAATTCAGTGTTTACGGGATGTGTTGATGAGACCTTTGATTGTACAAAAAAAAGAACAAATATGACCTCAGTACAAATTTGCTTAAACTAGGTCTTCTAATTAACACTCAATTCATGCCCTTCTCAATTTAAAATCTTTTTTGTGTATATATAGCATTGGTAGATATGAGTTGTTATGAACCAGGGAATTGTGGGACATTTAAAACAGTTAGTAGAAAGAATAAAGAAAAGTGGGGTTTTCTTTGAAAGTGTTGTAGCCAAAGCTACGTATTTAACACTATAAATTGAAATGCGAATGCTCAGATTATCTTGAACTTACAAACCATATATTAGTTTTATAGAAAAAATCGAATTTTTTACGTAAGCAAATCCAATATAACAATCACATTTTTTTATCCTACTCCTAACTAACATATATACAAGTGACACCATCATTCACTTACCATGTCCACACGTCAATATTTGCACTTATTTAACCAATCATAAAATCTTACCTTCATTATCTTGATTACCATCATAAGTTCTTCATATTGCAAATGCTCTGAAAATGCGGATATAAGCACTTACAATATAATTCACCGTTAGTTATTAGCTAAATAGTCCGAAAACGCGAACAAAAACATTAAGTCTCTTCAATCTAAATCTAAATTCTCCAAAAACACAAACATAAACACTTAGCGTCAATTTGAAGATACAACACAAAAACGTATTAAGTAATCAAAATTCAGAAAGTAAAATACATGGAGATTGAATTTAACGTCTACAAATATTGGAAGAAGAAAACAATCACATGTATTGAACTATAAACACAACGAAGATTAAATTCAAGAACTTAGAGGAATAAGAAGTAGTTACACTTTTGAAATCTCTGAAAACGCCGATGGAAGCCAAAGTGGGTGGAATAGGTGGATTGTTATTCACTAAGCTCTCTGAAAATGCAGATGGAACTTAATGAAGATGGTTGAATGCGAGGCCTTAACAGCTGGAGATACGCTCGACAGGCACATGCTGGGCCTTAACAGCTAGAGATGCGCTGGGAATTTCTCTCTTAAATTGGGTTTAGGCGCATGCACAGGCTCTTGGAGGAAAACTGGAACGCACGTTGGGCTTGGGACGTTGGTGGGACACGCTGGGACAGCTCCGGACAGGCATGGGACCCCAGACATAGGTCTTAGGACAAGTTAGGTTCACAGTAGGGCTCTTGGCAGAGCTCCTCAACAACAGCTAGGACTCGGTAGATGGACTGGCACATGCGCATCCCACAGATTTGCACACGAGCATGCCCATGGACTCGATAGGATGTCTAGGGCCCGATTCTTCATTTCCACCATATTTTAACTTTAAATCCTCAATTCTAGAGATTAGTACCTGAAATGTAACGACCAGTCCCGAATTATCGAGATTAAGGATTAGTGGGGCTAATCGGGGATTAGCCGAGGATTAACGGACGTTCATGGCGAAATTATGATTTTTCCTTGAACGAGGGCAAAAAGTTGACTTTTGACTCGGGAGGTCCAATGGCCGAGGGCCGAGGACCGCTACATAGATCAGGTCGATATGAGTTCGTAGACAGGTGACATGTCGAAATCGGACATTCGACGGGAAAGTTACGGTTCACGGAAGCTTAAGGAAACTATTGCACGTTTTACGAAACGGGGAATTTTTGGACTTAAGTAGGCCCAGATCTTTTCCCTAGGCCCAATGGATGAGTGACAAGTGTCACCCATCCATTGCTTCCCTTACACAAACACATGCAACCACTCCCCTTGTAATGACCCGTCCCGAATTTCAGGATTAGATTAGTGACTAATAACGATTAGTGAGGTTAATCCGTGATTAGTTAGGCGAAATCGGAAGAAAGATGCGAAATGACCGTTTTGCCCCTAGTCGTGGCAACACGTTGTCTTTTCATTTGGATGGTCAAATGGACTTTGACCAATGACCGTGACGTAGTTCTTGACGTCACGAATTCATAGACAGGTGGCACGTTCAATTCTGACATTCGAGGAAGAAGTTATAACGTTCGGAAGTTTAAGGGCATTTTGGTAATTTTGGTTAAAAGGGGCAAATAGTTGACTTTTTGATCGGGATGTCTGATGGCCAAGGGCCGAGGACCGTTACGTAGATCGGGACGATACGAATCCATGGACAGGCGGCACACTGAAATCGGATTTCGAACGGGAGAGTTATAGGTCACGGAAGTTCAATTTCACTATGCGCGCATTAGGAGGCGAGAACACTTGGCTTATTCTGATTGGGCCAAATATTTTGAGTGGGTCCCATGGAAGAGTGACAAGTGTCACTCATCCCATTGGTCCAAACCCCTAAAATGTGGATCTCACTTAATTAAATATTAATATAATTATTATTTTATAATTAATCTCTCCAACATCAAATCCTATCCATCTATTCCAATTAAACACTCAATCCTCACCACGCATCTAATCATCTATTCTCTCCTCTTTCATCAGACATTTTCTTCATTTTCCCTCACAAACCCGAAAACCCCATAACTCCATTTTCTTCATTCTCTTCAAAACATACGACACCACCACAAACCTCCATCTAGTGTGACCGTGAGAGTGTTGTGAGGATGACTGAGGAACTGAGGAAAACAGCTGAGGACGGTGGCTCACGGTGGTGGCCACGGTGGAGAAAGCCCGTGAGGTACATTTTATTCAAAATTTGGATTTTTAGTTTTAGGGGGTTTCGAGGGTTTCTAAGGATTGGGTTGTGCATCTGGGGACCCTAAGGGTTGAATAGGATTGTTTTCGTGGCCTGGAACGGCCTGGAATGGCCGTGGACGGCGGAGGAAAACACCTCCGCCATGGCCGAGTTTGAAGGGACGGTTTTGGTGAGTTCTTCTTAGTTTTTAATGTCTAAAAAGATTAGAAATAGGATTAGGTAGGTATTATAATCAAAATGGGATGAAATGGACCGAAAACATGGACGTTTGGGCCTTGAACCGGTCCAGGCCGGTTCGGCCAATCCAGAACCAGTGAACCCGGTTCACTGCGGGTTGAAGAAGGTGAACAGTGGCGCGCGTGGCTTTCACGTGCAGCACCTTCATTGGACGCGTAGGGGTGCGTGGTAGGTCCAATGGGGAAGTGTTCAACATGTGAAACACTCTATTCGATGTAAAAAACATTTTGGGACTGGTTTCGTGTCGATCGGACACCGTTTCGATAATGTTCAGGGCATCAGAAGGTTTCAGATTGGGATTAAAAATAGTTATAAATACCGAAAAATTACGGGGCTTTGGTAGGAGGTTAATTAATTAGTTAGTAACTTTCTATTACGATTTGGACATGTTTGGGAGTCCCGGTGACGGTGATTGGCTCGGGAGAGCCGTATGACACTCAAATCGAGGCGGCAGCTCGGACGGTCTGTGAGTGGACCTTGGTTTTCTAAATTGGTGTATGCATAAATGTTTATTATATGTTTTCATACATGTTTTATGATGCCATGGGTGCATTTGTATGTGGTTACGTATGGGCACGTATTTCGAGGTTTCGGCCCTATACGGTGCCTATACGAGTCTGTATGTCTCTATTGGTCTAAATGAAATGGTTTTGGATGTTATATGGATAAACTCGGGTATGAGACCCATTTGGTTTTGTCTCGGGCATATGACCCTATTGATGGCCTTCGGGTCTAAATCGTGGTCGTGACAGGTGCTATGTGCACGGCTATCGATGATACGACGCTCGCCTCCGGATTGGGATGTGTTCCTTCTGGAGAGGTCACGATGCACGATTCGTGGTCGGGCAGCCTGGGGAGGTTCGACTTCGGAGTGCTGACGGTTCAGGATAGCGATCGGTGATGAGTGCACCATGATCTTGTGGTGGTCGCATCAGTTGATACGTTCAGGGCGACATACCAGGATTGAGGGCGGTCCTGGATGGATGGTTGCACACATCACTACGATGGGAGTCGTGACTGACCCTTAGATATCAGGCAGGATGCCCAGCTGATGTCATATGTTCGGGCACGAGACCCAGTTATTTTACGGTTGTGATTTCAGGTCAGGGACCCTACATGGATTTCCAGGTTCATGACGGTTTATGGGAACCGGCATGAACCTTTGTCAAGTCATTGTGGTACATGACGGTTTATGGGAACCGGGCATGGAGGATGTTTTCTATATATATATGGCATGGATGCTATAGATCATGATGGTTCAGAGGAACCGGGCATGAATGTTTATGTTATGTATATATATGTTCATATACCTTCCTTTACTTGTTCTATCTCCTCCGGGGAGGGTCGTTGGCCTGGGTGGACCCCGAAGTAGTCACGGAGCACTAACTGAGTGGGAGTTGGCCCCGTTGGGTGCCTTACTCTCAGGAAGGATGGTACTATAACCTCGGGTAGGATCAGTGGTCTGCAGACATTGACCTTGACTTTGAGAAGACTCGGATTGATACCCGGGTAGCACACGCGTAGCTTTGGAAACCGTGACAGGATTGGTTGTGTGAATTATATGTATATATATAGATTATGATATGTGTTGTGTGGTTACACAGGATTTGAGCGGTGACTCGTGTACTTTGTTTCATGATGGTTTTGGGCTGAGTCCCGTATGGTTTTGGGCAGTGGCCCGTATGGTTGAACCTTTATGATTCTTTCGATTATGGTTTTGGGTTTAGTTCCCACATATGGTTTCCATTTGGTTAAATGGTTTTCGAATGCATGCATGCTTTTTAGTGAAGGGTATAAATGTCTTTATGGAAATGTTTTTATAAACTTTTGTTTTGTCCACTCACATCTTTTAATGTTTTGACTGCCCTTCAGATTGATAATGGATGTGGACTGTAGTAGAGACCGAGATATCACATGCCTCCTCCGGATCCTGGCGTACTCTGATAGCCCGGGAGGGCAAAGGTTGGAAATATCCCTTGTCTGACACTTCGTGTCAGACGGGAGCAGGGTCATCCCGCGTTAATCCTGAGGGGATTGGGATGGGTCCTGTCACCCCTTCTCTGTGTTCATTCGATTGATCCAAACCCAAACCCAGTGAACCCAAATCCATACTCTTCCCATCTGCATCCATCTGAGACCAGGAGAGTAGCTGAGGATGAATGAGAGGATGAAGAGACGGTGGCAGACAGCCAGCCGCCGTGGACGGCGTTGGATTGCACGGCCAAGGTAAAACCGATTCCCCTGTATGTTTTCAAATTTCAATTTTGGGATTTGGACGTTAGGGAGCTTAGATGTTGGTTATGATGGATTTAAGAGGTAGGTAGGGAGCTTGGGAGAAGGTTTTGGGGGCTGAGGACGACTGAGGAAGCCAGGAACGGCGGCCGGAGAGATTTCGGTGGCTACTGTAGCGACCGGACGTTCAAAAAAGGGAAAATTGGGAAAATTTGAAGAAAATGATGATTTTGCCTCTATATAATGGGCGAACGGTTGAATTTTTGCTCGAGCGGTCACATAGATTTTGACCGATGACTATGACGAAGTTTGGGACGTCACGAGTTCATAGACAGGTGGCACGTCCGATTCCGACGATCTGGGAAGAAGTTATGACGTTCGGAAGTTCAAGGGCATTTTCATAATTAGGATAAAAAGGGGGAATTTGTTGACTTTTCAAACGACATGGACTTTGCACGTAAGCTGAGGACCGTTGGGTAGGTCTCGAGACGCTGAATCCGTAGACAGGCGGCACACGTCAATCGGAGTTCGGATGACCAAGTTACAGGTCTAGAAGCGTGGAGGGCATTTTGGTAACTTGTCAAAGTAAGGGCAAAACGGTAATTTGACTGTTGGAATTGGAAACAGCCGTGGGGGATTATTTGGCTGAATAGTTAATTAATTAAGTGACATTTGTCACTAAGAGGGGAAGGATTAGTGGCAATGTGTGATGGTGGGAAACTTAAAAAAATGAGATAGTGTGTTTGGAAATGGAGAGGGAAACAGAACACTTGAATTGTTTTTACAGGTGACAGAGCACGGGTAGCACTTTGGGGAATGCTTGGTGTTGTTGGAACTAGAAAAACAGAGGTGGTTTCCCACGTTTGATCGACTTCCCAAGACCATTTTGAGGGAAACTGATAGCTGAAACGGATGGGAGAGAGGAAGAACAGAGTTCTGAGATGGACAGAGGAAAGGAAGGGAGGAAAATGGGAGAGGAGAGTTCAAAAACCTGAAACCTGTTTTTGTGTGAATTCAAATTCGAATTTGAATTGTAGGCTAGCCCAAGCCAAATTGAGGCTCGAATAAGTCTTCTGGAACCTTGATTAGTTGATCCAAATCAAGTGATGCAAGCTTCGAAGCTCCTAGAGCCATGGACGGACATGGTGGACGGCCGGAAAATCGCGAGCTTGTGTTCGTGTAATTGGAGGTAAGTTTTTGTGAAATTGAATTCTAAATCATCTTTACAATGAGGCTACGATGCTGTACGACTAATTAATTGAAGAATTCCATGGTTATTTGACGAACTCAGACGAGGAACTTGTTTTTGAAACTTGGATTAAGTCGAGATGGTTTGGGGTAACAAGACGTGCAATTGATGTTATAGATCCCTAATTCATTTGGGTGCGAAGCTAATGGAATGTTCAATTGTTCGAAATGATGTCGAATTGATGGAAGACAAGCTGGGTCAAGTCGCAGGCAACCGAACCCGTTTACCAGTCTTTCGGGTGAGGAAGACAACTGTAGCATTACTGTAGCAGGCGCCTGAGGGCGCGTGGGCCCGATTCTTGAGGTGAGTTCAACACGACTTTTGTCCTATACAATGTAACAAACATTTTAGCGTCGGTTTCGAATTAATCGGACACCGTTTCGATATTGTTTCGAGGGTCCGAAGGTTTATGTTGCGTTTTTAACTAACATTTAATTCCCGGAAAATTATGGGAAATTAGTATGATGTTATTTGAGTCCATAGTGACACTAAAGAATGATTTCGGACAGGATTTGAGATTCCTGAAAAATGTCGGAAATTATGGGAACGCGTGCAGCGCGAAAATGAGCGTTATGGACGGTGTGTTAGTGGACTTTGCTTTCTAAAATTTAATGCATGCATAAATGTTTCTATGATTTCTATGATTATGATTATGACTTGTGATAATTACGATTTTTCGTATTTATACGTATTTTGATATGCAATACGTAATTGCACGTATTTCGAGACTATGGTTTCTCTTATGCCTTGGTGATGGTTTGATGAACGATTTCACATGATTTGTGCGTATGATGTTTTAAGGATGTTTTGATTGTGATTGTGAGTATGACTTACGGTTTTGACACGTATTTCGAAACTATCACGGATTTGCGCGTTTTACGAGATTTCGAGTATTTTGTGATTTGATCATGGTTTTGATGCTTTGACCTTGGGATTTGAAATATGATTTGATTTCAAAGATTTAAAATGGATTTCGTAAAAGGTGATTTCGGGCGTGATGCCCAGGGCATAAAAGTAATTTTGTTGAACGAGATTTCGGTTTTCGGAAACTTGAAAGTGGATTTCTGGATTTGGGTTCGGAATGACGGTTCCGGATGCCGGCTTACGGAATCATTATTGTGAATTCGAATTCGGGAATGGTTGACGGATATGATTGGGGATTTGAATGCGAAATTCGGACATAAGTCCTATTATGACAAAATGTGATTTCAGATTGGTTTTGGAATTTGGATCACGATGGATCCTGGATTGTTGTGATTTACAAATGGTTTTGGGTTTAAAGACTCGGTACTATTGCTGGATCATGTTTTGAGTTTAAAGACTCAGTTACTGTGATGACGGGGGAGGGCCCTTAATGAGTTTAAAGACTCGGGAGTTTAAAGACTCGGTTATTGTGATACCCCCCGAGGCCTATTGATTATGTTATGAGTTTAAAGACTCGTTGATATCCCGAGAAGGCCTGATATATGTGAGTTTAAAGACTCGGTAATTGATATCCAGCAAACTGATTGGCTTGCGGCTTACTGTTGATTTCTAATGTTTCCGGATGTGTTGGGCAGTGGCCCGGTTTATGTGGTTTTGATGGATTTTTGGATTATGTTACGTACTTGGATTTGATTCATGATTTTGGGTGAAGGCCCTGTGTTTATGATTGTGGGCTAAGACTAGAAGGTTAAGAAAAGGAAAATTATTTTATTTTCATACACGTTTTTTTCTTATATTGGAAATGAAATGGATTGTAAAATGATTTTCGAATGCATGCACTAGTTTTACGTGGAGGGTAGAAACGTCTTTCTGTAACTATTTTATAAACTGTTTCATTTTTGTCCACTCACAACTTTTGTGTTTTTATTGACCCTCCAGGTCGTGGCGCGTTGACCGAGGCTGATCGAGAGACGGAGGCATGAGTGAGTACGTGTGTGGCTATCTCTGGTTTGGCAAGTACTGAGGGTAATTTGGGAACTTCAGTCGACTTTCCAGACTGGAGCAGGACCGGGCATTGTCATCAATGTCCCTTCGGGGGTTGTCCTGTCAGCTACTCATCGAAATCCATTTTCGGCCAAGTTAGGCCAAATCGATCCTCCCAATCTCTTTCTAGTGATCCTAGGAACTTATTGGAACCCGTAGGATGAAGCTTTGACCCCTAGAAGTGCCCTAAACGTAGAATGGAAGTTTTGGTTCAAAATGGTTTTCAGAACCAATAGGTTTTAGGCTTGGATTCTAAGTTTTGAGGACATGGTTAGATTGGAAATGTTGTTAGGAAGCCATAGGAGTAGGAATGGATGAAAAAGGATGAAAAATGAGGGAGATACAAACCTGGACCGGTCACGCCGGTCCAGTTGGATCGGACTGGCCGATTCGGACCGGCCTGACCGTGGTTGAAGACGCCACTATTCCTAGCGCGTGTCCTTCACGCATAGGAACTTCAGGCCATGCTTGTGGTCGCATGGGCCACTTTCTGGGGATGTTCCCAACACATTAAATCATCTATTCGATGTAACGAACATTTTGGGACCGGTTTCGTGTCGATCGGACATCGTTTCGATAGGTTTCGGGACGTCAGAATGTTTAGGATTAGGTTTAAAAATAGTTAAAAATTCCGAAAAATTACGGGACTTTAATGAGGGGTTATATAAGTAGTTAGTAACCCTTTATTACGATTTGAACAGGTTTGGAAGTTCCGGTGACGGCGATTGGCCCAAGAAGGCATTTTGGCACGCGTTTCGAGACGACAACTCGGACGGTCTGTGAGTGGACCTTGTTTTCTAAATTGATGCATGCATAAATGTATATTATCTGTTTTAATACATCTTTTGTGATGCCATGAGAGCATTTGTGTGTGTTCACGTATTGGCACGTATTTCGAGGTTTCGACTTTATACGGTACTTTTACGTACAATGCTTTCTACGATGGTTTAAATGAAGTGGTTTTGGATTTAAAAAGGATAAACTCGGGCATGAGACCCATTTGGTTTTGTATGTGGCATGTGGCCCTATTGATGACCTATGGGTCTGAGTCGTGGTCGCAGTGAGTGCTATGTGCACGGCGACGAACGATACGACGCTCGCCTCCGGACTGGGATGTGTTCCTTCCGGAGAGGTCGCTATGCACGAATAG
Organism: Prinsepia uniflora; assembly: GCA_032719365.1. Lineage (NCBI taxonomy): Eukaryota > Viridiplantae > Streptophyta > Magnoliopsida > Rosales > Rosaceae > Prinsepia > Prinsepia uniflora. The sequence goes on from CM064862.1 coordinate 22,997,677, forward strand.
TTATCGAGCAGTCACTGGAGGCTCGACTTCAGAGTGCTGACGGTTCAGGATATCGATTGGGGATGAGTGCACCATGACCTAGTGGTGGTCACGTCGATTGATTCGTTTACGGCGACATACCAAGATTTAGGGCGGTCCTGGACGGATGGTTGCACACATCACTACAATCGGAATCGTAAGTGACCCTGCGATATCGGTCACGATGCCTAGTTGAGTCATGAGTTCGGGCTTGAGGCCCAGTTACTTTAAGTTTATGATTTCGGTTCGAGGACCCTAAATGGATTTCCATATTCATGACGGTTTATGAGGACCGGGCATGAATCCCTTGAAAGGTTTTAAAAATGTTTTCGATATATATATATATATTCATATACCTTCCTTTATTTGGATTGTCTCCTCCGGGGAGGGTCGTTGACCTGGGTGGACTCCGGAGTAGTCACGGAACACTAACTGAGTGGAGTCACCCCCGTTAGGTACCTTACTCTCAGGAAGGCTTGGATTGTAGCCCTCAGGGAGGGTCATTGATCTGCCGACATTGACCTGGGTGGACCTTGAGGAGACTTGGGATTTGAGACCCCAGGTAGCACGTGCGTAGCTTTAGAAACTGTGGCAGGGTTGGATATATGTTATATTTATATGTAATATGATTGGATTTCTGGTTTTAGGCTGAGTACCACATGGATTTGGGCAGTGGCCCGTACGATTGGTTTCATTTACAATTTTGGGTCAAGGCCCTTTTGGTTTGATAAATTGGTTTTCGAATGCATGCATGCTTTTTAGTGAAGGGTATAAATGTCTTTTTGTGAAAATGTTTTTATAAATTAATTGTTTTGTCCACTCACAGCTTTTAAATCTTTTGAATGCTCTTCAGGTTGATCACTGGTGCGGGCTGTAGCATAGACCGAGACATCACATACCTCCTCCGGATCTTGGCGTACTCTCAATGCCCGAGCGGGCCAAAGTTGGAATTTCCCTTGTCTAACACTCTGTGTCAGACGAGATCAGGCGCATCCCGCCTTAATCTCGGGGGGATTGGGACGAGTCTTGACATGAAATGCATAAAATGAGTTAGAAGTGATATAATTAAGGTTCTAACAAGGTAAAACATAAAAAAAAAATTGATATGAAAAGATGCTCAATTATGTGCTCATCAAGTACGATGGATTAGGCTAATGTTTATTTTTTCTCTAATTTGAGTCTATAGTTACAAACTATATTTTTTATTTGATTGACAACACCACTTCCAAATTTCTTCTTGAAATTCATGAGAAATCCAGCTCCCACATGATAACCCCTGAAAACACAAACAATTCTAGAAATGCTCTTCCACTATGAATCAAACTTTCTTAGATTTCTACTGAAAATTCGGTAGAGTCTCCCATGAAAATGAGTCAAATCAACTTACACCTGTCAAACAAAAGATCCCATAATTAAACCAACTAACCAAAATTGTTAGGACCCGTCCCAAATCCCCCTGGGATTAACGCGGGACGCGCCTAATCCCGTCTGATACGAATTGTAAAATAAGGGATAGTTCCAACCTTAGCCCTACCGGGCTTCCAAAGTATGCCAGGATCCGGAGGAGGAGTGTGATGTCTCGATCTCCACTACCACTCGCATCCGTGATCAACCTGTAGGGCATTAAAACCATGAAAATCTGTGAGTGGGCTCCTGAGTTACTATACTGGCCGGTCCTTCCGTGCAATGACCCCTCGCAGGCAATGCCCCGTGACTACTCCAGAATACTACAAGATGTCTGGAGGAGACAATGCGCCACTCCGAGATACTACGAGACGTCTGGAGGGCATCCGTTCATGATGATGGTATACGGAAAACCGTTTCATAATTCATTTCAAAACTGTTCAAAGGGCCATACCTGGGTTTTCCATAAACCATCGTAAATCCAAATATGGGTCCCTAAACCGAAATGATGTTCATAAACCTTAACTGGGCCTCATGCCCGATTTCATAACCCACTGGGCCTCAAGCCCGAATTCGTAAACTAACGGGGCCCCCGGCCTGATTGTATATCTCATGATGGTTGTGACCTATGGTGGTGATGGATTTAGTCGATATCCGATGAGTTCGGATTGGTGTGTAGTGATGGGACTCTAGTGAGAGTTAGGATGAGTATGGTCTGTAAGATGTGATTCATGTCATTGTGATGGAAGGATCTATAGAATGTTTTCGGTTTGGATGGTGAGCAGGAGGTAAGCTTGGATGTGATAGCCCTTAGTAGGAATACGTATTTCAGCCTGATGGTTATTGGTTGGAACTTGTCAGGATGGTAGACTGAAAAGACGACTGGGATGTCAGCTTAGTTTAGCAGACATATCGGAGTGAGTGACAGATTTTACCCCTAAACAAAGGTAAAAGTTTATTTTTAACCCTGGAGGTCCGACGGCCGATGACCGTGACATAGATCGGGTCGATACGAGTCCTTAGATAGGCGGCACGTCAAACACGAAGTTTGTAACAAGGGAAAATCTAACTTTAGCCCTACCGCGCTTCTAGAGTGCGCCAGGATCTGGAGGAGGAGTGTGATGTCTTTGTCTCCATTACACCCGCATCCATGATCAACCTGAAGGTTAAGGAGGTGAACCGGACCAGCCGGTTCACGCGAGGTAGGGGATGACAGGTGCTGGCGCGTGGCCTACTTTCTGAGGAAGGTTCCAACATGTAATTTCATCTATTCAATGTAACGAACATTTTGGGACTAGTTTCGAGTCGATCAAGCATCGTCTCGATATAGTTCGGGATGTTCGAAGGTTTAGGATCGACTTTAAAAATAGTTAAAAATTCCAAAACATTATGGGCTTTAATGAGACGTTAATGAGCTAGTTAGTAATCCTCTATTTCTATTTAGACAGGTTTGGGAGTTCGGGTGACGGTGATTGGCCCGGGAAGGGCGTATGGCACGTGTATCGAGGCGCGGCTTTGGACGGTCTGTGAGTGGACCTTTCTTTCTGCCTAAATGTTTTATATGTTTTCAATACATGTTTGGAATGCCATGAGTACATTTATTTGTGGTAGCTAGTATTGACGTTTTTGCATGCTTTTCGAGGTTTTCGGCTTTATGTCGTTCCTATGTGTACTGTTTTTTCAATGATGGTTTCATGAAATGATTTCGATTTTAGAAATATGGATTCTGGCATGAGACCCATTTGATTTACGAACTCTCAGACTTGGAGTCCATTTGACTTAATGAGAAATCGAGCTGAAGGCCCATTTGAGCTATACAATCGGGTTGGGGGCCCCGTTGGTTTACGAATTCAGGCTTGAGGCCCAGTTGGTTAAAATCAAACCATATGGGAACTCAGCCCAAATCAAATACATGTGGGACTCAACCCAAATCACATCACGTGGGTCTCAGCCCAAAACCATTACCAATGGGTCTCAGCCCAAAAACCAATCCTCGGTATCCCGGATTCCTGACATCCGAGATGTCACAATCACACCCTGTGTTACGCGTGCTACTCGTGGTCTCAAATCCCAAGTCTCCCCAAGGTCCACCCAAGTCAATGAACCGCAGATCAATGACCCTCCCTAGGGCGAGGTTTTAACCTCTGGCAATCCTGCTCCTGAGTCACTGTGACGACCCGGAAATTCGAAAAAGGAAAATTTGGAAAAATTAGAAAGAAATAAGGATTTTACCCTTGGTTATGGGAGCTAAAAGTTGAATTTTTGTTGGGGATGCGTTTTGGACTTTTGGCCATGACAGTTGGGCAGGTCTCTAGACGCTAAGTCCATAGACAGTCGGCATGCGTCGATCGGAGTACAGACAGGAAAGTTAGGGGTCTGCAAAGTCGAGGTGCATTTTGGTAATTATGCAAGCAGGGGCATAAAAGTCATTTTGGCTGGAATTGGATGATGCAGCCTTATGGTGAGTCATTAGCTACTGAAGTGACATCTGTCACTTGATTATGCTAATTAGCAGGTAATGGGACTGAGTAATTGTTCACCACGTGTGTGTGTGGTTATTTAAAGAGAGCAGAGTGTGATCGAGTTGAGTCCACCGCCTACCACCTGAATTAAGTAATTGGATCAATTAAGAGGATTAAATGACTGAGAACGAGAGGAGAATCGAGGAAAATTAGCCCTTAAACCCGAAGACCCAAACCCGTGAAGTTCATGCCTTTCAAAAATTTGAACTTGAATTTGTGGGCCGTGATGAGTGAAATTGACCCTCAATTGAGTCTTTTGGGATCATTTTGACTGGAAACAAATCAAATTTGAAGAAAATTGATGTCGTTTTGATGTAGAACAGAGGGGGTGAGGACTTCGGATTATCGAATTCCAATAGAGTAATTGGAAGGATTGAAGGCTGAAATTGGCATTGGAAAATTGTTTATAACGATCCTACGAAGCTTCCTAATGAATCAATTGAAAGAAAACAGATGAAATGGAGTGAATTTGGAGGATGAACAGTACACAGATGTTCTTCCACAAGTTGAGTTCGAATTGAAGGATCGAGGTATGTTCTTGAGTAATTGAGATTATAGAACTTTAATTAGACTTAACACGATACTATTGGCTTGATCAATTATGGCAATCGATTGAGAATTGACAGGGATTGAACCGGGTTGCATCGTAGGACCGGTTTGCAGGGGAAACAGGTAGAAGAGACGACTATTAGTAACCGGGTACTGTAGTAGGCGCGTGGACTTCACGCGCAGCCGCTTGCGGCAATACGTGAGGGCACGTGGCACCAATTTCCAAGGTGAGGTCAACATATGTTTTACTCTATTCAATGTAATGAACATTTTAGCGTTGGTTTCGAGTCGATCAGACACTGTCTCTATCTTGTTTCGAGGGTCCGAAGTCTTGTGTTACGTTTTTAATTCGTAATTAATTCCCGAAAAATTATGGGAAGTTACTATGATATTAATTGAGTCATTAGTGACCCTTAATGATAATTTTGGACAGGATTTGAGATTCCTAGAAAGTGCTAAAAATTACGGAAAGGTGTACAGGCCGGAATTGAGCGATTTGGACGGTGTGTGAATGGACGTTTGTTTTATAATCTGTTATGCATGCATAGTTAAATGTATTACATGATTGATTGCATGATTGATTGCATGATTTGGTTTGCAATGATGTCATAGTGATTTGGTGTGATTAATGATTATTTTAATCGGTCTTTTGGGCACGTTTTACGAGAAATGTGCAAATGATGTTTTGGGCTAGGCCCGGAGTAAAAAAAGGTTTCAAAAATGATATTTTGACTTAGTTGGTGAGTCAAGGATGATTTCTGGATTATTTTAATGTTTTCAAATGAGATTTTACGGATTTACGTGTTAATGGCATTTGGGCTTGAGACCCTGTCGGGAATGATTTTGACTTGGTTTGAAGTCAAAGATTTGATTGAAATATTTTGGGATGTAATCTCGGGATCGTTTTCATTGTGATTGTGAGTTCCCAAACGATCGAAGCTAGGGGTATTTCCAAGACGACCGGAGCTCGGGGGATATGATTGTGATTGTTCCCAGGCAGCTAATGCTAAGGGGTATTCCCAGACGGCTGGCAGTCGGGACCTAGGCAGTCGGTGCTCAGGCTGATTCCCAGACGACGGATGCTCGGGGATATTTGTGCTTGGATAGTCGGAGCTAGCGGTGGCTTCCCAAACGACTGAGGCACGGGATATTGCCTACACGTAGTGCTGATGTGATTATGTGATGGATTGTGCACTTGAGTCGTGTGATTTGATGTTGATTGTGATTTCTTTGTGTACTGGTAATGAGTATGGGTTTTGGTCTTTGTGGCCAGGTTAGTGTTTTCATGTGATTTGGCTGGAAATCCGGTGATGGTTATTCATATGTTTTACCCTATGCATGAATTTGTTAAACTGGAGGGGAAATGGTCTATTTGAAATGTATTTTCAAAGGATATTATTTTTGTCCACTCACACTATTTATGTTTTTATGACCCTCCAGGGCGTGGCACAACATTCGGGGCTGATCGAGAGGCGAAGGCATGAGCAAAAATCAGTGCAGTTATCCCTTGTCTAATAGGTGCCTAAGGGTAGTTTCGGGACTTCAGTTGACTTGTCAGAAGGTAGAAGGATCGAGCACAGTTATCAAAGTCCAGTTAGGACGGGTCTTGTCAGTCACTATACAGACCAGTAACTTCGTGCAATAACCCCTTGCAGCCAATGCCCCGTGACTAATCCAAGATACTACGAGACGTCTGGAGGAGATAGCCCGCCACTCCAGGATATTACGGGACGTCTGGAGGGCATCCGTTCGTGAGGATGGTATACGGAAAACTGTTTCACCTTGTCAGGACTCGTCCTAAATACCCCCTAGATTAACGGGGGACGCGCCTGATCCCGTCTGACACGAAGTGTCAGACAGGAGAAGATCCAACTTTAGCCCCACTGGGCTTTCAGAGTGCGCCACCATCTGGAGGAGAAGTGTAATGTCTCGGTGTCCGCTATAGCCGAATTTGTGATCAAACTGAAGGGCATTAAAACCACGAAAAGCTATGAGTGGACAAAAAAAATTAATAAAACAATTTCACAAAAAGATATTTATGCCCTTCACTAAAAAGCATGCCCATGTAAAAGTACACGTCCGACATAGCCACACTTCGGTTCGTAGGTCTCACTCAAGATAGAATGTCGACTTCCGGTCAAAATCTCATCATGTCAGAACATATCTGATCATGGTATTCATCGAACTCTAATCTGATCACCACTCATGTCCATCTAGGACTCCATCCAACAGACAACACACTCATACTCTTGGGGAACTCTCAACCCGACATACCGATTGACCGTGGTCAATCCCATCGTCCAACGTGCACAACACACCGGTGCACCCCCATCATATCAATCATCAGGTTGATCACCGTCCCCTAAGCACGGATTCCCGGTGCACCCATCATCAAGTGTCAGAAAGAAAGGTCCCCTCACAGACCATCCAAAGTTGCGCCTTGATAAGCGCGCCATAAGCCTCTTCCGGGCCAATCACCATCACCGGGACTCCCAAACCTGTCCAAATCGAAATAGAGGGTTACAAACTACCTCATTAACCTTTCATTAAAGCCCTGTAATTTTTCAAAATTTCTAACTATTTTTAAAGTCGATCCTAAACCTTCGAACATCCTGAACTATGTCGAAGCGATGTCCGATCGACTCGAAACCAGTCCCAAAATATTCGTTACATCAAATAGATAATTTCACATGTTAGAACCTTCCCTAGAAGGTGGGTCATGCGCCCACACGTGCCGCCCAAAGGGGATGCGCGTGGGAGCCACGCGCTAGCGACTGTACATCTTCTTCCCTGCGACTAAACCGGTTCGAACTGGTTCTGCAATTCCGGTCTGCCTGGACCGACGTTACCGGTCTAAGGCCATAATTCCCTCAATTTTCGTCTATTTCTCCCTTTTTGATTCCATTTTTCTTATCTTCACCCTAGAAATTTATTTAGGTGAAGAAAACTAAGAAAATTCTTCCAGATCGACCCTTTCAAATCACCCCCCTCACGGTCCATTTTTCCCGATCGTCCCCTAGGTTGCGCAGCCCTTCACAACCGTCCAAAAACCCCTCTAAACCCTCCTACAAGTCCACTAAACATCGTCCAATCACCCAAAAACCATCCATAACGTCCTCTTCGAGTTGGCAACAGGAGCACTGCCAAGTCAACTGGCAATGCACAACTTACATTCCAACAGCCCCTCCTAAGGTGTTCACTAGTACTACCCCTAGTAGATCCCTTACGTAGTAGACCCGTTCCTTAGGTAGAGCTTTAGTGAATATGTCTTCCAACTGATCCTTAGACTTGCAATATTTAATGGACACTTCTCCATTATGTATTGCATCTCTTATGTAGTACCATCTCCTGTGAATATGCTTAGTCTTTTGGTGAAATACAGGGTTTTTAGCCATGTCAATTGCTGACATGTTTTCACACATAAGGGGAGAAGCTTCTATCTGTTCTTCTCCTAGATCACCTAGGACAAACCTTAACTAGACAGCTTGAGTAGTTGCCTCAGAGGCACTCACATACTCAGTTTTTTGTTGTTGAAAGGGCCACACTGAACTGCTTTACACTCCACTGCCTAGTGTGAAAGTATAACCAGAAGTGCTCTTCATGTCATCAATAGACCCTCCCCAATCACTATCACAAAATCCTACTAGAGTTGCAGCCTTCCTTTTCTTGTATCTAATCCCATAGTTCAAAGTCCCTTGAACATATCTTAGGACTCTTTTAGCTATCCCATAGTGCTTCTTGGTGGGATTGTGCATGAATCTTGACAGTAAGCTTGCTGCATACATCACATCTGGTCTTGTAGAAGTGAGATAGAGTAGACTTCCAACAATCTGCCTATACAACTGCTCATCTGCTGCCTCACTCCCATCTTCCTTTTGCAACCTGTCACTGGTAGCCACTGGTATGCTGACAGGTTTGTAATCTTTGAGCACAAACTTTTCAAGAAGAGTTGAGGCATACTTCCTTTCATGGAAATGATGTAGAAGTCCCAAGTCTGTCATCTCATACTTCCTCATCATATTGTGCTTGAACTCAGTCATCATTCTTGTGCTATCTCCTGTGTAAATGATGTCATCCACATAGATAGACACAATCAAGGTTCCCTCACCTTGTTTTCCCTTCAAGTACAAAGTAGGTTCACTAGTACTTCTTTCAAAATCACAACTTAGTAAATAGGAGTCAATCTCACCATACTAAGCCCTTGGAGCTTGTTTCAAACCATAAAGAGCTTTGTGCAGCTTGTAGACCTTAGATTCACTTCCTTGAACCAGAAATCCTTCAGGTTGATCAATATACACCTCTTCCTCTAGGACACCATTTAGAAAAGTAGACTTCACATCTAGCTGGAATAATTCCCACCTTCTCTGTGCTACTTAAGCAATCAGAACTCTTATTGTATCCATCCTTGCTACTGGAGCAAAAGTCTCATTGAAGTCAACACCAAGTCTCATTAAAGTCAACACCAGGTTTTTGTGCATATCCTTTTGCAACCAACCTTGCTTTGTGTTTCTGTACTGATCCATCCAGGTTCAGCTTAATTTTTAACACCTATTTTACTCCTATCACTGGTTTAGCTATAGGTCTCCCATAAGCTCCCATGTTTCATTCTTTTCAATCATTTCTATCTCAGCCTTCATTGCTTTTCTCCAGGCTGATTCCTTGACTGCTTCCTTGAAGTATTCTGGTTCTATCATGCTTATGTGACATCTAGCATAGATGTCACTTAGGCTTCTTAGTTTCACAGGGGTATTGTTGTCCTGCTCTGTGGAACTACTTGAAGTAGTGCTAGGTGATGAACCATGGCTATGACTAGGCTGATCATCTTCATTTGGACTAGAACTTATCATCTCAGGAAGGTGAGGTAATGCTTCTGGTTCTAACTGAGAATCTTCAGCAGTGAACTTTAGGGGAACATAGCTTGAGACCTCCTCAAGTTTCTCCCAGTTCCAGTGAAATTTCTCATTGAAAATCACACTCCTGGATACCAAAACCTTCCTTCTTTCCAAACTGTACACTATGTAGCCCTTCTCACAGCTCTCATAGCCAACAAAGATCCCTTTACTACTGGAATCATCTAGCTTTTGCCTGGTTTGTTTCGGAACATGCATGTAGCATAAAGATCCAAAAACCCTTAGGTGAGTCACTCATAGTCGTCTTCCTGAGAAGACTTCAAATGGGGTCTTGTTCAGTTCAACATTTGTAGGACATTGATTCAGAAGATACACAGCAGTGTTAACTGCTTCTCCCCAAAAATTCTCCCCAAAAATCATAGGGTAAATGCTTGCTATGAAGCATTGATTTATCCACTTCGACTATAGTTCTGTTCTTTCTTCCAGCTACCCCATTATGTTAGGGAGAATAGGCCACTCTCAATTGCCTTTCAATTCCTTCTTCATCAAGAACCTTCTAAAACTCAGTAGACAGGTACTCTCCACCCCTATCACTTCTCAGCCTCTTGATCTTAAATCCACTCTACAGTTCTATCATAGCCTTGAACTTTTTAAACACATTCAGAACCCCTAACTTGTGTCTTAAAAAGTACACCCAGCACATTCTTGAATGATCATCAATGAATGTAAGAAAATACAGGTTTCCTCCCATTGTTTCTGTCTGCATGGGGCCACACACATTTGTGTGTATGAGTTCCAATGGCGAGGATGCCATCTAAGCTCCTTAAGTATCAAAGGAATTGACATGATGCTTCTCAGCAATGCATCCTTCACACACACATTTTTCTCCATGTAAACTAGGCAACCCTATCATCATATCTTTCTGTTTGTGTTGTTTAAAACTTGACAGGTTTATGTGACCAAATATCATGCCACAATTCTGAACCCTCTTCAGTGCTAGCCTTAAGACCCTCAACAGTTTCAGGTTCCTTGGTCCTGAAATTCACATAGTTCAGTGAAAGCTTGAAACATCTGCTTCCTGTCATAGGTACTTTAGCAACCCTTTGCCTCAAAGTCCCATCTTCAAAGATTTCAAAAAATCTATTTCCAAACACCAAGCTGTACCCATGCTCAACCATCTGTCCTACACTCAGTAGGTTTTCATATAGTCCAGGCACAAACATGACTTCCCTGATGTATTTGTCCCCTTGATCAGTGTGTACAAGCAAGGAACCCTTCCTTACCACTTGAACAAGATCTCCAGCACCCATTTTTACCTTCACATTGAGATTTCGATCAATGCTTGTTAACAAAGACTCATGGCCAGTCATATGATTGCTACGCCCACTGTCCAAGTGCCAAACAGCTTCATCACGTTCACTTTTCGATGTGACCAAACCTAGAGCATTTGAAAAACTTCACTTTCCCACCTGATAACGCCCAAATTATGCATTAAATTAAACACATAATTCGAGTATTATGCAATTTAAACCCTTTTTGTGTAGTTGTAGTATTGGTAAATAGGGATCGTTTTTAACAGGGGAAATTAGGGAACATTATTAATTTGTTAGTGGGAAAGAATAATGAATAAAAGAATAATGAACTAATGAATAATTGAATAAAAGAATAAAAGAATAAAAGAATAAATAATAAAAGAATAAAAGAATAAAAGAATAAAAGAATAAAAGAATAAAAGAATAAAAGAATAAAAGAATAAAAGAATAAAAGAATAAAAGAATAAAGAATTAAATGGGGGGTTTGAAAAGATTGTAATCATAGAATAAAGAAAACAAGTAAAAATAATTAAGTACTTAATTCTACTTCTACTTTAACTTTTGTACAAGTTAATTTTCTTCAAACACATATTTTTACCAACACTCTAACATCATGCTCGTATTGAACCAATCATGAAATTCTACTTTAATCATTTCAAATAGATGCATACATTTTTCATATTATAAATGCATCGAACAACGGATTATTACCTACAATATGATTCACCTTAAGTTTGTGATTTAATACGCCGAACATTAATCAAACATTAAATCTCTTAAACTCTATTCTAAATGCCTCGAACAGCGGATCAACATTTCGTTTTGAATTGAAATTTAAGCACTAAAACATATGAAGTAAAAGAAATTCAAAAAGTAAAACACATTGAGATTGCATTCTTACTTACGAATATTAGAATGAAAATACCAACACATATATTGAATTATGAGTAAAACTAATAACAATAACAAGAATTTAAATAGAAAAATATGGATTTTCATAAGAATCATCGAACAACGGTAGGAAACTTGTGAAGATGGAAGAAGAAATACGAGGAATTCGGTTTTAAAACTCTTGAAGTGCCTTAGAATTACTTGGTCTAGGTATTTCTTAAGGAAAACATAAAAATGTGTTTAAGAGATCTCAAAGAAAAATCACAATAACAAAGTAAACAATAAATGAAATTAAAAAATAACATAAAAATAACATAAATTAAGAACAAGAATTAAAAGAAAACTAATTAATAAGAAAATCTATAAGAAGTTAAAATGGTCCCAAAAAATAAAGAACAAAATAGAAAGAAGATGAACTTAAATGAAGAGTGAAAAAAAGGGGGAAAATTAGAACCTAAACTACTAAAAAGAGAACCAAAATGGGGACCTCCAACAATTGAAATGGCCTCCCTATTTATAAAAAGAGCGCAAAAAATTCAAATACAAAAATACAAAAATAAAACAAAATAATGAAATGATGAACAATGATGAAAAAATATGAAAAAAGCTGATTTTAGGGTTAATAATATGTTGGAAAGAAGGCTGATGGAGCAGGTTGGAGTGGGTTTTGTACAAAAAAAAAGGACTGATGCAGTGTACGCGGGTTGGTGAGGATGCAGCGGGCAGGTGGGATGTAGGCGTGAGAGGTGCTGGGCTCTAGGAAGATTGGACTGGACCTTGTGCAGTTGGGCTGGACTGTAGGCTTTTGCAGCGGGCTGGGTGCTACACAGAAATCGGCTGAAGGCTGAAGGCTGGGCTCATTTTATTGGGTTTTTGGGCTGAGCAAAAGAAATATTAAATTTAAAAAATGGATTTAAATAAATCACCGAGTTTTGTCAATAATTAATTCGTTATAATTCCGATCGGGACGAGTCTTTGGCCAAAACGCTCCAAATTCCAAGTTTTATTTAATTTTACAAAAATCCCACAAAATATATTATTTTCTCCAATTGTTTATTATTTTAATATTAAAAGTCAAGTATAAAGGGTATAAAATAATATAAAATAATGCTTAATTAACGACCTATCACCACCCTTCAACCAGCACTCTCCCCAGTGGTACTTGTTGCAGTCTTTGCAGAAGACTCTCATAACAACTCCTCTCTGAGTTTCTGCGGGTATTTCCTGCTTCACATTCTCTTTAGCTCTATCAGGATTCCAAGTTCTAGACCCTGATTTACCTTGAAACTTCTTAGTCTTCCAAGAACTAGCCCTGGATTGTTCCTGTGACTTACCAGACACATTCATTCTTGTAAAAGATTTCTCAATCTCACTTTCGTTGTGCATTTCCAGCCTTTGATCAAAGGCCCTGATTGAAGCAGAAATACTCTCAACACTAACTAGATCCAGATCCCTCGTTTCCTCTAGAATTGAAACTATGGAATCATACGTTTTAGTTAGGCTGATTAGTATCTTTTGAGTAAGTCTTTTCTCAGTTATTTCCTCTCCATATGTCTTCATTTGATTAACTATGACTAACAGTCTAGAAAGATAAGGAGAAAAACTTTCATCCTGTCTTATACGGGTATATTCAAAATCTCTTCTTAGAGCTTGAAGTTTCACAGCCCGTACCTTAGGATCCCCTCTGAACTCCTTCTTTAGAAAATCCCACGCCTGTTTTGCAATCTCAATATTTGAGATTCTTGGGAAGATCTCCTCTAAACTGAGTTCTGAATAAGATTCAGAGCCTTAGCAATCTTGATCAAATCAGCACAGCTCATATCTTGTTCAATTTCCTCATCTTCATTATCATACTCAAGCTCAGGTAGCCCTTGAGTAACAATAGTCCACAGATCACAAGCCTTCAATGCTGTCCACATTTTGATACTCCAAAAATCGTAATTCTTCCCTTTGAATACAGGTAGCTTTAGATCTCGTACAGCACCCACCATCAGTTTCTTGCTCTCGAAGAAAATTGGAATTTCACAAAGGCTCTTCCACGTACTCGATCAATTTCAATCCTCAGAAGCAGCAACACAGTTAGACGCCCCAAACAAGAAAATCCAACTTCTTTGATACCATATAGGACATCAGATCGATCAGATGAAGAAGTCGATTACTGCTTCAGCGTGGCACTATTGCATTGGTTTCACAGGTATTCATCTAACCTCAATCTCTCTAGCTGAAAAGAACGAGATTAGCTTGTGTGGTTTAGAATAGATTTTCCTCACTTTCTTTCTTATTTCTGGATTGAAATGATCAAGTAATTCTGTTGAAATTCACAGAATTGCAGAATGCACTCTAAGTGTTCGATGAAATGCAAAATGAATGTGAATGGTCTGTTTTGGTATCACAATGATCAGAATCTCTCTCTAATCTCACTGTATCTCTCTTCTCATTCTCATTAGATTACAAATGAACGATTACAATGCATATATCACACTCACTCACTCACTTGCTCACACACATAGCATGACAGTTAGATGATGACAGTGACATTTCCTTTACTTGTTCACCACATTAACACGTCACTCCTATGCCTAACAAAATCCACATCACGCATCTCTCATTTACTCTTCTCTTCTTCTTGCTTTGACACATGTCCTCTTCGAGTTGGCAGCAGAAGCACTGCCAAGTTAGCTGCCAGTGCACAGCTTACATTCCAACACAATTGAGAACCCATATATGTGGCAGGCGAAAAATGGATAGGAAGGTTTGGTCAACTTCGGGTCTTGATCCATCATCCACAGTGGTCCTCACTACTCAAGGAAGGCTTGCATGGGTTCGTGGGAAGAAGAGGAAGCTTGTAGTGTTGTTGGTTTGGATGATCGAGAATCGAGTTTTTGTGCTTAGCGCGAATTGGCGTGAGCTTGCGGGAAGAAGGGAGAAATCGGGTAGGAGGAGAGAAAATGAGAATTGGGGAAAATAGATGGAGAAAGGAAGAAAAATCTTCCAAGAAATATATAGTTTCTAAAATTACCAAAATGCTCCTTAGGTTTTAGATCGTAACTTCTTCTAAACAACTCCTATTTTTGTGTGTTGCTTGTCAACGAACTCGTGAATTTGAGATCTACGCAATGATAAAAGAAAACTCCTAAAAGTATTTTTTAATGAAAAGTGACTCAAAACCCTCCTAAATCCGAGTGTAAAATCGTCTTTTACTAAATTAAATTACGAAAATTCACTAATTAAATATACTAGTCGTTACATGAATGGACAATTGCAACTTATCCATGAAATTATACAGTCATTTTATATAAAGGGTCATTACTTAACCGAAGACAATCAATCTATCTTCTTCTTAATGTATTCAAAGTATGTCTATAGAGAAACAAAAAGAATATTTCGCTTGAATTCAAGTCCGTGTACTTAGACTTGGATTGATCGTTGTATCCGGCTGTGGAACCATAAATCATCGAAAAATTATGCAGCTGCCACGTGGCCAACAATTCCCATAATGCTGACATTACCCTTGGTAAAATTGACATCGACATGTTACGATCTCCGCATTAATTCAATATATTTACTAGCTAAATATATTAATTAATCAGATCAATACCGATAATAAATAAATTCCCAGCGAATTATTTATTCATAATAAATAAGTGATTACACTAGGTGCAATCACTTATTTAATACTTTCTCCTTCAACCAATCAGACGCTCCGGTGACTCTCAAGGTTTCACTATAAATACAAGACCTCATCTCACTTCTAAAGGTATAAAAAACTCTTGCAAACACTCTGTCAGTTTATTCTCTCAGAAAACTGACTTAAGCATCAGAGCGTTTACGGTTGAACCACCCCCTAGGGATTCAACCTTAATCCCGTTTGATTATAGTTCTTGTATGTAGGGATCGAGAAGGAATTTCACAGAGTCGGACGATTTCTGCATCAACACAGGCAAAATAGACGTCAAGAGAACTATAACAAGTGAGAAGGGACAAAATATGTCTTAGGAGCTTGCTACTGCGAACGTCTATGAGCTATATATAGACTTTAATGACTTCCTATTTGAAATTTCAGTTCACTTTGTTGCTTGTTTTATTTAATTTCAATTATATATACAGAATTTATTGTACATAATATGTACTACCATATGATTGCGTCTAGCATCTAAGACAATAATTTTTTTTATGGATTAATTATTTCTCAAATTACTTGTGGAACAGGATCATCATAATTACGAAAGATCTATTGTCACAACGAAAGAAATGAAGTTTAACATTGTTGAAGGAAGTGACTCAAAGACCAAAAACTAATAGAAAAACAAAAGAAAGGCTGTTGTTATGAAGAAATCTTTCACTGCACCAAGACACCCGAAATTTGAAAACGATCAAGGGAAGTTACTAGGTATGCAATAAAGACTAGTGATAAGGCAAGAGAACACAACACAAATAGGATTAGAATGTGGGAAGTTCTAAAGAAACAAACATTGGAGAAGATCAATGTGTTATTGTTGTGCTGATGTTAATTTTATGACAAATAACAATGACTGGGGATCGACATCGGTGTTACAAGGTATGTCTACATTGACATGAGTCTGTTTGATGCGTACCAGAATGTTGTTACTGGAAAGATTATGTATATGGGGAGTACTCTTGTTGCTATAAAAAGGAAAGAAAAAGTGATCCGAGAACTCACTTATGGGAGAAAACTGTTAGAGAGTTTCTCGGATTATCTCTCATTAATGTAATTATCCATATATAGCCCTGACTTGTTTACCAAGTCACATGTGTTTAGTAAATAATTGTACTCTTGTACACTAATCAATTCATTTAAATACAATTCTACATGTGATTAGCCCAGGTTTACGTTTTTCCCTTTTTTTCGATCCCTATTTCTTTTTGCCTTCTTGTTCTCCCTTCCCCTCATAGCCGCCGTCAACTCTGCGTCCCCTAAGTCTTCCTTTCCCTCATTCTCTGGCCTCAATACCTTCCAATATCTCAAACTCTCCACCATTGTTCAAAACAGTGCTAGGTGCTATCAAGGCAACTGGTAAGGGCCTAGTGCCTGGGGGCCCTAGACGGTTTTTATTCTTTTATTTTTTTAATCTTAATTTTATTATACCATATCTAAGGTTATAAATAAATCAAACTCTTATTAAATATTATGATAAACTTGAAAAGAATATATTTTATTTTTGTAATTAGTTAAGTGATTTAAATAATTGATTATTTATAAGAGCATTTTGAGCATGAGGTAAACAATAATAATTAGATCACCAAAGGTTCAAAGCCAAATTGAGCCCAAGCCCACCCATCAAACCCTAACCTTCACTATTTTTTTTTTTTTAAAAAAAACTAGACCACCCACTTAGTGACAGGACCCATCCCAATCCCCCTGGGATTACCGTGGAATGTGCCCTGCTCCCGTCCAACAAGGGGTGTCAGACAAGGGATAACCAAGAGCCACTGCCCAAACGGGGCATCCAGAGTGCGGAAGGATCGATGGAGGAGGTGTGCAATGCCCCAGTCTCTGCTGCAAACGCATCCGTAACCAACCTGAAGGGCATTAAAACCAAAAGCTGTGAGTGGACAAAAATCAATAAGTTCATCAAATACATTTATAAGACATTTATGCCCTCCAATAAAAACGTATGCATGCCACGAAAACCAGTAACCAAAACGATTGCTCAACCGAGCCATTAGGGCCTTAGCCCAAGAACCGTTAACCAAAAACCAAGTGTGGGAACTCAGCCCAAAACTGTGGAATACCACCACCAGACATATTAAAACCATGTGGGCCACCGCCCAAAGCCATAAATATAAATCCATAAATCCAAAACCATTTAGGGTCCCCGACCCGAAATACCATAACATAACCAATAATCCATTTTTACCACATAACACCAATCCAACCGAAAAACCATTTCTTAGATTCATTAATCCATATTTACCATTACCATCACCAGCATCCCTGATGCTTAGCGTCCCAGACGCTTGACGTCCCTGACGTCATATCTCACGGTTTAATAAGCTACGCGTGCTGCCCGGGGTCTCTCCGGGTCCATATATCTGACATCCCTGATGTCTGACGTCCCTGACGTCAATCATAGCAATCCTGCTCCTGAGTCATCATACGGTCCGGCTGCTCCGTATAATGACCCCTCGCAGGCAATGCACCGTGACTTCCCCAGTGTCCCAGACATCTGGAGCAGACCATCATATATCCTTGTATCCAGATGGTATATGGAAAACAGTTTTATTAAATCCTTTTGTCACATCATTACAATGGGCCCTGCCCGAAATTTCCATAAAACCACGTAATTCCATTTAGGGTCCCTGACCCAAAATCACAATTATTAAACATAGGGTCCCTGACCCGAAATCACCATTATAATCTAATTGGGCCTCATGCCCGATTTTATGAACCACTGGGACCACGGCCCGATTTGTAAACCAACTGGGCCCGCATCCCGACTTTATAAACCCACTGGGCCCATGGCCCGAATTCGTAAATCAACTGGGCCCCTCGCCCGATAACATAACTCAAATGGGTTTCAGCCCGATTTCGTAAACGACTGGGCCCTTGGCCCGATTTCATAAAGCAACTGGGCCCCCGGCCCGATTCTCAAATGGACTCCAAGTCCGAAATTTCCAACATAATTGGGCCTCAAGCCTGAGTTCATATTTCCAATTTCAAAACCATTTCATCACATTATATCCAAGTTATAAATATGAAAAATCCATGTAAAACCGGAAAACCTCGATTTGCGTGCAAGCACGTAAATCACCTCGAAATACGTGAAACCGTACAATTTACCAACAACCAAATCAACATCAAACAATCACAATCACAATCCATATAAAACAGTTAGGCATGCATAGAATTTATAAAACCAAAGTCCACACACAGACCGTTTTAACGGTATGCCTCGATACGCGTGCCATCGGCCCTCCCGGGCCACACCACTATCACGGGGACTCCCAATCCTGTCCAAATCACATTAGAGGGTCACTAACCTCATCATTAACATCCTATCAAAGTCCCGTAAATTTCCCGAATTTTTAACTATTTTTAAACTTGATTTAAAACCTTCGGACATCCCGAACAATATAGAGACGGTGTCCGATCGACACGAAACCAATCCCAAAATGTTCGTTACATCGAATAGATTAAAAGTCATGTTGGAAGTTTCCCCAAAATACCCTTCACGCGCCCCCACGCGCTAGGTCAACACTCAGGTCAACACTGATGACGTCATGCTACAGTAACCGGGTTCTGAAACCGGGTCTGTAACCGGGTAGCCGTCGACCCACGGCTTGACCCGATCACAGATCGAGTTTCCGACCACCATTTTTGATGCGGTTTGATTCTATGGACTCTTCATAATCTCCTCTACGGTTCTGTGGCATCCAAACTAGTTTTTAGGTTGAGTAGACTACCTGAAAATCGACGGGAAAATTGACTGCCGGCACTGGTTTGTCTTCTCCGGCGAGTCGTCGAGATTCCGGCCGCGGTTCTTGGTCCAAAATGGTCGTCTAGGTCCCCTGGGTATGTCTCATAAGCAAACAAACAATTTTAACGTTAAAGATAAGCGTTTCGAAGCAGGGAATGAAATGGTGTCTTCTCGGGTTTTTCAACCTACCGCCGCCGTACGCCGTCCAGTCCTCGTCTGAGTCGTCCAGAGGTTCCAGTGGTCTTAACTCTAAGTTGGTTCGAATCCAGGTGAGGTGGTTTGGACGTTCGAACGGTTTGAGTTGGTTTTGGTTCCTCTCGGGTCTGGGGGTTTTCCCGGCCGTGCATGGCGGCCGTGAGGTGGTGGCCGGCGTCTGGAGGTGGCTGATGTGTGTCTGGAGGTGTCTGGTGTGTAGGTTGAGGCTGAGATGTGGTGAGGTGTTTGTTCAAGGGAGGAAACCGTGCTCACGATTTTGAGGGAGAATGAAAATGTGAAGAATAGTCTGATGGTTTAAATCAGAGTGTGCAGATGAGATCAATGGCCAGGATTGAATCTGAGCTTAGAATCAATGGTGAGGATTTGAGGAGAGAAAATGATTAATTAACCCAAATGGCCAGCAAAGATCCTTGTTTTAGGGAAGGTAGGGGATGAGTGACACGTGGCCTACATCCAAGGGTCCAGATTTGTCAATTACTGTTCACCTATTTTAATATTATTATTTTATTCCGAGTCTCGGTTAGTTCGGTTAATTGCGATTACGTCCGTGACCATAACTTTTTCGTCGTACATCCGATCTCGGCATGCCGCCAGTCATTGGATTCGTATCGGCGAGACCTACGTAACGGTCCTTGGCCCTCGTCCATCGGACCTCCCGGTCAAAAAGTCAACATTTGACCCCTATTACTCGAAATTACCAAAATACCCCTCATCTTCCGAACATCATAACTTTCTCCTCGAATGTCGGAATCGAACGTGCCGCCTGTCTATGAAATCGTGACGTCCCGAACTACGTCACGGTCATCGGTCAAAGTCCGTTTGACCGCCCGATCAAAAAGTCAACATTTTGCCCACGACTAGGGGTAAAACGGTCATTTTGCACATTTTGTCCGATTCCGCCCTACTAACCACCGATCAACCTCACTAATCAAGATTAATGACTAATCTAATCCCGGAATTCGGAACGGGTCGTTACAATCTTCCCTCCTTAATTAATTTCGTCCCCGAAATTCCAACCGATCTAAACTCAAACGTACTTCCCTCCTTAATTAGTTTCGCTCTCGAAACTCGACTACCCTGATTCCACAAACACCCCGTGGAAAGTGGAATCGACCACGCAACACGTGTACACCCGTACACCAACTAATCAGACAAAACTTGTCTGCACCCAAACGTACCACTAGTACTCATAATGCAATGACTACATTCGACCCCGTCGAATGACTGAAACCACTCATTTCGAATTGACACCACTTGTCAAATGGACCATTTCGTTGACGCAACAACTCTACAGTTCCTTTCCTACTCACCAATCTATCCTTGTATTTACTCCCACTAGGAGTCACCTGACCCCACTCAACAATCTATGTTGATACATCCTGACAATCTGTCACCCCACAGTTGTTGTCAGTCGAAAACTGACACTAGACTCACTCGTGATTACACAATCTACCCACTTACTTGACTTAGTAAACATTTACCGACATTTCACCCGACTCGTGTATAATTAAACACATCGGAAATACCATGACCCGTTGCATAGTAATGTCCGGTCCACGACTAATCCAGTGGTATAGGAACCAATCCGACTACCAACACGCTCACCGACACACCTCGGGTATAACCCATATACCATAACTAGACACCACAAGCCTACAAAGTATTGTACCTCGAACCATGTACGAAGTACACACATCTATCTAACGACCAGACTATAACCACCTAGGTCATAGCCAAACACGTTCCAATAATGGAGTACGTTTGCCCAATCCAGCATGAGACAAATCGAAACTCCACCCATCATCTAGTTCCAATTCTGAATCCCAATCCGCAAGTTTGTAAGAAATTCCGGATCCAAACCCAGACATCACATTTTTAATTCATATCCAAATCCGAATTATTCCGTAAGCTAGCATTTGGAATAATTATTTCGTACCCAAATCCAGAAATCCATTTTCAAGTTCCAAAATCGAATCCTGAATCGTCACCCAGAAATTCGATTCCAAATCCCGAAATCTCGTTCACATTTACCATGACACACCCAAAACCGAACCTATCGGTTACCAGCTCAACACACTTGATTGACTTCATAGGGAAGCCAATCCAACCTCCACACGTCTAAGGTTGACAAAATCCGACCAGTCGGAAACCTACTCGCTCGAGTAAGATACCATACGGGCTCCACTTCGAAAAGAAGTTCAACCCCGCCGTTTACGACTCACACACCCAAGTTCGTATCGATCCTTGTCATTCCACCTAGGAAAAACCAAGGATGATCCAAAATGATGACGTCAAAACTCATCCTACGTGGATGCAAACAAAACTCGCTGCACTCACCATGCCATGTAACACAACATCGTCTGCCACTAAGCAGAAATTGAGAAATCCCGTTTACCCAATATTGAATACGCAACTCCCCCTGATGACCCCACAACACACATGGGCTCACCAACCAATACACGCTCAACGTACTGGTAACTACAGTCAATGTCTGCCAGGGCAGAAAGCAAGAAGTCAACCCCAATGACTTCGGAATACCAATCACCAAAAACGAGCACCACTCTCGTTCCCCAATCATAACGCTCCTCGAATCTAAGGTTCCAACCATGTTGGAAACAGACATGCTCCCAACGAGATGTCAAGTCTAACCACTAGACTTCCTACCTCCTCAACTCACTTGGACAACCACGTGTCCACAATCAATCTGTTATTGTTTCGTTCGCACATCCCAACCTTTACAGGTTCAGCACTCGGTTTTCCAGGTTCTCAATTACAAATCCCCACATCAATAATAAAAACATAAAATCACACCAATTTTGGAGTTTCCGACAACTCCCCAAATCCACTAATTCATGACGTAGGGGACGTCATCCAAAAATTACTCAAGTCTCAATCATACCTTTTTATCCACTCATCACTGGTTATCTCACCACTATTGGGACTTATCCCAACACATCACAATCTTAACTGGATCCCATCCAGTCCATCACTCAACCACTACCAAATCTTAAAGACCGAACATATGTTCATCATGATGGAGTCACACCCTAACTTGTGACTCATTGTCAACACCATTACCGACACTAGCACCAGCGCTAGTACCAGCACCAACACACTATCAACAATACTAGTATCAGCACACAGGCATCCATACTAGCATCGGCACAAAAGTACCAACATACAATCATCCATACTTGCACACCATGTGCAAATATGACAACCCTGGATCTCCGTTCATACCGAACGACGATCCCGTACCTCACGACTATGGGTACCACCATTATGACAACCCACATCAGGATAATGAACGTTCCTTGAACGTCCCCTGATCCCCAAGTATTATAACCACACTAATGACCCTCGATAGCCAGTCATCTCCATATGACTACCGACTAACTGTCATTGCTATCGAGATCCGTATCCACACATCACACCAATACCCAGTCTAACACGGGATCACATAATTTATCTCAGAACCGTATCCGTAGATCGAATCCCATAGTTCTGACTCGACTCACCTGAGCCATTCACATGGTCATCCATGACCTCAGCCGCTCTTCATAGCACAAGTTCTTATCCACTAATCATTATTAAGGTTTACCTTTTTAATCCATCATACACTAGGGTTCCACAATCACACCCTATGGTTCAACCGAACCAAACAGCTCTCCGTAATATAAAATCCACAACCTGACCGACCCCGAGGTCTAGACATCGTATAGACGTCAAATTCAATCCTACCATCCCATCAACGCGGGTTCCACCATTAGGTCATCGGCCAACTCCGATGAACCAACATCCCTCACACTAGAAACCACCACAAGGGTTCACATTTTTAAACCATTACTCAAATGAGGTTCCCCGAACCTGGCTGCACCTAGCAGCACAACAATTTAATATTACATGACCGAACTGACGGTCCCACAATACCAGTTCATCACAATCAACCCCACTTGGGTCGAATCACATTAACGCACGGCGTATCGGGCCAATCACACTCTATCCACTATCCAAACCCAAAAACTATCTATTAGGTTGATAACGAACTGCAGCCCAATGAGACATCACACCCTCGACCTGCGTGCACAAAAGAGCAACCGTGCTCTGATACCAAGTTGACAGGACCCATCCCAATCCCCCTGGGATTACCGTGGAATGTGCCCTGCTCCCGTCCAACAAGGGGTGTCAGACGAGGGATAACCAAGAGCCACTGTCCAAACGGGGCATCCAGAGTGCGCAAGGATCGATGGAGGAGGTGTGCAATGCCCCAGTCTCTGCTGCAAACGCATCCGTAACCAACCTGAAAGGCATTAAAACCAAAAGCTGTGAGTGGACAAAAATCAATAAGTTCATCAAATACATTTATAAGACATTTATGCCCTCCAATAAAAACGTATGCATGCCACGAAAACCAGTAACCAAAACGTTTGTTCAATCGAGCCATTAGGGCCTTAGCCCAAGAACCGTTAACCAAAAACCAAGTGTGGGAACTCAGCCCAAAACTGTGGAATACCACCACCAGACATAGTAAAACCATGTGGGCCACCGCCCAAAGCTATAAATATAAATCCATCAATCCAAAACCATTTAGGGTCCCCGACCCGAAATACCATAACATAACCAATAATCCATTTTTACCACATAACACCATTCTAACCGAAAAACCATTTCTTAGATTCATTAATCCATATTTACCATTACCATCACCAGCATCCCTGATGCTTAGCATCCCAGACGCTTGACGTCCCTGACGTCATATCTCACGGTTTAATAAGCTACGCGTGCTGCCCGGGGTCTCTCCGGGTCCATATATCTGACATCCCTGATGTCTGATGTCCCTGACGTCAATCATAGCAATCCTGCTCCTGAGTCATCATACGGTCCGGCTGCTCCGTATAATGACCCCTCGCATGCAATGCACCGTGACTTCCCCAGTGTCCCAGACATCTGGAGGAGACCATCATATATCCTTGTATCCAGATGGTATATGGAAAACAGTTTTATTAAATCCTTTTATCACATCATTACAATGGGCCCTACCCGAAATTTCCATAAAACCACGTAATTCCATTTAGGGTCCCTGACCCAAAATCACAATTATTAAACATAGGGTCCCTGACCCGAAATCACCATTATAATCTAATTGGGCCTCATGCCCGATTTTATGAACCACTGGGCCCACGACCCGATTTGTAAACCAACTGGGCCCGCAGCCCGACTTTATAAACCCACTGGGCCCACGGCCCTAATTCGTTAATCAACTGGGCCCCTGGCCCGATAACATAACTCAAATGGGTCTCAGCCCGATTTCGTAAACGATTGGGCCCTTGGCCCGATTTCATAAAGAAACTGGGCCCCCGACCCGATTCTCAAATGGACTCCAAGTCCGAAATTTCCAACATAATTGGGCCTCAAGCCCGAGTTCATATTTCCAATTTCAAAACCATTTCATCACATTATATCCAAGTTATAACTATGAAAAATCCATGTAAAACGGGAAAATCCCGATTTACGTGCAAGCACGTAAATCGCCTCGAAAAACATGAAACTGTACAATTTACTAACAACCAAATCAACATCATACAATCACATTCACAATCCATATAAAACAGTTAGGCATGCATAGAATTTATAAAACCAAAGTCCACACACAGACCGTTTTAACGGTATGCCTCGATACGCGTGCCATCGGCCCTCCCGGGCCACACCACTATCACGGGGACTCCCAATCCTGTCCAAATCACATTAGAGGGTCACTAACCTCATCATTAACATCCTATCAAAGTCCCGTAAATTTCCCGAATTTTTAACTATTTTTAAACTTGATTTAAAACCTTCGGACATCCTGAACAATATCGAGACGGTGTCCGATCGACACGAAACCAATCCCAAAATGTTCGTTACATCGAATAGATTAAAAGTCATGTTGGAAGTTTCCCCAAAATACCCTTCATGCGCCCCCACGCGCTAGGTCAACACTCAGGTCAACACTGATGACATCATGCTACAGTAACCGGGTTCTGAAACCGGGTCTGTAACCGGGTAGCCGTCGACCCACGGCTTGACCCGATCACAGATCGAGTTTTCGACCACCATTTTTGATGCGGTTTGATTCTATGGACTCTTCATAATCTCCTCTATGGTTCTGTGGCATCTAAACTAGTTTTTAGGTTGAGTAGACTACCTGAAAATCGACGGGAAAATCGACTGCCGGCACTGGTTTGTCTTCTCCGGCGAGTCGTCGAGTTTCCGGCCGCGGTTCTTGGTCCAAAATGGTCGTCTAGGTCCCCTGGGTATGTCTCATAAGCAAACAAACAATTTTAACGTTAAAGATAAGCGTTTCGAAGCAGGGAATGAAATGGTGTCTTCTCGGGTTTTTCAACCTACCACCGCCGTACGCCGTCCAGTCCTCGTCTGAGTCGTCCAGAGGTTCCAGTGGTCTTAACTCTAAGTTGGTTCGAATCCAGGTGAGGTGGTTTGGACGTTCGAACAGTTTGAGTTGGTTTTGGTTCCTCTCGGGTCTGGGGATTTTCCCGGCCGTGCATGGCGGCCGTGAGGTGGTGGCCGGCGTCTGGAGGTGGCTGATGTGTGTGTGGAGGTGTCTGGTGTGTAGGTTGAGGCTGAGATATGGTGAGGTGTTTGTTCAAGGGAGGAAACCGTGCTCACGGTTTTGAGGGAGAATGAAAATGTGAAGAATAGTCTGATGGTTTAAATCAGAGTGTGCAGATGAGATCAATGGCCAGGATTGAATCTGAGCTTAGAATCAATGGTGAGGATTTGAGGAGAGAAAATGATTAATTAACCCAAATGGCCAGCAAAGATCCTTGTTTTAGGGAAGGTAGGGGATGAGTGACACGTGGCCTACATCTAAGGGTCCAGATTCGTCAATTACTGTTCACCTATTTTAATATTATTATTTTATTCCGAGTCTCGGTTAGTTCGGTTAATCGCGATTACGTCTGTGACCATAAATTTTTCGTCGTACGTCCGATCTCGTCATGCCGCCAGTCATTGGATTCGTATCGACGAGACCTACGTAACGGTCCTTGGCCCTCGTCCATCGGACCTCCCGGTCAAGAAGTCAACATTTGACCCCTATTACTCGAAATTACCAAAATACCCCTCATCTTCCGAACATCATAACTTTCTCCTCGAATGTCGGAATCGAACGTGCCGCCTGTCTATGAACTCGTGACGTTCCGAACTACGTCACGGTCATCGGTCAAAGTCCGTTTGACCGCCCGATCAAAAAGTCAACATTTTTCCCAGGACTAGTGGCAAAATGGTCATTTTGCACATTTTGTCCGATTCCGCCCTACTAACCACCGATCAACCTCACTAATCAAGATTAATGACTAATCTAATCCCGGAATTCGGGACGGGTCGTTACACTTAGTCACTTACCCAGCTGTCACCCTCAACCCATTCAACCACCCTCTGCAACTCGATCCCTCTTTATCTCGTTGGAACCCTCTCCCTTTTTGCCTCTCTCTCTCTCTGTTTTCTCTCTCTCTCTCTCTCTCTCTTTCATCGTCTCTCCATCCTCCTTTCTTTATCTCTTTGTCTTGCATTGGAGGCTTCAACATGCCAAGGTGTCGTAGGATAGGAAATCTCCATGACGACTCGACTTCAAATTCGCGACAATCGCCTCGACCTCGACCTCAATTTGCTACCTAGACCGCCAAATTCTCCTTACCCGCATAGCATTCCTCAGCCACCTAGGTCTACTGTGGTCCACCTATGGGAATTTGTAAAGGTAATCTGACTAGCTCCACTGAATAGCCCATACGTGGGGCATTTCTCCACCACCTAGTACGGAGGCAGCGCCTCACCTATGCTGCCATTTTGAACATTGCTTGACACGACCCACCCCCAATCCCTCGGGATTAAGGGCTAAGTCATGCTCCCATCTAACTTACGCGTGACACGAAGGCTAAATCGACGTCCAAACTCCATGTGACACGTAAGTCAAACAAGGGATTCCCAAACGAACCGTTTAAAACTTCCTGACTTCCCAGAGCATGCAGACTCTACTGTGGATCGCATGTGTGATGTCTCCGTCTCTCTCAACCAACAACCAGCACCGCAACAACCTAGAAGGTATCGAAAACATAAAAAATACTGAGTGGACAAATAATCAATACGTTTTGAAAACAGGTTATAGAAAAGTACATTTATACCCTCCACGCAAAAACCAATGCACGCATATGAAAACTAATTCACAAGATCATTTCATATCTAGAAACCATCAATGAAAACCGGAATAGTTTCTTTTCTCAAATTCGTATCTCAAATCCAGGGTCTCAGCCCAAAATCATAAATCCTTATAAAAGTACGGGAATTCAGCCCAAAACTCATCAAATCCAAATCATCCGGGCCATTGCCCAAAAACATCTGAAAACTAGTGAAAAACATCAATCAATCAAGTTGCTGTATCTCAAGTGCGCCCGAGTCTTTAAACTCAAAGTCATGCACATAATCAGGCCTTCCTGGGATATCAACGAGTCTTTAAACTCAAAACACAATCAACAGGCCTCGGGGGATATCACAATAACCGATTCTTAAAACTCAAAACATATCAATCCAGGGCCCTCCCCCGTCAATCAACCGAGTCTTTAAACTCAAAACCAGATCCAACCATTTTTTTTTTTCCGGGTCTTTAAACCCAAAACCATTTTTCAATCAAGTGAAAACCATAGAAAATCCATATCCGAATTAGCAATAATGATTCCATAAGCCGGCATCCGGAACCATCATCCCGAACCCAAATCCAGAATTTCTCTTTCAAGTTTCAAAACCAAATCTCAAAGCATCATTTCCGAAATCTAGTTTCAAAACCCCGAAATCACGTTTACCGAAATCACACGAATAGGGCTTCAAGCCCGAAATCACTTTCCAAAATCCATCGTAAATCATTGAAATCAAATCATATTTCAAATCCCAAAATCAAATCATTAAAGCCATGGTCAAATCTCAACATAAATCAAAAACTCGTAAAACGTGCAAATACGTCATTATCTCGAAATACGTGCAAAATCGTAAATCATCAAGATCATAATCATTAATATAGAAATCATGTATAGAAAACATATAAAACATATATGCATGCATCATAAGTTTGAAAGAAAAGTCCACTCACAGACCGTTTACGCCGCTGCCTCAATACGCGCGCACTTTTGCCGTTCCCGGCTACTCCGCTATCATTGGCTTTCCCGAACCTGTCCAAATACCATAATTAGGTCACTAACTACTTCACAATGCTTCTACTAAATCCCCGTAATTTTTCTGAATTTATAACTATTTTTAAACGGGCCTTAAAACTTTCGGACATCCCGAAACATGTCGAAAAGATGTCCGATCGACTCGAAACCAGTCTTAAAATGTTCGTTACATCGAATACTTTAAAATTCGTGTTGGAACCTTCCTCAAATACCGTGCCACATATCTACATGCGCCGCCCAAAGGGGCTGCGCGTTGGCCTCACACCCTGGCACTGTTCATCTTCAACCTTCTGTTAAACCCGGTCTAGACCGGTCGGTTCAGACCGATCCAACCCAAACCAACGTTCATGGTTTTGTGCCCATTTTCGGTCTGATTAAAACCATTTTAATCCTATTAGCTTTCTTACACGATTTCCTATTAATCTACTTATTGAAAACATGAAAACCAGGGTCCGTAAGTTACCTTCTAGACCGTCGATTAATCCTGCAACTGTCCCCTCTGGTTCTGGCCACCACAGGCTACCTCGACTCTCGTTGCCAATTCCAATGGACTCCCTGGACCTCTAGACCTCATTTCCAAGCATTAAAACGAGTCAATAACCACGACTTCATGAGTTACCATTTTCGACTTCAAACCATTATTCACGAGAAAACAGTCTTACCTACACCGTCGTCCTCTGCTGTGGCCTCCACCAGCACCCACTTAACTTCCTCTCCAACTTCCTTTCACAAACCATAGGCCAATAATGAGGGTTGAAGGTAGGAGGTGGGTGGTTTCCTCATTGTTTTGCTCCTGCTCTGTTCCTCACGGTGTCGTGGCCACCGTCCATGGAAAGTCGCCGTGATCACTTAAGGGAAAAGGATGAGAATTAAGGGGTTAATTGGGGTGGGGTTTTACGAGCACAGACGTACTCTCTATTTTTCTTTCACGGCCAAACCGTGCAATCATTCTCCTAATTTTTAAAACACTTAGGTCAGTTTTCCCAAGCTTCTATAGACCTCCAGAGAAGGGACAAGTGTCCCAATTTGATTAGGAAACCATCTCAAGGCAGCCAAATGTCCCAGTATAACTGGGCATAGCAAAAAGACCAATTTGCCCTTTCCCTTGCAAATTACCATTTTGCCCCTCGTGTGTTTAGACTTATAACGAAACCGTCCGACGTCCGATGACAACATGCCGCCTGTCGTTGTCTCAGGGAATCGAGACCTACCTAACGGTACTCGAAATACGTGAAAAGTCCATGTCGTAAGAAAAGTTAACAGTTTACCCTTTTTCAACCAAATTACCAAAATACCCTCGAACTTCCGAACATCATAACTTTTTCCTCGAATGTCGGAATCGGACGTCCCACCTGTCTATGAACTCGTGACGTCCCGAACTATGTCACGGTCATCGATCAAAGCCAATTTGACCGTCTGAAAGAAAAGTCAATATTTTTGCCCATTCTAAGGGCAAAATCGTCATTTCTCATCGTCCGTCCGAAAGCACCCAACTAATCACCGATTAACTTTACTAATCAGTCATTAACCACTAATCTAATTCCAGTTTCCGGGACGGGTGGTTACATTGCTGCCACCAACTACCTCTCCTAGCTTTGCCAAATAAAATCTTACCTCGACGGTCCTGACCTTTGGAAGTTTGTTGATGGCTCACATCCTCAACCAGCAGCAATTCTCGCTCCCTTTAGCTCCAAGGATGTTACAACCTTTGGTGACCCTCTTTCCTACCATGTCAACCCCTATTGGTTTCATTAGGATCAATTTGTGATTAGTTTGCTCACCACCACTCTCTCTGACAATGTTGTCTCATTGACTATTGGCCTAGACATTTGGGAGTGCCTTGCCCATCGCTTTGTTCAGCCCTCGCTTAGTAGTAGCACCAATGTTCATTAAGCTTCTGGATTTCTCCAAAGCTTCTAAAACTTTTGATGTCTACCTTGCTCATGCTAAGTCTCTCGCAGACTCGCTTGTCACCATTAACAAACGTTTCTCCTCCTAGAACCTCATCACTTCTACCCTTTGTGGTCTCATCCCTAACAACTAAATGTTAATCACTGCCATTCTCCAATCCCCTATACTTCCCTCATCTGACCTTCGTGCCCGCATTCTGTCTTTTAAATAGCAGCCTAGGTGTGCAGTCGACTCTCCTCCCACCACTCATTTCTCTCATGGAAACTCTCACTCCCGTTACTCTTGATCCTCTTCGACTCACCATGGTGGTTGTGATAACCATTAGCGTGGATGTGGGTGCTACAATTAAGGCTACGATGGTCCTCCATCACCACAGTTTTCACCCCCTTGGATTATACAGCAGGATCTCTACCTAGTTTTCATTCTCCTAGCCTCCTTAGCCCAACCCAAGTTTGGTGCCCTATTACAATACCGCTTAGCATGGGTCCGCCCACTGTCCATACCATTTCTCTAGCCCCACTGCTGCTCCACCCTTTTTCAATTCCCATTTTACCCTCCCCGACTACCTCACCTGGTACACTGACACAGTGCTACCCACCACATGGCTGGATCCACCATTCTTCTTCATCATCCACAACCTTACACTGGTTCCATAATGTTAATATGGGTAACAGTGACTAGATGAATATCACCCTATATGGGTAACCTTCCCATTTCCATAGGTACCTCCTCCTTTCATCTTTGTGATATTTATTGGGTTCTTGGTCTTCATAAAAATCTTCTTTCTGTTGCCTGTTTTACCAAAGATAGTCTTGTGTTTTTTTTGTTTGCCCCAAATTTCTATCGAACTTATTGCTTACGTTCTGGTCGCTTGATCTTTTAGGGCCCAAGTAAAGATGGTCTCAACCCATTGTCCATGGCCTCCACCTCCTCTGTTGTCACCCTTCGTGCTTTCCTCACTGTCAACTCTACTCTCCGGCTCCACTATTCAGGTCATTCTTCCAATGCCATTCTTTCTCGATTAAGTTCCACCTTAGGTCCTCGGTCTCGCTCTTGTCGAATTTTTTGTAATAAGTGTGCTCTTGGAAAGTGCACCCAATGGTCTTTTAGTTGTAATAAATATTTTACATATTCCTTGTTTTATCTCATAGTGATGTGGATGTCCCATATTATCTCTATTAGTGGTTTTCAATAATATTGTTTTTACTGATGAATTCTCCTGCTGTACATGGATCTATCCCATGTATTGCAAATCTGAAGTTCTGACTCACTTATTTCAAACTTTTTTCCATGGTTAAAACTCTTTTCCATGGTACTATCAGATTTTTGAAAAGTGAAAATAGCTTTGAATTTGTCAGTCATGCCTTCACCTATTTTTTCCTTCCCATGTGCTTTTAACAACCTTTTTCATCCCCACATACTCCCCAGCAAAACGGCCTTTCCGAACATAAGCACTAGTACATTGCCACTATGGTCCATACTCCCCTTGCCACTACCCATGTTCCCCATATCTATTGGGTTGAGGTCGTCCTTACATGACAGGACCCCATCCGACTACACAACAAAAGTACCATCGGGCACTACTCCCGTCTAACAAAAACCCTGCCAAATAAGGGATAACGCAAAGTTTGCTAGTTCATGCCTCCACCTTACGAGCCTGGATCTAAGTACAACAGTCCTAGAGGATTACAAAACTAAGAAAACATGTGAGTGGAAAAAAAGAAATAGTTAAAAACATAATTTGAAAACCTCCATATTTTACCCTCCGTTTTCCAAAACTATGCATGCATACAAGAAAAGCCATTCCAAAACCATACTTTTCGATTAAATCAAAACCAGTTTATCATCACGAAATACATGAAAGAATGCTTAAATAAATAGTCATTAAACCAGCTAAACCCTCGGTAAGTTGATATAACATCACCACAAGAATAGTACATCAATCACAAATAGTTCACTCACCAACATCACATAAATCACACGTAGTCAAAGTACCACCAATGCATGAGCACATATTAATCATCGTCACAAACACTGCACTACCGGTAGGCATATCATTCACTTACTCAAGATACAGAGCCCAGCTAGACGTCCGAGTGTAAACCGACTCAGGATATAGAGCCCAGCTCGACGTTCGAGTCGCTATCATACACTAGTCCTAGGTTATAGAGCCCTGCTCGACTTCCGAGACTAATCAACACAATATCAGAACATATCCACATTTAACCACATCGCAACCCAATCAGAAACACACATAAGATTCGTCTTAGGGTTCGGATGTGATGACCCGACAACCCTAGCACAATATTGTATGCTTTGGGCCCAGACATCACGGTTTTGTTTCTGCGAACTCACATGCAACTTTCCAATAGGTCACCCATACTGGGATTGCACCAGCCCCTACTCGCTTAACTTTGGAGTTCCCTAGGAACCCAAAGCCAGTGTGTCAGGGCCCACCCCTAATCCCCCAGGATTAGGGACTAAACCCTGCTCCCGTCTGACTTACGCATGACACGAAGGCTAAACGGACGTCCAACCTTCGTGTGACATGTAAGTCAGACAAGGGATTTCCGAACCGAACATCTCTGTATCTTCCAACGTCCCAGAGTGCGCAGAGTCTACTGTGGATCGTGCGTGTGGTGTCTCCGTCTCTCTCGACCAACAGCCCGCGCCGCAACAACCTGGAGGGTATCGAAAACACGAAAAGACTGTGAGTGGACAAAATAAAGTTAAAGTTAAAAAACATTTCATAAAATAGGTACATTTCTACCTTCTATTTCAAAAACCAATGCATGCATATCCAGTTCATGTTACAAAACCACATACGAAAAACCAAACACATTTTCCCTTTTCTCAAATTTCGGGCCTCTGCCCAAAACCATCGAAAAACCATTTCATCCGGGCCACTGTCCAAAACATCGGAAAACCATTTTTTATAAACCATCATCATCAAGTCTCAGTGAAATCCAAAACACATTTAAAGCCACATTCTCATCCATCGAACCTACTGGATCTATCCGAGTCTTTAAACTCCCGAGTCTTTAAACTCAATCCAGGCCTCAATATAATCCGAGTCTTTAAACTCAATCCAGACCTCAATATAATCCGAGTCTTTAAACTCCCGAGTCTTTAAACTCAACAGGCCTACGGGGGAAATATCAATATATCCGAGTCTTTAAACTCAATCCGGGTCTTTAAACCCAATTCGGGCCCGTCCCCCGTCAATCACAATATCCGGGTCTTTAAACCCAATAACCAGATCCAGCAAATCCAATCCAAAACCTTTTGAAAACCATTTCGAAATCCATATCCAAACCCAAATCCGAAATCACTGGCGTGAAGCCCTTCCGGCATCCAGAACCGTCATTCCGAATCCAAATCTAGAACTCATATCCATTTCCTTTCCAGATCCGAGTCCACAACCATCATTCAGTAAGCGGGCATTCAGAATAATCTTTCCGAACCTAAACCCGGAATCGACTTCAAGTCCCGAATCGAATCCCGAATCGTCATCCGGAATTCCGATTCCAAAACCCGAAATCCATTTCTCAAAACCACTTTTCTGAACTGGGCTTTAAGCCCGAAAACCTTTTTCTGAAATCCTTTTTACATTCTTTGAAATCAAATCGTATTTCAAATCCCGAAATCAATTCATTAAACCAAGTTCAAATCACATTTCCGTCAAAATCTCGTAAAACGTGAATTTTCGTAATTTCCTCGAAAAGCGTGCAAAACCATAAACCATCACATTCATAAATCAAATCATAGAATCAAGTATAGAAAACATATAAAAACATATATGCATGCATCAAGAGTTAGAAAGCAAAGTCCACTCACAGACCATTCCGTCGTAGCCTCGATACGCGCGCACTTACGCCGTTCCCGGCCAGTTTGCTATCCTCGGCTTTCCCGAACCTATCCAAATCCAATATAAGGTCACTAACTACTTCACGATACTCATACTAAAGCCCCATAATTTTCTCGTATTTTTAACTATTTTTAAACGAGCCCTAAAACCTTCGGACATCCCGAAACATATAGAGACGATGTCCGATTGACTAAAAACCAGCGCCAAAATGTTCGTTATATCGAATACTTTAAAAGTCATGTTGGACCATCCTCAAAAACCATGTCACGCGCCCTCACGCACCGTCTGAAGTGGCTGCGCGTGGGAGCCATGCGCCCAACATTGTTCATGTTCAACCTCTATCGTACCAGGTCCAGACCGGTTCGGTTCAACCCGGTCCAGCCGAACCGGCGAGGGCGGTTCTTCCTTAATTTTTCATCTTTTTCAATTCCGTTTAGCCCATTAATTTCGTCCCAATTCCTCAACTGTTTTAGCTAATTAAATCATAAAATTAAAACCTGTTTTCTTACCTGTTCAATCAACCTTCAAACACCGTTCTTCCTCCATCGGTTTCTAGTGTTTTTAGCCTGCTAATTCCCTGTCTTCAAGTCCAAAACACTCTGTGTAACCTCCAGAAACATTTCCAAACAACAAAATGAACCAATAAACACCAAATCGTGATTGATCATTTCCTAAGTCCAACTGAACTGCTTAATGAAAACAGAGGACTTACCATCGTCGCCGTACTCCGCCGTGAACACCACCACGTGTGTTTTAGTCCCCTGTCCAACTCTCCTTCGCAAGCTTTGGTCAAACATTGAGGTTTGAAGTTAATTGTGTACAACTAAGGTTCACGGGTTGTAAGGGATTCCTGGTTCAGAGCCGCCACCCACAACAGACTTCACGATGGCACCAACTTAGCATCTAATCCCTCAATTTCCTTCCCACTCATCTCACGACTGGGGAAGACTTGGGTTGTTTCTCACGGTTCACACACACGCACAATCCCAGCCACTTTGCTCCCTTGTTTTCCTAACTCGTGCACAGCTTTGGTTTAAAAGAAAATAAGGCGGTCGTCCATCCAATGTTCCACAAGTCTCCAGAGGCCAAGTGTCACCCTTTCTGTGGACAAATGTGTTGGAACAGCCAAGTGTCCCCTGACCACTGGGCCTTAATCCCAATGCTAGCCAAAAGACCAAAATGCCCTTAGATGGCAAATTACCTTTTGCCCTTCTTACTTTTAGACCTGTAATTTGTCGTCCGACGCCCAATGACGGCGTGCCGCCTGTCGTTGTACTCAAGGTATCTAGACCTTCTCAACGGTCATTGAAACATGTGAATTTGACTTGTCGTCTAAAAAGTCAACCATTGCCCCTATTCCATCAAAATTACCAAAGTGCCCTCGAACTTCCGAACGTCACAACTTCCTCCTCAGATGTCGGAATCGGGCGTGCCACCTGTTTAAGGACTCGTGACGTCCCGAACTACGTCACGGTCATCGGTCAATATCCAATTGACCTCCCGAACTAAAAACCAACAATTTGCGAAAACTAGGGGCAAAATCGTCATTCTACCCTAACAGCCTAAAGTAACCAACTAAACACCAATTAGACTCACTAATCCGTTACTAATCACGTCCTTAATCCTAGTTTCCGGGATGGGTTGTTACACAGTGAGCTCCCAAAAGGCCTTGTGCTAGATAGATATGTTCCCATACATATAAGGCACATTACCTTTCCCTCCTAGAGCGATGTGGGATTTCTCACCGTTCTACCCAAGACACAGGTCTTACAATCCACCCCCTTGGGGCCCAGGGTCCTCGCTGGCACACTTCCGGTCGAGGTCCGGCTCTCATATCATTCAAATCATTGCAACTCAAATCATGCAATGAATCATGAAAAACATTTACCA
Organism: Prinsepia uniflora; assembly: GCA_032719365.1. Classification (NCBI taxonomy): domain Eukaryota; kingdom Viridiplantae; phylum Streptophyta; class Magnoliopsida; order Rosales; family Rosaceae; genus Prinsepia; species Prinsepia uniflora. The sequence goes on from CM064862.1 coordinate 23,033,769, forward strand.
TGCATGCATAATAGTTTATAAAACAAATGTTCACTCATACACACATACCATATGGTTCCAGCAACCCTTTTCTCATGGTGATAGTTGTCACCCATATCCAAAAACATACTAACTAACCTAAGATCAACCAAAATACCCCTGTCCATTTTAGACATGTAACAAGCACGTTAGAACTCCAATGTTGATGTGCCGCCTGTCTACGTACTCAGGACTTCAAGACCTATGCAACGGTCCTTACGAAAATTCCAAAAAATAGTCTGAACAAAAAGTCAACTTCTGACCATTTAAACGAAGCGATTGCTCACTGTTCTACCCAAGACATGAGTCTTACATCAGAGCCTCGGACTCAACGTCAGAGTCTCACATACAATCCACATAATCAGAACACATCAACATATCATTACACATCATGTATATCGTGAAAACACGATTTCACATCCCAACTCAAGATCACATTCCACCATAACATATCACATCACATATCACAATCCAAATCCACAATCAGAATCACGGGCCTAAACCACAAACACAACTTAATCACACTTTCTCGTAAAATGTGCCCTTAAGGCTACTTTAGTAAAAACCGTCTAGAAATCATATGAAATTCAGGGTTATACCAAAATCATATTATCCTCTATCACAAACCACATTCCATTCGAAATTCGAATAAAAAAAGGTATCTAAAACATATTTTACGGAACCTCGAAAAATGTGTAATAAAATAATAATAAAATATTCATAAAATCACCGAAAATCCATAGAAAATCCCACTCACTTCATTATCACCAAAATCACATAAAACACATTTAAATGATGTAAGTATGCATGCATAAAAGTTTGGGGAAATAAAGTCCATTCACACACCGCATGTAACCCCAAATTCCACTTCGCAAACATTCTCGTAAATTCCGAAAAATCTCAAAACCTGTCAAAAAGCATGTCTAAGGGTCACAAACCATTCCAAATAATGTCCATTTCAATCCCATAATATTTCAGGATTATTAAATGTATTTTAAAACAAACCCTAGACTTTCGGACACCCAAAAGTACCCCAAAACGGTGTCCGATTGACTCAAAACCTGTGTCAAAATGTTCATTACATCGAAAGGATTCAAAAACATGCTGGCCGTTCCTCCAAATTCCCCCGCACGTACCCCCACAGACCACCAAAAGGGGCTACATGTGGGAGCTGTGCACTGCTACAGTATAAACTACAAATCACTGTTCATCACCCTACTCTCCCGTCGTCCCGTTTTCCTGCTACTCGGGTCGCCCGAACCAACATTTTATCCTTCATTTCAAGTTCGTTTTCATTCTCGTTTTGACTAATCTACTATAAAATAAGTTACCAATGGATCTACTTAACCAAAACATGAAAACTTACCACGGATCCTGCTCGACCAACCAATGTTTCACGGCCAAGATTGTTTCTCAGTTCATGGGAAGTTTCGACGCCCAAAGCTTCGAACCAGGTATCAGTTGAGGTCATATGGGCTTGGAAGGATTCAGCTTGCTCGGTTTAAGTTCGCACGCCCAGAAACGTGGTGGTACAACCTCCAACCCGAAAACCCCTTCTCGTGTCACCAAGAGCATTCAGGTATGGACCTTCCAAGTATCCTCCTCTCTCTTCCTCGTCTGATTTCCAACCTCTCTTCTCCTCACTTTCCTATTCTATCTTGCTTTCCATGATCACGCCTCTATAGAAAACACCCAAAACTCACCCTCAGCCACCAAAACAACAAAGCACACAAAATGTCCATTTTTCAACAGGCCCAAGGTCGATGGCACACTCCCATAATAGATAAGGGACACTTGTCCCTGTCTAATTGAACCACCAATAATATCTCATAAGTGAATTACCAAAATACCTCTCCATTAAATAAAACTACCAAAATGCCCCTACGTAATCTTAACCCAAATCGAAACCGTTCGAACTCCGTTTCTAGCATGCCGTATGCCGACGTACTCGGGAGTCTGAGACCTTCCTAACCGCGTTTTCGGAATCGCCAAAAACCATCCCGATAAAAAGTCAACATTTTAACATTTGTAAGTCAAAGTCAACCATTTGACTTTGACAAAAAGTCAACATTTGACTTCCAGGGGTAAAATGGTTAATCTCATTTGGATTTTCCGATTTTACTCTTGTTGAAGCTCTGAGTCCTTACAATCTACCCTTCTTAAAAGATTTTCGTCCTCGAAATTTGCAAACAAGTTTCAAATCCACAAAAACCACTCGATCAAAACTCCAAATCATTCACACGAGTTCATTACCATCAAAACACCAAACAATCATCACACGTTCATCCACTAACCATCCAACACTAATTCAACACAACAATCACACACTTTTTGGCTCATCCTTGAGCCTTAACTCTTACACCAAACTCCTTCCGAGTCCTAATCCACAATTCTGACCCATGTCGGAGTTATCACCCAACAGGATCATGACCGTAACCAACACATATAGAAACATCTCACCATGTACGTGTATCTGGGAGTCATGCACATCAACTCATTCAGTAACATTCATCACAAATGAAAACATCTAGATACATGAAGCAATAATCAATCACATTGAATCATTTCATCTATAAACACACAACAATCACCCAGAGCTTACCCATTTTCCAATGCACACAAACACTTACACATACATAACATTCACAATCCAATCTTGTAAACTAGAACCACTAACATCGCTATAACTATCTTAGGCTCGTAAACTCATCTCATCATCAGGCCGTGCATGGGGCTCGCAGCTCGGAGGCATGAAATCAACAACATAATTCAGAATCCTAGCTCTGATACCAAGTTGATAGAACCCCGCCCGACTACACAACAAAAGTACTAATGGGCCTTGCTCTCGTCTAATAGAAACCATCCTAGACAAGAGATAACGCAAAGTTCGCTACTTCATGCCTCCGCCATCCGAGGCTCTATCTCCTTGTAGCAACCCTAGAGGGTTAAAAAACCAAGAAAACATGTGAGTGGATGATAAAAAATAGTTAAAAATATAATTTGAAAACCTCCATCTTTTACCCTTCGTTTTCCAACACTATGCATGCATACAAGAAAAGCCATTCCAAAACCATACTTTTCGATTAAATCAAATCCAGTTTATCATCACAAAATACATGAAAAGATTTCTCAAATCAACAGTCATTTAACCAGCTAAACCCTCGGCAAGTTGATATAACCATCACCAAAAGAACAGTACATCAATCACAAACAGTCAACTCACCAACATCACAGAATTCACACATAGTCAAAGTACCACTAATGCACGAGCACACATTAATCATTGTCACAAACACTGAACTACCGGTAGGCATATCATTATCTCACTCAGGATACAGAGCCCAGCTCGACGTCCGAGTCACTATCATACATTAATCCCAGGTTACAGAGCCCTGTTCAACGTCCAAGACTACTCAACACAATATCAGAACATATCCACATATAACCACATCTTAACCCAGTCACAAACACAAATAATATTCGTCTCAGGGTTTGGAGCCCCGGACTCGACGTCTGAGTCTCACATCCAATCCACATAATCAACATACATCATCATATCATTACACATCACGTATATCGGGCAAACATATTTTCACATCCCAACTCAAGATCACATTCCACCATAACATAACAAGCCTAAGCCCCAAACACAACTTAATCACACTTTCTTGTAAAACGTGTCCTTAAAGCTACTTTTGTAAAAACCTTCTAGAATTCATATGAAATTCAGGGTTATACCAAAATCACATTATCCTATGCCACAAATCATATTCCATTCCAAATCCCAACCAAAACGGTATCCGGAACATATTTTATAGAAACCTCAAAAAATACATAATAAAATAATAATAAAATATTCATAAAATCACCGAAAATTCATAGAAAATCCCACTCACTTCATTATCACCAAATCACATAAAACACATTTAAATTATGTAAGTATGCATGCATAAAAGTTTAGGGAAAGAAAGTCCACCTATACACCGTCCGTAATGCTGAATTCCACTTTGTACGCATTCCCGTAAAATTTGAAAAAATCTCAAAACCTGTCAAAAAGCACGTCTAAGGGTCACAAACCATTCCAAATAACATCCATTTCAATCCCATAATTTTTCGGGATTTTTAAACGTATTTTAAACAAACCCTACACCTTCAGACAGCCAAAACTACCTCGAAACGGTGTCTAATTGACTGGAAACCTGTACCAAAATATTCGCTACATCGGAAGGATGGAAAAACATGTTGGTCGTTCCTCGAAATTCCCCCGCACGTGCCCCCACGCGCCACCCAAAGCGGCTACGTGTGGGAGCCACGCTCTGCTACAATTAAAACTATAAATTCAATGTCCATCATCCCTACTCTCCCGTCGTCCCGTTTTCCTACTACTCGGGTCGCCTGACTCAACGACCCGACCTGACATTTTCTTCTTCATTTCAAGTCTGTTTTCACTCCTTTTTCAACTAATCTACTCTAAAATAAGTTACCAATGGATCTACATAACCAAAACATGAAAACTTACCACGAATCCTGCTCGACCAAGCAAGGTTTCACGGCCAAGATTATTTCTCTGTTCCTGGGTAGTTTCGATGCCCAAAGCATTAAACCAAGTATTGATTGAGGTCGTACGGGCTTGGAAGGATGTTTAGCTTGCTCAGTTTAAGTTCCCACGCCCAGAAACGCGGTGGTGTAACCTCCAACCCGGAAACCCCTTCTTGGGTCACCACGAGCCTTCGGGTCTGGGCCTTCAAACTATCCCCCTTTCTCTTCCTCGTCTGATTTCCAACTTCTCTTCTCCTCACTTTCCTACTTTATCTTGTTTTCCATGATCACGCCTCCATAGCAAACACCCAAAACTCACCCACAGCACCAAAAAAGCAAAGCACACAAAATGTCCATTTCTGAACAAGCCCAAGGTCGGTGGCACACTCCCATAATAGATAAGGGACACTTGTCCTTGTCTAATTGAACCACCAATAATATCTCATAAGTGAATTACCAAAATTCCCCTCCATTAAATAAAGTTACCAAAATGCCCCTACGTAATCTTAACCCAAATCGAAACCGTTTGAACTCCATTTCTAGCATGCCACATGCCGAAGTACTCAAGAGACTGAGACCTTCCTAACGGCTTTCTTGGAATCACCAAAGACAATCCGGATAAAAAACTCAACATTTTGACATTTGTAAACCATTTGACTTTGACAAAAAGTCAACCATGTGACTTTGACCATAAAGTCAACCTTTGACTTTCAGGGGTAAAATGGTCAATCTCATCCAGCTTTTTCAATTTTACTCTCGTTGAAGGTTCGGTTCCTTACATTATAGCTGTGTATATTATTAATCTTTTCCCCACCTCTCTCCTAATTTGGACAATACTCCACTCCCGTCTCTATACTCACCCACCCTCCTACACTCAACTTCGTGTCATTGGTTGTGCGTGCTTCCCACATCTTGGTCTCTATGTTCCTTACAAACTCTCCCCTTGTAGTATAGAGTATGCCTTATAAGCTTATAGCCACCATCACAAAATATCATTGCCTTAATCCCACAATGGGTTGTGCCTATTTCTCGCGTCATGTTTTATTTCTCATTCCTCATTTTTTTTTTTTTAGTTTTCAGGTATCCACTACCTCCCCCCTAACTCACAAACGGTCACCCTAGATCGTTGCCTCAATGTTGGGACTATGTTTCTCTGCAAGACCCCATGTCGAGCTTACCTCAAACTAGCTAGTCCAACTTCTACCCAGTCCATAATCATGATCTCAGGCGCGTGCCTTCTCATTATCTCCTACGTTGCCATATGTTGGCTTATTGTCTTCTGATCCACCGGCTTTAGCATTTGTCCTCTCTAGCCCATAACAACAGTCCATTCTCTAGTCTCATTCATTTTATGTTGGACCTTCTTCGCATTTTCCCTCTCAATTCAAATGCCTCCCATGCCCTGGTGCCCACTTCTTCGCAACCCACTACACTTGCATGTCTTTCTACCTATCCCATGCAAACTCACCTACATGATGGTATTTTTCAACCCAATTAGTACACCATGGCACTATCTAGTACACCATCCCACACACCTTACTTACCTCGATCTCTCACCTTGTACCCACATGCTACTCTGAGATGTCTAAACATGTTGAATGGCGAACCACCATGATTGAGAAGATGAATGCTATCCTCAAGAACCACACTTGGTACTTAGTTCCTCCCTTACAACGTTAGAACATTGTTGGTTGCAAGTGGGCTTTTCGCATCAAGTATCGCTCTAATGGTTCTATCGAGCATCACAAAGCTCGTCTTATGGCCAATGGTTCCATCAAAAAATTGGCATTGATTACATTGTAATCTTTTGTCATGTTATCAAACTCGCCACCATTCGCACTATTCTCAACCTTGTTATCTTTGCCAACTCGAGGTCAAGAATGCCTTACTTCGTGGTGAATTACAGGAGGATGTCTACATGACACAACCTCCTTGGTTCATTGATCCTCATTGAAGCAGATTATGCTGGTTGTCCCAACTCCCACCGGTCCACCTATAGCTACTTATCTACCTTGGTTCCAATCTGATATCCTATTGTTCTAAGAAGTAGCCCACCATTGCTCGCTCTAGCACCAAGTCCAAATACCGCTCCCTTTCTTATGCTTGTGCTGAAACAATGTGGTTGTGCTACTCACTCTCAGAGCTTGGTGCATGCATTCGCTTCTATGTTCTACTCCATTATGATAATCTTAGTACTACATACTTGGCTGCCAACCCTGTTTTTCATGCTCACACCAAAAAATATCGATCTTGATTATCATGTTGTGCATGAGACGGTTGCCTTTGGCAGCTACTGTGTGTGTTTTATAACTTTTGTGATCAGCTTGCCGACTTGCTCACCAAGGCTCTTCACAGCCTCGACATCTTCTCCTCTACTACAAACTTTTTTTGTTAGGGCCGCCCAGTTTGAAAGGGGGTGTTAGAGAGATTATTGGATGATCTATCATTACTGTAATCATCCATATATAGCCCTGACTTGTTCACCAAGTCACATGTGTACAACATATAGTTATACTCTTATACACTAAATCAATACAAGGAAATACAATTCTACAAACACTGCCCTTCACTGATGTTCTTCAGGTCCCTAAGATGATCTCTAGTTCTGTCATTAGTGGGTTTAAGCTAAATTTTGAATTTGATAAATTTGTTCTCACCAAAGGTGGGATGTATGTAAGAAATGGTTACCTAGATTAGCGGCTCTTCAAAATAAATGTACTACCAACTGATGTTATTAATAATATGCCCTATCCAGATCTCTTGCTTTGTCGGATGACGGGGAGAAGTCAACGATGACTCTTTTTGGTGTCTCCATATCTCCGTAGTCTGAAGGGGTGAGAAGTTTGGGATTTCTTACTACTTTTCTGTTGATTGGTGGTCCCCAGCAAGGGCATGACTCATCCAGTGGTGTTTTTAGCAGGGTCACGTGGTGGTTAGTGAAAGGGAGTTGGTTTTGGGTGGTAAAATTTGGGCTAGGCCACAGAGCATTGCTCTTGCATTCAGTGGCCCAAGTGGGGACCTGGAGCTTTCTCCCTCCACTACTTCAAATCATGCGCCAATTCTAGTGCAATGGGAGAAAAGAAGAAAGCGGTCTTGGAGTAACAAAAGAAGGAGCCGATTTGAAAATTTCTGGGTTAATAGGGAGAGGTGTCTTGAGGTAATTATGGAGAAGTGTGGGAGTGGGGTTGGGTATAACCCCATGCATGTTGTCATGCAGTAAATCACCCACACACGTATGGGTTTGAACTTGTGGGCCCAGCAAATGGCTCCCTCTCTTAATTTGGAAATTTCCCGCATTTAAGCCCAATTACAATTTGTGATACGCGCCCCCTTCACAAATAATTTTATTGAGCTGTGCCACAAATTATCAGGCCAACTTAATTCCGTCATTCACCAAGCGGAAATGTGCTGGAAGCAAAGAGCGAAGGAGAACTAGCTTAAGCATGGGAACCAAAACACTAAGTTTTTTCACCAACATGCGACTTAGAGGAAAAGGAAGAATGAGCTAAGAGGACTTTGCTGATAATGGCACGTGATGTGAAGATGAGAGAGCTCTGGATGTTATAATTGTGAATTATTTTGACCACTTATTCTCTTCTCAGGTGGAGGGCCCTATGGAGGAAGTACTAGCTGCTATCCAACCAAGAGTCACGGAGGCTATGAATCAAGAGTTTCCGCGAGCCTTTACAAATGAGGAAATTAGGTGTGCTCTTTTTCAAATGCATCCTTCCAAGGAATCGGGCCCGATGGTTTGTCTCCTCTTTTTTATTAGAAATTTTGGGATATTATTGGGCTTGATTTGTGTTATGGGGTTCGATATTTATTGCATTTGAGGCTGTTAGTGACTAAGCAAATCACTGTTAAGTGACTTGGCACAATGCCAAGTGGACTGCGAAGTGGCAGTTGACAAGTGTGTGAGTGTGAGTGAAGAAAATGTAATTGTGAAAGTGAGAAGTGTGTGCATTCTGTTATTGAGTGCAAATGTAAGTGAGGTGCAATGAATGTAAATCAGCAAGGAATGTGTGTGTGAGTGAGGTGTAAAAGGTGCTGATGTGTGATGATGTCATTGACGTCTCTAACCGATTCACAGTAAGAGTGTGTGTGTGTGTGTGTGTGTGTGTGTGTGTGTGTGTGTGTGTGTGTGTGTGTGTGTGTGTGAATCTGATATAGGAGTGTATGTGTTGCAAACAATGAATTAATGAGAAAAATCTGAAGAGAGATCTCAGGAGGTAGTGATATTCTACACTGGGAATTCAGAAACAAAATACTTTTCATTCATACAAATTATCAAACACTTGGTGTGCACCATCATCCAAATCGATCATCAATTTCATTCCTACTGTCCTAGTGTCCAGAATTGAAGTAAGAAGAAGAACCTAATCCAATCTAGTCTAAACCAATCGAGCTAGTCTCGATACATCAGCTAGAGAGTGAAGGATTGGAATTGTACCTGTTAGTGGTTGTTTTAGCTCCTGCATTCTTCTTTTGCGGATGATCATTGCTCTGCATCTTACTGTGTCCTTCAGGTGCCTCTGCTAACATGGTATCAGAGCAGTGAAGATCACTGTCTCTGGGGCGTGGTGAAGCTGTGAAGAAGATGCTGTACTTTTTCTTGTGATCAAGGCAAGATGTCTGGATTTGGTGGTGATCCAAAGCTACCTGTGTTTTCAGGAGTCAATTATGATTTCTGGAATATAAAAATGAAGACAGCACTCAAAGAAACTGATCCATGGACAATTGTTGATCAAGGAGTGACTGATGTGGAGTATGATAGTGATGATGAAGTGATAGAGACGCCTCAGACCAAGGCAGATCAGATCAGAAATGCCAAGGCCTTGAACCTGATCCAAAATGCAGTTTCTGGGGAGATTTTTCCCAGAATCTCAAATGAAGAAAGTGCCAAACGTGCCTGGGATGTTCTGAAACAAGAATTCAGAGGGGATCCTAAGGTAAGGGCAGTTAAACTTCAATCACTACAAAGGGATTTTGAGTATACTAGGATGAGAAGTGATGAATCATTTTCAGCATACATGTCTAGACTATATGGAGTAGTAAACCAGATGAAAACCTATGGAGAGACCATTACTGAAAAACGTTTGGCTCAGAAAATACTCATTAGTCTAACAAAGTCCTTTGACTCAATTGTGTCAATCCTAGAAGAGACTAAAGATTTGGACACTGTTAGTGTTGAGAGTATTACTGCATCTATAAGGGCATTTGATCAAAGATTAGAAATGCATGATGACAGTGAAGTAGAGAAGGCAATCTCTAGTATGAGTTTTCAAAACCAGTCCAGAAGTCATTCTGGGGGAACTCAAGGAGGAAACAAGAAAAGGTTTCCCAGTAAACACTGGAGTTCCAATAAAGGCAGATTTGGAGCAAAGGATAAGCAGGAGTCTGAAGTTCAGAAGGGTGAAGAAAATGACCCAAGACCAACCTGCAAGACCTGTGATAGGAAGCATTTTGGTGTGTGCTGGACCAAAAACAAATTCAAGTGTTTTAAGTGTGGAAAACTGGGCCACATTTCTAAAGATTGCAGAGTCAAGCAAGCTGCACATATGGTATAGTAGGTGAAAGAACCAGAAAAGAAAATGGAGGGAAACCTGTTCTATGCATGTCATTCAGCTTCTGTTGAGAAAAATGTTGAAGTTTGGTATCTTGACAGTGGCTGTAGTAACCACATGACAGTTCATGAATCCCTACTGTATGATATTGACCGGACATTGACTGTTAAGGTGAAAATGAGGACAGGTGAACTGGTTCAAGTTGTTGGAAAAGGATCTCTACTTGTCCACACTAGCCAAGGTAACAAGTACATCAGAGATGTCATGCTTGTACCTGGTCTGGATGAAAATTTGATGAGTGTAGGGCAAATGATTGAGCACGGGTACTGTTTAGTGTTTGGAGATCAGGCAGTGGAAGTGTTTGAAGACACTGAAATGCAGCATAAAATTGCAAGGGTCCCTATGACAGGGAGCAGATGCTTCAAGATGTCCCTGGATTATGGTTTTCATGTGGCTAGAAAGGCTGAATCAAAGGAGGATTTGGAGCTGTGGCACAAAAGATATGGGCACCTGAATCACACAAGTCTACAGATGATGAGCAACAAAAATATGGTAGTTGGTCTACCAAAGCTGGTTGGGGACAAAGTTTTGTGTGAAGGGTGTATCACAGGGAAGTTCCATGTGACCCCCTTTGACACTGAAGGAGCTTGGAGGGCCACAATGCCACTGGAGCTCATACATTCAGATGTATGTGGGCCAATGCAAATAGAAACTCTTGGTGGTAATCTCTACTTCCTTACTTTCATAGATGATCACACAAGAATGTGTTGGATTTATTTCCTTAGACACAAGGCAGGTGTGTTAAATGTGTTCAAGAAATTCAAAGCCACTGTTGAGTTGCAAAGTGAATTCAAAGTGAAGAAGCTAAGAAGTGATAGGGGGAGAGTATACTTCAAATGCTTTCCAAGAATTCTGTGATGAGCATGGAATTGAGAGGCAACTAACTGTTGCTTACTCACCTCAGCAAAATGGTGTTGCTGAGAGGAAAAATAGGACAATTGTTGAAATGGCAAAGTCCATGCTGCACAGTAATAAGCTATCCTATGAGTTTTGGGGTGAGGCAGTAAGTACTGCAGGTTACATCTTGAATAGGAGTCCAACCAAGGCTGTGCAAGGGAAGACACCATTTGAGAAGTTCACAGGAAGAAGGCCTGGTGTCTCACACTTGAAAGTTTTTGGGAGTATATGCTATCTGCATATTCCAAAACAGAAAAGACAGAAACTGGATGAATCAGGAGAAAAGGGGATATTTGTGGGCTATGGAAGTTGTGAGAAGGGTTATAGGGTCTACAATCTATCTACAAAGCAAGTGGTGGTGTCTAGGAGTGTGATTTTTAATGAAGAAAGAAGCTGGGATAGGAGAGAAGTTCAGAGTTCTCAGACTTTTGTTCCTATGTCTGCGAGCTTAGAAAAAACTCAAGCAAGGTTTGAAACTGGTACTTCTAGTTCCCAGAATACAAGTCCAAGCAATGGAGCAGGTCCTGATGCTAGTCCTAATGCAAGTGCAACTTCTGTGCAGAAACTAGTGAGGGTACCAGCAACACCCAAGTGAGATTGAGAAGTCTCAGTGACATCTATGCTAGATGTCACATGAGTATCATAGAACCTGAGAGTTTCAGTGAAGCCTCTCAAGATTCAGCATGGAAGAAAGCAATGGAAGCTGAATTACTTATGATAGAAAAGAATGATACTTGGGAGTTAACTGACAGACCATTTGACAAGCCTGTTATTGGAGTTAAATGGATATACAAAACCAAGTTAAATCTGGATGGAACTATTCAGAAGCATAAGGCAAGACTTGTAGCTAAGGGGGTACTCTCAGAAACCAGGGGTGGATTTCAATGAAACCTTTGCCCTTGTGGCAAGGTTGGACACTATCAGAACCCTAATTGCTCTAGTAGCACAAAGGGAATGGAAACTGTTTCAACTTGATGTGAAATCAGCTTTCCTAAATGGTGTATTGGAAGAAGAAGTGTATGTAGATCAACCTGAGGGATATGAAGTAAAGGGCAGTGAAGAGAAGGTTTACAGACTAAGAAAGGCTCTCTATGGACTCAAACAAGCACCACGGGCCTGGTACGGGGAGATTGATGCTCATTTACTTAAGTGTGGTTTTGAGAGAAGCACCAGTGAGGCCACTTTGTATTTAAAGGGCAGGAAGGGTGAAGGGACTCTCATTGTTTCTATCTACGTAGATGACATTGTCTACACAAGGGATAGTGAAGAACTGATGACCAACTTTAAGCAGGACATGATGAACAGATATGAGATGACAGACTTGGGGTTACTGCATCATTTTCTAGGAATGGGTGTACTGCAATCCAGCAGTGGGACTTACATTCATCAAAGAAAGTATGCAGAAACTTTGCTAAATAAGTTTGGTCTACAAGGGTGTAAATCAGTAGGTACTCCTCTGGCCACAAATGACAGGCTACAAAGAGATGATGGAAGTGGTGAGGCAGATGAGCAACTAAATAGACAGATTTTGGGAAGTCTTCTGTATTTGACAGCAACCAGACCTGACATTATGTTTGCAGCAAGTATGCTGTCTAGATTTATGCACAACCCTTCAAGGAAACATCTTGGTACTGCAAGAAGAGTCTTGAGGTATGTGCAGGGTACATTGGACTATGGATTGGAGTACAAGAAAGGGAAAATAGCAACCTTGATTGGTTTCTGTGATAGTGACTGGGGAGAGTCACTGGATGACAGTAAGAGTACATCTGGGTATGCATTTACCTTTGGAAGTGGTATTTTTTCATGGGCTTCTGTGAAACAGACTAGTGTGGCTTTATCTACAGAAGAAGCTGAATATGTAAGTGCTTCTGAAGCAACAACTCAGGCCATATGGCTCAGGTTTGTGTTGCAAGATTTTGGTGAGGAACAACTAAATCCTACGGTTCTTATGTGTGATAGCATGTCTGCTATTAAAATGGCTAGAAACCCTGTGTTTCATCAAAGGACTAAACACATAAGTAGGAAGTTCCATTTCATCAGAGAAGCAATCCAGAATGGTGAAATCACAATTCAGTATTGCAACACTGAAGAACAGATTGCAGATATTTTCACTAAGGCTTTGCCTAAGCCTAGCTTTTGCTACCTAAGGAGATTATTGGGAGTGGTTCTAGTGATTGGCTTAGGAGGGGCTGTTAGTGACTAAGCAAATCACTGTTAAGTGACTTGGCACAATGCCAAGTGGACTGCCAAGTGGCAGTTGACAAGTGTGTGAGTGTGAGTGAAGAAATTGTAATCGTGAAAGTGAGAAGTGTGTGCATTCTGTTATTGAGTGCAAATGTAAGTGAGGTGCAATGAATGTAAATCAGCAAGGAATGTGTGTGTGAGTGAGGTGTAAAAGGTGCTGATGTGTGATGATGTCATTGACATCTCTAACCGATTCACAGTAAGTGTGTGTGTGTGTGTGTGTGTGTGTGTGTGTGTGTGTGTGTGTGTGTGTGTGTGTGTGTGTGTGTGTGTGTGTGTGTGTGTGTGTGTGTGTGTGTGTGTGTGTGTGTGTGTGTGTGTGTGTGTGTGTGTGTGTGTGTGTGTGTGTGTGTGTGTGTGTGAGAATCGGATATAGGAGTGTATGTGTTGCAAACAATGAATTAATGAGAAAAATCTGAAGAGAGATCTCAGGAGATAGTGATATTCTACACTGGGAATTCAGAAACAAAATACTTTTCATTCATACAAATTATCAAACACTTGGTGTGCACCATCATCCAAATCGATCATCAATTTCATTCCTACTGTCCTAGTGTCTAGAATTTAAGGAAGAAGAAGAACCTAATCTAATCTAGCCTAAACCAATCGAGCTAATCTCGATACATCAGCTAGAGAGTGAAGGATTGGAATTGTACCTGTTAGTGGTTGTTTTAGCTCCTGCATTCTTCTTTTGCGGATGATCATTGCTCTGCATCTTGCTGTGTCCTTCAGGTGCCTCTGCTAACAGAGGCAAATGGCTCCAGGGTTGAATTTACTCATGTCACGTTGATTCCAGAAATTAAGCATCCTATTTGCATGCCTCATCTTTGGCCTATTAGCCTTTGTAATGTCCTTTACAAGAACGCTGCCAAGTGTCTAACTAACCAGTTGAAAGATATCTTGGGCCAAGTCATCTCTCCTTCTCAAAGTGCCTTCATCCCTTGTGGGCTTATCTCTGATAATATCCTGATTGCTGCGAAACTCTCTCATCACATGTATAAGAAGAAGAGGGAGTGAAATGGTATTATGGAAACAAAATTGGATATGAGTAATGCTTATGATCGAGTTGAGTGGTGGTTTCTTGAAGGGGTTACGAGAAAATTGGGCTTCGCTGATGGGTGGATTGAAATGATTATGATTTGTGTATCTATAATGTCCTACTCTTTTAATATGATTAGGGAGTTAGTGGGGCTGGTGACACCAAGCCGGGGAATTCGTCATGGGGATCCTTTATCTCCTTATCTCTTTGTGCTCCGTGCGGAAGGGTTACCAGCTCTGCTTGATCAGTAGGAGTTTCAAGGTGCTATATCCATGGATTCTCGGTGGCCCCTTCAGCTCCAAGTATTCACCACCTCCTATTTGCTCATGACAGACTACTTTTCTTGAGAGACACTTTTGAGGAATGTATAGCAGTTAAAAGTATCCTAAAACTTTATGAGGATGCGTCATGGAAAACTATCAATCTTCAGAAATCTTGTGTGGCTTTTAGTGGTAATCTTAATCGTTTGGAGCAGCAGTTGCTTTCTGAATGATTGGGCATGGAGAGGGTCGAGCATCATGATAGATATTTGGGCCTGCCTTTGTTTATTGGTCACTCGAAGACGAAGGTTTTCTCCTATATTAAGGAGAGGCTCCAAAAATGGATGACATGTTCGAAGGGCAAGCTACTTAGCTCAGTGGGGAAGGAGGTTTTAATTAAGTCTATTTCTCAAGCTATTCCAGTGTATGTGATGAACTACTATCTTCTTCCAAAAGTTTTCTGCCATGACTTGCAACAAACTATTGCGAGGTTTTGGTGGGGTAGTGACTCGCTCCAAAAGAAGATCCACTGGCTGAGCTGGTAGGCTCTATGTCAACATAAGGCAGTAGGGGGTATGGGATTTAGGGGCTTCCACGCTTTTAACCTAAGCATTCTTGCTAAGCAGGGGTGGAGAATACTGTCTAATCCTCACTTACTGGTGTCTCAAATTTTCAAGGCTAAATACTTCCTTGAGGGGGAGTTTATGGCGGCTTTAGTAGGTATCAACACCTCTTTCTCTTGGAGAAGCATTGCTCAATCTCGGGAGATTATTTGGCGAGGTGCTAAATGGCAAGTGGGGAATGGTGCAAAGATTCGTATCTGGGGCGACCATTGGCTCCCTCAGCCCAACCTTCCTTGGATCCTCTGCCCTAAGCCGGTTGGGTGGGATCCAAATTGCGGAGTCTCCTCATTGCTTTCGAATGGCAGGAGATCTTGGAATGAATGTTTGGTTTCTGCAGTCTTTCTCCCGGATGAAGCGAGGCTGATTATGGGATCCCTCTTAGCTTTTGACTGCCACAGGACAAATTGGTGTGGCAAGGTGAGAAGTCGGGACTTTTATAGTAAGGAGTGCCTATAAGCTTGCGGCTACTCATGAAAATTTTGAAGGCAATGTAGCAGGTAGTTCGGGGGTGGAGGGAGGTGCTAATGCAATTTGGAAGAAAATATGGGGTTGTTGTGTCCCTAACAAAGTGAAATACTTCTACTGGCGGGTGTATAAAGGTCTCCTCCCCACCAAAGCAAACCTGCAGTGACGACGTGTCAATATTGATCTGATTTGCAACTTCTGCAGGCAGGCCCCGGAAACCGACGTCCGTGTGTTTAAGGAGTGTCCTGCAGTGGTCGGTGTGTGGATGGCGAGTTCATTAGGCCTTAACTCCAGGGTGTCCTGTGTCGACTCCTTACCTTCCTGGATAAACTTCCATGCGACCAGGTTACTTTCTAGTGAATTGAAGCCTTTTGTTATGATTCTATGGTTTATTTGGCAGGAACGAAATCATCTGGTATGGTTTGGCTCTCACATGGCGCTGTTTGAAGTCCCTCGATGTACCCCGTCCTGGATTTCCACATTTCACGCCTTCCACAAGCATCGTAGGGACTACACTGCCTTTGCCCGCGCGGTCTGGAAGCCCCCAATGGAGGGCTGCTACAAGTACAATGTCGATGTTTCATTTGGTAGAAGCGAGTGGATGGGTGGTTATGGTGTGGTCTTCCACGATTGGCATAGACTGTTCAAGCTGGGAGGATGACAGAGGTTTCTTCTGCGCTTCACATGGAAGCGTTTTCCATCAGTCGAGGCGTTCAGCTGGCTGCTCATCTTGGCTTACTGCCCCTTATCCTGGAAGGGGATTGCCTGATCGCTATGGCGGCAGTGTCCCAGCAACGGACAGACCTCTCGGATATGGGCCCTGTCCTTAATGACGCGAGAGCCATGGCCAGGAGATGGCTCTAGTCCAATTTTTCTATGTCCAGAGGGATGCTAATGCAGTAGCGGACCGGCTTGCCAACTTAGGCTCCTAGTTAGCTACCGAGGTTGTTTGGTTTCACGAACCTCCTGACTAGCCCTCACCATTTGCCCCGAAAGTCCATGGGCTTATGGAGGCCCGATAGGCCCAGTGGACAAAAGGCCAGCCCGACCCGTTATGGGCCGTGGGCTGGCCTGGCTCGAGAGTTAGCAGGATGGGTTTCGACTTATGGTGTTCAAACTCGATAGGCTCGAGCCCGATAAAACCCAGTAAGCCTAGCCCGATCCGCCTGTATAAACTCGGCCCATAAGCCCGAATATATAAAATTCTTATTATTTAAGAATTAATACCTAACCCATTTTTAATATTAATATTTCAACCCAAACTCAAATCTCAAACACAAGTCCACCTAATTTATTTTAGAAAACTCAATGGCCAATACCCAATACAAACCCTAACCGGCTAACCCTATGTCCACCTTCCGATTCTCCTCATTAACTGTATTATCTCTCTCCCCACTCTCAAAGTTTAAAACTCATATCTCAGTATATCACAAACACACACTCACTCAACACAATCTCTCTTATCTCTCAACCTCGTTCTTCCCTTGACGCTTACTTTCACTTCCTATTTTTCCCTCTAGTTGGGTACTCTTGAGCAGTTTTGTTAAGGTTTTTAGGCTAAGGTTTTAACGAGGCCATGTTTTTGCACCCTTGTGTATTTTTTTTTCATTATTAATATTTTTTTTTTCATATTCATATATTTTTTTGTAACTTTAAAAATTGATAAATAGTTTATTGCAAAAGCCCACGTAAGCCCGGCCCAAATGAGCTTAGTAGGCCCGACCAGAAAAATCCGATAAAGCCCGGCCCGATAAAGCCCAAGGGCTTTTATATATGTAAGTAAGCCCGCCCGATCCGACCCGTAAATTAAAAAATTATTTAATAAGCCCGATCCGGCCCAATGACAAGGGCTACTCCTGACCCTATTGTAACTTTGCTAGCCAATGACTTTGGTAATGGTTAGTTTGCTAGTATGTGACAGTTTTTTTTCATTGACTCAGTTGAAATCCCTAAGAAGGTTTTAATGAAGTCATTTTTTTTTTGCACCGCAACACTTTTAAGATTCCTATGATTATTTATGAATTTTTCGTACTTTCTAAAAAAAAAAAATTCGCTCTTTACTATGGACGATTAATTTAGGCATGTTGCCAAATTTTCTATCATAAACCAGCATGAGAAATCTGCGCAGAATCCAAGTACTCAATATACTTCATAATGTGTAGAAAAATCGAAAGTACTTGGATTAATTCATATATTTTATTGACGATGTAATAAATATTTATTTGATACATATTAAATTGTGGATTTAAATTTAAATTTATGGGAGATGCTATAATGAAGATTAAATTGCAGTTTCACGTAATAGCTCTTAGTTTTATCCAACGACTTACATGGAATATTGAAATGATGCAACTAAGTTAAAATCACCCACCCAAGTCAATATCCCAACCCGATAGCACCTCTACAATATCTCTTCATTGACCGTGTCCACTCTAAATCTTGACAACGTTTAGGTTCCCTCCTCTCTATTTTTTCTTTATTTTATTTATTTTTTCACTATCCAAGGTAGAAGTTGATTTGGGAGTCATTTTAAAGGATATTCACTATAACTTCAATAATCAATTTAAGTCATGTGATGAACTTTAGAGCTATTAAGTGAATTTCTCAACTTAAACCTTCATTATAAGATGCTCATTATAGCGTCTCCCAAAGTTTTGAGTTTTAACACTAAAACTAAAACTAAAAGCCCTATTTATATCAGCCCAAGCGAAGGGTAACTGTCCATAGGCCTCTCATGTGTGTAGATTGATTATGCTTCAAGGCCAACCCAAACATTTGGATTCCTTTTAAGCAAAGCACTTTGTTATTTTCAGAAACAATCTCTCTTTTCTTATTTTCCAACATAATTAACCAAAATTACCTTCCAATATTTTGTAATTTGTGGTGACACATTTGGCGCCTGAATTTGAATCAGCTCACCAAACCAACATCCCTAACGGTCATTTCCCACCAAAGCAACTCACTTATGTCGTCTGCATTCCAACTGTACACGTCTATGCCACAGGTCCCATAGGCAGCAGTACCACTCTCTTTGCTAGGGTTTATAAATGGGACGATTCATTCCAAGAACAGCAAAACATGTGAAGAAATATGATAAAGTCCAACGCATGGACCAGCAAAGGAAATACAACAACGCAGATATGCTAGGTATGAAGCTCTTCGTTATTTGACGTCTGCCTGTGAATCCTGACGGTTGATGAACAAATACTTATTTCTTTTTATGGTCACTCTTTTGTGGGTTTTGCAGAAATTTCAACCTTGCAGTCGAACGAGGCCACAAATTTAAACAACACCACCCGCGTTTGGCCGGTGACGCATAAATAATTTGTTTCCCTTGTTATTAACTTCTTGGAATTTGAAGTACACTAATTTATTAATGAACTTTAATTATGTACTAATATGTAGCTTTGCTATGGTTGATATAGTTGAATGAAAATCCGAGGGCTACAATAATTTCAGAAGAAGAGCTGAAGATTCGGAACGAGGTAGAGATGGACATAGAAAGAGATTTGGAGGCAGAAATCAAAGATGGGATATGCCATCTTGCTCTTAGATTGCACAGGCTTTATCAACATCGAAACCAAAGACGATCATCAGACGCTGCTAGAGATCAAAGAAACAAGATGGAGAAAGCCTTTTGTGAAGTGAATATAAACATAAAAATGGAAGGAGGAACAAAGATTGAAATAAAAGAGAGCAAAAGATCAGCAGTAGCATATCAAAAGGGATCAGAATATATGAAACCAAGTGTGAGGATGGCTACAAATAATACAAAGAAATTTGATTGGGCTAAAACACTGAGATCATCAAGTGTTGGGCCTGCAGTACTGCTCTCAGGGCAAAAGAAAAGATGCAACATGGCCTCTGTCTCTGATAACAAGTTTTCTCAACTGGGATGGAAAGTTTGATTGAATATTATTGAGTCATAATTTGCTAATGAATAGTCCTGAGGTTTCTTGGACATGACAATAAAACCAGCTGTTCTGCTTATGGTAGGATGTGCTGATGAGACCTTTGATTTTACATAAATAAATTATGGTATGTTTATTTTATTATCTAAAATCTGTTTTTTGTTGTTGCATTGAAAAATATTGAATGCTGAATCTATATATTTCTTCATTCGAACCCATCGCTTGAGGCTCTCGATCTCACATTCTCTTCTCCTATGATCTACCAAATGAAGAGAGATCGATAAGAATTTCAAAGCGCTTCTTTGAATGAAGCACGTTTTTCTTTTAATCAATTAAAAGTGGAATATTCAAACTTGAAATGTCTTCTATATTACCCATTACTCCACTTAATTTAATATGGACTTATACTCGTAAATATTTATATTTTGTGTTTTTGAGTGAGAAGTAGCCCTACGTGTCTGTCTCCCATTCACTTCCTACGCAAACTCTTTGCTTCCTATTGTGGATATAAACCTACCATTCATAAAATTTAGACATCGGATAAACTCATTTTCAAATCATCCCTAATGAAAATATTAACTAGCTAGCAGGACATTATAAGTTGAGGCATTATGGAAATGTTGTGGTCCTGGAATTTGGGCAAAGCAAAATATATATATATATATATATATATATATCTGTTCACTCCCGAAAAAATCCCGAAAAAATCCCTTTGAGCCGAAGCTAATGGTTTGAAGGGAGTTAAAAGCCCAAAGTAGAAGACCGGTCCACTCCAAACGAAATTGAGCGTGGAGAAGAAAAATATGGACGGTGTTGACAACATGAAGAAAACAGAGGCAGATAGGAGATTTTCAATGGAGAAAAGGTCATCATAGGAGCCATGTGGGACCCAACTTGACAAGTTGATAGCTTCTTCATCGCCAAAAAAAAGGAGAAGAATCCAGCTTCTCAAAGGATTGACAATTAATCAATCAAACTAAGCAAATTGACCTCCAACAATTTCTGAACTTATGAACACGTTTAACTAAGGTTTCATGATTTAACAAAGGCTAACTCTTGCGGAAAAAACTGTTTCTTTCGGCCTAGAAAATCAAGATGAAGCTTCTCTTCTCACCCCTTCGAGGCATTTATGCAACTGCCTAACCGTCTTTTTGACCGCTCCAGCAGCAATGTCATAATTGTTGACTTAATTTTCTTGCATTAACCTTATTTCTAACTACTCAGTGTCATAAGGGTTAACATCTTTCCAACTGTTAGTTCTTGGATGGTCGATTGAGGCTCGCAGAAGATTAACCTTTTTTCTGACCGTTTAGTGTCATAAGGGTTAATTATACCAACTATTGAGTCACGGAAAGTCATCCTAACTACCGGCTCATGTAAAGTCATTCCAACTACCGATTCATGAAAAGTCATGTCAGGACTCGTCCCCAATCCTCTCGGGATTAACGAGGAACGCTCCTGATCCCGTCTGACACGGAGTGTCAGACTAGGGAAAATTTGAACCTTTAGCCCGAAGGCTTCCAGAGTACGCCAGGATCCAGAGGAGGTATGTGATATCTCGGTCTCTGCCACAGTCCGCACCGTATTCAACCTGAAGGGCATTGAAAACAGAAAGACTGTGAGTGGACAAAAAGCAATAGTTCGAAAATACATTTTATAAAAGACCTTTATACCCTTCACTAAAAAGCATGCATGCATGGTAAAATCATTTATCCAATCACATATGTTTAAGCAACCACATCCATACGGGCTCTTGCCCAAAACCATTTATAGAAAACTATAACATAGTAAACATATGCGGGATCTCAGCCCAAATCCATTTATCATTATAAAACAAAATTTCGCAAACTAATTGAAATCATGTTTATCCAATTTCATATAACCAATCCTGTCACGGTAATCTAGAGCTACGCGCGTGCTACCCGTGGTCTCAAACCCAAGTCTCTCCAGGGTCCATCCAAGTCAATGTCCGTAGATCAATGACCCTCCCTGGAGGTTATAAACCATAGCCTTTCTCAGAGTAAGGAACCCAACGGGGGCGACTCCACTCAGTCAGTGCTTCGTGACTACTCCGGGGTCCACCCAGGCCAACGACCCTCCCCGGAGGAGACAATTCATACATAAAGGATGGTATACGAAAAACCATTTAAGGATTCATGTCCGGCCCCCATAAGCTGTCATGAATCATGAAAAACCTTTCAAGGGTTCATGCCAGTCCCCATAAACCGTTATGAACCATAAAAACTATTTATGGGTCCCTAGCCCGAAAACACAATCTTAAAACATAACTGGGCCCCTAAGACCGAATCCACATACAAACTCGGCCTCAGGCCCGAATCGTAAACCGATTGGGCCTCGTGCCCGATTTCGTAAACTAAATGGGCCTCGCGCACGATATCGTAAACTAAATGGGCCTCGTGCCCGATACGTAAGTCAACTAGGCTCCGAGCCCGATTCGTAAACCAACTGGGCCTCGAGCCCAATTCGTAAATCAACCGGGCCTTCGGCCCAATGTCTTGTTAAATCAAATGGACCTCAAGTCCGAGAGTTCTTAAATCAAATGGGTCTTGTGCTCGATCCATATTTCCAAATCCGAAATCGATTCAAGAAACAATTGGGCCTCCATCCCGAAAACGTAACTAAAACGGACTTCGAGTCTGAGGGTTTCCAAAACAAATGGGTCTCGAACCCAAATTTACCTTTTCAAATCCAAAACCATTTCATTAAACTATTTCCAAAACCATAAGTACAGAAAATCAGTGTAAAATTGGAAACCTCGATTTACGTGCAAGCACGTAAATCGCCTCGAAATGCGTGAAACCATATAAACCACAATCATCCAAATCATCATCATAGAATTATAATCATAAACCATATAAAACATTTATGCATGCATCACAGTTTAGAAATCAAGGTCCACTCATAGACCATCCTAAGTTGTCGCCTCAGTTTGCGTGTCGTAAGCCTCACCGGGCTAATCGTCGTCACCGGGACTCCCAAACATGTCCAAATCAATCTAGAGGGTTACTAACTACCTTATTAACCTCTCATTGAAGTCCTGTAATTTTCTCGAATTTTTAAGTATTTTAAATCTCAACCCTAAACCTTCCGATGTCCCGAACATTATTGAGACGGTGTCTGATCGATACGAAACCAGTCCCAAAATGTTTGTTACATCGAATAGAGTGTTTCACATGTTGAACACATCCCCAAATTACTGTTCACGCGCCCTATGAAGGTTTTGCGCGTGGGCCTCACGCGCTAGGACACTGTTCACCTTCTTCAACCCTCAGCGAACCAGTTCTCTGGTTCCGAACCAGGCAGAACCGGTCTGGACCAGCGTGGCCGGTTCAACGTCTAATCCCTCTCATTTTTGTTCCATTATTTCCCCTTTCATTTCCTAAACCTTCCTAGCATTAAACCCAATCTTCCTAGCTAATAAAAACATAGAAAAGTCCATTGAAAACTCACCTTCCATGATTAAACCAAAAGCTTGATCTTCAAGCTTGATTTCATAGCTTCCTAGCCACTCATTTCCTTCCAAAACAATCCTCCTCGAGTTGCCTTGGTCCCTAGGTCATAATAGAACAAAAAGGAACTCAAAACTGTGATTAAAACTTAACCTTCGATTTTTGAAAATGGAAAATGGCTCTCGGGTTTGGTTTGGCTCACCCCCGCCGTTGAGCCGCTGTGAGCCGCAGTGAGCCGCCGTGAGCCCTCATTCCTAGTCTCTCAAGGTTCCTCCCACGACCGTGATGATTCAAGGTGATGGTGGTGTGAGGTGTTTGTTCAAAAGAATGGAGAAATGGAGAAAATATGGTTTCGGGTTTGTGAGAAAACAGAGAGGGAGGATGGCTGGTGTTCAAGTGTGAGGGAGATGAGGTGAACGGTGAGGATTAGAATGTGAGATTGTGATGGATGGCTAGGATGAGAGGTATTTAGGGAAAATGATTAAAATCAAATAAGTGGACCAATCACATCTTAGATCCACTAATTGGGGGTTTGGGCCAATGGGATGAGTGACACTTGTCACTCATCCATGGGTCCCACCTAAATATCTGACCAATCAGATTATGCCACTTAATCATCGCCTCGTAATGCGTGCATAGTGAAATCGAACTTCTATGACCCATAACTTCTCCGTCGAACGTCCGAATTCGACGTGCCGCCTGTCTACGGATTCGTATCATCCCGATCTACGTTACGGTTCTTGGCTCTTGGCCATCAGACCTCCCAGGTCAAAAGTAAACTATTTGCCCATTTTTAACTAAATTACCAAAATACCTATGAACTTCCGAACGTCACAACTTCTTCCTCGAATGTCGGAATCAAACGTGCCACCTGTCTATGAACTCGTGACGTCCCGAACTACGTCACAGTCATTGGCCCAGGTCCAATTGACAGCTAGAACGAAAAGTCAACATTTTGCCCACGACTAGGGGCAAAACGGTCATCTTGCATCGTTCGTCCGATTTCGCTCAACTAATCATCGATTAACCTCACTAATCCTAATTAGTCACTAATCTAATCCTGGAATTTAGGACGGGTCATTACAAGTCATCTCGATTTCCAGTTCATGCTGATCACTAAGGTGCTCAAGCCTTCTTTTCGACATCTTACCGTTGCTTTTGAGTGCTTTGCCATCTCGCGGCATAATTTCCATTTATGGAATTTCTTACTTGATACGGGCTTAAATGCGAAGTAAATAATTTACCTTTATGTACTTGTAATTTCAGTTGTCATTCAATTCCAATACTATTACATTTATGTACTTGTACTTCCATTTTAATTTTTAATACATACCATATTTTCTTAAGTAGCAAATTAGTACTCGGGATACATCATTCAAGCGTGGTTTATGACTTGCCAAGTCAGGATATCATCTTTGTGCATTGGTCCAAATGTTTCGATTCCGAATTGAGAAAACTTGGGGCTACTGACTACTGAAATAACATCGCTAACATGAATATCATGGTCAAATAATTTATGAACTTGGACTATGCTGGAAAAGAAAACATTTTTGATACAACTCGTATCGAAAGTTAGGAACCAAATGGGAAATTACCATTTTACCCTCGCGAGTGCCCTTGGGCCTTGACTACTTCGCTATCGGGTTTTTTTTTGTTAAGTGTAATATGTGAGTTGGTGCGTCTTGTAAGCCCAAGATAACTTAGGCCCAAATTTGGAAGCCCAAGTAGCCTAGCCCTTTTTTTTGTTTCTATTTGGACCCAAGTCCACTTTGGGTCACCCAATTCTTTGTGATTGAACACAATACATATTAAATTTGTTTCCATCTAGAACTAGCCCAAAAGGCCCAACACCCTCTCCCTGAATCTTTGAACCCACGCCTTTGGACCATGGGGAGATTATGAAACAGGTACACTCACATACCCCTCTTAGAGACTTCCCGTGAACCCAAGGAAAACCCAGACTACCCCACCTCCATCGTCCATCAATTTTGACGCAGCACGAAGTATAACAAGGTATACAAGCGTAAAACCCTAAAGAACAAACACTGGAATACACCAGAAGATAACCGAGAAAACTCTCAAATTTGATTGAATAAAATATATCATCAAACCAAATACAATGTTTAAAGGTTGTTTAAATACCTCGGAATTCCTAAGGTGAAACCTGGATCAAAAAGGAAAACAAAACTCTAATTAATTAAAATTCCGAAAATACTAGGAAAACTTTAAAACTACTTTTTGAGGCCCTAAACGACGATATTCGGCTAAAAAGACCCATATGTCATAGTATAAGAAGTGAGTTTGATTTGTCTCGTCGTTCCCTTTCCGGAAAGGTATCATAATCCCCATTATGAGCTCGGACGCTAAATCTGTAAATTCCGTTTACGTCCTTTTTACAGTTTTTGCTCCATCTCTTCCTCAATCCATTCCGCCATTTGTTCTAAATCAGTCCCTTCCACTTCAGAAGAACTCGATCCCGAGTTATCATCAGGATAGGGAGCTACATCTTCACGAAACTCATACACGTCAGCCACATTGAAAGTATTAGAAATTCCCATGGATTCCGGCAAGTCTAACACATAAGCATTGTCGTTGATTCTCTTCAGCACTTTGAATGGCCCATACTTTTTCTATTTCAGCTTACTGTGTGTACCCGCAGGGACTCTTTCCTTCCTCAAAAACACCATAACAGAATCACCCTCTTGGAACACCTTACACTACACCAAATTTAGCTTTAGACAACACCTTATAGACAACATAATTTATAAAACTGTTGTCTATACTAGTTTAGACATCAATTTTATAATTGCTGTTGTCTAATATATAATATAACATCAGTAGTTAAATATACTGTTGTCTTTACCCCTCTTTTAACAACAGTACAAATTTACTGTTGTCTTTTCCTCACATTTAACATCAGTAGAATAGAGTACTGTTGTCTAAAGTTATCAAAAATTTGAGATGCTTTATAAATTTTTCAAAGCGGCAACTCATATGCCAAACACGCGTGCTACTGTTAAGTTGAATTAGAAACTCCATGCCAGGTCCTGAGTTCGATCCAATCGTGCATCCAATTCTGATTTTTTTTTTCTCATTCTAAACCTAGATGCTCGATCTCTCTCTAGGTCGCCTTCCATTATCATTCTAAACCTAGAAGACGTTTGATGAGCTCCGCTAGCAGATCGTTGAAGAGCGCAAACGCTTTGAATTCAGTTTTCTCCAGGAGCAATTCAGCCTCGTCCTGTAAGCAATTTATACCTTCTATAACTGTGACGACCACACCTTGATATCTCCTAGTCAGTTAAGGTTTCCTCATTCAATTTGGGTGCTTGAATTCGCCATGCTCACCATACCCTATCATCCAGAGACATTGAGGAAGATGAGGTTTCCCCTATTTCTATGCTCCTTCTATTGTCTCCTCTCTCTCCAGGGCAACCATGTTGAAGGAGGGAACAAAGAAAATCGACCTAGTTGTGTAAAGCAAAGAGAGAAACTATCTGAAGAATCTGACTTGGAATGCGATTACGTAGAAACCGGCGGGAAGTTCTCAAAGCTCTCAATCTGAAGGAAATCAAAGGCTCGGTCAGTGTCTTTTTGTCGGAGGGAAACTTATGCTAATGGGTTGTATTCATTTGCCACTAATTTTGATTTTAATGCTCAATCTATAGTTGCGTGTTGGAATTGTAATGGGAATGTTGGATTTGCAGTTTCGTTCAAGATGAGGATTTTTTTAGCGAAGCAGACCATGATGAGAATTTGCAGTTTCATCAATTCTTAGCATATCCTGAATTTAAAACTGTGGTTTTGCAGTTTCGTTTTGGTGAGGATTCTGATTAAGGAAATTTATTTAAATTCTCTCAGTGACGCACCTCTCCATTTGTGTTGTGGTGGATTTTGAAATTTTCAAATCAGTATTGTTTCAATTATTGGCTTGTATTAGTGCATGTGAAAATTGGACTGCTTAAAGTTAATTATACTGCTATGAAATGAGAGACGAATCTATACCCATTGCTATGGCTTGTTTTACTTTTTCTGTGGATTAATGTTCTAGAGATGGGGTTTGCTGTGGAAGAACTTGGACGTTGATTTTGTGGAAGAATGGGTATTTTTTCTATCTGCAATTGATGTGTTCAGGTAGAATATTTTGATGCTGTCGTATGTGGTATTTGATATGGTGGTTTATGTCTCCCTTCATTTTTCTTTTGCAAGATTTGCAAGTATTATAGCTTTAAACTTCATGTTTCTTGGTGTTTGTTGTATCTGATATTGTTAATGAAACTTCAGCAGCCCTACCTCTTATTCTTTGTAAATGGACTTTTCCTTCACTTAAGAGGATGGCTTCTTTAAAGGATTTGATGCTTCTTGGCTTATCTCAATCTCTTCTTTCTTATGTTTTATGATATTCATTGCACTGTCTTTTGCTAATGCACTCCAATTATTGTTTGTATATGGAGACCTCCTGCATAAAAGAAGAACATGGATATTTTAAGAGGGAGTTTGAGTGCTTCGTTTCTTATTATTTATATTTCTCTGCTTTGTGTTTATATGAGATATGTCAATCTTGTTTGTGAAACGCTTTGGTATGCAGATGCTAGCACACTGGTACTTGAATGCGGTTTTTCTAATATTATAATTGGAACACCTTGTCTACTTACGAGAATCTCAGTGCTGTAAGTGGATTCCCATTTCTTGTGGTTTGTCTACTTTCGTTTAATGGTTTCTAGGGTTTATATTCATTATTTTATTTAGATTGAAGGAAATGAATTGGGCATGTAGAATTTTCAAACTTTCAGTAGTTTGTCGCAAGTTATGCTAAAGAGATTGTGAATTTGATTTAGGTTCTTATTCGTGTCCGGCCTCTCAATGGCATGGAGCGAAGTTTACACGGTTACATCAGGTATTTGAAGCAAGAAAGTGCTCAGACAATTTCTTCGATAGGGCAACTAGAATCTAGATTCACATTTGATCATGTAGCCTGTGAAACAGTTGACCAGGTGTGATAGGGGACAATGTTAGAATATGTGTACTATTTTTTTCCTTAAACTTCTACCCCTTTGTGCTAGTTTAACTTTTTGAGTTTTGCAGGAAATGCTTTTCAGGATGGCCGGTCTCCCAATGGTAGAGAATTGCTTGTCAAGGTATAATAGATGTATGTTTGCTTGTCAGGGTACCAATATCTATAAACACCTTATCTACTTACGAGAATCTCAGTGCCCAAAATGATTATAGGGCTGATTACTTTTAAAGGGAATTAATTTTTATTTGCTAATATTTTCTCATATCTTATGGTTATTGTGCTGGTAAAATTATTGATAATTAAATTATTTACAACAATATATTGGAAAAATCAAATAGTAATGTATTCTTCTGATTTATTGATGGTTGAAGTTGTTTGTACATTATTGTTAGAATTTGAAAAATTATGTTATTTCTTATGTGTTTTTAATTATATGTTCATACTAGGAATGATATATGTGTTTCTAGACATTTCTTGCTCGCGCCTAATGATTCCAAAGTTGTTTTATTTTGTTTTATATGATTTTGAAGGACCATAAAAATAGGAACTGACTCAATTTTCAGGTGTTGAAGCCAAAGATAATTCATCTTTAGCTTCGGTGGTGTCTTCAAGCATTCCAAAAGACTTGGGCAGGTACAATAAATTCTTATATGTAATTTAAGTTTCTATAAGCTTTGATCTTGGGTAGGTACAAGTAATCCTTTGTCTATGTTTGCTGAAGAGCTTAGTTAGTTTTTTTTTTTTTTTCTGTGATGTCAATTATTTGCTGCAAATTGAAATAATTCTTTGGTCATTCTAATGTTTAGGTATTAGATTTTTTTTAAAAAAAGAACAAGGTATTTATAGATATTGGTTGTCGGCTTATTACTTTCCTCTTAAATTTTCACGGAACAATAATAGAGGGACAAGAAAGGGAGTTAAAAAAGACAAAGGCCTAAAGTAGGTTTGTTCTCATTTTCTCATCTAACTTTCATTTAACTTATGGTGTATATGACTGGTTTACTGAATATGGATTGATAGTTGTCTTTCAATGTTTGAGTGTATAACAAATTGTAATCTAACTTATGGTGTATATGACTGGTTTGTATCTATTAACACTGATGCTTAGTATATTCAGAGCATCCACCATTTCCTAAGTTCTTATGGTGTATATGAATGGTTGTATCTATTCGCAGGCTTCTAACACTATTTGGACAACTTTGAGTGCATTATCGGACCATCATGTGGTTTAATTTGAATCCTTTAATTAGTGTGTGTTTTAAATTGCAATGTAAGGCTGCTGTACTTTGACTAGTTTCCTACATGATTTTTAGATCTAGGTTGTAATTTTGATGTTTCTTTCATCTCCTGGGTGACATTTAAATTTCACTTCAGTTGTCATTAGTAGAGCCTCTAATCTAGTCTTACTGCAAGTAGTTTTCACTATTTCACCCATAACCATATTCCAATACAATTGTTTGAGGTTAGATTTGTTGCTTCATTCTCTTATATGTTTATGTTATATTATATGCGTAAAATTTTGCATTCCATCTTAATGAGTATTTTGAATTTTATCTTCTAGATTGCAGTTTAAAATGTAGAATCAGCAAGAGAAAGCAGAATAACCAATAAGGAACAAAGAGCGAAAGACATTGCCAGAGCATTGAAACGAATAAGTGCTGATAGTATTCTTTTAATGTTATTCTTTGCAATTGGTGTTTCATAGCATGAAAACTTCAAGTCTTTAATTACCAAATCTAATATCAGTTTTTATTTCTTATATAGTATTCGAAGTCTGCGAATAAGCCAAAGGTTCATTACACCTTTAATGACCTTGATGAAGTGCGAGAGGAATTGACAGATCATCTAATATCAAAGTGGGTGTAGCGGTGGTGAAAGTACAACTATGTTAGCATTGATCCTCGTATGGTGTGTTTGTATCCTAATGGCTATATTTTAGAATTGTTGCAACACTTGCTATTTATTTAGAACATACACATTTGTAATTTCGATTGGCTTTGATCGAGTTAGGATGCAGACTGTACTATGAGTACTCTTCAGATCTTCATTGTGAACTTAATTAATCATTTATGTATTTATATGAAGTTCTTTTCTATTTGGGTTGGCGAAGAATTTTAATAAGAATTAATTTTATGTATGATATAGGATTTTAATATGATTTTTGTTGTGTAAAAGAACTTTTGACAACGTGGTGTTTTTTTATTAACTACTGTGTAAAGCACATTTTAGACAAAGGTATTTTTGAATAAACCATTGTGTACAACACTCTTTAGATAACAGTAGGTTTAAATAAACCGTTGTGTAAAGTTACTTTATACAACGGTATCAACAAAATACCGTTGTCTAAAGTGACTTTATACTACGGTATTTATGAATAAACCGTTGTTCAAAGTCCGTTTAGACAATGATATTCATAAATACCGTTGTCTAAAAGGTACCTTAGACAACGATATACATAAATACCGTTGTCTAAAGGGGGTGTTTAGACAATAGTATACATAAATACCGTTGTCTAAAGTACCCTTTAGACAACGGATTTTCTCCGTTGTCTAAACACCCCCTTTAGACATCAGGGGAAATTGCAACGGTATTTATAGGGAATAGACAACGGATTTTCTCCGTTGTCTAAAGGAAAATTTCTTGTAGTGTTAACTCGCCTATGTTTGTCGGCTGCTGCTTTACACTTGGCATTGGTTTGCTCCAACTTCTGTCTAACTTCATCCCTAACAACCACTACACCTTCAGCCATATTTTCTGTAGCAACACTTACTCCATGACCATTAGGCAGCTTCATGAGGGCAACCACATGACTAGGTACAACAGTATAAACAATGGTAAATAGCAACTTCCCCGTGGCACTATGAGCTGCACTATTGTAAGCAAACTCCACATGTGGAAGGGCATAGTCCCACTGCTTCGGCTTATCCCTATAAATGCTACGCATCATGTTCCCCAAAGTTCTATTTGTCACCTCAGTCTGACCATCAGTTTGAGGATGGGCAGTGCTACTACGATTCAAAACAGTCCCGAACATCCGCCACAAAATAATCCAGAAATGGCTAAGGAACTTGGTGTCACGATCAGAAGTTATAGACTTAGGCACCGCATGCAGTCGAACAACCTCCCTGAAATATAGTTTGGCTATGTTGGACGCATCCGCTGTCTTCTTACAAGCTATGAAGTGCGCCATCTTGGAGAATCTGTCAACCACAACAAAGACAGAATCCACTCCTCTTTGTGTTCTAGGTAATCCGAGCACAAAATCCATAGCTACATCCTGCCAAATATCTTTAGGAACATGTAAAGGCATATACAACCCAGTATTTTGAACTTGACCCTTTGAAGTTTAGCACGTATAACACTTTGACACGATAGCTCCAATATCTCGTTTCAATTGTGGCCAATAGTATCTCTCCTCCAAGCTTGCAATGGTTTTATCTCGCCCCAAATGGCCACTCAATCCTCCTCCATGTAAATCCCGAATAAGCTTCTCTCACAAGGATGAGATAGGGATACACAACTAATTACCCTTGAACAAATACCCCTCATTAAGAAAGTAATCCACTGTTGGTTCAAGATTAACACACTTTCGCCATACTTCTTTGAAGTCCTCGTCACTTTCATACAACTCCTTCATATATTCGAACCCCACAATTTCTTGAGAAAGTGTAACCAGTAAGGTAGCTCGTCTACTTAGAGCATCAGCCACACGATTTAGGGTCCCTGATTTATGTTTGATAACAAATGTAAACTTTTGCAGAAAAGTTACCCACCTGACATACATCTTATCAACGTGTTTTTGGCTATTAATGAACTTCAAGGCTTGGTGGTCGGTAAACAGTACAAACTCCTTTTGAACAAGGTAGTGCTCCCATTGTTTCAAAGCCCTCACGACCGCATAAAATTCCTGGTCATAAGTACTCTACTTCTGCCGTGCTTCACTCAACTTTTCCGAAAAGAACGCTATTGGTTTCTTTTCTTGTGACAATACAGCCCCCACTCTTACTCCACTAGCATCGCATTCGACCTCGAATACTTTCTCAAAGTTCGGAAGAGCGAGAACTGGGGCGGTGCAAAGCTTTTCTTTGATGAGGGAAAAGCTCTTCTCTTGCTCGACCCCCCACTGGAATTTTCCCTTTTTCAAACATTCGGTGATAGGTGCTGTAATGGTGCTAAAGTTCCTTACAAACCTCCTGTAGAACGTGGCCAAACCGTCGAAACTTCTCACTTCAGTCACCGGTCTTGGAGCCGGCCAATCACAGATTGCCCAAATTTTCTCATCATTCATCTGAATGCCATCCTCACCAACCATAAATCCCAAAAACAGCAACTTATTTGTACAGAAAGTACATTTTTTCAGGTTCACATACAACTCATTTTCTTGAAGAACCCCTAAAACTTGCCTCAAATGCACCATATGTTCATTTTTTGTTTGACTATAAATTAAAATATCATCAAAGTAAACCACAACAAAAGAGCCAAGGAATGGACGAAGAACCTGATTCATAAGTCTCATGAAAGTGCTAGGTGCGTTTGACAACCCCGAAAGGCATGACCAACCATTCGTATAATCCATCCTTGCTTTTAAACGTCGTTTTCCACTCATCACCCGGTCTGATTCGAATCTAGTGGTAGCCACTCCGTAAGTCTAACTTTGTGAACACCTTAGAACCCTCAAGTTCATCCAACATGTCTTCCAAGCGCGGTATGGGAAATCTGTATTTTACTGTTATTTTGTTGATTGCTCGGCTGTCAACACACATATGCCAATCATTCTCCTTTTTAGGAACTAGAAGGAAAGGAACCATACAAGGACTCAAACTCTCTCTGATAAATCCCTTCCTCATCATCTCCTAAATCTGCTCGCTCAAAATCTCATTCTCATTAAGACTCATACGGTAATGAGGCAGATTTGGTAGGCTAGCTCCAGGTACTAAATCAATTTGATGCTAAATATCCCGCATAGGTGGCATTTCGTTAGGCAATTCTTCAGCCACGAGCTCCTTGAGTTCCCTCAACATCTGCTTAACATCAGTGGGAATTTCGACCTTTTCTTTGCTTGTGGTCATTAATCCCTTCAGCACCACGGGATAAAAAGAATCTGCTTCTTTGATTGCCTCATTTATCTCCCGCTCATTGCTGGTCAAAGTCAGGAAACTCGAAATTTCCTTTCTTGGGACACTCATCTTTCCAGAATGCGTGATAGGAGCCATAGAAATTTTGTGATTATTCCAAGTAAACAAGATAACATTGTCTCGACCCTTAAAGGTAGTATCCACATCAAACTGCCAAGGTCGTCCCAATAAAATATGACAAGCATCCATATCAATTATGTCACATAATATTTCATTACTGTAGTGCTTACCAATGGAGAGTGGTACACGACATGTTTCAGAGACTCGAACTGAAGGTCCTTTCTTCACCCAACCTATCGAATAAGGAGTGCTATGTGGCTCTGTTAGTAGCTGCAAATGCTCCACCAGTTTCTTTGACACAAAATTCTCACAGTTGCCATTATCTACAATCACATCACATATTTTGTTTTTAATGGGACAGTGAGAACGAAATATACTATTACGCTGGCCTTCCTCTTTTGGAGCTAAAAGAACTCGTTGTATCACCAAAGTAACTCGTTCTAAGCCCTCTTCAATTGCAAACTCGGCTCCTTCATAGTCATCCTCAAAACTTTCTCCTCCTTCTTCTTCTTGACCATCATCATCCACGTCTACTAAATTGGCCTGTCTCCGGTCAGAGTAAACATTAGAACAATGCCCTTGTTTGCCACAATGATAACACATATCCACTGTGGGTCTAGCAAGATGAACAAGTGTCATCTTCTAATTGGTTCTAGTCTAGCCTAATTTTCTATTGGATGAATGTCATCATAGTGACATCATTGTTTTGTAACTGTTTTATCTTTGTAAGCACGGCTAGATTAAAGCAGTATGAGTATGCATGAATCATAGAGAAAAGAAAGCAGAGAGAAGTGCAGAAAATGAAAGAAAATAGCTCATAAGCATTTTTACAAATAGTTGGTGTGCATCACAGTGCATTCCAATCTTCTTCCACACAAACACCATTACAATCCATAAAACATCATCCTATATACACTCTACACCTAAAACTATTCCCAAACAATTCAGAGTAAAAGAAATGGATCATTACCTCAAGCAATTTCAATAAACCAACTCACGGTGCACTGTTCCATTGATCGTGAAAAGCTCCCCTGCAAAACCGTGTAAAGAAAATGTGTTAGTGCACTTGAATCAGAAGCGAAGATGGTATCAGAGCAGTGAATCGATCTGATTTACTGGGGCGTTAAGTTGTGTGAAGTTTGCATTACATTGTAAACTTAGCTAACAAGCAAAGTCATGGCTGCTGTGGGTGGGGATCTACGGGTTCCAATATTTGATGGCTCTAATTATGATTTTTGGAGCATCAAAATGCGCACAATTCTGAGAGCTAATGATCTATGGGAGTATGTTGAGAAGGGATTGAATGAAGACATACCTATTGCTGCTACATCTTCATTTAAACCTACAGATCCAGGAGCTGCAAGACCTCCAGAAGTTGCAAGACCAACTCGAGCAGATTATATAAGGGATGCTCGTGCTCTTGGAATGATCCAAACTGTTGTGGTGGACTCCATTTTCTCAAGAATTTCCAATGAACAAAGTGCAAAATCAACTTGGGATCTGTTGAAAAGGGAATATAGAGGAGATGAGAAGGTGAGGGTAGTAAAACTTCAAGCTCTCACGAAGGATTTTGAGTATGTGAGAATGAGAGATGATGAGTCTTTCTCAGTTTATACATCTAGACTGTACACCATTGTGGATCAAATGAGATCATATGGTGAAGAAGTGACAGAAAGGCCAATGGTGCAGAAGATCCTAATCAGTCTCACTAAAGTCTATGATCCCATTGTGTCAATCCTTGAAGAAACTAAGGATTTGGACACTGTCAATGTCCAAACATTGCTAGCATCCATTCGAGCATATGACCAGAGGCTGGAAATACATTCAGAGACTCACACAGAGAAAGCATTCTCTGCATTAAACGTGAATCAAGGAGCACAAGACAGGTCACACAAGTATTATGGAAGAGGCAAATAGAATTTCAAAGGAAATAAAGGGTGGAAAGGCAAGTCCTACAACTCTGTCAAAAACAATCAGGGTGCTGAGATTCCTAAACCTGTTTTTGGTAACACCTCTAACTCTAAAGACTCCTGCAAAAATTTTGGAAAACTTCACTATGGTGAATTTTGGCTTAAGAATAAACCTAAGTGTTTTAAATGCAATAAATTGGGCCACATTTCCAAGAACTATATGGTGAGACAAGTTGTCAATATGGCCAAACAGGAGGAAGAAAAAAAGGAAGGGGTGATGTTCTATGCCTGTAATTCAGCAACAATTTCTGAGGGGAGTGGGGTATGGTATGTGGATAGTGCCTGTAGCAACCACATGACCTCATAAGAGGCATTACTGATCAATGTGGATAAGACTATTACTGCTAAGGTGAAAATGGGGACTGGTGATTTAGTCGAAGCCACAGGACAGGGTTCTTTGGTCATCAAAACTCAGAATGTTGACAGAGTCATAAATGAAGTAATGCTTGTACCTGGACTTGATGCAAATTTGTTAAGTGTTGGACAAATGGTGGAGCATGGATACTATCTTAGATTTGGGAATAACAGTGCAGAAATCTATGAGGATGATGAAATGCTGCACTGTGTTGCTTCAGTTCCAATGTTGGGAAAAAGGTGTTTTTCATTGTCTTTGGATTGTATCCAGACTGTAGCTCAGAAGGCAACAGTTGAGGAAAGTTCAGAACTATGGCACAGACGGTTTGGCCATCTGAATTATCATAGTTTGCATAAATTGCACACACAAAGCATGGTGCAGGGGCTACCTATCCTAGAAATGAGAAAGCAGGAAGTATGTGAGGGATGCATATCAGGAAAGCATCATGTGGAGAGTTTTGATCAAGACAAAGCATGGAGGGCATCTTTACCTTTGGATTTGATTCACACTGATCTGCGTGGACCAATGCAAACAGAAACTATGGGAGGTAACAAGTACTTTATTACCTTCATAGATGACTATTCTAGGATGTGTTGGGTTTATTTCCTAAAACACAAGTCTGGTGCATTTAATGTGTTCAAGAAATTCAAATCCATGTGTGAATTACAAAGTGGATATAAACTAAAGACTTTAAGGAGTGATAGGGGAGGTGAATTCACTTCACAAGAGTTTCACAACTTCTATGAAACTGAGGGAATCACAAGACAACTCACAGTAGCTTACTCACCACAACAGAATGGGGTGGCTGAAAGGAAGAACAGAATTGTGGTAGAGATGGCAAAGTCTATGCTTCATGAAAAGGCTATGCCTTATCATTTTTGGGGTGAGGCTGTAAACATAGCAGTATACCTGCTCAACAGGTGTCCTACAAAGGCCCTGGAGAAGAAAACACCTTTTGAAGTCTATAGTGGAAGAAAACCAGGGGTAAACACCTAAAAGTTTTTGGATCCATCTGTTATGCCCATGTTCCGACATAATTAAGACAGAAGTGGGATGAGTCCTCAGTGAAGTGTGTGTTTGTGGGCTATGGAACTTGTTAGGCTATAGGTTGTTTAATCTGAAGACAAAGAAAATCATGGTGTCAAGAAGTGTGATTTTTAATGAAAGAGCCTGCTGGAATTGGGAAGAAGGTAAGGAAGTTAGAGTGTCATTTCCTGGTGTGATGGAACAAGAAGAAAGAACAGAAGCTGCTGAGGAGCTAACTGAAAGAACAGATGATTTACAAGCACTGGAATCTGATGATTCAGAACCTGCAACCCCAAGCAACACTCCAGTAAAGCTGAGAAGCCTGACTGACATCTATGCTAAATGTCATGTGTCCATTATAGAACCTGAAACCTATCAAGAAGCTTTTGAGGATCAAGTTTGGAGACAAGTCATGGAAAGTGAACTGGAGATGATTGAGAAGAACTCAACTTGGGAGCTGGTTGAGAGACCAAGTGACAAACCTGTGATTGGTGTAAAGTGGATTTACAAGACCAAGTTGAACTTAGACGGTTCCATCCAGAAGCACAAGGCTAGATTAGTGGCTAAAGGGTACTCACGAAAGCCAGGGATTGATTTTAATGAAACCTTTGCATCATTGGCAAGGTTGGATACAATTAGAACACTCATGGCCTTGGCTGCACAGAAATGATGGACTTTGCATCAGTTGGATGTCAAATCTGCTTTTCTAAATGGAGTACTAGAGGAAGTGGTATTTGTGGAACAGCCTGAAGGGTTTGTCACAGAAACAGAAGGAAACTGGTTTACAGGTTGCATAAGGCTCTCTATGGATTAAAACAGGCACCTAGGGCCTGGTATGGGGAGATTGAAACTCACTTGCTCAAGCATGGCTATGAAAGAAGTCCTAGTGAGGCTACTTTGTATACCAAGTCTACCAGAGAAGGCAAAATACTCATAGTGTCACTATATGTAGATGACATCATCTACACATGAAATTGTGAGGTTTTGAAGGAAGAATTCAAAGGGGAGATGATGAGCAAGTATGAAATGACAGATTTAGGTCTCCTACATCATTTCTTGGGAATGGGAGTTGTTGAAACCAGGGACTGCATCTTCATACATCAGAAGAAGTATGCTCAGACCCTTTTGAATAAATTTTGCTTGAAGGATTGCAAGCCTGTCAGTACCCCTCT
Source organism: Prinsepia uniflora (assembly GCA_032719365.1). Lineage (NCBI taxonomy): Eukaryota > Viridiplantae > Streptophyta > Magnoliopsida > Rosales > Rosaceae > Prinsepia > Prinsepia uniflora. The sequence continues at coordinate 23,071,594 of CM064862.1, forward strand.
TGCTGCAAATAATAAACTGTGGAGGGAAGATGGTTCTGAGGCTGCAGATGAAGGGATCTACAGACAGATGGTGGGAAGTCTCCAATATATAATAGCAACTAGGCCTGATATCATGTTTGCTACTAGTCTCCTATCAAGGTTCATAATCCATCTAAGAAGCATTTAGGAACTGCAAAGAGAGTTCTAAGATACATCTCAGGTACCATTTCTTATGGAATTGAATATCAGAAGGGAAAGTCAACTACATTGATTGGTTTTTGTGACCCTGATTGGAGTGGAAGTGTTGAGGATATGAGAAGCACCTCAGGGTATGCATTCTCATTTGGGAGTTGGATATTCTCTTGGGCTTATGTCAAACAGCACAGTGTGGCTTTATCCATGTTGAAGCAGAATATGTGAGTGTCTCTGAGGCAACTGCACAAGCTAAATGGCTTAGGTTTGTCCTAGAAGATTTTGGGGAAGAAGTAACAGAACCTACATTTGTCTACTGTGATAATACAACTGCTATAGCCATGTCCAAAAATCCAGTTTTTCATCAGAGGTCTAAACATATCAAAAGGAAGTATCATTTCATCAGGGAAGCCATACAATCTAGTGAGATATATTTGATCTATTGCAAGTCTGGAGATCAACTTGCAGATGTGTTTACTAAGGCTTTACCGAAGGAAAGGTTTTCATGTCTAAGGAACAAGCTTGGAGTGAAATTAGTGAATTGCTTAGAGGGGAGTGTTAGTCCCTAAGCAATCAACTAATTGCACTAAGTGCGAGGATGCAGCAAATTACAACCACTTGAGTGAGGTGGCACTCAAGGGAAGTGTGGGATTCTGCTTTATAACAGATTCATTTACTTGAGGAGCAAGATGACCAAGTGTCATCTTCTAATTGGTTCTAGTCTAGCCTAATTTTCTATTGGATGAATGTCATCATAGTGACATCATTGTTTTGTAACTGTTTTATCTTTGTAAGCACTGTTAGATTAGAGCAGTATGAGTATGTATGAATCATAGAGAAAAGAAAGCTGAGAGAAGTGCAGAAAATGAAAGAAAATAGCTCATAAGCATTTTTACAAACAGTTGGTGTGCATCATAGTGCATTCCAATCTTCTTCCACACAAACACCATTACAATCCATCAAACATCATCCTATATACACTCTACACCTAAAACTATTCCCAAACAATTCAGAGTAAAAGAAATGGATCATTACCTCAAGCAATTTCAGTAAACCAACTCACGGTGCACTGTTCCATTGATCGTGAAAAGCTCCCCTGCAAAACCGTGTAAAGAAAACGTGTTAGTGCACCCGATTCAGAAGCCAAGACTTCTCGCGTTTGTCCAGAACGTGGTAATTTTGTATACATGGCATAAAATGCTACAATTCCCTCTCACCCACAAAATGCCAACTAGTGTCTCGATTCAAGTGCTACACATCATATGACGTATGATCCTTCTCTCCTTACCCATGTGCAACCATACACAGATACTGATTCTATTGTTGTTGGTAACGGTTCTCATTTATCTATTATGTATATTGGGAAGTCTCGTTTGTCCTCGTCTATGTCGTCTTTGCATCTTAATCAAGTTCTATGCGTACCTGCGATCGATTAGAAAGAATCTACTGTCTATTTGCCATTTTTCTCATGATAATAATTGTTATATTATCATGGGTGCTAATGGCTTTTATGTGAAGGACAACAAGATGGGGAAAACAATTCTCATTGGCAGTAGCTCCAATGGTCTTTACCATCTTCATGCGACCCCAAGTGTTTCCAATAAACTTACGTTCTATGGCGAGAGAACTACACAAGATGTCTGGCATGCTCGGTTTGGACACCAATCTCATGACGTTCTCTTTATATTATTAAATCAATATCATTTGCTTGTTCATCGTCCAATCAATTCTAATAAAGTTTTTCATGTTTGTCCTTTAGGAAAATCATGTACACTACCATTCTCTTATCGAAATTCGCATGTTTCACAACCATTAGACCTCTTGTATCTTGATTTATGTGGGCCTGCCCCAGTGACATCTAATTGTGGCTATCAGTACTATATCTCTATTGTTGATGATCATACTCGCTATATAAGGTTTTATCCCTTGACAAAAAAATCAGAGGTGCTTTATGTCTGTATTGGTTTTAAGAAGATGATTGAAAATCGGTTAAATTAGACTATCAAAACATTGCAAATGGTTGGTGGCGGTGAATTTACAAGTAAATTATTCATGCATTTTCTCCACAATCATGGCATCCATCATCAAATACCATGCCCTTATACGCCTCAACAAAATGGTGTTGTTGAGTGTAAGCATCGACACATTGTCGTAAAAGGACTTTGTCTGTTATCTCAATCGCATCTTCCCAAGCGTTTTTGGGTGGAGGCATTTTGCCACCTTTGTTTTTCTCATCAACCGGTTACCAGCGACCACCTTGGATTATAAATCCCCTTTTGAGAAGCTTTTTTTGTGCGTACCGGATTATGCACTTCTTAAGAGTTTTGGGTGCACATGCTTTCCTCATTTAGTGCCCTATAATAAACACAAATTGCTGCCTAAATCTGTCAAATGTGAATTCATTAGTTATAACCTTCATTACAAAGGATATCGATGCTTGAAGCCAATTTCAGGGCGAGTCTATACTTCTCGAAATGGGACTTTTGATGAATCAACGTTTCCCTTTGCTGATATTTCTTCCAATGATACTTCACCAAACTCTCTCATTGGACCCATGCATGCACTATCTATTATTGAAACCAATGGGCATACTCTTCCTCCACTTTCGCTGACATTGCCAACGCCTTACTACAAGAAAAACAATCTTAGTACACCAATAAATATATGTGTTTTTTGACTCTATAGGCACAAATATTTGTGTCCTATAACAAAGGCACGATGCAGCTCCTATTATTTGCCCGTGCCTACCGTAGGCATGCCTTTTGATCAAAGGACACAAATAACTTACTTTGTGGCCAATTATTAAAAATCAAAGGACACTGATGTTTTGTGTCTTTATTCTGATAGTGAGCCCACGTATTTTGTTAAACTCATGGACACAAATATATTATTATGTTCTCTATTCTAATTTTTAAATAAAAATAATTCGTGCTACAATATACAATTACCATTCCATATATTTTTTTTTTAAAATACCATTATAATATACTTGATATAGTATATAATAATTTAAACTATTTTGAAATAAATTAAAAGACAGTTTTACATGAATATTTCTCTAAATAACAATTTCTTTCATTTTAATTTCTCATAAATTCTTAAATATACAAACATTGACAATATCCCAAATATACATACTATAGTGTTAGAAGGCCTAAATCCTTGAGTATGCAAACATTAACACCGGAAACTTGAATGTTCAAATCTCTGTGAGACCTGGCCTAATGCCCTGTTGTGGTCTAGTCTTGATCATGACCAATTAAATTCGTCCACAACTTCGCAAGCATCAACTAGTAGTGTTTCCCATTCCACTTCACCATTTTGATACCTGAAACATGGAGATTTATACATTAAATAAACATATTTTGGAATTTGAATCCCTTTTGAAGTTATTTCCCGAAAGATCCAAATATTTCAAATGCTTCCACTCAATCAGTTTAGCACTAATAATCTTACCTTCCAAACCATGAAGGTCAAGTTGAATAACATTACTAGCTTGGTTGCTGCAGATAACTCCCACCTTTGTGCAACAGTCTTGCTTCGATCCCCATGAAGAGAGTAAGTTAAGGGTATCAAACAGGCCATGTTTTCAGCATTTAAATATTTGGTAATATATGATTAAATATTCTTAGGAAAGGCAAATGAAGCACATATTTGGTAATATCAGATTACTTACTGCAGTTGATGGCGAAGGCCAATAGTGTAGGGCAGCAACAGCATGCATAGCATCTACAGAACTTGTAGCAAACGGAAGCCTAACAATGTCAGCCCGCACTAGAATTAACAAGAAGGCTTGGACTATGATGAGACTTTTAGTCCGGTCGTTAAACCGGCTACTATTCTTACCATTCTCACCCTTGCTGCCTCCAACGAATGGTCACTTCAACAATTAGATATTCGTAATGCATTTTTAAATGGAATTGTTCATGAAGAGGTCTATATGCAACAACCACCTGGTTTCATTGATCCTTCTCGCCCCAAGTATGTTTGCAAGCTTCACAAAGAATTGTATGGGCTGAAACAAGCTCCTTGAGCATGGTTTCAACAGCTTACATCATTCTTGTTTTCTCATGGCTTCTTTCATAGTCAATATGACGCTTCCTTATTTGTCCAACATGGTTCTTCTTCCTCCATTTTTGTGCTCATCTTCGTAGATGATATAATTGTAACCGATTCTAATCATGGTAAGATTTCTTCCTTTATTGATGTTTTGTGTCTCCAATTTGATAGTCAGCGCATGGGTGGTATTAGCTTTTTCCTTGGTATGGAAATTCACTGTACTCCTACTACCATTTCCCTCTCCCAAACTCTTTACGCTCTTGATCTTTTCAAGAAATTTCACATGGAGTTATGTAAGCCTTGTCCTACACCATTGTCATCTTTCACGTGTCTCTCTTCTCTTGACGGAGATCCTTTATCTGATTAGTCTGTGTACTGGACTATGGTCAGTGGATTACAATATCTTACACTTTCTCGACCTGATATTGCCTATGTCGTCAATCAAGTGTGCCAATTCATGCATACCCCTCGTACCACTCATCTTCAAATTGCCAAACTCATTTTTTGCTTTGTCAAGGGTATTTTTAACCATGGGCTTCTCTTCCAAAAGAGCTCCAATTTTTCTTTGTTGGGTTTCTCGGACTCTGATTGGTCCGGTTCTCTCGATGACTGATGCTCTACTATAGGTGCTTGTATTTTTCTTGGTCCGAATATACTCACATGGACAGTCAAAAAGCAATCTGCCGTCTCTCGATCTAGCACTGAAGCTATTTATCGTGTCTTGGCCACTACCGCTACTAAAATTCGTTGGTTCTGTTATCTCTTTCTTGAATTTGGTTTGCCTTTTCACATTCCTTCGTGCATCTTTGTTGACAACATATCTGCTCTTCACATAGCTGAAAACCCCATTTTTCATGCACACACTCGCCACATTGGGGTTGATTATCATTTTGTTCGAGAGCTCCTTCAATAAGGTGTTCTTCGTACTTAGTATGTTCCATCAACTCAAAAGTTAGCCAACATTTTTACTAAAGGTCTCACTCGTGAACGCTTTCACACTCTTCTTCCCAAGCTCAAGCTCCACATGGTTTCGCCTCGCTTGAAAGGGGGTAAAGACAGACAAGTCAACCAAGCTTCTATTGCACATGTCACCCATGTCTCTGGTTCTAAAGCCTCGCTATTGCCAACTCCTGCTTCCCAAATACAACATGACTTGGATAATTTCTAAGGATACTATTTGACTTTCCTATGCAATTGTGTATACTCAAATCCCTAGGATTATGCTATCTTTATTATTTACTCTACTAAGACTCATTAGAGTCAACCATTGTAATTATATATTAACTGTAACAAAAAGTCCCAATTTTACGGGGTTAATTAAGGATAATTAAGATTAATTAAAGACTAATTAAGATTTATCGTGACTAATCGAGGATTAATTGAGGAATTTCAGACAATCGGTATAAAATGACAATTTTGCCCCTAAGAATGGGCAAAAAATTAACTTTTGACTCGGGTGGTCAAATGCACGAGGACTGTGGACCGTTACGTAAATCAGGACGTTATGAGTTCGTAGACAGGTGGCACGTCGAAATCGGACGTTCGATGAGGAAATTACGGTTCACGGAAGAAAAACGATACTGTTATTACAAACCAAGAAAAGTGGACAAAGGGCAGTTTTAGTTTGGGTTGAAAATTTGGGTGGACCAATCAGTGGGTGACACCTGTCCCTCATCTGATTGTCCCAAAACCCAAATATTTGGGATTATGTTTCATCGTCATCTTTTTTTTCCTTTGTAACCTGAAACCCTCCCAAACCCAAATACCTAAACACTATCCCACCTCACCTTCTATTTCTACATAATTTGGAGTGAGTGTGTGAGACCTGAGAGACGTGAAGAAAAGGCGGAGCACGGTGGGGACCACGGCGAAGGTGACTGAAACCCGAAACCCATAACCCGTTTTGACCCCATTTTTGGAATACCATTTTATGATGTGTTTTGATCGATTTGGATGATCCTAACGTGTTACTAGGACTTAGACGAGTGCATTGGGATCGATTTCGAGAAGCTTGGTGGTCTGAAACGTCTGGGAACAGAGCTGGAACTTCGAGGTCACTATTCATTGATTCAAGGTGAGTTTCCAATCCATTTTTCTTGTTTTTGGTTAGATAGGGACATTAGTGGGGAGTAAACGATCATTTAGGAAGAAGAACGGGTGAAAATAAACTAGAAATGAGGAAATGGGAGCCGGATCAGGTCATGGGTCTGCGAGATCCGAAACAGTGAAACGGGTTTGACCCGCGAGAGGAAGGAGACGATGAAGTCAGCATGTCAGGCTGTCACGCCAGGTGGCCCAGTCAGGAGTCAACATGTGGCAGTTGTTAGTACCCAGTCAACCTGACATGTTAGTGATGTGGACCAATCAGGTGATGCCATGTGTAACTGACATGTTAGACATGTCGACCAATGGGCTGTTGACACGTGGCACCTATCAGATCAGACATGTATCAGATCTGACAGCTATCAGGATGACATCACGGCTGACGCCAGCGTTGACTAAATGTTGACCATTGACCTGATCATTGACTTTTTTACCAGAGTTGACTTTGACTTTGAACAACGCGTGAGGGCATTTGGGCATGAATCCTGAGGTGGGACCAGTACCATTTGAAACTTTTTGACGATCCAGATCAAATGGTGGTGGTTTCGGGTCGATTCGAGATCGTTTGATAGGTCAAATTTACGTGTTTAACCTAGGGAAGCATGCCCGAGACGCATTGACTTTTCCGAAAGTTTTGGGGGTTGAGGATTAGGACTTATATAGATGGTTAGTGATCTTTTAGTGTGATTTGGACATGTCTGGATGACCCGGAGAGGATGGATTAGCCCGGCGAGGCTTACTGCGCAATTTTCGAGGCACAACAAGGACGGTCTGTGAGTGGACAATTGTTTTCTAAATATGATGCATTCATAACTGTTTTATGTTTTGTATCTATGATTTGAAATGCCTTGAATGCATATGATTGTGGTATTTGGTATTTACATATTTGTATGTATTCCAAGGTTTATGGTTTTATATTGGGTTTTATACGTACTTGTGTTTTCAATAGTTTGATTAATGAAATGATTTCGGATTTGGAAATATAGAATCGGGCTTGAGACCCAATTGACTTATGAACTATCAGACTTGAAGTCCATTTGATTTAATGACGTATCGGGCTGGAGACCCATTTGGTTTATACTATCAGGCTTAAGGCCCAATTGGTTTATGATATCGAGCTTTAGGCCCAGTTGATTTATGATTTCGGGCTTGAGTCCCAGTTTTGGTTTATGTATATGATACGTGGAAATGGTTTATGAAAGTTATACTTCTGGCATGACACCCAGTTGTGGATTTACGATGGTTTTATGGAAACAAAATGGATGAAACTATATTCTGAGCATGGGCCCCTTTGAGAGGTTTTGAGATGATTTATGAAATGTTTTCCATATACCATCCTTATGTGTTGATTTTCTCCTCCAGATATTCGGTACCCTGGAGTAGTCACGGTACATTGTCTGAGAAAGATCGCCCTACGGAGAGACCACATAGAGGCTCACGTAGAGAGGCTCGGGATTAGGATTGCACAAGGGTAAAACCTCCCCCCAAGGAGGGTCATTGATCTGGGTGGACCTTGGGGAGACTCGAAATTGAGACCACCAAGTAGCACGCGTAGCTTAGGACTTTGACATTATGGCATCTGGGATGTCAGACATCTAGGATTCCAAGGATTGGTAACCCACATACTTGGTTTTGGGCTGAGTTCCCTCATGGACCTATGGTTTTGGGCCAAGGTCCTAATGGTTTGAGAAAGGAATGGCTTTGATTTGTAAACAATTTTATAAACTTTGATTTGATTTGAGGAATGATTGAGTTAAATAGTTTTCGAATGCATGCTTTCTTTTTAGTGAAAGGTATAAATGTCTTTTTTGAAATATGTTTTATTAAATTATTCATTTTCGTCCACTCACAGCTTTTCATGGTTTTTAATACCCTTCAGGTTGATCGCGGATGCGGACTGTAGCAGAGACCGAGACATCACATGCCTCCACAGGTCCTGGCGCACTCTCGTAGCCCCGAGAGGGTTAAGGTTGGGTTATCCCTTGTCTTGCACGTGGTGTCAAACGGGAGCATGGTGACACGCCCCATCCCAATCCTCCCCGGGATTACAAGGATGAGATATGCTCCCACCTAAACGACGTGTGACACGTAGATCGGACATTTTTCTAACCACCATGTAACACGTAAGCTAGACCAGGGATACCCAGGCTAACTGTCCAACCGACTTCTAGAGTGCACAGAAACCGTAGTGGAATGTGTGATGTCTCGGTCTCATTAGCATCCCGCACCGCATCAACCTGAAGAGCATCGAAAACCAGAAAAGACCGTGGGTGCATAAAAATAAATAAGTTTATAAAACATTTTACAGAAAAAGACATTTATGCCCTCTACGTAAAAACCAATGCATGCATTTAAAAATCATTTCATTTTCAATGTAATAAAACCGTTTATAAAACCCAAAAACATTTCCTTTCCTCAAATCATTGGGCCTCAGCCCCAAAACCATAAATCAAAACCATGTTTGGGAACTCAGCCCAAAAATCCAAGATCCAAATCACGTGTAAAACCGTAAATCCAATCATCTGGGCCACTGCCCAAAACATCTGAAAACCATATGAAAATCCATCATAATATCACAGAAATCCAAAACCACATATCAATCAATCGAACCTGCTGGATCTCATATCAAGGAGTCTTTAAACTCAATATCAATCCGAGTCTTTAAACTCAATTAGGTCTTCCCGGGTAATCAACGAGTCGTTAAACTCACGAGTCTTTTAACTCAATAACAGGCCTGGGGGAAATCAATGACCGAGTCTTTAAACTCACGAGTCTTTAAACTCAATAACAAGCCTCGGGGAAAATCAATAACCGAGTCTTTAAACTCAAATCACATATAGGGCCCTCCCCCATCACAATCAATCACCGGGTCTTTAAACCCAAAACCAGATCCAAAAAATCCAATTCAAAACCATTTCATAAATCAAATCCATAAATCCATTTCCAAATCCATATCCGAAATCATCATTTCAAAACCAGAATCCAAATCCAGAAATCAATCCAAAATCACATTTAAACCGAAATCTAAAATCATATTTTATTGAAATGGGTCTCATGCCCGAATTCACATTCAAACCCAATATCATATCATCAAATCATTAAAAAACACAATACGTATAAATAGTATAAAATCAACCATCAAAATCATCATCAAAGCATAGCATAAACCATATTCTTGAAATACGTATAAATATGATAAATCACATTGAAATATGTGTATATATCAAAATCATAAATACCATAATCATAAAAATATCAATCATGTTTAGAAAAAATATGAAATAGTTATGCACGCATTGAAATTTAGAAAGCAAAGTCCACTCACAGACCGTCCTAGCATGAAATAGTTATGCACGCATTTCCCAGCTAAACGACTATCACCGGAACTCTCGAACCTGTCCATATCACATTTGAAGGTCACTAACACTTCCAATAACCTCTCACTAAATTCCCGTAATTTTTTTGAATTTTGAACGTATTTAAATATAAACCCTAAACCTTCGGACATCCCGAACTATATCGAAACGATGTCCGATCGACTTGAAACAAGTCCCAAAATGTTCGTTACATCGAAAACCTAAAAACTCATGTTGATTGCGCCACAAAATGAGGGCCCACATGCCCTCACGTGCTGCCTAAAGGCACTACGCGTGGGAGCCATGCGTCGGTACTGTTCATCTTCCACCTCGGGTGAACCCGATCCGGTCTGTTCCTCTGCAAATTCAGTCCAACCGGACCAGTGAAACCGGTTTTCGACCATTTCTCATTCGATTTCAATCCTATCAATGCCTATAGCTTTGTCCCAACATTTCCTATCCAACTACGACCTTAAACCATGAAATTAGGAACTGGAAATTACCTTCCCGATCATCGATCAAACCTTCAATTTTTCCTTCTCTGTTCCTCACGACTCCGGCCACCTCAAGCCTCGGTTTCAATCCCAATAGCTTCCTTTTAACTTCCAAAACTTCATCCAAACAACCAATTCGATCATCAATCCTCAATTCACAACTTACCATTTCCGAATTTAAAATCGGATTTCATGGGAATTGACCTTACCTCCATCGTTGTGATCACCGCCGTGGCCACCGTTGAACTCGCCTCAACCTCCTCTCTCTTTTTCATTCACACCTCATAGGAAATCGATGAAGATTTAGGGGTTGGATGGGTGGGTTTCTCACGGGTCACTCTATTTCTCTCATTCTCGGCCTACAGTTACCAAACACACACTTGCACGATTGCATCCGTTTTAAAACCAAGTGAGGTGGTGCTGAGACTTCCACAGCCATCTAGAGAGGGGACAAGTGTCCCACTTCAATTGGGCACACTTCCCAATGCAAACAAGTGACCAAAATACCCTTTCAGCTAAATTACCAAAATACCCTTATACTTCCGAACCTCATAACTTCTCTGCCGGATGTGCCACCTGTCTACGAACTCGTAACGTTCAGACCTACGTCACAGTCATCGTTCAAAATCCATTTGACCGCCCGAACCAAAAGTCAACGTTTCACCCATTTTCAGGGGCAAAATGGTCATTTTGTACCGTCCGTACGAAATCACGCGACTAATCACCGATTAGCCCCACTAATCCTCATTAGTCACTTATCTAATCTCAAAATCTGGGACGGGACTTTACACATGGCACATCCCGCATTAATCCGGGGGGGATTAGGATGGGTCGTGTTAGAGTGGTATCAGAGCAGTTGGTTGATATTAGAGCACAGTTTGCTCTTAGAGTGTCACACATGTGCATGATGTGATGTCTCCAACGATTGATATATCAATATTGACGGATATATCGCTAGTCAAATTTACGGATATCTCGCCCCAAATATCGGTATCGATATCGATATCGTTTACGGTCAACAAAAATGACAGAAATTCGGTCTAAAAGTTGGGAATTTGGAATGAAACTTTGGAAAAAATTTAAGTACTCAATGATGGTTATACAGGACTGGTAAAAATTATAAAATGAGTTTGATATAATAATTATATGATGAATAACATGATTAATATGATTGTGACGATGACTAATAATATAAGATATTAACCATAAACATAAATTGAAATGAATTATTATAATTGAATGTTAATATAATTAAAAACATAACAATAAGCATAATAATTTAGTTTACATTTACATAATAATTTTGAAAATTGGGGAATTGACATTTCCATAATAATTTAGAAAATTAGACATTCACGTAAAATGAATTCTTATTAAATGTATGCTCATCTCATATTTTCTAAGAATTCTTACATTCAATATTATTCTTTTTCTTAAAACGAGTTATTTTTTAAACAATTGTGCACTCAATCCTTATTGTTGTTTTTCTTTTAAAATATTATACTAATTTCAAAATAAAAAAATTTAGGAACTATTTTATAAAATATCATACTAAATTCAATATAGTTTTGATAGTGACTAATAATACAACATAACAATACTTTTAAGATGATTAGCACTAAATTAACAATATTTGTAAGACAATTAATAATAATAATATTACTTTTGAAATAAAACAAGTATAAATATATTAAAATAAATTACTAATAATAATAATAGATATTGGATAAAGAGAGGGAGTGGGTGAGGAGTCTTGGAACTTTCTTTCATTGAGTCGTCTGTGAAAAGGTAAAGAACAAAAGGTCGAGCTCTTGGAAAGCCTCCAAATTTCATCGCACTTGTGCTTCACGTCTGCTGTAGCAATTTCCTTGTGCTTCAATTTCAAGAATGGGAGCGATTATTGGGGAGTGCGTGGAGGTCGAGAAGGACTTGGAGACGATCTACGATGACTGGTTGGCTGGGTGCTTCGATGGACAGTCGCTTCGAGTATGAGAAAGAGAGGTCGACAGCGACCATTTAGCCGGGTACTGGTGCTCCTTCATCGGCTAGGCGCTGCTCCTCCTTCGATTGGACGTTGCTCCTAAGTCGACTAGGTGAGTCCAGCAAGCTTGATTGGTTGGCTGCTGCTGCCACCAGGTTTGATTCCCCCCGAAATCAACGATTTTTGGGGAAGATTTTCCTTAACCCCTGTCTTATATGTCGTCGGTCGGAAAATTCGATATATCGGCGATATTACCAAGATTTTCATCACTGGATGTCTCTACGTGGAATCAGATCGTCATCAACCTGATAGTTAGGGTAAGAGTAGGAGAGTCTAGTGGAACCAAACCTTGGATAGGTTAAGTTGGCACAGGATGACAGAAATACAGTGAGATTAGACTCGAGAAGTGTTGGATATGACAAAATTGTAGAGTTGAGATCGTCCATCAGTCATGTCAAGTTGGGGGTTGTACTGTAGATAGCAGCCGAGTTTACGATAACCCTAGTTTGAGATTGGTTGGACAGGTTACTAGGAGAGCAGTACTTGTGGATTGGGTCCCAGGGTGGACCAATCGGGGGATTATATGCTTGGGAGTGGATTGTGCGGGCAACTCATCACCGTTATGAGTGGTTGGTACAGGCAGTGCATTGGCACCTGAGGACAAAGTCCCGATAGTGAAGTACTTTCTTGGTTGGGTTTGCACGAAGCGGTGGCAGACATCACTATCGAGGGTGGTTGTAGTTGCGACTGCTGAGCATTGAGCAACGTTCGAGGAACGTTCTTTTCTTATGTGGTTTTCCAGAGTTGTTGAGTTTGAAGGGAGGCCGAGTTCCTCCGACATGAGCGAGGGATTGATTGTGTGCTCATCATCTAGCTGACAAGCCCGACTAGTGATCAATTGCACAACGAGAATTGTGTCAAAATGACAGGTATGCGAGAAATGGACTGGATGGAATCCAACAGTGGTTGAGATGAGTTGGGTAGGGTCCCAACAGTGATTGAGATGACTAGGTGGTGATTGGGAGGAATCCCAATAAATAATAAGTGGTTTTGGATGACATGGAAACGTCATGGAAATTAGTGGATTTGGGGAGCTAACGATAATTCTCTAAGACTTAAGTGGTAGTTGGACGAGTTTGGTAGTGGTTGAGCGGGATAGAGAGGATCCCGAATGGCTCAGTGACTTATATTTTTCTTGGTTACCAAAGGTACATGATACTTGGTTTGGTGAACGGTTCTCTAGTGGTTGTGAGGCTTGAGGCAAGAGGGTGCGCTCCGGAGTTGAACCTATAAGTGTCAAAACGTGGGAATCAGGTAGTTCCATCACTACTTTTTGGATGTACAAACATGGTATAAAATGGACAAGCGAGGTTTTTATTAAGTTAGATTGGTTACGGAACACCTGGGTGGATATCCGAGTGAGTTGAGGACTTGGGAGTCCAGTGGTAGGACTTGACACTCAGTTGGCTAGTGTCACTGAAGGTGACTTCTCATTTTCTACTAAGTAGCAGACGATGTATGGTGTCACGTGATGTGGTGAGTGTAGTGGGATTTGTATTTACATTCATATAGGATGAACGTTGATGTCATCACCCTTGATTTTCCTTATGTGGGTTGATACGGAGTGGTATGACAGTGGAAGAGTTCAAAGAGGGTGTATGACCTTATGACCTGAAATCTGGGTATAAGCTGAGAGAGAGAGAGAGAGAACTAGTGTGGATCCACCATGGATCGAGTAAACCGAAGCTAGTTTGGATCATAGGAGTAACGATGTTGTGGAAATACAAGACAGAGATTGGATATGAGAATGAGTACTGATATTGGATTCACTCAGACTGGATGTGTTAGTGATTGTAGGTTGGAGGCTATCTCCGTGATTGTAGTTTGTTTATGGGATTGACTCCTTTCCGAAGTTAATATGGTATGAGATGGTAGTTAGGGGAGCAAAATGTTGGCTACTCCTCTAGGCTGATTATTCTGGATGTCAGTGGGAGTTTACCACGGGGATGACAAACGAAACGATACGTCGAGTATCAATCAGGAAAAGATGAATAACCAATGCCTCGGGTAGTTTGTTGGCAGGTAACCGACAGGTTTAGGATTGGTACATCTTGGAGGACTTGAGTAGGATTAGACACTCTTCAGGTATTAGTCGAGTGACTAAGAGACCTAAGATGGACGCTGAATTGGAATGTATGATCTATTTGAACAGGATTGGACGGACAAGCTCCAAAGTGGACTCGTGATTGGCTGGGAGCCACGTTGTGCATGGACTGGGTTGTGGTTGTGCGTGGTGTGAGCCTATGAGCAGGACACGTTGGACAATGTAGTTGTGGAGTGTAGAGTAACCTGACGTTTGTATTGTGCACCTGGTGCTTGAGGTTGAGTTCGGGATAGACGTGGTATGGTAATCGGCTAAGTTCCGATATGGTTGGTTTGTTGAGAACATGGACTAGACATTGAATACTGTGCACTAGACCAGAGTAACCTTGTAATGGTTTAGTGATTGTATGAGCTGGAATTCAGAGTCATGGATAGCTAGTCGAACCCTGGAGTGTGAGTTGTGGTGTTTTCACTACTAGAGCAAGTATTTGATAGGGTCCAGTTGTACAACCTGAGTGTATCCACAGGTTGAGTGAGATTTTGGTTTTCGTATCCACGGGTTGAGTGAGTTGGTGGTTAGTGTAACCACAGGTTGAATAAGATGTCAGCGTGGATCGCTGGGGGATATGAGATATTGTGATGGGACTCTGGTGAGAGTCAGTTTGAGTACCGAACACGAGTCAAGAATCACAGTGTTGGACACTGAGTAAGATAAGATTTGGTACGAGGTACATTAGTAGAAATCCGGAGTGAGTAAGGGTTTGTGTTGGTGTCTCGAGTAGTGACATTGTTGCCGTAAGTACTGGTTGAGTACGACGTTAAGGAAACTGTCGGGAATGTGTTGGATGTTGTAAGTAAGTTTGATGTAGGGAGACCGTCTAGTGAGGCGGAGGAGTTGAGATTTGAGACCACTCAGTGAGAGCAGAATGTCATCTTGATGTCAGCTTGGATTGATACTGAGAAGAATCGTCATGCTGAAAGATGAAAGATCTCAGTTTAGTGTGTCAACTGGGTTTAGCAGACAGACAATCCTGATTTAGCGGCTGAGTAGGACGGTAAGTTTCCCCGTCAGCTTAAAAGGTGTTAGTGTCACCACCCAGCCCATCTAGCACAATATTGTCCACTTTGGGCCCAGCTCTCACGGTTTTGTTTTCGAGAGCTCACGTGTAACTTTCTCGTAGGTCACCCATCATGGGATTGCAACAGCCTCAACTTCCTTACCTTTGGAGTTCCCAAGGAATCCAAAGCTAGTGAGCTCCAAAAAGGCCTTGTTTTAGATAGATATGTGCCCACACATATAAGGCACTTCACCTTTCCCTCCCCGAGCAATGTGGGATTGTTCACCGATCTTACTTTTCCAAGCTCAAGGGTCTTGCTCACCGTTCTTGCTTCTCAAGCTCATGGGTCTTGCTCACTATTTTTTCTTCCAAGACTGGGTCTTACGGTCATCGTGATTCCTGCGTAGGTGACTAGTATGTCGGACCTACATGTGAGTTGGATTGTGGTTAATGCTGAGTGATGATAGGTACAGATGAGTGCTATGGTTAATTAGTGGACAGGTACGTGTACACGAGGGTAAGCTGAATATGAGGACTAAATGTGAGGATTGAATGTGAAGTCCAAATATGAGACCGGTTTGGATTCCTACAAATTGGATGTGGAATTGGGTTAGTTGGAATTTTCGGGACGAAATTCTTTAAGGAGAGAAGATTGTATCAACTCATCCCAATTTTATGGGATTAATTAAAGATAATTAATATTAATTAAAGTTAATTAAGATTTATCGTGACTAATCGGGGATTACTCGAGGAATTTCAAACAATCGGTGTAAAATGACGATTTTTCCCTTGGGAATGGGAAAAAAGTTGACTTTTGAACCGGCTATTCAAATGCACGAGGACCGTTGTGTAGATCGGAACGTTACGAGTCCGTAGATAGGGACACGTCGAAATCGGACGTTCGACGAGGAAGTTACGGTTCACGGAAAGAAAATAGTACTATTCACAAAAATAGAGAAAAGTGGACAAAGGGCAGTTTTAGTTTGGGTTGAAAATCTGGGTTGACCAATCAGTGGGTGACACCTGTCCCTTTTCTGATTTGCCCAAAACCCAAATATTTGGGATTATGTTTCATCTTCAACTTGTGTTTCCTTTGTAACCCGAAACCCTCCCAAACCCAAATACCTAAACACTACCCCACCTCGCCTTCTATTTCTACATCATCTGGAGTGAGTGTGTGAGACCGGAGAGATGTGAAGGAATGGCCGAGCACGGCGGGGAGCACGATGGAGGTGAGTGAAGCTTGAAACCCATAACCCATTTTGACCCCATTTTTGGAATACCATTTTATGACGCTTGTTGATCGATTTGGATGATCCTAACGTGTTATTAGGACTTAGCCGAGTGCATTGGGATCTAATTCGAGAAGCTTGGTGGCCTGAAACGTCTGGGAAGAAAGTTGGAACTTTGAGGTCACTGTTCATCAATTCAAGGTCAGTTTCCAGTTCATTTTTCTTGTCTTTGGTTAGATAGGGACATTACTGAGGATTAGACGATCATTTAGAAAGAAGAACGGGTGAAAATAGACTAGAAATGAGGAAATGGGAGCCGAGTTAAGTCGCGGGTCTGCGCGGCTCAGAATAGTGAAACAGGTCTGACTCGCGAGAGGAAAGAGACGATGATGTTGGCATGCTGACGTCATCATGTCAGGCTGTTAGGCCAGGTGGCCCAATTAATAGTCGACATGTGGCAGTTGTCAGTGCCTAGTTAGCCTGACATGTCAGTTACATGGACCAAGCAGGTGATGCCACGTGTCACTGACATGTCAGGCACGTGGACCAACATGATGCTCACACGTGGCGCCTATCAGATGGTAAGGATTAGTAAATTGTATTTCACTGGATTGGTTGTTGGGTATTAACGGATTTGGGCTATGACTCACATGGACCTATGGCTTTGGGCTAAGGCTCTAATGATTTGAGAAAGGAAATGGCTTTGATTGGTGAACAATTTTATTAACTTTGATTTGATTTGAGGAATGATTGAGTTAAATGGTTTTGGAATGCATGCATGCTTTTTAGTGAAGGTTATAAATGTCTTTTTTGAAATGTGTTTTATTAAATTATTCATTTTCGTCCACTCACAGTTTTTCATGGTTTTTAATACCCTTCAGGTTGATCGAGGATGCGGGCTGTACCAGAGACCGAGACATCACATGCCTCCACATATCCTGGCGTGCTTTGGAAGCCCCAAGAGGGTCAAGGTTGGGTTATCCCTTGTCTGGCACGTGGTGTCAGACGAGAGCATGGCACATACCACGTTAATCCCGGGGGAGGGGGGATTGGGATGGGTCATGTCATTAACAGCTGAATAAAGTTACAGACCATTATGGTCATTTATCCCAACATACATCGATCCATTCCTATATTGATGGCTATTGTTGTAGTGATCGATGAGGATGACCAAACCCTCCTGATGGGCTATCAAGAACCACAGGTAACCCCCCTAACCTTCAAACCTACACCATCATGTTGCTTTTTTCTAGAGCTACCTAGAAGACTTATTGCATGTCGATTCGTGTAGGTTCAAAAACGGTTGGAAATCGCCTAGTTGCTGAAATCTGGGCTCTCCAAGCGGCACTAAGAACCTTGAGTTTGGGAAGTGCACCGTGGTAGCACTCTCGTCACTACAAAGTTAGCCCAGGGATTTCATGTTACATTTGAGTATGGTTGAAGGATGATTGGTGCATCCCTAACCCCTAGACTACGAGCAGACCCGTTTGTAAATCCGACTCAACCCGCCTTCAACCCATCGAACTAACGATTTGTAGAGGCAATGACGACCTCTTTTGACGAGTTAATCTGGATATTGGGGTTTAGGGTGTTGTTCTAATTTAGTTGTTGTTTGTTTTTGCGCAAGGATCGATGGTGGGTGTCATCTTGAATGTTTTATGTAGAATCTGAATTCAAATTCATAGTTTTCATAATCATTGTAATGAGTAGCTATAGTTTGACCCCCTCCCCCCTTCATAGCATGTGAAAATTAGGGTAGGTTACGCCTTATCGAATTCCAAGATTTTCCGACGAAAAGTCCAGAATCTGACCACCATGGACGGTGGCGCTGGCGACAGCTCGACTACCGTCTTCAACGAGGTTCTGATGACGGCAGCCAACAGTGGCCAACTGTTAGTCAACCATTAGATTTAACGGTCAACCTAACTGACGTAGGTGGAATATTCGTTAGAATATTCCCACACGTGTACAACACACATATCGCGCGTATGGTATTGTAACACCACGTGCAGGGAAGTTGACTAACATGACCCATCCCAATCCCCATGGGATTATTGCGAGATGCGCCATGCTCTCGTCTGACACAAAGTGTCAGACAAGGGATAACTCAAACCTTTGCCCGTTCGGGGCTTCCAAACCGCGCCAGGATTGGTGGAGGAGTGCGATGTCTGGGTCTCTGCTCAGCCCACATCCGTGATCAACCTGAAGGGCATTAAAACCATTAAAAGCTGTGAGTGGACGAAACTCAATAGTTTAATAAAAACAAATTTCATAAGAAGACATTGATGCCCTTTACTAAAAAGTATGCATGCATTCGAAAACTAATAATTAAACCATTTACTTAAATTAAATCATTAGGGCAAACCATAAATCCAAGTATATGGTAATTCATCCCAAAACCGTAAATCCAATCATATGGGCCACTGCTCAAAACCACCAACACTGAAATACCATTTCATAAATCCAATAAATATGAAATCTAAATTCATAATCTAATAAAGCCATGAATCACAATTCAATCCAATACCATTATGAATTTAATCCTCCGCATCTTAGATGCCTGGCGCCTGACGTCCCAGACGTCATGTCACGGTCCAAGCTATGCGTAATACCCGAGGTCTCAACCCGAGTCAATCTATAACATCCCAGATGTATGATGTCCCAAACGTTTAGCAATCCTGCTCTTGAGTCACTATACAGTTTGTTCGCTCTGTGCAGTGACCCCTCACAGGAAATGCGCCATGACTACTTCATCCTCCCAGACGACTGGAGGAGATAATCCATAAATATAAAAATGGTATATGGAAAACATTTCATAAATAATATCTGTTAAAGAGTTATATGTTCCAACTATCGATTACTCGTCGCCGAATCACCAAATGACGCGTGTCACCTACCAACTTAAGTGAATCGCGGGTTTCCGTTAGTACGGGCACCGGTGTGGTGTCAGCTTAAGGCTCTCCGACTGTCAAGTCAGTTACTTTTTATGTAAGAGGAAACAGTAAATGGTAAGTTTTGTAGAGTAATAGTGAATAGTAAAAATTCGTTACCTTTTTTGGAAAATGTGTACCCCTTATGTATGGGTAAGTAGGATGTTCAATTCCCATAGTTTTGATGTGGGACAAACGCTCTTCGATTCGCGTGCTGACATGTGTTATGCGGATCGAGGGTGGATAGACTTTCACGTGGCATCCCGCATTGGGCCCGGTGTTGGGGTTGTGTAAATACGGTGGTTTTGGGCCTTGAACGGAGTCTGCGCTTTGAGTATACGGCCCAGTGGGTCTGGTCAGATATGGTGTCAACAATCATAAATCTAGATAGCATATTCAATGAATAATCAAAGAAGTGTGAAGTGGTCGGTCTTTAGGGAAGGCGACTCGGCGGAGCTCAAGCGGTCGGTCAAGTATTGCATAGAAGGTCGGTGGTGGTACCATGGTCGGTGATGAGGGCTAATCAGCTGGCTTGGTAGGGGAGGTGTACCACCCTCGTCGTGGAGTTAGTCTGGGTCGGTGGCGAGGTCCAACGCCTGTGGGGGAGTAGCGGGCACCAAGCGGTGTATGTGGGTCGGTCAGGAGCACAGGGAGGTCGGCACTGGGCTGGGGAAGGACGGTTGGGCTCCCTCGGCTAGATGGGTGACACGTGTCGGTGAGATCGATTGGTCGTGACACATGTTGGCCATTGGGAGTGGTGACGCCTCGTAGTCTATGCATCAATCTCTATCAATGTGAGAAGCTTTCACCGATTTGCTCATTTGGTGTTTGTGAAAAAAGTGAGAAAATTCTGTCAAATTAGGAAGGCGATTTCTGATCAGCTCTCGGTGGCGGTGCATACGGTGGTTGTGATTTCTGACCAACACTCCTCCGTGAAAAAACACAGTAAGTATTCCTTAATTCCATTCTTTTCGATTGAACTGGGTGTTGGTGAAGAACTGGTCATGAACTTGCTGAAGTTTGTGGTCAGATCGTCGTAGGTCCGAGTCGGACCTCTGAGTTGTGTTTTTTTTCTTTTTTGTAAATGTCTGTTGATAGTGACTCGGTATCCGAGGGTAAGTGCTATGACTCACAGGGCGGTGAGTTGTCAGGTAGTAGTGTGTAGGTTCTCCTTCCCGTCTCCGCGAGTGGACGAGGCCCACTCGACAGAGGAACAAAATAGGGACAGTCGATGCATAGTACGGCCGAGTCATCCGGTAAGACAACGCAGACTTGTACAGAGGTTGAGCCGTCAGGTCGATCGGGTGGTGGCAATCTCTTGGTGGACACCGAGACAATAGTCAAGGTGGGCGTTCACCGAGCGTTGAAGCTGACCCACTGTTGAGACAAGGGCATAGTGCGGCTGAACAAGGGGAGACCGACCGGTGATGAGTCGGTCCCGGACGCCGTTCCGATTGAACGTGCTGCCTTCACTGTTGACAAAATGGTCAACAAGGAGACTGGGAAGGGCTTGATGAAGATGAGGATCGAATTCGGAGTTCCTGAATCGGTGACGATGAGGCTGCCGACAAAAGAGGAGAGACCGAGTAACCCTCCGGCCGGTATGGCGTTGTTCTAAACCGAGCTGGTGCACCATGGGGTGACGCTGCCCTTGCACCCCTGGCTGCAGAGGATGGTGAAGAAAATGGGGGTGGCACTCAGTCATCTCAATCCTAACGTGTGGATTGTGCTCTGCTCCCTCTACACAGCCTTCTGAAGGGCCGAGCAACCGGAGCTGACCTATGCCCAACTCATGTACTTGTACGAGTTTGGGTTCCAACAGTAGAGCACCAAATGGGTCTTTGTCCGCCATCGCAAGAAGAGCAAATGGGGGGAGTTTATCCTAGACATACTGACCTCCCAGAAGTCGTACAAGATGAAGTTTTGCCTGGTTGGTGGTAACTAGGAAAGGAACACCGAGGGACCTCCGATACCGTCCAAATTTTAGACCAAAGGTTGATAGTTGTAGCATAGGCCGACCATTTGTTGTAATTGTTTAGATTTTGTATGCTTAAGTATGGCTGTGTTGGCTGACTGGTTCTCTGTGTGCAGGTTTGTTTCCCGAAGAAGAAATCTCACCGGAAGAGAAAATAATCGTTCACCTAGTGAGAGAGATTTTGGATGACCTGAATCGGAACCGACGCATCCTTCGGTTGCCTGGATTCCAATACAAAGTCAGCCTTATCGATACCGACGAGGGTACGTGGTTTTTGTGTTGGTTTTTTTTTTGTATATATGCTGACTGATTGCTCGGTGTTTCAGTTCCATATCATCTCGGTAGCCAAATTTTGAAAGACTGTGAACAGCTGAGGATAAAGGCCGACAAGACTTCTCGGGAGTCCGCCTCTCTGTCAAAGGATACTGAGCACCTTGAGCTCCTCCTCAAAAGGAAGAAGGACCAAGCTGACAAAGGACAGTATGAGCGGACCAACCGTTCGAAACAGGGCCAGTCCTCGAAACCGAGACCGCAAACCCTTCCAATTCGGTCTTCGAAAAGAAAGCAGAGCGCCATTGAGGGAGACTGATTGCTTTCCCCTAACCGTAGGAGGAGGAAGGCGCGATAGGAGGCCGAGACAATTCTGTCGGCGCAAGAGGAAATTGGGGGCAAGCGTACTATACTGGTGCCAGAGTTCAATCCTCCGCCGTCCCCCCCCCCCCCCCCCCCCCCCCCTCGGTTGGATGCGACGATCCTCGAGATGCTGCGGAGGAGAGGGGACGTGAACCTTGGTGTGTTCACCGAGGGAGAGGCTGCCAGCGAGGGAACCAGTGTCGAGGCCACCCTCTGTTGCCCGAGGCAGATGGTGTCATTGCTCAACGGAGTCTACCAGGGGGCCTCCACTCCCCTAGAAGAGCTGGCCGAGGTTCAGTGCCGGTCGGCCGATCAAAAAATGGAGAAAGCTCTACTGCTGCTGAGCAATGTAAGTGTGTTTTCTTATTTTACAAGTGTTGTATGTAGGCCGAGTTGAGTATGTACTAAGTTTTTTCGTGTGCAGACCCTCGGTGAAGTCTACCTCTAGTTTGGGAATGCCCAGAGGAGGGTGTCGGTAGCTAGGAGGGAAAAGGACCGACTAAGGAAGAAGCAGGAGGAGCTCACTCCTAAGATTCAAGAGGCTGAGAGGGCTATGAAGCAAGCGGCCGACCTCACTCGTCAGTTGGAAGCCGAGAGGTGGAAGACTTAGGAGGCCCTAGCCTCTAGGGACCAGGTGAAGGCCGACCTCGAGGCCAAGGAGAAGGACCGACTAAGGCACTGGAAGGAGCTTTACCGGGTGAAGGAGGCTAGGTAGGAGACTTGGAAGAGGCGAGGAAAACTTCTGTGGCCGAGTTCAAAGCGACTGAGGAGCTAGACCAGTTGAAGAACGAGTACGCCGCCCACTGCGAGCAGGAATTCTTCGCAACCTCTTCCTGCACAACCCTAGTCTGACCGTGAAGACCCCCTAGCTCGGCCAAGATATCACAGCCGACATGTTTGAGGACGAGTCGGGGGAGGCTGTAACGACCCGTCCCGAATATCGGGATTCAATAATATTTAATTATGATTCACTAATCTGGGATTAGTTGGGCGATTTCGGACGAATTGTGCAAAATGACCGTTTTGCCCCTGGGCGTGGGTAAAACGTTGACTTTTAATTTGGATGGTCAAATGGACTTTGACCGATGACCGTGACGTAGTTCGGGACGCCACGAGTTCATAGACAGGTGGCACGTTCGATTCCGACATTCGCAGAGAAAGTTATGAGGTTCGGAAGTTGAGGGGTATTTTGGTAATTTGG
The DNA here is from genome assembly GCA_032719365.1 of Prinsepia uniflora. Taxonomy (NCBI): domain Eukaryota; kingdom Viridiplantae; phylum Streptophyta; class Magnoliopsida; order Rosales; family Rosaceae; genus Prinsepia; species Prinsepia uniflora. Next base: position 23,094,890 of record CM064862.1, read on the forward strand.
CTTATTAGGGGCCAAATGTTGACTTTTTGACCGGGATGTCCGATGGCCGAGGGCCAAGGACCGTTACGTAGGTTTCGTCGATGCGAATCCAACGACAGGCGGCATGCCGAAATCGGAGATTCGACGACGAAGTTATGGTCAAGGAAACGAATTTACGAACCGAGGCTCCGATTAAAATAATAATATAATAATGAACAGTACCCGGTGACTGAACACACTTGGATGAGTGACAAGTGTCACTCATCCCTTAATTTGGGGCTTAGGACCAGGATCCATGTTTTGGGGGAACATTATGATTATGTTTTATTAATTAATTATGTTTAATTATTGTTAATTCCTCCATTAACCCCCTTCTGCTTTCTTAGCCGTGTACAACCAATGCCATTTTCTTCCCACCTTCATTCCTCTTCCAATTCTGAAACTGAGAGTGTGTAATTGGAGAGAATTCAGAGACTAACTCAACTGGGATTACACGGGGGACTGTTCGGGTGAGGGAGACAGAGAAATCGAAAAATTGATTTTTGGGAGGGAAATTCGAAATGGATGTTTTGAGCCGTGAGGATCGAAATTGATGATTCAATTCGACTTCTGGGATCAAAACGAACATCTTTGCTTCAAGAACGAAGAGAAACCATGGCGGATTGAGGAAGAACTGAGCTTCCATGGCAGCTCAAAGTCGAGCTTGTGTTCAGTGGGTTTGAGGTAAGTAATTCTCAAATTGACCTTGTAGAAATGTCCCTTACACTCTCACGATGCTAACTGAATGAATTAATTTGGAAAACAGGGACGATATCGTGAAACCCGATTTGAAAACCCGTCGAGGATCGATCGAGAGTCGTGAGGATTTAGACCATGTTTTGTGTAATTCGATTTACCGAACTTAAATGGTGATTGATTACAAGGGATCAGTTGAAAGAACGGATTGATTTGATGTTGAATTGGGTGAGATTGAACCGGGTCCTATCGCGGGTTTTTCAACCCGTTTACCAGAGAAACGGGTGAAGAAGGAACACTGTAGCAGTCATTGTAGCAGGCGCGTGGCTTTCACGCGCAGCCACTCACGGCGGCGCGTGACGGCGCGTGGACACGAATCTCGAGGTGAGGTCAACATGACTTTTATCCTATACTTTGTAACGAACATTTTGGGATTGGTTTCGTGTCGATCGGACACCGTCTCGATATTGTTCGGGATGTCCGAAGGTTTTAAATCCAGTTTAAAAATACTTAAAAATTCGGGAAAATTACGGGACTTGAATAGGATGTTAATGATGAGGTTAGTGATCCTCTAATGTGATTTGGACAGGATTGGGAGTCCCGGTGATAGTGGTGTGGCCCGGGAAGGCCTATGGCACGCGTATCGAGGCGCTCGGTTAAACGGTCTGTGAGTGGACATTGGTTTCATAAATTCGATGCATGCATAACTGTTTTATGATTGTTATAATTATGATTAAATGATTTACTTTGGATATCGGTGAATTTAAAATGATTTCACGTATTTCGAGGTGAATTACGTATTTGCACGTAAACCGAGATTTTCTGGATTTGCACCGATTTCCATAAATATGGTTGGATATGATTTCATGAAACGGTTACGAACTTAAATAATGTAAAATCGGGCCAGGGGCCCAGTTGAACTATGAAATCGGGCCAGGGGCCCAGTTAACATGTGGATCGGGCCAGGGGCCCAGTTAACTTGTGAAATCGGGCCAGGGGCCCAGTTGATTTCTACATGTGATTGCGGGTCGGGGACCCTAAAATGGAATTGAATAAATGTTCTCTGGTTTACATTTTATATATGTTCACATGCTGGAATCAATAAATGGTTTTGATGATATTTCGGTTATGGCACGTTTCACGGTATTTGGGCATGAGACCCGTTTGATGAAACGTAACGATCGTTTCGGATTTTACCAACGTATACCTATATGTTTTGCATGTGGATATCAATAAAATGTATTTAGTACTGCACTGTATAAATCCTTCCATATTATATTGTCTCCTCCGGATGAGGTACCCCGGAGAGGTCACGGACGTCTAGTACGTCCAGCGTCTATGACGCTAAGCATCGGGGATGCTGTACCCGAACGGGGTTCGGGGATTGAACTCGGAAATTGAGACCCGAGTGGCACGCGTAGCCTTGTGATTGTGACCTTATTGACGTCAGGGACGTCAGACATCAGGGATGTCGGATTGGAGTGTATAGTGCAGTGGCTAAAATAATGGTTATGGTTTATATTATATGCCTTATGGTTCATATTACTGGATTTATGAAATAACTCTTGGATTTACTTTTGGGAATTGAAACTATGCTTTGGTTTCCGGGCTAAGGCCCTAATGGTTATTTCTAAATAAATATGGGATTATTGGTTTTGGTGCATGCATATGATTTTACTGAGGGGCATAAATGTCTTATAAATGTTTTAAACAGACTTGTTTATTTTCGTCCACTCACAGCTTTTGTTTTCAATGCCCTTCAGGTTGATTCCGGATACGACTGCAGCAGAGACTTGAGCATCGCACACCTCCTCCATCGATCCTTATGCACTCTGGAAGCCCGTCTGGGCAATGGCAATCGGTTATCCCTTGTCTGACGCCTCTTGTCAGACGGGAGCATGATACATTCCATGGTAATCCCGGGGGGATTGGGATGGGTCGTGTCAAGTGGTATCAGAGCAGGTTTTGCTCTTTTGTGCGCGAGGGACGAGGGTGTGATGTCTCTTTGGGCTGCTGTTCCGTTGTCAACCTGATAGATAGTTTTGGTAGATTGGGTGTGTTTGGCCCGATACGCCGTGCATTGATGCGATTCAACCCAAGTGGGGTTGTCTACGATTAACTGGTAATGTGGGACCGTCGGTTCGGTCATGTGATGATGGATTGTTGTGCCACTGGGCACAGCTAGGTTCAGGGAACCCCATTTGATTGGAAATGCGAAACTCAGTTGAGTATTGGTCTAAGTTTTGGACCCTAGTAGTGTTGGCTAGTGTACGGGGGTTGTTGCATCGGAGTTAGCCGATGACCTTCGTGGTGGAACCCACGATGGAACCCACGTTGAATTGACGATTGGATTGGATTGGACGTCTATATGATGTCAGGACCGCGGGGTCGGTCAGGTTGTGGATTTTACTGCAGAAGGCAGTTGGGTTCGGTGGAACCCTAGGGTGTGACTTTGGAACCCTAATTTATAATTGATGGACCGAAAGGTGAACCTTAAGTGAGAACTTGTGCTGCGACGTGCGGCTAAGGTCTTGGATGACCATGGGGATGACTCTATTGAGTCTAGTCAGGATTATGGGTTTCGATCCACGGATGCGGTTATGAGGAAATATGGAATCCCGTGTTGGATCGAATATTAGTGTGATGTGTGGTTACGGATCTTGACAAGCGATGACTGTTGGTCGACAGTTGTGTCGAGATGACTGACTATCGAGAGTATTTTGTGTGGCTTTCACACTTGGGGATCAGGGGATGTTCAGGGAACGTCCATTATCCTGATGTGCCAGTGGTCAAATTGGAGGTACCCATAGTCGTGGGGTACGAGTGCTGTTACGGGATCGTCGTTCGTAATGAACGGAGATCCAGGGTAACAACTTAGCACACAGTGTGCTAGCATGGGTGTTCGTGTGCTATGTATGGATGTTGGTATGGTGATACCTTTATGCCAATACTAGTATGGATGCCTGTGTGCTGATACTAGTGTTGATGATGGTGCGTTGGTGCTGGTACTAGCGCTGGTGCTGGTGACAGTAATTGTGATGACGTTGAGCCACCAGTTGGGGTGTGACTCTGTCATGATGAACAGATGATTGGTATCTGCGACTCAGTGGTGGTTGAGTCTTGGACTGGATGGGATCTAGTGGAGGTTGTGTCGTGTTGGGATAAGTCCTAACAGATTTATGATGACAAGTGATGAATGGATAAAATGGTATGATTGAAACTTGGGGAATCTAGGGACGATGTTCCCTACGTCATGAGAATCAGTGGATTTGGGGAGTTGTTGTCAACTCCGAGATTGGTAAGATTATTTACCTCTAATATCCTCAGAGGGTGCAAGGAAATTGTTGAGATAGGAAAAGTCGGGGGAAAACCATTCGTGGTATTGATGTGTGATGTTGTGATTGTGAATCACTTGGAACCTGAGGATTGAACCTGTATAGGTTGAGATGTGAGACATGGCAGTATGGTATGCACATCCAGGCAGAGTTGAGGAAATATCCGTTCGGAATCGGGATGTGTACGTACGTGGGTATTGGCGGACGTGAGGTCCGAGTAATGAATTGATTTTGGACACGTGGTGGTCCCAGTGAGGTATGGACGTGGGCAGTCCAGTGGTTGGACTTGGCATCTCATTGGGAGCATGTCTGTTTCCAACGTGGTTGGAACTCCCGATTTGGGGAGAGTTGTGATTGGGAGACGAGAGGAGTGCTCGTTTCCGCATCAGTAATTGGTATTCCGAAGTCATTAGGGTTGACTTCATATTTCCTGCCGTGGCAGATGATGATTTTTGCTACCAGTACGTTGAGCGTGTATTGGTAGGTGGACCCAGGTTTGGCCTTGGGTCATTGGACACAAGCAGTTATGTATGATTTTGGATTTGGTGGTGAAATGCGAGGTCATCTTTCCACCAAGGGAAATTTGGCGAAGGATTCAATTGAGGGTGTAAGACCCTACGATCAGCTTTCAGATGGATTGTTAACTACGTGGGCATGCGTGGATCCTAGGTGGATCTGATTTGCGATGTTGTCGACTTTGGTCGATGTGACGATCTAGGATCGTGATGTTGCTTGTCGGGTGACGTAGCGATGAATCTGGGTTGTGATCGTGATGATCCAGATTGGATGAGAGTTATCACTCTTACCTTGGTACGTGAGTCGTAAATGACGGGACTGAACTTCTTTTCGGAGTGAGTCCATATGGTTGTTACTCGGTTGAGTAGGTTTCCGATGTGGTCAGATTTTGTCAACCTTTGACGTGTGGATATTGGGATTGGCTTCCCTATGAAGTCAATCGAGTGTTTTGGAGAGGCAACCGATAGATTCGGTTACGTTACGTCTTGATGGACGTAAACGAGGTTTTGAGTTTTGGAATCGAATTTCTGGGTGACGATTCAGGATTCGATTGCGAAGCTCGAAAGTGGATTACTGGATTTGGGTGCGGAATGATTATTCCAATGCTAGCTTACGGAGTAATGATTTCGGATTCGGATTTGGAAATGGAATAAAAATATGATGTCTGGGTTCGGATTCGGGATTTCTTACGAAATTGCGAATTCGGATTCGGAAGTGGAACTAGATGACGGGTGGAGTTCGTTTTGTCTCATGATGGTGTGGACAAAGGTACTTCATTTTTGGAACGTGTCTGGCTATGACCTGGGTGGTTGTAGGCGGATTGTTGGATTGATGTACGTACAGGGTACGTTATACGAGGATTGTTACGGGTTAGGCTGAGTGGTGCCTAATGGCGGTACATGGGATGTACCAGTGGTGTGTAATTAAACGTGTTGGTAATCGGCTTGGTTCCGATATCATTTGTTTGGTTGTGATTGTGGACTGGACATTGGATACTGTGCGCTGTGCAGAGTGATTTTGTCGGGTTCAGTGATTGTATGAGCAGGTGCTCTTGGCCACGGTTGGCTAGTGGAACCCCGGTATTGATATGTGTGATCACTGCTGGGCTGGTATTCAATGTGTTCCAGTTACACCACTTGATTGGGTTAATTGACGGTATACGTACACTCAGGATGAGTGAATTGGTGGTCTGAGTAACCACGAGTAGCCTTGTGTGACGTGATCACACCGTGATTTCCCAGCGTTTTGGTTCGCTGAGGGAGTCGGCGATTATGGACATTGAGATTAATTGGTGTCGCAGGATTGGGCTTGCCCTGCGAATTGAGATCATGTGGTTGATCTTACGCTACATCGAGAGTGATGTAGTACGTGGTGTTGTCACCGACGGACAGATGGTTGGAGCCTTACCAGGGTGGTAAGTTTTGTGACAGTTGACTGGTGGTGTCAGCGTGGACTGACAAATGAGATTTGGTGACTCCCAACGGGAGCAAATGTAAGGATTTATTGGCAATGGAAGGGAACCGTCCAGCTGAAGGAGTCAGCTAAATGGTTATGCGATTTTATCGCGAATCAGGTGATTATGTCCACTCGAGGTGGTCGAGTGTTGTTTTTTGTGACGTATGACAGTGATGGGATGTCTGAGTACAGACGAGACTGGTGTTGTCCCAGTAAGTGGGTGTACAGGTGTACACATGATATGTGGTCGAAATGTTTTCCACAAGGTGGTTGTGGAATAAGGTTGTTGGTAATTTCGAGGACGAAATTCTTTAAGGAGGGAAGGTTGTAACGACCCGTCCCGAATATCGGGATTCAATAATATTTAATTATGATTCACTAATCTGGGATTAGTTGGGCGATTTCGGACGAATTGTGCAAAATGACCGTTTTGCCCCTGGGCGTGGGCAAAACGTTGACTTTTAATTCGGATGGTCAAATGGACTTTGACCGATGACCGTGACGTAGTTCGGGACGTCACGAGTTCATAGCCAGGTGGCACGTTCGATTCCGACATTCGCAGAGAAAGTTATGAGGTTCGGAAGTTGAGGGGTATTTTGGTAATTTGGCTTATTAGGGGCCAAATGTTGACTTTTTGACCGGGATGTCCGATGGCCGAGGGCCAAGGACCGTTACGTAGGTTTCGTCGATGCGAATCCAACGACAGGCGGCATGCCGAAATAGGAGATTCGACGACGAAGTTATGGTCAAGGAAACGAATTTACGAACCGAGGCTCCGATTAAAATAATAATATAATAATGAACAGTACCCGGTGACTGAACACACTTGGATGAGTGACAAGTGTCACTCATCCCTTAATTTGGGGCTTAGGACCAGGATCCATGTTTTGGGGGAACATTATGATTATGTTTTATTAATTAATTATGTTTAATTATTGTTAATTCCTCCATTAACCCCCTTCTGCTTTCTTAGCCGTGTACAACCAATGCCATTTTCTTCCCACCTTCATTCCTCTTCCAATTCTGAAACTGAGAGTGTGTAATTGGAGAGAATTCAGAGACTAACTCAACTGGGATTACACGGGGGACTGTTCGGGTGAGGGAGACAGAGAAATCAAAAAATTGATTTTTGGGAGGGAAATTCGAAATGGATGTTTTGAGCCGTGAGGATCGAAATTGATGATTCAATTCGACTTCTGGGATCAAAACGAACATCTTTGCTTCAAGAACGAAGAGAAACCATGGCGGATTGAGGAAGAACTGAGCTTCCATGGCAGCTCAAAGTCGAGCTTGTGTTCAGTGGGTTTGAGGTAAGTAATTCTCAAATTGACCTTGTAGAAATGTCCCTTACACTCTCACGATGCTAACTGAATGAATTAATTTGGAAAACAGGGACGATATCGTGAAACCCGATTTGAAAACCCGTCGAGGATCGATCGAGAGTCGTGAGGATTTAGACCATGTTTTGTGTAATTCGGTTTACAGAACTTAAATGGTGATTGATTACAAGGGATCAGTTGAAAGAACGGATTGATTTGATGTTGAATTGGGTGAGATTGAACCGGGTCCTATCGCGGGTTTAACCAAACCCGTTTACCAGAGAAACGGGTGAAGAAGGAACACTGTAGCAGTCATTGTAGCAGGCGCGTGGCTTTCACGCGCAGCCACTCACGGCGGCGCGTGACGGCGCGTGGACACAAATCTCGAGGTGAGATCAACATGACTTTTATCCTATACTTTGTAACGAACATTTTGGGATTGGTTTCGTGTCGATCGGACACCGTCTCGATATTGTTCGGGATGTCCGAAGGTTTTAAATCCAGTTTAAAAATACTTAAAAATTCGGGAAAATTACGGGACTTGAATAGGATGTTAATGATGAGGTTAGTGATCCTCTAATGTGATTTGGACAGGATTGGGAGTCCCGGTGATAGTGGTGTGGCCCGGGAAGGCCTATGGCACGCGTATCGAGGCGCTCGGTTAAACGGTCTGTGAGTGGACATTGGTTTCATAAATTCGATGCATGCATAACTGTTTTATGATTGTTATAATTATGATTAAATGATTTACTTTGGATATCGGTGAATTTAAAATGATTTCACGTATTTCGAGGTGAATTACGTATTTGCACGTAAACCGAGATTTTCTGGATTTGCACCGATTTCCATAAATATGGTTGGATATGATTTCATGAAACGGTTACGAACTTAAATAATGTAAAATCGGGCCAGGGGCCCAGTTGAACTATGAAATCGGGCCAGGGGCCCAGTTAACATGTGGATCGGGCCAGGGGCCCAGTTAACTTGTGAAATCGGGCCAGGGGCCCAGTTGATTTCTACATGTGATTGCGGGTCGGGGACCCTAAAATGGAATTGAATAAATGTTCTCTGGTTTACATTTTATATATGTTCACATGCTGGAATCAATAAATGGTTTTGATGATATTTCGGTTATGGCACGTTTCACGGTATTTGGGCATGAGACCCGTTTGATGAAACGTAACGATCGTTTCGGATTTTACCTATGTATACCTATATGTTTTGCATGTGGATATCAATAAAATGTATTTAGTACTGCACTGTATAAATCCTTCCATATTATATTGTCTCCTCCGGATGAGGTACCCCGGAGAGGTCACGGACGTCTAGTACGTCCAGCGTCTATGACGCTAAGCATCGGGGATGCTGTACCCGAACGGGGTTCGGGGATTGAACTCGGAAATTGAGACCCGAGTGGCACGCGTAGCCTTGTGATTGTGACCTTATTGACGTCAGGGACGTCAGACATCAGGGATGTCGGATTGGAGTGTATAGTGCAGTGGCTAAAATAATGGTTATGGTTTATATTATATGCCTTATGGTTCATATTACTGGATTTATGAAATAACTCTTGGATTTACTTTTGGAAATTGAAACTATGCTTTGGTTTCCGGGCTAAGGCCCTAATGGTTATTTCTAAATAAATATAGGATTATTGGTTTTGGTGCATGCATATGATTTTACTGAGGGGCATAAATGTCTTATAAATGTTTTAAACAGACTTGTTTATTTTCGTCCACTCACAGCTTTTGTTTTCAATGCCCTTCAGGTTGATTCCGGATACGACTGCAGCAGAGACTTGAGCATTGCACACCTCCTCCATCGATCCTTACGCACTCTGGAAGCCCGTCTGGACAATGGCAATCGGTTATCCCTTGTCTGACGCCTCTTGTCAGACGGGAGCATGATACATTCCATGGTAATCCCGGGGGGACTGGGATGGGTCGTGTCAGAGGAGGAAGAGGAGGTTGTACATCTGAGTTCCCAGCCAAAGGCCGACCTAGTAAATCCTCCAAAAGAGCCAGAGCTAGAGGTGGAGGCAGCACTACACGCCGAGCAGTAGATGGAAGAGTTAGTTTAGGATAGGCTTTTGTGCCTTGTAATTTTTTGTTTAAATTTGTTGTGATAGTAGTTGGTAGGGCGACTGAGAGGTTGCAATTTTGTAATGCTCTTACAGACTCGGCTTAATGGGTTTGCCTAGTGAATGAAATCCGACTTGAACCTTCAAATAAGATTTGTAGACCGAGTGGTCCTTTGATTTACCTGTTTGTCTGAGTGTTGGTGTAAGCCGAGTAAGGCTGTACACCGACTCGAATGTTTGAGTCAAAAATACCAAGTGTTGGGGTGTAGGACAAGTAACACCGAATCCCGACTCGTAGGTTTGAGTCTAAGTGTTGGTGTAAGCCGAGTAAGGTTGTACACCAACTCTAATGTTTGAGTAAAAAATACCAAGTGTTGAGGTTTAGGCCGAGTAACACCGAACCCCGACTCGTAGGTTTGAGTCTAAATGTTGGTGTAAGCCGAGTAAGGCTGTACACCGACTCGAATGTTTGAGTCAAAAATACCAAGTGCTAGGGCGTAGGCCGAGTAACACCGAACCCCGACTCGTAGGTTTGAGTCTATGTGTTGGTGTAAGCCGATTAAGGCTGTACACCGACTCGAATGTTTGAGTCAAAATAGCAAGTGTTGGGGTGTAGGCCGGGCAAGACCGAACCCCGACTCGTAGGTTTGAGTCTAAGTGTTGGTGTAAGCCAAGTAAGGCTGTACACCGACTCTAATGTTTGAGTTAAAATAGAAAGTGTTGGGGTGTAGGCCGAATAAGACCGAACCCCGACTCGTATGTTTGAGTCCATGTTAGCTTTAGGTTACAAATGCTGGGTAAATAGAAGAGTTCATAAATAAAGGGTGCCAAAGTCGGCAAATTACAGCAAGTTATAAGATGAAGAAAAAATACAATGTTTAAATGAAGTATTTCTTCAGGTGGTCGGCATTCCATGGGTGGCCCAGTCTTCGCCCACTTGAGTCTTCCAATTCATAGGTGCTGGGCCGGTAGATTCTTGTAACCCGGTAGAGGCCTTCCCAGTTTGGGCTGAGAGTTCCAGCTGAGATGTCCTAGGTGGCGAGGCTGACCTTCTAAAGGACCCAGTCTCCTTCTTGAATGCCCCAGTGTTTGACTCTGGCGTTATGATAATTGTAGAGTCGCTGCTTGCAGGCAATGTTTCTGAGGTTAGCCTGTTCCCTGTGTTCTTCAATGAGGTCTAGACTGAGTGCGAGCTGATGGTTATTTTGTTCGGGTTCATAGGTCGGTACTCGGTAAGAAGTTCGTTCAGTTCAACAGGGATGACCGCTTCTGTTCCGAAGGTCAGTGAGAAGGGGGTTTCATTTGTCGATGTGCAGTAGGAAGTCTGATATGACCAGAGTGCGTTGGGGAGGATTTCAGACCACTTGCCCTTGGCCTTGTCTAGCTGCGTTTTTAGCGTGTGCTTGATGATTTTGTTGATGGCTTCTACCTGTTAATTGGATTGAGGGTGAGCTGGTAAGGTGAAGTAGAGACGGATATTGTGTCTGTCACAAAAGGCACGGAAGCATGAGTTGTCGAATTATTTTCCCTTGTACGTGACAATTGTGTGTGGGAGACTGAAATGAAAAATAATGTTATGGAAGACGAACGTTTCAATCTGGGCCGTGGTGATGGAAGCCAAAGCCTTTGCCTCTACCCATTTTGTGAAGTAGTCCACTGCTACCACTACATACTCTATCTTGCCCTTCCCGGCTGACATTTTCCCGATTAAGTCAACTCCCCACTGTGAGAAGGGCCAGGGGCTGATCATGGGTGTGAGGTTTTCTGGAGATAAATGGAAGAAAGGGGCGAAGCGTTGACATTTATCACATCGTCTAGTCAGCTCTACCGCATCCCCATGCATGGTTCTGCCACATCTCTTCTAGAATGGCTCTGCCTGTCTCTGGGACGAGACATTTTAGGAGGGGCAGAGTAAAGCCCCGCTTGTAGAGTTGGTCGTTGATGAGTGTATACCGTGCTGCCTGTCGCCGGATCTTTTTTTCCTCGATCTTGTCGGAAGAGAGAGTTCCGTTTGTGAGGAATCCCAGCAGTGGGGTCATCCACGTGCAGTCAGTGTCTATTGTGCAAACTGCCGAGCATTGGGTGCTAGGTTGATTAAGAATTTTGACCAGAACATTGCGACTCTGTTTCTCATTGAGGGAAGAAGCAAGCCGGGCTAGAGCATCAGCGTGACTATTTTCGGAGCATGGAATCCGGGTGATATCATAACTGTGGAAAACCACATAGAAGAGACTTTTCTAATGCTCTGTATGCCTCCATGGAAGAGTCTTTGGCCTCATATTCGTTGTTGATCTGGTTGACGATAAGCTGTGAATCGCTATATATGCTGATCTGTTTTGCCTCCATGGTCTTGGCGAGGCTGAGTCCCACAAGGAAGGCCCCATACTCAACGGCATTGTTGGAGACCTTGAATAGAAAACGAAGGGCGTAGACCTTGTCCGGTGTGGTGAGGACAAGTCCAGCCCCGGACCCATTGTGGTAGGTCGATCCGTCGACGTAGAGGAGCCAAGTCGGCCGAGCAGGGTCGATCTGGGGGCTCTCCTCATCCAAAATATGTGTTATGGATGGAGAAGCGTATGGCGTGATCTCATGTGCGGCTGCTGCTAGAATGTAGGAGAATTTGGAAATAAAGTCTGCCACGACCTGCTCTTTCTCAGCGGTGCGGGGAGTGAAGGCGATGTCGAATTCGCTGAGTTCGATTGCCCACTTGGGTAATCGCTCCGATGTTTCGGGCTTCTGGAGTACCTGCCGGAGTGGTCTGTCGGTCATGACAATGATGGAATGAGCCTAGAAGTATGGTCTAAGCTTTCTGGAGGACATGATGAGGGCGAAGGCGAGCTTATCTAGGTCAGAGTATCTAGTCTCGACGTCCTATAAGGCCTTGCTGACGTAGTACACCGGGTGCTCAGCGCCGTCCTTACGCTTAACTAGTACCGATGTCGGGTCTCGCCAACAGCGGTGCTCTGCCCATGTATTCCTTGAGTTTAGTGAAAGCCTTAGTGCACTCCGCCGTCCAGGTAATGTGTTTGGATTTGCTCTTTAGGGCTTTGAAGAAAGGAACGCACTTGTCGGTGGCTTTGGAGATGAAGTGTGTAAGAGCTGCGACCCGGCCGGTTAGGCTTTGTACTTCCTTCTGGGTTTGCAGGGGCTCCATATCGACCAAGGCCTTGATTTTTTTTCGGGTTGGCCTCAATACCTCTCTGACTAATCATGAAGCCCATGAACTTCCCAGAGCCGACTCCAAAGACGCATTTGGCTGGGTTCAACCTCATCTGATATCGTTTGAGGACGTCGAACATTCGCGAGAGATTGGGGATGTGCGGGTCAGCCGATTTACTCTTAATGAGCATGTCATCAACGTAGACCTCCATTGTTTTCCCTATCTGGTCTGCGAACATGAAGTTTACTAGGCACTGGTAAGTGGCCCCCGCGTTCTTGAGTCAAAAAGGCATGATATTATAGCAGTATAAGCCCTGGTCTGTCCGGAAGGTTCTGTGTATCTGATCTGCCGGATGCATAAAAATTTGGTTGTAGCCCGAGTATGCATCCATGAAGCTCAGGAGCTCATGACCTACTATGGCGTCGACCAGTTGGTCAATCTTCAGTAGAGGAAAACTGTCCTTGGGGCAAGCCTTGTTTAAGTCGGTAAAATCAATGCACATTCGCCATGCCCCTGAGGGTTTCTTGACGAAGACAGCATTGGCTACCCAGGCGGCATAAACGGCCTTCCAAACAAAATGAATGGTACTGAGTTTGACAATTTCTGCCTTCATAACTTCGGTCCTTTCTGCGTCATAGAGGCGGCATTTTTGTTTGACAGGCTTGTAGGCAGGATCGATACTAAGCCGGTGGCTGATAACATCGGTTGAGATGTCGGGCATGTCGGCGTAGGACCAGGCGAACACTTCAGAGTTGTCCCTTAAAAAACGAATTAGCTGCGAGCGTAGAGCAGGAGAGAGGGTTGTTCTGATCTTCACCTTTCGGTCCGTAAAGTTATGGGGGAGTACGATCTCTTCAACTTCCTCAATGGGTTGCAGGTGTGGTGTAGCCGAATGGTCCCGAGGGTCCTCGATTGGCCCATCTTGTATTCTCTATGCGTCTTGACGGTTGACGAGGTCAGCCTTAAATGCGGATTCTGTCACTGCCATAGTTTCCTTTGGTGGCTGGATCAGGGTGACAGAGTTGCACGATCTTATAGCCATTTGGTCTCCTCGGACTTGGCCGATCCCCATAGAGGTTAGGAATTTTACCAGAAGTAGGTGGGTGGAGACGACTGCTTTCATTTGGTTAAGTATTTCCCACCTGAGAATGGCGTTGTAAGCCGTGGGACAGTCCACCACTAGGAAAGGTACGAGCACGGTTGCCCTCCGTGGATGTGATCCAAGGGAGAATGGGAGGGTGACTGTTCCGTGCAGGACGATGGAATACCCAGTGAAACCATAGAGCGGTGTAGGGGAGTGGTCCAGGCTAGATTCTGGGATGCCCAACTGTTTGAATGCTCACATAAAGAGGACATTAACAGAGCTTCCGGTGTCGACCATCCCCCGCTGTACGTCGAAGTTTGATATTTCTGCCATAACGACAACGGGATCGTAGTGAGGATAGATGATCCCCCGTTCTTCCTCCTCTGAAAACGTGATGGGTGCCCACCCGAGTCGGTTTATCTTCTTTGCTCTCCCCTCCTCGATGCTAAAAAGCTGGTGATTCTGTTTGGTGGCCCTCAAGAAGTTCTTCTTTGCTCAGTTGGAAGTGAGCGGGAAAGAAATGGATGGCCCTCCTGAGATTGTATTGATCTGTGGGTTGTGAGGTGGAGGTGGTGCGTGCTGGAGAAATTGGTTGATCTTCCCATCTCGGGCCAGAGCCTCCACCAGATCCCGAAATGCAATGCATTGGTTAATGCTATGGACATTGTACTTGTGGTATTGGCAGTAAATTCCTGTGTCTTTTTAGCTGCGTACCAGGAGTATTCGTGACTGAACCTCGCTGCATACCACTGCAACGACTCATGTTCACCTTGTTTTAGCTGGAAGAGGTCTTCGGCCGAGGATAGACGGTTAGTCTGGATCATGAACTGGTTCATGAAGGTGGATGTGAGCGGTTCAAAAGAGTCGATGGACCCGAATTCCAACTTGTAGAACTAATTGATCGCTGCCTCGGTCAGTGTGGAACTGAAGATGAGGCAATGTTCCTCATCTGCGAGGTTTTTTAGGGCAATGGCTGAGTAGAAATTGTTCAGGTGATTCCATGGGTCGTCCTTCCCGGTGTGAAGAGGGATTTTCAAGGGCTTTATCTCGTGATCGATTCTGAACTCATTGATACTTTCTGTGAAAGGGCCCAGACTAGTTTTCGACCAGGCTGGTCTTGCTACCCGAACCGTCCCGGCTTCGAGTGTTCGGACTCGATCCATGAGATGCTGGACGAGTGAATCAATTCTGGATGGCTGTGTGGCCCCTCGGTCTTTTTGTCTGATCCGCTCGGTATCCCTAGGTGTTCGGTGGCGGCCGATCCTATATGACTGCTCGGCATCCCCCCTGTTGGGCAAGTTCTGGGAGCCACCTCCCCTGTGACTGACCTGTCCTGACCGCTCGGTGTCTTTCTGGCGGGGTGGTTCCTGAGATTCACGGTTCCGTCGGCCATCCCGCCCTGACCGCTCGGCACTTCGTCGGTGAGGTGGTTCAGGGTGGGATTTGTGCGCATGACCGAGCTGAGTTGACCGCTCGGTGTCATCGCAAGAGGACCTCGATGTTTGCCTCCCTCGGTGTGAGTGGTCGATTCTGCAGCCCAGCTGCCTAGCCGACTTGGTTGTACTCTCGTCCTCTTGATATGAGTTGGTGACATGGATCGGATCTCCCGTTGAATAAGTTCCGAGGCTGTCGCTTGGACGGGACCACCGAGCGGTGATGTTTGCTAGGTAGTGATGTCTTTTTCTTTCCTCCGGAAGAGGGTCAGGTTGGCGCAATTGGTATTCATTGACCGACCGATTTCGTCCTGCCCCATTGCTGAGGGCGTCGCGGGCGTCTCCGTAAATCCTGGTGTCGTCAGACTGGTTGCCGGGGATGATCACCATCCGAGCGTGTTTCTTGCTCGGTTCGGCATCCGCTTGCCGCCCTTTACATGGCTCAATGACCGTGTGTTCTTTCTCTTTCGCCGCCAATCGGTGATTTCTTTCATCACGCTCCGCGCACTCGGACACCACCTTATCGGCCTCATCTTTACCGACGTGGGCTCGGTGGGCAGCGAGTTTTGCTTGCCCGACCCGTAGCTGCTCGGCCACCTCAGTGTATCGATCGTCTAGTGCCTGACATCTTGTTTCGGCATGGGTACCCTTGGTTTTGACTTCGGCCATGTCGCTCTGGAGTCTCTCGATTATCTGTAAAAAGTTAGGATAGGGGTCTCTCATTGTTCTGGGGCCTTGCCCGAATGTGATCTCACCGAGATCGTGCTCGCCTTGCATGTTTAGTGTCGACGAGTTCGCCTTCGGCGTAATAGGTGGATGAGTGTTAGCTTAGTCTGGTTGAGTGTATGTAAACTTAGTCAGTTTCCCACAGACGGCGCCAAACTGTTGAAGCGTTATATGTTCCAACTGTCGATTACTCGTCGCCCAATCACTAATTGACGCGTGTCCTTCCTCGTAATCTTCCAACTCAAGTGAATCGCGGGTTTTTGTTAGTACGAGCACTGGTGTGGTGCCGGCCTAAAGCTATCCGACGGTCAAGTCAGTTACTTTGTTTGTAAGAGGAAATAGTAAATGGTAAGTTTGATAGAGTAATAGTGAATAGTAAAAATTCGTTACTGTAAAACCCGTGTCTTGTAGGGAACGGTGAACGATCCCACATTCCTATGAGGGGGGAATGGTCTAGGAGGGGAATGGTGGTGTGCCTTAAAGGTGCAGGCACACACCTATCTAGCACGAGGCCTTTTGGGAGCTCAAGTGGCTTTGGGGGGGATTGGAACCCCAAAATTAAGCGAGTTGAGGCTGGTGCAATTCCATGATGGGTGACCCCCTGGGAAGTTGCAGCATGAGCTCCCGAAAACAAAACCGTGAAGGCAAGGGCAAGGAGGCCCAAAGCGGACAATATCGTGTTAGATGAGTCGGGTCCTGACAAAGAAGAGTTGGGTCCTGATAGAATGGTATCAGAGCCGGATCCTGACCGAAAGTGTGCCAGCGAGGACGCTGGGCCCTAAGGGGGGTGGATTGTAAAACCCGTGTCCTGTAGGGAACGGTGAACGATCTCACATTCCTACGAGGGGGAATGGTCTGGGAGGGGAATGGTGGTATGCCTTAAAGGTGTAGGCACACACCTATCTACGAGGCTTTTTGGGAGTTCAAGTGGCTTTGGGGGGGATTGGAACCCCAAAGTTAAACGAGTTGAGGCTGGTACAATTCCATGATGGGTGACCCCCTAGGAAGTTGCAGCATGAGCTTCCGAAAACAAAACCGTGAGGGCAAGGGCAAGGAGGCCCAAAGCGGACAATATTGTGTGAGATGAGTCGGGTCCTGACAGAGAAGGGTTGGGTCCTGACAATTACCTTTTCTGGGAAATTTGTACCCCTTATGTATGGGTAAGTAGGATGTTCAATCCCGATAGTTTCGATGTGGGACAAACGCTTCTCGATTCGTGTGCTAACACGTGTTACTCGGATCGAGGGTGGATAGCCTTCCACGTGGCATCCCGCATTGGGCCCGATATTGGGGCTGTGTAAATACGGTGGTTTTGCGCCTTGAACGGAGTCTGGGCTTTGAGTTTACGGCCCAGTGGGTCTGGTTTGATATGGTGTCAACAATATCAAACCATTCAAATAGGCCTATGTTGGGATTTCCACAAAACCATCGTAATCCACCAATCCAATTTCTCAAATCCAAATCCATTTATCCAAATTCATTTATCCAAATCCATTTATCCAAATCCATTAATGGGTCCCCGACCCGAAATCACATTCATAAAACACAACGGGGCCACACGCCCGATTTCGTAAACCAATTGGGCAGCTAGACTGATGCCTCATTCAATCAAAAGGACTCCAAGTCCGATAGTTCGTAAACCAAATGAGTCTCAAGCCTGAGACCATATTTCCAAATCCAAAATCATACCATTGAATCATTATTAAAACCACAATCACGTAGAAATACAGTATAAAACCATAACCCTTGATATACATGCAAATACGGAAATTATCTCGAAATACGTGCAAATATGTAAATTACCAATACCACAATCATCATTATAGAAATCACATATATAAAACATATGAAACAGTTATGCATGCATTACATTTTAGAAAACAATGTCCACTCACAGACTGTACTACGATGCTGCCTTGATATGCGTGCCATAAGCCTTCCCATGCTAAATTACCATCCTCGGAATATCCGAAATTGTCCAAATCATACTAGAGGGTTACTAACTACTCCAATAACCTATCATTAAAGCCCCCTAAATTTCTGGGATTTTTAAACGTATTTAAACTAGATCCTAAACCTTCAGACATCTCGAACTATATGGAAACGATATCTGATCGACTTGAAATCAGTCCCAAAATGTTCGTTACATTGAAAGAATGACTTCATATGTTGAACACGTGTCCCAAAACAGCCCCACAGGCCCCCACGCATCGGGTACTGTTCATCATCAATCTCCAGCGAACCTGGTCTGAACGGGTTTCCTAGTTTTCGGTCGACTCTAGCCACCACAGTCCTTGAAACCGGTCACAATTGACTCTTCTGAGTGCTAGGAACACGGCCCTGTCCATCAAATCAATCCATAAGCCCTAAAACCCATCTTTTGATTTTTGAACCAAAATCTCACCATGTCGGGTTGCCAGCCCCCTTACACCATCGTCCATTCCGTTAGCACCGCCACCCTCGTCTGAGTCCTAGGAATACGTTAGGATTAGTGGGAACGTCCAAAACTTCCTAGAATCCAACTTTGAAATCCAAGTCTGAGAACTCACCCTCACGGTTTTTCCTGCCACCGTGCGCCGTCGTCCACGCCAGCAGCACCGTCATGCTCGTCCTAGTCTTTCCTTTCATTTTCATGTTTACACCATCGACAATGAGTGAGGTTTGGTGGGTCGAGGGTGTGGGTTTGGGATGTTTGTTCTCACGGGTTAAATGAAGAGATGAAGATGGTCGATGATGAAGAAGATGATGATGAGTGATCAAATTATAGAAATGGATGGTGAGGATGAGTAGGTGAGAGATATCGTAACGGATGGGGGGTGTGAGATGAGAGATGTGAGTGTTTGACTAAATACATATATATATATATATGTATATATATATATATAATTAGCCAATGGGAACAAGATCCACTTTTTTAGGATTTAGGCTGTGGGATTAGTGACACTTGTCACTCATCCAAGGGTTCCTAATTAATCAATTATTTACCAAGTAATAATGTTATTTTAATTAAATCTCGGGTCGTAAGTTTAGTCGATTCCGCTCCCGTGGCCATAACTTCCTCGTTTGACGTCTGATTTCAACGTGTTGTTTGTCTACGTACTTGTAACGTCCTGATCTTCGTAACGATCCTTGGTCCTCGTACGTTTGACTCCCCGAGTCAAAAGACAACATTTTGTCCAAATCTAGGCGCAAAAAGGTCATTTTACACCGTCCATCTGAATTCTCTCAACTAATCCCCGATTAGTCATACTACATTCATAATTCATTAATATTTAATCCCGATATTCGGGACGGGTTGTTACAACCTTCCTCCCCTTAACAAATTTCATCCTCGAAATTCATACGGACCAAGTTCCACATCTGCATTGTGGAAAAATAAGCTCAGTCTCATCGTCAAGTTTAACATCCCATGCATACATCTACACCCACTAACCTACTTGTCTACATCCAGACGTTCCATCACGAACCCGCTTCGTATCGACTACACCTGACCACGTCGAGTGACATTGATCACACGTTCCGAGTTGATACCAACCAACAATTCTACCAATACGCTGACACATTTAACTTGACGCTTTTTCTCAGTCACCAATCCACCCTGACAACTGCTCCCACTAGGAGTCACTAAATCTCACTCATCAATCCACGCTGACGCATCCAGCCAAACTGTCACCACTTGCCATTCGTAAATCAATCCAACATCTCTCCCACACCGAGAGTTATCAAATCTCACAATTCCACCACATTTTCTGAATTTTACCATGTCAACATCACACGTCCCATAATGTGGCACTCAGTCGGCACTCACGGCTCCATGGTCATAGTTTGAATCACCAACACAACTCTGACTCACTATAGAGTCGCACCAAGGTATTTTGTACCAAAATTTCGTCATAAATCCATGTTGTCGTTAATGAGAGTCACAGGGCAATCGTTCCACGCAAAGCAACCCGTGGCTACATGAACCACCCACTCATTTCACTTGTGGCTACACAATCCAGGTCTCACTCACCTAGGAACTTGCAGTAAAGATTTCTTGCCTTTAATTTCATTATACATTAAAATCAGCTCGATAGGATCCCCATAACGATAACATGAAACTCACTCGATCAGTGTGTAACTGAACCCCATCGAATACCTCCCCAGTAGTCATACACATCACAACTCTAGGGTTCCACTAGCCATCCACGGCTCTTGGCATCTACTCATACCATCACTGAACCCATCAAAATCACTCTGGCCCCGCGCACAGTATCCAATATTCAGTCCACGTTCTCAACCAATCCAACGATATCGAAACTAAGTCGATTATCAACATGTTCATCAACATACCACTGGTACATCCTATATACCGCCACCAGGAACCACTTAGGCTTGTCCAGTATCGGTCCTCGCTCAACGTACCCAGTACGTACATCCATCCACCAACCAGCCTACTACATTTCTCGTACCTAATCACACTTCAATTCTGGAGTCAATCTGTCCAGTCCAGTATTAGACATATCAAATACTCCAACTCATCATCCATCACGAGTCCCATGGTCACCCAACCAGCATCACAATGTCTACTCCCAATCACGTAATCCAACACTTACCAATCCGACTCACGCCCACCAAGGCGTACCCATTCATGCCAAATGGGCATCCAATCTCACCCACATCTATCGAGACGCACCAACTCTGAACCTATTAGTTACCTGCTCATTCGATTACGAAATCATGTTCGATTGACTTCATAAGGAAGCCAATCCCCACATAACCTGACCCACAACATAACCTGATCATCAAGATCATGATCTAGATCCATCACAACATCACCCGATCATTGACATCACAATCCTCGATTGTCACAACACCCTATATCCTCAACATCACGATCCTAATCCACATCGCGATCCCGATCCACCTAGGATCCACACATACTCACTCCACTAACGACCATATTTCAGGTCATAGGGTCTTACACCCTCTTTGAATTCTTATACTATCACATCGCTCCTAAACCGTTTCAAATCTAATCACTCAGTCAAAGACGAAACATGTCTAGATTTTGGGTTCTCTCCAATTACCTCATATCGATCCTTGTCATTCCACCTATTAAAAATCAAGGATGATCCAAGACGATGACATCAAAACTCATCCTACTTGAGTGCAAACACAATCTCACTGCACTCACCACACCATGTAACCCAAAAACGTCTACCACCAAGCAGATAAATGAGAAAACTCATTCACCTAACTTCGAAATACCTAACTCCTCCTGATGACCAAAAAAAAATCAGGGGTCCACTAACCAATACACGATCAACGTACTGGTGATAACAACCATCATCTGCCAAGGGCAGAACATGAGAAGTCACCCTCAATGACTTCAGAATACCCATCACCAATGCTGAATCAAGCACTCCTCTCATCGCCTCAATCACAACCTCTCTCGATTATGAAGTTCCAACCATGTTGGAACCAACTCACTCGTGCATCAACCACGTGTCTGTACCAAGCTAACTTGGTACCCCAAATCGCCTATTCTTTCATACCGTTTCATTCATTTACCACTTAATCATTCCAATCACATCAGTTATCACACTCACGGTTGGGTTAGAGTCCCAACACATCTAATCCACTGCTGGATCTCGTCCAGTCCAACTCATCCACTGCTGAATCTCAAGTATCAAACGTATGTTGGAACCAACTCACTCGTGCATCAACCACGTGTCTGTACCAAGCTAACTTGGTACCCCAACTCGCCTATTCGTTCATACCGTTTCATTCATTTACCACTTAATCATTCCAATCACATCAGTTATCACACTCACGGTTGGGTTAGAGTCCCAACACATCTCATCCACTGCTGGATCTCGTCCAGTCAAACTCATCCACTGCCGAATCTCAGGTATCGAACGTATGCCCATCATGACGGAGTCATATCCCAACTCGTGGCTCATCGTCACCACAATCACCGACACACCGTGTGCGAATCAAACAACCCTGGATCTTTGCTCATACCAAGCAATGACCCCGTACCTCTACTCAAGTTGGAGGAACTCTCCCTCTTTCAACTCACCAACTCCGGGTATAATCACCCTGACAACTCATACAAGAAAAATGAACGTTCCCTGGACGTCCCTCGATTCTCAACAACCACAACTGTATCCATCCTTGATAGTAGTGTCTGCCACAAACTCGTATAGACCCAACCACCAGACATCGCTATCGAGACTCTGCATCCAACCAGAATCAACAGCCAGTACTCACTACTCTGTATCCCTACTCCGGGATTCCATCAATAAGTATCACACCCTGGTAACCTGTCACACCAATCTCTAACCAATCTTTAACTAGTCTCAACTCGACTCAACCAAGGTCGACCACCAGGTCATCCATAACCTCAGCTCTACCCTGCCGCACAATCGCCAAAGCTGACATGACATGACCGACCAATGGTCTCGACTCCGAAAAGTCTCCAAAGTCAAGCCACTAGCTGACTCGTATTTTCAAACCATACATCATACACTAGGGTTTCTCACTAAGGCTATATACTAACTCCGTTGCACTCACATTCTCCACACCATTAATCACAACTAGGGTTCGAGAAACCTAGCTGCTCTCAGCAGCACCACTATCCAACTCAATATAACCTGACCATCTAATGGTCACAACTCCACACTATCGTCATATCTAATCCTGCAATATTGTGATAGACGATCCCGACATAACTGCCCCAAAGTCAAAACTCTAAAGAACTGTTACGTTCATCCCTCAGTAGGGTATCTCCCTACCAAACCACAACATAACCATGGAAAACTCAGGCACCAATTACCGAGCCAAAACTATCAATGATTCATTTCCACTACTATCAAACCGGCTTCCTAACTATCAGGTTGATAATAGGCTGACCACGTAGAAACATCACATCCTCGACCTACGCGTACCACAAGAACAAACCGTGCTCTGATACCACCTGACACGACCCATCCTAATCCCCCCGGAATTATCACGGGATACGCCATGCTCCCATCTAACACGAAGTGTCAGACAAGGGATAACTCAAACCTCAGCCCGTTTGGGGCTTCCAGAGCGCATCAGGATCGGTGAAGGAGTGTGATGTCTCGGTCTCTGCTACAGCCCGCATTCGTGATCAACCTGAAGGGAATTAAAACCATTAAAAGCTGTGAGTGGACGAAACTCAATAGTTTAATAAAAACACATTTCATAAGAATACATTTATGCCCTTAACTAAAAAGTATGCAGGCATTCGAAAACTAATAATCAAACCATTTACTTAAATTAAATCATTAGGGCCTTATCCCAAAACCGTAAATCCAAGTATGTGGGAACTCAGCCCAAAACCGTAAATCCAATCATGTGGGCCACTACACAAAACCACCAACACTAAAATACCATTTCATAAATCCAATAAATCTGAAATCCACATACATAATCTAGTAAAGCCATGAATCACAATTCAATTCAACACCATTATATACCAATCCTCGGTATCCCAGATGTTTGGTGTCCCAGACGCCTGACGTCCCAAACGTCATGTCTTGGTCCAAGCTACGCGTGCTACCCGGGGTCTCAATCCAAGTTAATCTCTGACGTCCCAGATGTCTGACGTCCCAGATGTCTAGCAATCCTGCTCCTGAGTCACTATACGGTCCGGTTGCTCCGTGCAGTGACCCCTCACAAGCAATGCACCGTGACTACTCCAGCGTCCCAAACGACTGGAGGAGACAATCCATATATATAAGGATGGTATATGGAAAACATTTCATAAATCATCTCAAACCGTTCAAATGGGCTTATGCCCAGAATTTCCATAAAACCATCGTAATCAACTAATCCGATTTCTCAAATCGAAATCCATTTATGGGTCCCCGACCCGAAATCACATTCATAAAACACAACGGGGCCTCATGCCCGATTTCGTAAACCAACTAGGTCCCTGGCCCAATGCCTCATTCAATCAAATGGACTCCAAGTCCGATAGTTCGTAAACCAAATGGGTCTCAAGCCCGATTCCATATTTCCAAATCCAAAATCATATCATTGAACCATTATTAAAACCAAAATCATGTAAAATACAGTATAAAATCATAACCATCGATTTACGTGCAAATACAAAAATTATCTCCAAATACGTGCAAATATGTAAATTACCAATACCACAATCATCAATATAGAAATCGCATATATAAAACATATGAAACAGTTATGCATGCATCACAGTTTAGAAAATAATGTCCACTCACAGACCGTCCTACGTTGCTGCCTCGATATACGTGTCATAAGCCTTCCCGGACTAAATCACCATCCTCTGAATATCCGAACCTATCCAAATCATACTATAGGGTTACTAACTACTTCAATATCCTCTCATTAGAGCCCCCTAATTTTTTGAGATTTTTAAACGTATTTAAACTTGATCTTAAACTTTTGGACATCCAGAACTATATCGAAATGAAGTCTGATCGACTCGAAACCAGTCCCAAAATGTTCGTTGCATCAAAAGGATGATTTCATATGTTGAACATGTGTCCCAAAAGTGCCCCACGCACCGCAGCAAGAGGCTTTGCGTGAAGCCCATGCGCCGCAGCAAGAGGCTTTGTGTGAAGCCCACGCGCCGCAGCAAGAGGCTTTGCGTGAAGCCCACGCGCCGCAGCAAGAGGCTTTGCGTGAAACCCACGCGTTGGGTACTGTTGATCGCCAACCTCCAGCAAACTCGGTCTGAATCGGTTCACTGGTTTCCGGTTCAATTAGACCGGTGAGGCCGGCTCTTATCCGTTCCTACATATTTTTCAACCCTTTCAATTCCTACACCTTCGTTTCATCTTTCCTCATCGATCAATGGTTTCAAAATCGAGAAAAGTGATCAAGACCATACCTGTTCATGGAGGAACAATGACCAGCCACCTGCAACTTCCCCTCCACGTCGACTCCGGCCACCACAGTCCTTGAAACTGATCCCAATAGACTCGTTTGAGTCCTAGGAACACGGCCCTGTCCATCGAATCGATCCATATGCCCTAAAACACAGCTTTCGATTTTTGAACCAAAATCCCACTGTGTCGGGTTGCCAGCCACCGTACACCGCCGTCCATTCCGTTAGCACCGCCACCTTCGTCTGAGTCCTAGGAATATGTTAGGATCAGTGGAAAGTCCAAAACTTCCTAGAATCCAACTTTGAAATCCAAGTCCGAGAACTCACCCTCACGGTTTTTCCAGCCACCGTACGTCGCTGTCCACGCCAGCAGCACCGTCGTGCTCGTGCTAGTCTCTCCTTTCATTTTCATGTTCACACCATCAGCAATGAATAAGGTTTTGTGGGTCGAGGGTGTGAGTTTGGGGTGTTTGTTCTCACGGGTTAAAGGAAAAGATGAAGGTGGTCGATGATGATGAGTGATCAAATGTGAAAAATGGATGGTGAGGATGAGTGGGTGAGAGATATCTGAACGGCTCGGGGGGTGTGAGATGAGAGATGTGAGTGTTTGATTAAATATATGTATAATTAGCCAATGGGAACAATATCCACCTTTTTGAGGGGTTTAGGCGGTGGGATGAGTGACACTTGTCACTCATCCAAGGGTTCTTGATTAATCAATTATTTACCAAGTTTTAATGTTATTTTAATTAAATCTCGGGTCGTAAGTTTAGTCGATTCCGCTCCCGTGACCATAACTTCCCTATTCGACGTCTGATTTCGATGTGCCGCCTATCTACGTACTTGTAACGTCCCGATCTACGTAACGGTCATCAGTCCTCGTATGTTTAACTCCTCGAGTCAAAAGTCAACATTTTACCTAAATTCAGGGGCAAAACGGTCATTTTACATCGCCCATCCGAATTCTCTCAACTAATCCCCGATTAGTCATACTAAATTCATAATTAATTAATATTTAATCTCAATATTCAGGACGGTTCGTTACGTTGAAGCATTGGTAGGGGAGAGTGGGAGGGTTTTGCGACTGTCCGCTGGCACTTGGTGGCGCGTAAAGCCGATTTTCGACCCACGACGGTGCGTGGGCATACTTTCAGATCGTTTAAAGACTTTAAGACTGGCTTACGATAGGTATTTTGAAAATTGGGCGTGCATTTTAACCTTTAATTATTAATTCTTGAACTTAATCATTAATTCTTGTCATTTGTACCAAGTCATCAATTCATGTAATTAGTACCTGCAATGCCTAAAATGAGTTAGAATTGGCATAATTAAGGTTCCAACATAGCTAAACATAGAGATAATTGATATAAAATATGAACATTAGGTACTTTTCAATCCTGATCACTTAAACATTTGTAATAATATGACTAGGACACTTGGAATTCATCTACGCAGCTGGATTATGCCTTAAGGATTGGGAACTTAGTGAAGTAGACCTAGGGCCATGAACTAACCCGTAAAGGGCCTTTAGATAAGTGGAAATCCATGGTCCATAGAATTGAGTATAGATGGTGCGCTTGGAGAAAGTATGACATGTGTGTAAAGAAATTATGTTGATCGTAAAAGAAATCCTTTCTTAACCTGCTGGAATGAGTGGCCCAAAGTGATATATCACAGGCCCACAAGCTGTCCCGAGATGTGTCCAGCGAAGTGTACAGAGGAGTGTCCTCGATAGTTGGTGGGCAATGTGAGTCCTGCCCAAGTAAAGGTCTAAGTGCAAGCAGAAGGTTCCAATCCTAAGTACAAGGGCCTGGGTGGACTTAGGACCAAGCAGGGACCAAATCTAGTTAACATTTCAAGCATTAGCTCCACATCTTGAATCTGTACAATCTCACAAAACACATCATTTTTAAAGCTTCAAAAGATAAGAAAAATGGGATAAGAAAAACATCAATTGATGCTTATTTAAGAGCATATTTGCAGTCTGTACTAGTGACATGCCTGCACTTAAGTCAAAATGCCTCATTTCCTCCTAGTCTGCCCATTCAAGGATCGACCGTAAAAGGCTTATCATACTCAGCTCATCTAGCATCACTCTCTACACTTCACCAACGGAAAGAGACCCTACGAGTGGTCCTCTTCCCGTGCTCCGCAGAACAGGTTCCGCACGAATGACCAGCAAGGGTTTTCTTGGGACATTCGGTTCCTAAAACGAGAAAAACATTTTGGCAGGAACAATATATATATATATATGTTATAAGTAATCTTATTTGGACATATTAAATTGATTACATTTAGTAGCATACTTGATTGGATCAATGAATGGTGTTAAATAAATACTAAATGATTTAATTTATCAAAGTTATAGCATTCATTGATTATCATATCAAGTATGTTACTAAATATAGTTAATTTAGTGCGTCCAAATGATATTATTCATATAATATAGTAACAAAACGAGTGTAGGAGATACTAAAATTTGTTAAATACTCTATGGAGTTTGGATATTGTGTAGGGACAAGAAATGAATTGGTCAACTCTCAACATCATGCCCCATGCCCCATGCCCCATGTCCCCAGATTAACTTAGGCTTGCCGCGCCATCGAATGGTCATAATCGTTTTGATTGTGAAGAAGGTATCTAATAAGGTCCCAACTCAAGCATTTTCTCTTCCAATCTTCATCAAATTTTCTATTCAAAAGTTGGATGGATCATCCAAAAGAATCTTTCCAGGCCCCCTCTTCTTCCTCTTCCTCTTCCTCTTCATACTCTTATCATGTTATGTGTGCACCCTTCAATTCAATCATCTACTACTTTATATAACTAGTCATAAATTACTGTTTATTATTTATACGGTATACCCCTATTACAGGGGAGTCTTTTTTTTTTTTGTCGGATCTTAAGAGAAATCAAGTTTATCAAAACGAACTAAAACATTCGGTATGTATTTTTTATATTTTTAAATCAACAATAAAAATGAAAAGAAGATTGAGAAATAACTTATGTTGGATGATTGATGCCAACCCAAGCAATATTTCTCCTACAAGAATAAGACCACAACAAATTTAAGAAAGATTATTTTGTTTACACCACAACCAACAACGGCAAGCTTACACAGAATGAAACAAAACATAGACTAACAGTTATAATCCATAAAATAATAATGACCACGTACTCATACCAGCTAGGATATTGCAATCCTTACAAATCAAATTCATAGAATTCTTAACATAAAAATGTACTAGGTACATTTTATACTACCATGATAAAACAACTGACTATGAGAACTAAAGCTTCAACTAATAAACTGCCCCGGTTCGATCGAGTCGTATGTTATTAGTTAGGTTAGCTAGTTTGGAGAAAATCATTTCAGTTTGACTGGTTTCTATCACTTTGTTAGTAACGTAAAATAAAAAGACACTTAAATTAAATTAAGTACGTAAGAGCGATGTCGTATATATTTGTTAGATCAGATTCAAATTTCAAAGTAGGCAAGGCAATTATTGTACGGTGCCGCAATTGAGGCCGCGAGAGAGAGTCAAACAGTGAGTTCAGTCAACTGATTTTCGACCATTGTTGTCAAAGTCAGTTACCAGCTTTTCCAAATTTGACCGACCCGACCATCCATGTTGTTGATCAGTTTTAATTAGCTAGCATTCAAACATGCTAGGCGTACGAATAATTTCCCTAACTTGTTTTCTTTTCTTCGTTAACTAATTAGGGCTTTTCTATTCATAAAAACAAAAACAAAATGTATTACCATTCACGATTGTACACGTAGTGTTTGTTAATTTTTCGGGCAAGAAATTAGGCGTCGATCATTTTTGGAGGAAGCAGAAATGACTACATCTACGTACGTACATAGATATCAGGAAAATTAGAAAGAAGAATTCTCAAATTCTTGTATTAATGGCGCTAAAATTTTTAAAAAAATTAAAATAAAAAAAGACATGCAAATTCTTATCCGATGAGGATCGAGGAATTCAATTCTCTCTCCCTGCAACCCGGTCCCCCCATTGGCATCTTTGGCTTTAAGTTTGATCAAAAACGACCCAACCATATAAATACATACATGTCGACCATTCATATATCATATATCCAGCAATGTCCGGGTAGGAAAATTCTCTTAACCAATTGAGCTATTAAGCTTTACGAGCGCGCTGATTTGTTGGTGCCACATTTTACAGTTGAATGCCAGTCAATATGTGATCACTTTTCGGCCGAAAATTTTCCACTTATTGGCTTCTTAACTTTGAATGCACAAAGGGAAGAAAAGTGAGTCCATGAGAAAAAAAATAACCCTACATAAAATTGGATGATTTAATTTATAACTCTCTGAATCTGGTAATTTAAGTTTGACCAGGCTATAATTTTTGCCTATGATATTGTGAACATGCATGGTGATGGACCACGGTGAAGCTTTAACTTGTGTTTGGGTTCCACCAAAACAAGCAAAGCATCTTCAAGGATCTCATTTGGGTGCGCTTGGACACTCACAAAAAAGAAACAAAACTCCCAACTCAAGTTTCTTCTTTTTTAACACATTGCTTCCTACCAACTTTACGCTAGAAATAGTACCAAATAATATGACTCCACATCAATACTCGTCTCTCAATTTCAGGCTCCTGAATAAGGAAATTTTGGTCGACCTTAGTTCAGTCCAATCTTATTGACTCAAGTAATATGAAAAAGATGAATCTTTCGAATTTATTTTTATCTTGAATGTGATCAAATGTGATGAACATGTGTGTGTAGGGTGCGAGGGAGAGACGAAAGCTGTGTCCCCCTTTGCGTAAATTTATTTTATTAAGAGTTTTGGTTGCTGCTGGAGTGCCCACATGTTCCCTTTGAAGCAGATTATTGAAATTGGGAAAGCGAAAAACAAAAAGAGAAATTAATGTATCTGCAGAGAGACCAAACTAGCTTTGCTTTGGATCTATCGAGACTGAAGCTGAACCCACAAAAAACTACTGTACGTTTCTCTATATATATATGAATCATCCTCTTTCCCAAGATGAAACAGAACATTAAAACAAATATTAGTTAATTAATTAAACAACAAAATCAAATTATAATGCCCTTAAATAATTAAGTTGAGCTGTTTTTCCTTCCCAAGGCAACCCCGTCCCCGTCAGAGTCTCACTGATATCAAACATCTGGGTTCTGCCTTGTATAGCAGACAAGCTCCATCATATGATTACATGGTTCAATGTAACCAACACTATATATATAATTCAACCCATTCATTAATATATACTTTATTTTATGTAACTTACCAAACCAAAAATAAAATGAATTTCTACTACAATCAAATAGTAATTGTATTCTCTACTCTTCACTGCAAAAGTAAATGCAGTATTTGCAAAAGAACAAATACTTATTTATTGTAAGAGATCATCTTATAAATAATTTTTTTTTTTTTAAAGATAACACATTTTTACTTAAAAGTTCAAGAATGATGTAATTAGACGTTTTTACTCAAAGATCGTCCACTTGGGTGAAGGAGAAGAGATCAAAAGGAGGCAAGAAATTTTCTATAAATAATGCGATGAGACATTCATATACAAAATTTGAGACTAGCTAAGTAGGACCCAAAAAGTCATGAACTTGGTCGAAGGAGAAGAGATATATGAAGAGAAGGAAGTGATTTTTTTTTTCCCTGAAGAGAAGGAAGTGATTAAATAGCTTGTTTTGTAGATATAATAAATGCCTATCATAAAATGAAAAGGGAGGGTCTGAGATTCGTGGACCAAAAACAAAAAAAAAAAAAGGTATGGGCGGGGATGATTGATGAAGATCAAAAGAAGTAAACGAATGAGACACAAATGTACAAACACATACATATGGAGATGGAAAATTAAAAGGGAAATATGGATCATCACACACGTTTTGATCCATCATCGATCAGCAATCCCTCAATTCAAGACCACACAAAGCCTACAAACAAATGCTCATCAATCAATCAAGACTCTATTGATCATCATCAAAAGCTAATTAAGACTATTGCAAATTAATTAACCCGGCTTCAACATTTGATGCTTAATGAAGCCATTCAGCAGATAAGATAATATTTTACATGCACTAATGAAATTAATTAATGATCAAATGGGGAAAACTCACCAATAATGGGATCATCAGACTGCTCTAATCCAAGTGGGTGGCAACAATATTCATCACTAGTCCAATTCCCACAAGAAAGAAAAAGAAATAAAGAAGAAAATAAAACCCTAAAACAGTAAAATCCCGGAAAAGGCAGTAGAATTTCTCAACAATCTCAGCTGCAGGTGCATTATATATTCATCATTTTCTTTCTCCTCCATCTTCGCCCGAAAATCCCAAGATCCAAAATTAAGTACCTGCAACTAATAAATTCTACCACCACTACTTCTTCTACCTAGCTAGCTACTTAACAAGTGTTTCTCCATTTTTTTTCCTAAATTAATAGATACAAGAAGATGATGACGATCCAACGATCGGGATGAGAGGGGAGAAAATGACGGTGATGATGAGCATTTGTCTTGGAGTTGTTTGGTAATTAAGCGTAAAGTGATGGAGGGAGATGAGCTTAGCTAGGGTTTCTTACCCAGTGTGTGTTTGTTGTTATGCATCCAAACCTTGAGCACGTGGCGCTTGACTCCGGTCTCGTTGCAGAACTGCTGAACCGCCTGTTCATCCTGCTTCTGAATCCTCCAACCCAGCCTCTCCGCCAAGCTCAACATTTTGTCCTTCTGATCTTGCGTAAACTTTGTCCTAAACCTCTTTTTTCCAGACGACGCCGTTCCGCTTCCACCCATTCCCATTCCCATTCCCAAACCCCCTCCACCGCCTCCGCTAGGATTCGACACGTCATCGTCCATTTCCTCCCCTCTGCTATGCGTCCCACCCCCTCCCGACGTCGATGGCAACGCCAGCGGCCTATGGTGCGCTGCCACGTGGAGGTACCCAGCTGGAGTCCGGTAGTACGGCGAAAACTGGTGGTGGTGGTGGTGGCTGTGCTGCCCGTGGTGAGGGACCAGCTGCCGGTACGGGTCATTGATGTGTCCCACGCCAAGCCCTGCCGGGTCGCCCTCCTTTCGGTGGAAGTTGCGGTGACAGCTGCAAGCGGCGCATTTGAGCGCGTCCAGGGTGCCGTCAGGTCCGGCAGCCATGAACTCGCAGCAGCCGTCCAGAGCGTGGCCACCAATCCCCACTGCGTGGTTTTTCAAGCACTCTCGATACCTAGCACCCTTCCTCTGTAGCTGCTGCTGGGACGCAGCGGCCGCCGCTGCCGCTGTTGCTAGTGCCAGGCTCTCGGGTCCAGAAGAGCCCATTTTGACTCGGGCTCCTCCAGCTGAGTTTCCAAGCGAGTCGTAACTCGCCGCCATCTCCATCTCCTCGTCGTGTTCCTCTTGATCCTCAAACTCCATCGATTATCTCAGTTAATTAAATTGAAGACCCAACCCAAGTAATTAATGAATCAAAACCAGAAAAACAAACAAAAAGAAGAGGATAAAGGAGAGTGAGTTAGAGAGAGAGAGGATGTGTGAGTGTGTATGTGTCAGGTGTAAATTTGTGTTATGTCACTCCTTCACTTGCTCCCTGCAAAAAGAGTTTGTCTTCCTTTAAAGCCCTTCATATACTTTCCCATTTTCTAACGACCCACCGCCTAATCGCGGTTAAACCGGTCACTTTCACCGTCCCCTCCCCCTTTTTTCACCGCCCGGTAAATTTCTGAGTTGCTCTGGAGATGTCAGATTACTGCTAGAACTACTCTGATGATATTATTTGAAGAAAAAGGAAAAAGAACAAATAAAATACGTAAAATACAAAATGAAAAAGGAAAAGAATTTTTCTCAAGTTTGTTAAGTGCCCCCACGCGCTCGCGTCGAGGTGCCGTTGTTGGACACATTCCAGCAAGCAGAGGGGTGGTGGCGCGTGAGACGTACTTGTTTGGACACGGAATTAATTGGGAAAAAATAAATTGTCGGCATTTAAGGCAGCCTCGCGTCTGTGACATGAGTGACGCGCTTTTGGCGTCAAAATAGCATTTAATTTTCTCATGTGTCTGAGAAATGAGAGAAAGCAAATAATTAGGAGGGTTTTATTTGGTGTTTGTGGGGATTAGACTTTAGTACTTACTAACTATTTTCTAAGGAAAGTTATGATCTCGAGCATGTCTGATATAAAAATAAGAAATTAGATGCAATACTTAGCCCATTAAATGATATAATTTATGATATTTTTACTTATACTATTTGATGTGCTTCAAATGGGGAAGAATTGGGGAAGAATTAGAGGTAAGAATTTGTATTTTTAAAAATTATTTTTTAAAGATAATAATGTAGAAATATTATATAATGTATATAGAATCCAACTTTATTTTATTTTATCTTACTTAATTTATATAGATATAAAAATAATAATTAAATACTACCCTAATGGTTGTTGAAGCATAAATCGTCTAGTTTCGTAAAATTTCTTCACAACCCCTACACACCAGAACGAAAATCAAACGGGGTTAAGGTTGAATTCTGGGGGTTATTCAACCGTAAACGCTCTGATGCTTAAGTTAGTTTTCTGAGAGAGAATAATTTGATAGAGTGTTTGCAGAAGTTTTTTTATTACCTTTAGAAGTGAGATGAGGTCTTCTATTTATAGTGAAGCCTTGAGAGTCATCGGAGCGTCTGATTGGTTGAAGGAGAAAGTATTAAATAAGTGATTGTATTTATTTATTAATAAATAAATAATTCGCTGGGAAGTTATTTATTATTTTCATCGATCTGATTAATTAATATACTTAGATGGTAAATATATTGAATTAATGCGGAGATCGTAACATATCGATGTCAATTTTACCAAGGGTAATATTGGCATTATGGGAATTGTTGGCCACGTGACAGCTGCAAGGTGTCCCAATAATTTATGGTTCCACAAATACCCCCACAACTCTTAGGAATTCGACAAATCCTAAGAGATGTAATTTCCTTATGGTTCCAGTAAACTACGACTTAATATTTTTATGTGGGAGTAGGACTTCTCTTTCTTGGATGTAGCTGGAGATTAACCTCATCCTTGTTCCAAAATGAATTCTTTGGGCTTGTAGTCCTACTTTGAGTTGACTTTATGAGCCCGATTAACCACCAGGGTTTTCTTAACTTTCTTTATTTAAATGAGAGCATGTGGCTCTTATTTTTATAAAGAAAAACAAACACTATTACTGCTTTACTGCTAAGGAGGCTGGCTGACTTCATTGGCTGCTGTGGTGAAGGAATTCTGCTCTACCGTCTGTCAGGTAGAGCCTTTTTTTTTTCCCTATCTCGGTCGTTCTCTTGGCTTTTACAGATTGAAAAAATGTCTTGGAAATTTTGGGAGGGAAGCAACGAGTCATGGCAATTGTCAAAACTGGTGGCCCCCTCTTCTTTCCTTATCCATGTCGGCTAGCAAGTAGGAGAGGCTCTAAGGATGACGTCATCGACAAGGGAGCTGCAGCGGGCGGGTCCCAAGTGTCAGTGATTCCCTGTGGCGCCAGGGTTTGTCGCTGGCGAAGAGGCTGGTAATCGGGAGCGTGAATGCCACGTGCGCTGGCGCAGTTGCAACTGTTGCAAGACACGACGATAGGCCCCACACAGCTAGATTGCCGGCTAGCAAGAAGTGACGCCTGACGGCGCGCCACGTTGCGCGCTCATGCCGATGGCTACGGGCGAGTGGCGCCTGATGGGCGATGCCAAAGGGCGACAACTGATTGACGGGTGGACAGGGACGGGACGTCGGGTCCCACGCGGCTGTACAGTTGGTTGATGCAAGGATGGGACATGCGGGTCCCATCTATCTTCTTTGCAGCTCTTTTGTTTTTTTTTTTTTAAATATGTAAGTAAGTATGTATTAGTTAATAAAATACATACTTACCTTTTTAGTGTAGGTATATATATGTAAGTAAATATATACTAAAATATAAAGTATATATTTACCTTTTTCGTAGTATATGAGCATATATGTAAGTAAATACATAGTAAATTTAAAGTATGTATTTACATATTTTGTATAGTTAGTAGATATTCATTACTATTATTTTTTTATATTTTTGGGAACTAGCTAATTTTGTTCCGTTTTCAGCTGTGCTACTTTTAGACGTACCGAAATTTCGGAGTTCTCGACCACAGTGATTTCAGAGATACGACCCATTCCTACGGCGACACTTCTCAAGATGTCAATCGGGAAGCAAGTAGTGAAGTCGGGGAAGCTGCACTTATGGGAACGAGGAGGCTCGTGTAGTGAGCGTCCGTTCGTGAGTAAGCAGATTGAGCTAATCAACCTTGACGAGTTTAAGAAGTGGAAGAGTTTCCACGAAGATGCTTTTCCTGAAGGTTAGGTTGTTGCGCTTGGCGATGCATGTGCAGCTACGAAGACCCCGAGGGGAGCTGTTTCCAGAAGCAAGAATGTGAAGTTTCTCCAACGGTTCCAATTTCACCCTTTGGTCATCAACTGGGGTTTCAAGTTTCCGTTTTTGAAGCTCTTCACCAAGATCATCTATCAGATCGGGTGTTGTCCTTCGCAGCTGCATGTCGACGCTTACCACCACAGTATGTGCTTTGAGAAGATAAATGAGCTCTTCAACTTGGAGCTTACTGAGGATGAGTTCTGGCATTGCTACTCGGTGGATCACAAGTCGATCCCCGGCATGCGGAGTTCACACGTGGTCCCAAAGGTTGAGCTTTTCTTGGGCACGTTATCTGATGAAAAATTGTATTGAACTTCATGCATTGAAGTTTGAGGCGAATGGGATAGTAACTGCGTCAGTGGTCGGAATATTGCTTCGCGCTACCGTGGCCCGTCCGACTAGTACACCAGCACCAGGTTCCATGCTGACACCAAGAAGGCTGAAAGAGTCCTTATGGTTCCTCCGCAGTTTCATGAGATTAGCTGGTTACTTAGTCCTCGCAGGTGCATGGCTGGTGGGCATCCTCCCGCGGACTAGATCAGAAGCTGGTTCATTATCCCGAGGCATAGAAAGCAAAGAGTCCAATCAACACGCACATGCCAAGACGAGTTGGGCGCCTCTCCAACAAAGGTGCTCAACTAGCCCGTGCCCCCAAGCGGTGCTCCCCAGATCGTGTCTTGCCCTTCGAGCCCAGCGAGATCATCTAGAAAGCGCAAGCCTTCAAGAGAGCCTCAGAGAAGTCCGGTGAAGAGTTCAGTCAGCTCCCCGAAGAAGTTGAAGGTTGTTCATGCTCCTCCTGAAGTTCGCGTGGTGCACCCTACCCGGGTGTTGGCTGCACGTTCCCCTTCAAAGAGACCAACTTTAGATCCCTCGAAGAGAACCTGCGGTAAGGTCTTGGGTGCTGATCATGGAGGAGTCAGAGTTGTTTCCGCAAAGGTGGGGAACTTTCAAGTCCGCAAAGCCAAGATACCCTCGAAGTGCGCCAATGGTGGAGTAGTGCAGGAAGTTCATGAAAACTTTGTCAAAGAGCTCGAGATTGCAAATGCGGGGGCTCGTAAGCTTGTGGGCATGCTGCGTCTCCGGTTCAATATCCAGGTTGACCTCAAAAAACTCAAGACTGAGCGCACCATGCTTCAAGAATCTCAAGCTCGGCTTCAACGGAAAAATGAAGATTTGGAGAAGGAGGTGGGTTTGCTAAAAGCCAGTTTGGAGGAATTGAGGAGCGTTCAAGTCGAGAAGTTGTTGGCGAAGAATGAGCGGGACGTCTCTCTCGACGAATCTGAGTTGTTGTGCGGCTCTCTTCGAGACTCTCGGGAGAAGATTGGGGTCCTGGAGGTTGAGGCAGAGCGTGCCCGTGCTGAGATTGAATATTTGAAGTCTGAGCCGTACTCGCCTCCTTGCGTTCCCCATGCCTCGCGTCAGACTGTAGCGGAGCTCGAAAATTCTGTGGAGGACTTAAACCTGAAGGTGTTCGCGGAGGGTTACAGTGAGTGCGAGATAGAGACACGCCTTGCTCGTGAATATGTCGAGGGGTATCTTGATTGTCAGAACAACATGTCCCCCAAGTACGTAATCGAGGAGGGAGACATTGAGGATGCATCCCAGTGGGCTACAAACTTAGGGCAAGAAGTGCAACATGGAGAGGCGATCCCACCTGAAGTGCCTGGTCCTGCATCGCTGAGTTTCCCAGAGCAGTTAGATGATGACCCTATCCCAGACATTGGCGACTCGTACTACGATGGGATTCTGATAGAAGATTTATCAACCAAGAAATTATGGAGGATAACTCCTAATGTAATACTTTGCAAGTGCACAAAATCGTATGACGAGTATAATAGGTTCGCAAAGGTCGATCCCTCAAGGACTTGTTCAACTTGAATCCAATTAGTTTGGAATGAAACAACTTGAGAAAAAGTACAAAAACGTTGGGGGTTTTTGAGTGATGATTAGAACGAAATTAAATGATGAAAACAAGTGCAAAATGATGAAAAACTTGATTTGAAAGTTGATTAGATGATTAGGACGAATTAGGACATGTTATCCACCTTTACCAATTATAGTTCTCCTTAGATTTCGTTGATTAGATTAATTATGCATGTATCTGAATTAAGTACCTATGCAAGGGTCCGGCTAAGGCTCACCCTACACATTTATCTTCTCTTAGATTACATGTTTAAGTGTGATGTACCCGCCCTTAAACAACTATTACCGATGGTGCGTGATAATGCATGAAACATGAAGAAGATTTAATGACACTACACTATCCCTAGTAAAGTGATGTACAATCCTAGGGAGTCATTAGTTTAGATTACGAATAAGATTCCTTCTCTTAAATTTGTTGCTACAAATTGCAGGATGAACAAAAACATCAAGGTGATCCGTCAAGCAATTACATCGACAATTATACGTAGATAAGGTGATCAAACTTACAAGCATAAATTGAGTTCATGAAGCATAATAATCCAACAAATCCAGGCATACATAACAACCAAAATCAACAGCCAGAAATCTAATTATAAACTAACATGGCTAGGGCTTCAAACAGCCCTAATCCTAAAGGAAACTACTCACACATAACTAAGTTAACAAACATCATAATTGAATGCATAAAAACTTAAAGAGATTAGGGATTAAGAAACACAAATACTAAGATGAATGATGTGTGAGAGAATTGGTACAAACACTTCTTCTTCTCCCAAGCTTCACGTCACAAAGAAGATGCAAGACTTGAATATAAAAGCATGAACAAAATGGTAAATTGGGCTACTTGTGTATAAACTTTAAGCAGAAATTTTTGCAGAGTTTTGGGACCTTAGGAGGTAAATTGGACGTCCAAAAAAATGAGAAAACATCTATTTATAAATCCAAACACCTGCCCTAACATCTCCCTCAAAGAAAAATAACCCCAAAACAAGGAGTTTTCCTCCTTGTTTTTGTGAAAAACCATAGTTAGCCGTTTTTTGTGTCCTTCTTGTACAAGGAGTCCCTTTCTTTACTTTTTTCCACTTCTTGACTTTATCTTTGACTAGGAATTCATTTAATGCTATCCTAAATCAGATTACATTGCCCAAAAATAAAGGAAACATGATACATTGCGGCTAGGGAAGTTAATTAACCCTAGCCATGTACAAGATGGTTTCTTGATTTCCAAGAAACTTCCTTTTCCTTATTTCTTTCCTCTTTAACTTCAAGATCAGATTAGGAATATAATTAAGTCTTTTTATTCAAGTCAATTGATGTCATTCCTCCTTGAGAAAGGTAGGATAATTCGTCCAAAGTTGCTTGATGCACAAGTAAACCCCCTAAAACACCCTTAACTGCATTTTGTGGGCTTTTAGGGGCTAGGCCGTGACTTTTAGGGTCTTGGTGGATCTTGGTCACGTAAATGGAGATGATGAGGCTCTTTATGAGTCCTTGATGAGTCCTTAAAGATTTAGCCTCGGAAAGATCACATTTCATAGCAAAACATGATTTAAACCTCAACTAAGCAATCTGCACAAACTTCACAAAAGAGGCCATTTTCTCCTACTGTTTGAATGATTATAATCAAAAGATAAGTAAAAGGGATAAGAAATAATTTTGAAATGATGCTTAATTTGTGACATATCAAATACCCCCAAACCTATCTTTTGCTAGTCCCTTAGCAAAACAACAAAATAAAAGACTTGATCTAGTTAAGATACACATTTAAACCTCTAGGTTCACCTAGTAGGAGGAGTTTCGTTTCCTGAGGGTTATAGTAGCATGATACCCACAAACTTTTTACTTAATACAAAGGATGCTAGAAGTCATGCATAACAAGTTAATAAGAATCAAGAATAGAAAATAAACTCACACAAACCAAGAAACATGCCATAACCGTGAACTCAAGTGTTAAGTGTTTATACCAACATCTCAAATGATCAACTAGAAAACAACATCATTTAAACACCCTAGAAAGATTTCGTCTCGAATCTAATCCTCACTAGGCATCACTCAATACGCTCAATAATCCTAAGTTTTTCACTCAACAAGCATATGTTAAAAGTTTATGTAAAGAAAATCAAGTTAATCACATATGCATTTCAATGAAGAAAAGCACTTTATCTGAAAATATGATCTCACAAAGGAATTGAAGTTTAATAACATAGATACGTACCTTAATCCTTTGTATAACCATTCACAAGATCAATAGGTCTTCATTCAAGGGTTGTAATGGGGCTAGGTTCGTGGATTTAGAAAGAAAAATTGGAATTCAAAGAACCTAAACCGCATCAAGGCATGAGAAGTCATGACTCGGACCTTGAGTCTAGATGAAACCGTGCTTAAGCTCATAAAAATGCTCTAATTGAGGTACTTGGCTCACTTGACTCAACTCTAAGTTCATTGCATTTTCTTTTCTTTTCTAATCGCATTTTTTTTTCTTTTCCCTTTTTTTTTCTTTTATTTTCCTTTCACTAATGAACTTGATACATTTTTTTTATATATATATATATAGATGAGCTGAGCCAAGATCATGCAATAACTTCCTCACTTTACAAATAAACGAACGATCTTTTCCATTCAAACATACTTCCATCACATGAGTATGAGTAGCACAAAACATCAACATATTTCCTCCTCACCATGAATCTCATTTGATGCAACCTTGACATAAGTTTAGATTATAGGGTGTAGCCATTATGAACAGTTCAAAACTTGGTTAAGTCATATTGTAGGTGAAGAACAAAACGGCTAAGTGTTTGGCTTCAAAGGGGCTTAGGGAGCATGCAATTTGGACGGGGAAAAGAAGGGCCTTTAGGAGCTAAAACACACATAGCCTATATCACATCTCATAAACAATTACACACTAAATCAAGTGCATCCAATAGATATGGTTCTTTAAACATCAATGTAAATAGAAAGAGATCATGCAATTAAGAACAAAGTGATGAGTGTTTGAGAGTAGAAACATGTAGATCACTCAGAAATAAAAGAAATAAAGCTCAAAAATCTCACAATGGTAGTCTCCACTAATTTTCTAAGTATGTTCAAATTCAATTGTTTTGGTTGCTTAATCACTTGATTATGGTATTGTGAAGTGCAAGTGTGAATTCAATGGCAATGGCAACGATTCTTAGTAAGTACAAACAATTCTCATGTTCTATACATTTATATTAACTTGTTTAAGCATAAAAACTAGCATCACAAAACAAAAAACAGCAAAGAAAAAAAAACAAAAAATAGTAAGGAATTAAGAGCAGAAAATAAAAAACAGCAAGGAAAATAAAACAGAAACTGAATTGTGTACCCCTAAACTTAAGTCTAATACCCCCAAACCTAAATGAAACATTGTCCTCAATGTTTTGAGCATAAAAGGAAGACAAAACCATTAGTTAGAAGGTGAAAAACGTCCATAAGAAAAAGGGAACAAACCAGGGCTAGGTTGCCTCCTAGGAGCGCTTGATTTAACGTCTAGCAGCTCATGAAAGAGCAGGTGCAGGGGCCTCGGGGCCTCAAGGGGGATGGGAGACGTCCCATAGTAGTGCTTGAGTCTATGGCCATTCACCTTGAAGGGTTCTCGCTTAACCGGATGTTGAATTTCAATTGCACCATGAGGGAAAACATTAGTGATAATGAATGGACCAGACCAGCGAGAACGTAACTTATCGGGAAACAACATGAGTCGAGAGTTGAAGAGCAAGACTTGTTGGCAACTTGAAAGACCTTCCTTTGAATGTTCTTGTCATGAAAGGCCTTGGTCTTCTCCTTGTAAATTCGTGAGCTTTCATATGCCTCATTGCGAAGTTCATCAAGCTCATTCAGTTGCAACCTTCGGTGAATTCCAACAGCGTCTAGGTCAATGTTCATGCGCTTAACAGCCCAAAAAGCCTTGTGTTCGAGCTCTACAGGTAGATAACAACCTTTACCAAAGACTAATCGAAAAGGGGACATACCTAAAGGTGTCTTGAAAGCCATCCTATAAGCCCAAAGTGCATCGTTCAACCTTAAGGACCAATCCTTACGGCTATGATGAACTGTCTTTTCAAGTATCGCTTTGATCTCCCTATTGGACACTTCAGCTTACCCACTTATTTGAGGATGGTAGGGGGTGGATACTCTGTGATTTACACCATACTTCCTCATCAAAGCCTCAAATAACGTTTGCAAAAGTGGGAGCCTCCATCGCTTATGATGGCCCTTGGTGAAAATATGGTTTTGAATGAAACTCACAACAATCTTAGCATCATTAGTTTTAGTGGCAATTGCCTCAACCCATTTAGATACATAATCCACAGCAAGCAATATGTAAACATTACCAAAAGAATTAGGGAAAGGCCCCATCTCAAAGATCTCAACAACTAAAATTGGGTTCAAAGGCATTTGATTCCTAGGACCTATGTTACCTTGCCTTTGGCATCTATCACATGTGAGCACGTATTCATGAGCATCCTTGAAGAGTGTGGGCCAATAGAAACCACTTTGAATGACTTTATACACTATTTTCTTGGCCCCAAAGTGACCTCCACACGCAAAAGAATGACAAAATTTAAGGATAGAGCGTACCTCACAATCGGGAATGCATCGTCGAATGATTTGATCCGGGAAATGTTTCCATAGGTAGGGCTCGTCCCAAATGTAATACCTTGCTTGTTTAGCAAGCTTATTCCTTTGGTACCTGTTCAAAAAAGAAGGGAATTGCTTGGTTACAATAAAGTTAATCAAATCAGCATACCATGGATCAATTGCTTCAATGCTGAAAAGTTGTTCGTCGGGGAATGTCTCGTGCAAGGGCAAGTGATCCTCTTCTTCATTCGAGCCATGGATGAGACGACTCATATGATCAGCAACTACATTCTCACTCCCCTTCTAGTCCCGAATTTCCAAGTCAAACTCTTGAAGGAGAAGTATCAATCGCAACAATCTAGGCTTTGCATCCTTTTTGCTCAACAAATATTTCAACGCTGCATCATCGGTGTAAACTATGACCTTTGTTTGAATCAAGTAACTCCGAAATTTTTCCAGGGAAAATATTACAGCAAGAAGCTCCTTTTCAGTTGTAGAATAGTTCAATTGGGCATCATTAAGGGTTTGGCTTGCATAGTATATGACATGAGGAAGTTTATCGCGTCGCTGTCCCAAAACAGCACCTACCGCAAAATTTGAATCATCACACATAAGTTCGAATGGAAGGTCCCAATCGGGGGGCAGAATGATAGGGGAGATCGTGAGCTTCTCCTTTAAAGTGTCAAAAGCCTCCCTACATTCTCTATCTAAGTTAAACACAGGATCCTTAGCAAGCAAAGCACACAGAGGCCGAGATACCTTGCTGAAATCCTGAATGAACCTCCTGTAAAATCCAGCGTGTCTCAAGAAAGATCTAATGACAGGACCCATCCCAATCCCCCCGGGATTAGTGCGGGATGACCCTGCTCCCGTCTGACACAAAGTGTCAGACAAGGGATATTTCCGACCTTTGCCCTCCCGGGCTATCAGAGTACGCCAGGATCCGGAGGAGGTATGTGATATCTCGGTCTCTGCTACAGTCCACATCCGATGTCAACCTGAAGGGCAGTCAAAACATTAAAAGCTGTGAGTGGACAAAATAAAAGTTTATAAAAACATTTCATAAGACATTTGTACCCTACACTAAAAAGCATGCATGCATTCGAAAACCATTTATCCAAAACAAACCATATGTGGGACTAAGCCCAAAGCATATGTAAACCAAGGTCGAAGGGACCACAATGAAAACGACCATACGGGCCACTGCCCAAATCCATAAGGGACTCGGCCCCAAACCATAAAGAAACCAAGTACACGAGCCACTGCTCAAATCCTGTGCACACCTGTGCACACCACATATCATATATCATATATACATCACATACATATATATAAGTCACACAACCAATCCTGTCACGGTATCCAAAGCTACGCGCGTGCTACCCGGGTCTCAATCCGAGTCTTCTCAAAGTCAAGGTCAATGTCCGCAGACCACTGACCCTACCCGAGGTAATAGTAACCATAGCCTTCCTGAGAGTAAGGAACCCAACTGGGGGGTGACTCCACTCAGTCGGTGCTCCGTGACTACTCCGGGGTCCACCCAGGCCAACGACCCTCCCCGGAGGAGATAATAGAAGTAAAGGAAGGTAGATGAACATATATATACATAACATAAACATTCATGACCGGTTCCCCTGAACCGTCATGATCCATAATATTCATAACCAAGGTAACATGCCGGTTCCTATAAACCGTCATGTACCGTAATAACATAACCAGGTAACATGCCGGTACCCATAAACCGTCATGTACCGTAATAACCGACAAGGGTTCATGCCGGTTCCCATAAACCGCCATGAACCATGATACCATAACAAGGGTTCATGCCGGTTCCCATAAACCGTCATGAACCTGGGAATCCATTTAAGGTTCCCTGACCTGAAATCAAAATCGTAAAGTGGCTGGGTCTCGTACCCGAACATAGGACATCAGCTGGGCACCGTGCCCGGAATCTGAGGTCATATGCTCGAGACAAAACCAAATGGGTCTCATACCCGAATTTATCCCTTTGAAA
Source organism: Prinsepia uniflora (assembly GCA_032719365.1). Taxonomy (NCBI): domain Eukaryota; kingdom Viridiplantae; phylum Streptophyta; class Magnoliopsida; order Rosales; family Rosaceae; genus Prinsepia; species Prinsepia uniflora. The sequence goes on from CM064862.1 coordinate 23,138,549, forward strand.
TCCAAATCCAGTTCATTTAAATCAATAAAGAAATACAGACCCGTATAAGCACCGTATAAGGCCGAAACCTCGAAATACGTGCTTATACGTAACCACATAGAAATGCACCCATGGCATCATCAAACATGTATTAAAACATATAACAAATATTTATGCATGCACCAATTTAGAAAACAAGGTCCACTCACAGACCGTCCGAGCTGCCGCCTCGATTTGCGTGCTATACGGCTCCCCGAGCCGTTCACCATCACCGGGACTCCCAAACCTGTCCAAATTGTAATAGAAGGTTACTAACTACTTAATTAACCTCCCACTAAAGCCCCGTAATTTTCCCGTATTTTTAACTATTTTTAAAACCGAACCTAAATATTCCGATGCCCCGAAACATATCGAGATGGTGTCCGATTGACACGAAACCAGTCCCAAAATGTTCGTTACATCGAATAGATGATTTCGTATGTTGGAACCTTCCCCAGATTCCCTGTCACGCGCCCTCACGCGCCGCCTAAAGTGGCTGCGCGTGGGCTTCACGCGCCTGCTACAGTACCTGCTGACGTCATCGATGACGTCAGCATGACGTCATCTGACAGCTGTCAGGCTCTGACAGGTGCCACATGTCAAGCTCCCATTGGTCCATGTCACTGTGCTGTTAGTGCCATGTGGTAGTCTGACATGTGCCACGTGTCATCACGGCACTAGTCCACGTCAGTGACACGTGTCAGCCCCTAATTGGGCCACGTCACTGACATGTCAGTGCTGACTGTGCACTGACATGTGACACGTGTCGCACTCCTATTGGCCCATTTTCTGACATGTCAGCTGACATTGTCAGATCTGACAATGCTGACGTCATCCTTAACATGATGACGTCAGCAGGATGACGTCACCTGTCATCTCTGTCCTCCCGCGGGTCGACCCGAATACCAGTAACCAGGTCGCCGTGACCCGCGGCTTGACCCGGCCGGTTCTCCCTGCTCCGGCCACCATTTTTCCTCCCGTTTGTCCCATTCTACTCCTCTCAACCTAACCTAAAGACCCATGGGCTTAAAAACTATGAAACAAGTCGCGATAATTACCTACGGTGCCAAGAATAGTCGCCCAGTTTCCGGCCGTCCGTCTGGGCTGCACCGTCGTCCCCCGCCACTTCATTCGATCCTGTTAGCCTCCTCAAGTCCCCAGAATCACAACCTAATTATTAGTTTCGATTCAAACCCAATAAAACTCAAGTTTCAAATTCAACCCCAAAATCTACCTTTTCGGGTTTCCTCCCGCCGTGTCCTCCGTCGTCCTCAGCCGTCGTGTCCTTTAGTCCTTCATCGTCACATCCTCACCTTATCTCTCTGGTCTCAGTCGCAGATGATGAGGGAGTGTGGGTGTTGGCTGTGTTTTGAAGAAAATGAAGAATGGAGGGTTATGGGGTTTTTCGGGTTTGTGAGGAAAATGAGGAATGAAGATGTGAGTTGATGAGATCAGATGAGAGGAGAGATGGCTGATGAGAGAAAGAGAGATGGGATGGATGGTGTGGATTTAAAGTTAGAATTGAAACGGATGGTTAGGATTAATGGTTGGTGGATTTGATTATAAAAATAATTAAATAATATTAATTAATTATATAGATCCACATTTTGGGGGATCAAGTCAATGGGATGAGTGACACTTGTCACTCATCCATGGGGCCCACTAAAATATCTGCCCAATCAGATTTCGCCAAATCGTCCCCGTCTCGAAGTTCGTGCATAGTGAAATTGAACTTCCGTGACCCATAACTCTCCCGTTTGAAGTCCGATTTCAGTGTGCCGCCTGTCTATGGATTCGTATCGTCCTTATCTACGTAACGGTCTTCGGCCCTCGGCCATCGGACCTTTTGATCAAAAAGTCAACATTTGACCCCATTTAACCAAAATCACCAAAATGCCCCTAAACTTCCGAACGTCATAACTTCCTCCCCGAACGTCGGAATTGAACGTGCCACCTGCCTATGAACTCGTGACATCACGAACTACATCACGGTCATCGGTCAAAGTCCATTTGACCGCCCGATTGAAAAGTCAATGTTTTACCATCACTAGGCGCAAAACGGTCATTTTGCATCGTTCGTCCGATTTCGCCCAACTGATCATGGACTAACCTCACTAATCGTGATTAGTCACTAATCTAATCATGGAATTTGAGACGGGTCGTTACATCTAACCTCTTTGACCATGGTTGGGTATGGTAATCTCTCAACAACATCCAACTTAGCCTTGTCCATCTCAATACCCTTGCTAGAAATCACGTGGCCCAAGACAATACGTTGTTGAACCATGAAGTGACACTTTTCCCAATTCAGCACTAGGTTACTTTCTTCGCAGCGTTCAAGTACCCGGGAAAGATTAATCAAACACAACTCAAATGAATGCTCAAACACAGAGAAATCATCCATAAATACCTCAATGATATCATCAACCATATCTCAAAATATACTCATCATACACCTTTGAAAATGGCCGGTGCGTTGCATAGACCAAAGGGCATGCGCCGGTAAGCGAATGTTCCATAGGGGCAGGTGAATGTCGTTTTCTCTTGATATTCCGAGGCAGTTGGAATCTGGTTATACCCAGAATATCCATCTAGGAAACAATAGTGAGAATGCCCTGCCAATCGTTCCAACATTTGATCAATAAAAGGCAAGGGAAAGTGATCCTTACGAGTGGTAGCGTTGAGCCTTCGGTAATCGATACATACTCTCCAACCCGTGTGTATCTTTTGGGGTATAAGCTCATCCTTTTCATTCTTAACCACAGTGATTCCACACTTTTTAGGCACTACTTGTACTGGACTTACCCACTTAGAATCACTTATTGGATAGATGATGCCCACATCCAAAAGCTTTAGCACCTCTTTTTTGACAACTTCCTTCATTAGTGGGTTCAACCTTCTTTGTGCCTCTCGGGAGGCCTTCAAATTTTCTTCAAGGAGAATCCTATGCATGTACTTGGCTGGACTAATGCCCTTAATGTCAGCAATAGTCCACCCAATGGCCTTTTGATGGGTGTGAAGGACGTGACAAAGCAAGTCTTCCTCTGATGGAGTAAGGTTCGCGTCAATGATAACTGGGAGAGTTTGGTTGCTGCCTAAGTAAGCATACTTGAGATTTTCCGGAAGAGGTTTAAGCTCAAGGATAGGAGGAGAGACATGAGAGGGCAAGGTCTCTGTGGTGGTGAGGGTCAAGGCTTCATAGTGGGCCTTGGACAAGTGCATGTATGAAGAGGCATTTAAGGAGAGCAATTCGGCCATGGTGTTTGGGTCCATTGTGGTTTCGGGTTTAGGGAAGGTGAGGGTGTTTTCTAGGTCATCTCCCACACATGATAGCTTAAGATTCTCCTTAAGAAGCATATCCATAGTATTCAAAGGGAAATCATCAATAGGTTCCGCTGGATATTGCATGGTATCATGTATAGAGAAAGTACGAAGCTTGCCTAAAACCCGAATAGATACCTGTCCATTCTTCACAACAATGAGGCATTCAGTTGTAGCCAACAAAGGACATCCAAAGATCAATGTGGGCTCCCCATTCTTGTCAATTCTATCCATCTTCAAGACATAGAAATCAGCGGGAATGCACGTATCCCCAATCTGAACCACAACATCCTGTAGCACACCTACAAGGTTAAAAACCGACGCATTAGCCAATCAAACACAAAGATGAGTAGGTTTAAGATCTCCTAAGTTCAAAGACTTATAAATATGAAAAGGCATAATGTTAATTGAAGCTCCCGTATCACATAAACAATGTTCAAAACGTTTAGATTGAATGACACAAGGAAGTGAAGGGGTCCCGGGATCATTGACTTTCGGAGGCATGGAAACAAGGGCTGCCTTGCAAGCTTGGGGCAGGTCCACGACATTTGGGGGCTCCAAATCCTCTTTTTCCAGCAACTAGATCCTTGATAAGCTTGGAAAATATGGGCATGTGCTCCAGTATTTTGGAAAAAGGAAGTGTGATTTGAAGTTTCTGCAGCATCTTGATGATCTCGTCCTCGAATGCTTCCTTGTTTTGTTTTGATTTTGAAACCTGCGAGGGAATGGATATGAGACATTATTAGATAACTCAAAAGACACCTTCTTAGACATTTTATTGGAATTGGAAGGAGTTTTAGGGTTATAAAGTCCAGCATGTTGCTGGGGTACTGTAGGGGTAGCCGAAATGGATGCATCATGTTCCAATGCTTTGCCTTTCGAGTGCAAGCGCTGCTGTTGGGTGCTTCGGCCTTGGGTTTCAGGGACCTTAACCTGTGGTTCTTCATCTTGAATGTGAGCTTGAGGTGGTTCCAGGTGGGTGGGCTCATCCGAGGCCAAAGAGGGGGCAGATTGCACGCCATACGGTGCTGGAATGTCCTGATGGTTCCAGCACTGAGTACTCGGGTAGCTTGCTGGATTTTGAGTGTATAGCTGTGATTTTTGGACAGCAGGGACCTGGGGTCTTAAATTATGATTCCTTGGGGTGTACTCTGGGCTAGGAAGTTCAGTGCCACTCCGGAGGGTGATGGAATTCGTTGTTGGTCCATGGGGACCCTTCGGATTCACCATAACCTGACTAGGGAACTTACCGGGCTCTCTTTGGTTGAGTTGATTGGAAATTTGCCCAAGTGGCCTCTCCAAGTTAGTAATGGCATGTTTAGTCTCATTCATGAAGGATCATTCCGGGGCCTTGAAATTCAGATGGCATCTCCAAGTTAGTAATGGCATGTTTAGTCTCTTCCACCTGAAATTCGGATGGTTCCGGGCCCTTGAAATTCGGAAGGTTCCGGGGCCTCTCCAAGTTAGTAATGGCATGTTTAGTCTCATTCATGAAGGATCATTTCAGGGCCTTGAAATTCGGATGGCATCTCCAAGTTATTAATGGCATGTTTAGTCTCTTTGGTTGTTCCACCTAAAATTCGGATGGTTCTTCCATCCCGGATTGTAAGAGTTCGAAAAAGGATCATTCCGGGGCCTTGAAGCATTCTACCCGCCAACATAGTTGGCTTCACCCACTTGTGTGCACTCATCCGAAGAGTGTCCTTGGACTGAACACACTTCACAAACCAGGGTATTCTTAACCTTATCCCTGCACAATTGCTTTACCAAAGCTGTGAGTTTAGCAATGGATCCATCTTTGTCCCTAGGCTCGGCCATGGACCTAGATGAGTGGCCTCGGTAACTAAACTGTTTCTCCATTTGAGCTATCTTCTCAAATGCAATTCGAGCCTCGGTTGCCATGCCATCTAAGATACCTTGAGATAGGAAATTCACCATAGTACGATCCCCATAACTAAGACCTCCATAAAACCACATCATGAGGTGATGATCCTCAATGTTGTGATAGGGACAAGCACAAAGCATCTCATTAAACCTTTCCCAATACTCATAAAAGGCTTCATCTTGAAGCTGTCTAGGGTTCATAATCTTAGCCTTAAACTCATTAGTTTTCTCTATGGGATAGTATTGGGTGAGGAATAAAGTATACAATTCTGACCATGTATGAATAGAGGCGGGTGCAAGTGAATGAAACCAAGCTTTAGCCCTATCCTTAAGTGAAAAGTTAAACAAGATCAACCTAATTTCATTCTCAGTCATCCCATTGATGCGAAGAGTAGAACAAACCTGGAGAAAGTCCTGGATATGAAGGTGAGGGTTTGCTCCAAAGAGGCCATCAAACGTAGGCAACATGTGAATGGTCCCAGACTTAAGCTCAAAGTTCTTAACGGTGCTTGCAGGAATGACAATGGGGAAGTGATCATCGGGCACATGAGGGGGTGCGAACTCCCGAAGGAGCCTAGGGGCAGGAGGAGGGACAAGAGCACGATCTTGTGGGTTGTCCATCGCACGAGGGCTAGGTGGAGGGCTACCGAGAATTGAAGAGTTCCGGGAGGAACAAGTAGGGCCCTGAGTTGTTCCCTCCACTGAGGAGCTGCGTGACATGAACTAGTACCTAAAAAAAAAACAAACCAAGTTAAATACTTCCAAACTATATGGAAATTGTTGAGGGACAAGTCCAACGGCGCCAAAAACTTGATAGAAGATTTATCAACCAAGAAATTATGGAGGAAAACTCCTAATGTAATACTTTGCAAGTGCACAAAATCGTATGAAGAGTATAATAGGTTTGCAAAGGTCGATCCCTCGAGGACTTGTTCAACTTGAATCCACTTAGTTTGGAATGAAACAACTTGAGAAAAAGTACAAAAACGTTTGGGGGTTTCGAGTGATGATTAGAACGAAATTAAATGATGAAAACAAGTACAAAATGATGAAAAACTTGATTTGAAAGTTGATTGGATGATTAGGACGAATTAGGACATGTTATCCACCTTTACCAATTATAGTTCTTCTTAGATTTCGTTGATTAGATTAATTATGCATGTATCTGAATTAAGTGCCCATGCAAGGGTCCGGCTAAGGCTCACCCTACACATTTATCTTCTCTTAGATTGCATTTTTAAGTGTGATGTACCCGCCCTTAAACAACTATTACCGATGGTGCGTGATAATGCATGAAACATGAAGAAGATTTAATGACACTACACTATCCCTCGTAAAGTGATGTGCAATCCTAGGGAGTCATGAGTTTAGATTATGAATAAGATTCCTCCTCTTAAACGTGATGCTACAAATTGCAGGATGAACACAAACATCAAGGTGATCCGTCAAGCAATTACATCGACAATTATACGCAAATAAGGTGATCAAACTTACAAGCATAAATTGAATTCATGAAGCATAGTAATCCAACAAATCCAGGCATACATAACAACCATAATCAACATCCAGAAATCTAATTATAAACTAACATGTCTAGGGCTTCAAACAGCCCTAATCCTAAAGGAAACTACTCACACATAACTAAGTTAACAAACATCATAATTGAATGCATAAAAACTTAAAGAGATTAGGGATTGAGAAACAAAAATACTAATATGAATGATGTGTGAGAGAAGTGGCACAAACACTTCTTCTTCTCCCAAGTTTCATGTCACAAAGAAGATGTAAGACTTGAATCCAAAAGCATGAACAAAAGGGTAAATTGCGGCTACTTGTGTATAAACTTTGAGCAGAAATTTTTGCAGAGTTTTGGGACCTTAGGAGGTAAATTGGACGTCTATAAACAATGAGAAAACATCTATTTATAACCCCAAACACCTGCCCTAACATCTCCCTCACAGAAAAGGGAAAACAGCCCCAAAACAAGGAGGAAAACTCCTTGTTTTTGTGAAAAACCATAGTTAGCCGTTTTTTGTATCCTTCTTGTATAAGGAGTCCCTTTCCTTCCTTATTTCCACTTCTTGACTTTATCTTTGACTAGGAATTCATTTAATGCTATCCTAAATCAAATTACATTGCCCTAAAATAAAGGAAACATGATAAATTGCGGCTAGGGAAGTTAATTAACCCTAGCCATGTACAAGATGGTTTCTTAATTTCCAAGAAACTTCTTTTTCCTTATTTCTTGCCTCTTTAACTTCAAGATCTGATTAGGAATATAATTAAGTCTTCTTTTCCAAGTCAATCCATGTCATTCCTCATTGAGAAAGGTAGGAAAATTCGTCCAAAGTTGCTTGATGCACAAGTTAACCCCCTAAAACACCCTTAACTGCATTTTGTGCGCTTCTAGTGGCTAGGCCGTGACTTTTAGGGTCTTGGTGGATCTTGGTCATGTAAATGGGAGATGATGAGGCCCTTTATGAGTCCTTGACGAGTCCTTAAATATTTAGCCTCGGAAAGATCACATTTCATACCAAAACATGATTTAAACCTCGACTAAGGAATCTGCACAAAATTCACAAAAGATATCATTTTCTCCTATTGTTTGAATGATTATAATCAAAATATAAGTAAATGGGATAAGAAATAACGTTGAAATGATGCTTAATTTGTGACTTACCAGATTCCTAAGCTATCGAGCGAGGACTAGGCCCATTTTCAACGTTCAATGGGTATAGAAGACATGCTTTTGGACTTGCCTTAGGCTTATAGTGGGGTCTTCTCCATTTTTTATGTGTTAAGCAGTCAACTTGTGACTCGCCAACCTTTTCTTTTGTTTTGTTAGTTCAAGTGGTTGAGCAATCGATATGTGGTTTGCCAACCTAAATTTCTCAACATTATCAATATGAAGTCTTACTTTGTTTTCCGCCAAATTTCGTAGAATCTTAACCTTCGTAGAATTTTTTTGAGATGTCGAAACTTGAGAGATGTCAAAATTTGAGCTTTGTAGAACCAAGTACAACTTTGGCTCGCGTGTTGTTCCGCAAGGGTGACCTTTGTGTATAGAAATACTCGCCGGGAGCTCGACATAACTCGAAATTGAGTGAGGTTGATAGGGTTGGAAAGCTGAGTTCCATACCTTTCAGCTGTCGCCAAGTGTGTTCCAAGGCAATTCGAATTGAGTGTGGTAGGATCGGTCGAATCTTGTGCTTGTGCACTAGTATATGCAATTGTCCTTCGTGTACAAAAACGTTTGCTGGGAACTCTTGAAAACTCGTAATTGAGTGAGATCAATGGCGTTGGAAATTTTACTTCCGTCGCTTTCTAGTGCCATCGATCTTGTTCTGAGCCGATCCAAATTGAACTTTTTAGGACTTGACGAATCTTGTACCCGTGCGCTGGTACGTGTAGTTGACCTTCGTGTACAAAAACGTTTGTTGGTAACTCGTCACAACTCAGAATTGAGTTAGATTAACGACGTTGGAAATCATACTTTCGTATCTTTTTAGGGCCATCAAGCTCATGTCAGGGTGATCAAAATTAAGCGATCTATGATCGAATGAATCTCGATCACGTGCACTGAAATGCAGAATTGGACTTCGCATGTTAAAACATTTTCCCACTGTTTTTCATGGCCTAGTGGTTACCCCTCTTGGTGGGGTTGAAAGTGTTTTTTTAGTATCTTTCCGACTCCAAAAAGTCAAGGTTTTGGATGGTGTCAAGTGCTTCGCCGGGGCGAGCCTTGAGCACTTCGTATGGCAAAGACGTGGTGTGCTTCGCATGGCAAAGACTTGAGTGCTTCGCGAGGCGAAGGCTTGATGTACTTTGCGTGGTAACAGCTTAAGTGCTTCGTGTGGCGAAGGCTTGATGTTCCTTGGGTGGCAAAGGCTTGAGTGCTTCGTGTGGCGAAGGCTTGATGTGTTTCACGTGGCGAAGGCTTGATGTGCTTTGTGTGGCATAGGCTTGAGTGCTTCGTATGGCATAGGCTTGATGTGCTTTGCGTGGCAAATGCTTGGTGTGCTTAGCGTGGCAAAGGATTTGTGTTTTCTAAACACAAGTGTAGGTGATAAGAAAATTTCATTAGACGCTGAAACGAAATATCTTGAATCTTATTGGAAGATACTATGTGAGAAAACTAGGAATTGAGCTGAATTTTAACCACATATTTCATGTCTTTGATGATGACTTGGTCACTTATTCAGTTTCCTAGACGTTGTACTTTCGAAGTTGATGGGCATTTAGTGGCCCGCTTACAAGTTTCCCTTCCATGGTCTCCAAGATGTAGCTTCCTTTCCCGCCTACTTGGTTGATGGGAAAGGACCATCCTAGAGGGATTTGAGCTTTAGGGACCCGGGGCGGTTTGATGTTGCAAATTTTTTCTTGAGGACCAGATCGCCAGCAAGAAATTGTCGAAACTTTGCATTCTTGTTGTAGAAACTTCTAACTTGCTGCTGGTATTTGCAGTTGCGTTTAACGACTTGTTCCCTCAACTCCTCGTTTAAGTCAAGGGATCTTCTTAAGGCCACAGAGTTGACGGTAGGATCGTCGAGCTCCGTGAAAGTTGCCGGAACAACGACGTGTGGCGGAATGACATTGTTGGTTCCAAATACAAGTGTGAATAGGGACTCGTCTGTCGCTCGTCGTGGGGTCGTGCGGTAGGCCCAAAGTGCACCGTCTAGCTCTTCCTCCCATAGTCATTTCTTGTCGTTGAGCCTCTTCTTAATGTAATCAAGGATGGTCTTATTTGAAGCTTCGGCCTGACCGTTGCCCTGAGGGTAATATGCAGTGGAGGTGAAATGCTTTATTTTCCACGATTCGAAGAACTCCTTGATTGATGCGCCAGTGAATTGCGTTTCATTTTTGGTCAATATGACTTTCGGTATTCCAAACCGAAAGATGATTTGGTTCTAGACGAATTTTTGCACATCCAATTGAGTGATGGTTGCTAACGGTTTGGCTTCCACCCACTTGGTAAAGTAATCAGTGGAGACAATCATATACTTTTTATTTGGAGTCGGCGTAGTCGGCAATGGTCCGACAATGTCAATGCCCCACTGCATGAATGGCCACGGGCTAACCAGAGAGTGCAACTCTCCAGGGGGCGCCAGGTGGTTGGGCTTGTACCTTTAGCACTTATCGCATACTCGGGCATATCTGAGTGCATCTTGATTCAATGTTGGCCAGTAGAATCCTGTGCGAGCGATCTACCTTCGGAGTGGTTTCCACATTGCCCCTCGTGAATCTCGGCCAAGACTTTCAATGTCTCGGGGTGCCTTAAGCATAGCAAGTTTACCCCTGTGAAGCTTCTACGAAAAATTTGGTCGTTCTTGATGTAGTATCGTGCAACCTTCATTTGAATTTTGCGAGCTTCTAGTCGGTCGTCTGGTAGGGTGTTATTCACTGAGTAGTTGACGAGAAGGTCTTGCCAACTTGGAGCGAGGTTAAATTCTTTCACTTCAACCTCCTTCATGTCAATGTTATTCTGCTTTAGATACTTAATCGGAATCGAGCGTTTGAAGTGATAGTCAAGTGTCGATGCTAAGTTTGCAAATGCATCGACTTGTGCATTTTCGACTCTGGCGAGCTAGTGAAAGGTGAAGACTGTGAATAAAGTGAGCAGCTTTTGTACCTTATTTTTGTATTGAAGCATCATCACATCCCTTACAGCGTACTCCTCGATTGATTGGTTAGTGATCAACTGAGAGACTAAGTGCACGACGATCTTCTTAATTCCTAGTTCATTGGCAAGGCCTAAGCCACAAATCAATGCTTCATATTCTTCTTCGTTGTTGGAGGCCTTGAATCCGAACTGGATTGCTTGCTCCATCATCAAACCATCTGGGAATATAAGGACGATGCTTGCTCCTGCGCCTCGTTGATTTGACGAGCCATCCACGAAGAGCTTCCAAAGTGGGTAAGTCATGGAGGGGCGCGATGAGGATTGTCTGAGCACTGGTTCCTATTGTAAAGGAGTCATGGCCTGGAGGGAGACTTTCTCTAGTTCCATGCCTCGACTTTCTTCTGGTGATGTTGGCGTGAACTCCACAATGAAGTCTGCTAGGGCTTGGCCTTTTATCGCAGTCCTTGGGAGATAAAGCGTGTTGTGTTGACTCAGCTATATTTCCCACTTCATGACCCTTGTCGAGCCGTCAACTGCATGGAGGAGTGGCTGCACGGGATACTCCGTCATGACGATCACCCGGTGGGCCTAAAAATAGGACCTCAGCTTCTTGGTGGTAACCAGTACTGCCAGAATTAGCTTCTTAAGCTTTGGATACCGTATTTCAGCGTCAATGAGAGCCTTTGATGTGTAGAATACTGGGAGTTGTACTCTGTTTTCTTCCCTGATTAGCGCGAAACTTACAGTCACGTCAGAAACTCCCAAGTAGAGGAACAGGTCTTTGTTATCCTTCGGCTTTGACAGTAATGGCGGAGATGCCAAGTAGCTTTTGAGATCTTGGAAGGCCTTCTCGCACTTCTCATCCCATTTCTCCTTGGATGCTCTCTCCATCGCTTGGAAGAAAGGTCGACATCGATTCGTGGCCTTGGACAAAAATCGATTTAGAGCAGCTACGCGACCTGTGAGACTTTGTATCTTCTTCAGACTTGATGGTGACTTCATGTCCTGGATTTCTTTGATTTTATTTATGTTTGTCTCGATTCCTCTCTAGGTTACAAGGTACCCCAGGAATTTTCCAGCAGCCACCCCTAAGGTACACATGAGAGGGTTAAGCTTCATCTTGTATTTCCTCATCAACTCAAAAGTTTGTTTCAAGTTTGTGATATGGTCACTACACTTCTCCCCCTTGATCATGATGTCATCGACATAGACCTCCATTGTCTTCCCGATAAGATCCTTGAAGATGTGATTGACAAGTCGTTGATAGGTAGCGCCTGCGTTCTTGAGGCCAAAGAGCATGACCTTGTAGCAGTAAAATCCTCTTTTGAAGACGAAAGCCGTGTTGTCCTTGTCGCTTTCATGCATGAATATCTGGTTGTAGCCGGAGTATGCGCCAAGGAAGCTAAGAAGATCGTTGCGAGTTGTGGAGTCCACTAGGAGGTCGATCCTTGGTAGGGGATAGTTGTCTTTCGGGCATGCCAGGTTGAGGTCGGTGTAGTCAACGCAAACTCTCCATCGCCTTTTCTCTTTCTTTTCACGAGTACAACATTGGCTAACCATTATGAGTACGGGACTTCCTCAATGGAGCCAGCTTCGAGTAGCTTGTCGATCTTAGCTTGAATGATTGTGACTTTCTCCGGGGAGAAGTTTTGCTTTCTCTGCTTGATTGGCTTGAAGCTTGGGTTGACGTGCAACCTGTGGCAAGCGAATGTGGAATCTATCCCAGGCATGTTCGACGGCGTCCATGCAAATATATCTTTGTGCTTGCGCAAGAACAAGGTGAGTTCTTCCTTTTCTTCAGGGTTTAGGAGCGCCCCAATGCATGCATACCTCTCAGGAAACTGCGGATCAAGTCGTATGAGGGTGACATTGTCTTCAGGCTACCATCCTTCAGGCGCATGAGGCTCTTCGCGGATGTCAAGATCTTGACCCGCTGTTGGCTGCTATGCGAGAGCTGAAGGTGTGGGTTTTCCCCCGGTGGCCTCGACTTTCTGGGGGAAGAATTCCGCTACCTTGATTTCTTTTAGCCCCTTAATAAGGCATTTGTACGCCATGCCTTGATCTCCGTTTATCTCTCTTACGTGGTACTCAACGTGTGACAGTGCTCGGAAGTGCCTCCCAAGTCATTCATGAGTGGAAGGCCTTGGGTGGTGCTGGCTTCTTATTCTGTGAGTGCAACTTTTTCTCCAGAATCACTCAATGACGTGTCTCAAAAAATTGTCTGGTGATGGACATGCTCTTTGTTGGTGCGTATTGGGATGTTCCCCTGTCTAGAGTGTTTGCAGAAGTTTTTGCAGAGAATAATCTGACAAAGTGTTTGCAGTAGTTTTTTATTACCTTTAGAAGTGAGATGAGGTCTTCTATTTATAGTGAAGCCTTAAGAGTCACCGGAGCGTCTGATTGGTTGAAGGAGAAAGTATTAAATAAGTGATTGTACCGAGTGTAATCACTTATTTATTAATAAATCAATAATTCGCTGGGAAGTTATTTATTATTGGCATCTATCTGATTAATTATTATATTTAGCTAGTAAATATATTGAATTAATGCGGAGATCGTAACATGTCGATGTCAATTTTACCAAGGGTAATATTGGCATTATGGAAATTGTTGGCCACGTGACAGCTCCAAAGTGTCCCGGTAATTTATGGTTTCAAAATGGTGAAATTTTAAATTATACTACAAAAATATGAAAAATATAAAAAAAATATATGAAATATGAAAAATATAAAAAAAAATATATGAAATATGAAAAATATAAAAAATATATATGAAACGTGAAAATTATATGAAAGATATGAAACATTAAAAATATTTAAAAAATAAAGATTTTGACATGTGGTAGTTTTTCATTGGGTGCCATTTAGTCGAGCTAAGGTAATGGGAAGGGCTAGAATAACCTCGGCCTCAGCCCCTAGCCCAGCCATGGCAAGGCCAACCCTTTCCATCAGAAACCTTGGCACCTGGTCTGTTGGTTGAAACATGTCTTGCTTAGGCTAAAACACCCACATTATATATGCTCTTAGAAAAGGAGAAGAAATGCTATCCATTTAAAAAAAAATAGGAATATTAAATAGCTATGATAGATGTAACTGATTATTAAAATCAAGTCGTTCTGCATCAAACTAAACAAAGGAACGCCATAATTAAACGAAATGAATGTTTGGTACAATATCGAATCGAATCGGTTTATTTTGATATAATTTTGGCTTTAAGTTTTGAAATACTGTATTATAATTTCTAAATAATTAGTAACGTATTATTATTGGTGAGTGGGCATTCCTATACTTAAAAATATAGGATTGACCAGATCTGATCTCTCATAAAAACAAATAAAATCCTACGTGCGATATTATTTGTGATGGTGGGTGATTCGTGATTCTCTCTCTCTCTCTCTCTCTCTCTCTCTCTCTCTCTCTCTCTCTCTCTCTCTCTCTCTCTCTCTCTCTCTCTCTCTCTCTCTCTCTCTCTCTCTTTTTCAACGTGAGATCGATGTCGCCTTACTCCTAATTTCTTCAATCTTCATCACTCTCAGTCTTTCACAGTTAGGGCCGATTCTAAGGGTAGCCAGGTAAGGTAGCCGGCATGAGCCACCACCTCGATGATACTCCTATTTTTTTTTAAACATAGTTGTTATGTTAATTTTATGTATAATTATATTACTTCACTAATAATTAAAAGATTTACAGTTGGCTAGGTCATTTGTTACCTTCATAGAGGCCTCAAGTTCGTATACCATTGGGGTATTTTTTAACAATTTTAATTCAAAAGGGGCATTACATGGACACTTTTTTTAGGGTTGAAAAGTTTGAAGGCACCAATTTGAAGGTCCACCTAGGACCTCAATATCTCAAGGTCACCCATGTTTACAGTGCCACTACCGCACCATCACTGCACATGTAGCTGCACCACACACCTAAATCAATTGCAAGCATACATCAAACACTCGACAAGCTCACATTTCTCATAAGCTCACTCTAAACCATAGATTCAAGTCTACATGTGTTGAAGCTGAAATCGTACACACTCACAAAAATCTCCTAGATGCCTACAAATAGCAAACAAGTAGTTATATCTTGCATCGATCGAAGCCCCGAGGGGTTGTTCGACCAAAAACATTTTGATGCTTAAGTCAGCTTTAAGAGAAAAATCACAAGAGCTCAAGAAGCGATGAAACGACTTACCTCGAAAGTGAAATGAGTTTAACTATTTATAGAGAAATCTTGTGAACCACAGAGCATTCTGATTGATCGATGAGATTTGCAATTAGTAAATAATATTCGTAATAAAGATATTATTTAATAATTTAATATTAATATTAATTGATCATTATTAATAATAAAGATATTAGTTATTCATTATTAAGAATAATGATATTAATTATTCATTACTAAGAATAATGACGACAATTAATTCTAGAGGTGAATGTTAATATTATTGAGGCTTTAACCAGATTAAACAATGTATTCAGCTAGTAAATATATTATTTAATGTGTGGGTGTCTAAGCCCTTAATGTCATTACCATAGGTAACTTGGACATTATATCATTTATATGCCATGTTGCAGCTCCACAATTTTTCCATAATTTATGGCTCCATAAATGCCCCCGCATCTCTTAGGAATTCAGGGAATCCTAATTGATGTAAATTGTTGGTAGTCCCAATAAATCATATTGGAAGTAGGACTTCGTTTTCTCTTGTATTGTTCTTACATTGTAATGAATTCCGCTGGTTTCAGAACATTACTTTAAGTTGAAAAAATTTTGTTGGGCTCAAAATGTAACATAAAAATTATTTGTGTATGCGTTGATCTTGAGCTCGGGTAATTTGATTTAGCTAACTAGATTTAGTTGCCTAGATTTAGCTTGTTGCACATTTGTAACTTATCTTCTCATCAATGAGGTTTAATTTTCATTATTATGAAATTAATTTCCTCACTAATGACTGTAGGTTTTTATTTCGAAATTTAATCTCTCATTGATGATTAGAGATTTTATTTCCTTCATAGAAGGAAGAGTTGTCCGTTATCATCTTCAAAAATCCTCAAAGAAAGTTTATTTATTTTTGTTGGAGTGGAATTCCTTCTGCTGTGACCTCGTCTTGGTTTTGAGGTAAGAAAACATAATTTTCTTTTTTCTTATTTTCTGATTGGTTCAGGTTCGAAGTTTGGAAAAGAAACAATTAGTTTCTCTTTCGTGTTTTCTATCTTTGCACTCTTTTTGAAGATGAAAGCATGAAGACATCTACGTTATCGGCAGCAAGCTGGCGCAAGGCTAATGTCAGGCATAAGACACGCAACAAGAGGTGCGTGTGGTGTTGTGAAGGGAGCCTTCTCATGCTTGGCATCTCGTGAGAATGTAGAAGCTTGAAAGTCCATCTTTTGGTGTGCATTGCTCTATTTCGGGGTGTACATTTCTCCATCTCTGTGCATTTATTGCTCTATCTTGGAGAGTACATTGCTTCATTTTGTAGCATGCATGGAGGCATATTTCTGATGAAGTCTTGAAGAGCTATCTTTGTGGGAATTTTCAATTGGCTGATATGAAGGTTGTTGCCTATGTTTCCATGTCAACCGCGGTGGTTAGTTGGAGCGGGGAACATTTTGTGACTGACATCAGTTGCGAGGGAGTTAATATCAGTGTGGTTTGCACTTTCTTTCCATATACACGTGGACTTATGGAGGCTATCGACGTAGGTGGATTCTAGCTGTCATCTGCTATCTGCTTATCAGTTCTGTGGTTTGGCATCTGGTAAACACGAGCAATGGACTTATGCGGGATTTCAGCGCAGATTAGCTCAAGCTGTCATTCGTTATCTACTTGTCAGTCCTACCATTTGGTAGTTAGTGGCTTTCATCATGACTCAGCGATTCTGTTCCATTCCATGTCCATACAACTTGGCTTGCTTGGAGGATTCGCATGTTAGAGAGTAAGGTGAGTGAGCTGGAAACGAGCCATGCAATGAAGGTTTTTCTCGAAAGAACTGAGAAGTAGGCAAGAACTATCTGGCTTGTACATTCATGTCCTTGTCAAAAGAACTAAAAATTTGGCAAAGACTGTCCAAATTGTCCATTCCTATGCTTGTCAGAAGAGTGGCTTTTCGTTGACCTCAACCTTGCAACATGTAATGTCAATGTGACTCTTATGATTCAACAATGCATTAGACTTGCCATTGCGCGAGGTTCCAATTGTGATAATGCGGGGTTAGATTTCTTTTAGCTTGGGTGAAACTTCCTCCTGCATTTAATGAGACCTGATCTTGAAGGTCTGGTTGAGCTTGAAGTAGGGTAACATCATGGTAGGACTTAAGAATCGAAGATTGGACATGTCCCATGTGAAGCTTATGACGTCACACTTCATTATCCTATCTAGTTAAAGGAAGAAGCCTTTGACATTTTGTATGTGAAGCTGACACATGCAATGAAAATCTCCATGTCATGTCCACAGTTAAAAATAAAGGACTTGGTTCTTGATCTCAAGACGAGTGGCATGTTGACACATAATGCTAAGATGCAGTTAGTGTTTAAGATGATGTTGAAACTGTATTCGTGAAGCCTATCGATGCCTAATTTTAATAGAACTAAAGTTGTTTCCCTCATTGTTCATGGGAAAAGAACTTTAAAATTTTGAAATTCAAGCCATATTCTCTGTTGCGTCCCCCCAAACTTCACATCAAATTGAAGACAATGATCCTTCAACTTGAGCACTCTGTGAGAAATTTGAGGTGGAAGTTGTTTGTGTAAAAATTACAGTGAGCCAAGAAGTGACATCTAATGAGTTGAAATGTTTTGACCAATTATTCCCTTCGGCTTAGTAATCCCTTAGATTATTCTAATTGTCGGAACATTGGTTTTCCCATGTTTCTTATTGAAGAAAGGGACTTCTAGTTTATAGTACCATGAGCATCCACTAAGAGTGCTTCCTGGAGGAAGGCTTAAAGTGCTTTCCGAAGGAAGGCTTAAAGTGCTTTCCGAAGGAAGGCTTAAAGTGCTTTCCGGATGAAGGCTTATAGAGTTTCCAGGAGAAAGACTTGGAAAGCTTCCAGGAGCAAGGCTCGGATTGCTCTGTGGAGGAAAGCTTTAATTGCTTCTAGGAAAAAGGCTTGAAATACATCCAGAAGGAACGCTTGAAGTGCTTCTTGAAAGAAGGCTTGGAGTGTTTCCAAGAGGAGGGCTTGAAGTGCTTCTTGGAGGAAGGCTTGAATTTCTTCTTGAAGGAAGGCTTTGGTGCTTTTTAGAGGAAGACTTTGTTTTTTCTTAGAGGAAGGCTTGGATGCTTCACGGGATTAAGGTTTTGATACTTTGCAAGGCCAAGGCTTGGATGCTTCACGAGGGTAAAGGCTTCGATGCTTCGAGGGACGAAGGCCTGGATTCCTTGCAGGGCAAAGGCTTCAATGATCCACGAGGGGGAAGGCTTGAACACTTTGCAAGTGGCAAAGGCTGGACTCTTCGTGAGGGTGAAGGCTTAGATGCTTCACGAAGGCGAATGCGTAGACGCTTCACGAGGGTAAAGGCTTGGACTCTTTACGAGGGCGAAGGCTTGGACGTTTCACTAGAGTGAAGGGTTGGATGCTTCGCATGGCGAAGACTTGGACACTTTGCGATAGAAATATCTTGGCATCTTTGCAAGGGTGAATTCTTGGACGCATCGAAAGGGAAAAGGTTTGGACGCATTACGAGGGTGAAAACTTGGACGCTTCATGAGAGCGAAAGCTTGGACGCTTTGTAGGGGAAATAACTTAGATGTATTGCGAGGGCGAAGGTTTGGATGCTTCTCAAGGGTGAAGGATTGGACATTTGGCAAGATGAAGGCTTGAATGCTTCGCTAGCAAAGGATTGGATGCTTCACGGGGAAGAGATTTCAAGGCTTCATGAGGCGGAGGCATAGAAGCTACAACTCTTGATGTAGGTAGTGGGATAAGAAAGGTTCTGAAGTCAACAATGGGAGTTGGTCCATGTGTCTCGATGGGTACTAGTATTGTCACTGGGCATGTCTCTTGAGGAAAATGGTTTGATTGTTCATTCTGATCCCTTGTGTGTGTTCCACCCCCAACCTGAGTTGTAAAATCAGAAACAATGGTTCTCGATGAAAAAACTAATCGTCTTGTTCTTGCCATGTTAAGAATGATGAACGAAATTCAAAAATGATGAACAAAGTTAATGAACGACGAACAAAGTTTATGAATGCCGAATAGACTAGATAACCCTACTTGATGATTTCTTAATTGACACTTGGTGGGGCAAAGGCTTTATGTTTTCATGGAGTCACACTGTGCTCCGCTCTTAGTCTGAACTGCAAAGGCAAAACAAACCACTACCATTAAATGAACAAATGGATTGTCGTGCCCAAGGACGGATGCTCATTATGGGCTGGGAGGCTATAGCCCTTCCCACCTATTCAATATTCTTTATGATTATAAATTTAGCCCATCCCAATTTAATTAACTTATTACACTTTTAAGTTAAAAATCAGAAAATTTAAAAGATTCAAACACGCACACACTCGAAAAAACTAAGGATGTAAATATCATTTTGTCATGGAAATATTAACACTTACATTTATGGAAATATTGATTTTAACATCGATATCAATATCATTGGGGCTCAACAAAATAAAGTTGGAATTTTACTCTAAAACATAAAAATTTTGAATGAAATTTTAGAAAAACTTAAGCACACAATAACATTAATACAAGATTAATATGTATATCATGGAAATTAAGAGGAAATATTTATTCCCTCCTATTTTTATGTCAAGATCCTTAAATACTGGTATATTCACAAAAATATTATCACAGATAATTATTCCCCCTATTTTCATGTTGAGACACCAAAATACGGATATATTGACGAAAGTTTTATGAATATTTTGGATATTTTCATCCATGAGGAAGACATAGAAAACAACAAAGAGCGGAGGGTTCACCATTTGAGCCTTTCTTCTTTCTTTTCTTCTCCTTTTGCTTTAAGTCTCACAAATCACAATTTTTTACTTCGAAATAGAATAAGCAATGAATTTCTTGCTGATTGTATGACCCTCGCATTGAAATAGACTTTATTTATATTATTAGTATGGAGAGATAATGGAGGATTTTGATGTCATTAAGACTCGAATGGTACAATTTAAAATTAGAAAATGATTATTTGTATTTGTATTACATGTTTTATTAGGAGTTTTGTTGTAATTTATTTTTCTTCATTCTATCAGGCTTTTATTTATGTATATTTTGTATTTGAGGGATAATTAAGGCTCATTACGTTCCCATTGACTTGATAAGTTTATCCTATCTGAAAATTAAGTTCAAGAGCCGTCACTGGTCGCGCCCTAACCATGCTAAATTGCAAGGATTGAACGGAAAGTTATGATGAATGATGAACAACGTTCAAGAACTTCGAACATAGTCGATGAACGATGAATTAAATATAATGAACGATGAACAAAGTTAATGATGATCAACGTTCAAGAACTTCGAACTTAGCTGATGAACGATGAACGAAGTATGATGAACGATGAACAATCTGATGAATGATGAACAACGATCATGAACTTCGAACATAGTCGATGAACGATGAACGAAGTACGATGAACAATGAATAAAGTTCAAGAACTTTGAACATAGTCGATGAAGGATGAACGAAGAATGATGAACGATGAAAAATCTAAAGCGAACTTGTTGAATATTTCTCAATTTGACTCTCAATGAAAGCAACAATTGTTGAAGATGAAATCATACACACTCGTAGAAGTCTCTTTGATCCCTACAAACAGTAAATAAGAAGTTATCATTTATCTCGATCGAAGCCCTAGGGGGTTGTTCGATTAAGAACACTCCTGATGTTTAAGTAAGCTTTGAGAAAGAAATTTCAAGAGGTTAAAAAATGATGAAACAACTTACGTCGAAAGTGAAATGAGTTTCACTATTTATAGAGAAATCTTGTGAGTCTCGGAGCATCCTGATTAGTCGATAAGATTTTTAATTAATAAATAATATTTTTAATAAAATATATTATTTAACAATTTAATATTAATATTAATGGATCTTTATTAAGAATAATGATATTAATTGTTCATTATTAAGAATAATGAGGAAAATTAATTCTCAAGGAGAATGTTAATATGATTAAGGTTTTAACTCGATTAAATAATATAGTTAGTGAATATAGTATTTAATGTGTGGGTGTTTGAGCCCTTAATGTCATTACCATAGACAACTTGAACTTTATATCATGTATGAGCCATGTGGTAGTTACATAATTTTTCGATAATTTATGGTTTCACAACATGCACTACCGCATATTTTTATATGATGGCTGATGTAAGTGATTTTTTGAATTATTGAATCTATTATAGATTTAATTATGACGGTAAATTATTATATTCATTTTATATATGTTATTTTTGTGAATTGGATATATTTGTACACATTGGTTCGATTCGATTTTGGAGCTGCTAAGCTAGTTCAGTTATCCTATCAATTAGGAAACTTTGTTGGTTTTCATTCGATTGACTCTGTTATTTGTGTGCATGCGTTTAGTTATGTCGTTAGGGATGAAGTTTCTAAATGTATTTTTTGTGTTGTTTGTTTGGTACGTCATGTGAAACCAAGTCTGAATTCATTGGGTAGGCAAAAAGAAAAGAAGGGCAAGTTATTTTGGGGTTCTGGAAGTTTGAATATTGTCCTTGGAAGAAATGGGTGCCTTAAACATAGAAGATAGGGTCTACAAAAAGACATATAATTAAATATTAAATCAATTGGGCTGGTTATGGGGTTGGTTAATTGGGCCATGCAGTGGTTTGGTGTATGAAGGTCATGGTCAACCATAAGGAGAGGGCCAAGGGGCACAATTTTTGAGTCACAAATATTATAGGGTCAAAATAAGTCTAAAAATTTTAATATATTTTACATATATATAACTAATTAATTAATAAATAAATAACATATGCGGATAAATAAATAATATAAAAGTATGTAAATTTCATATTGGTTCAAAAACTTTAAATGATGAAGCTCTTATTTGAAGATTACGTGCTTGTATTGGATATAAACGTTTTAGTCTAATAGTCTTGAATGTGGATATTTTCATCTATATACAAGTTAGGAATATATAATTTTTTTTTTTTTTTTTTGAACTCAATGTAATGTTTTGAACATGAGATCTTTTTTTCTTTGTTAAGGGTTTTTTCTCAATAGATTTTTTCCTAATAACGTTTTAACATGGCCTTGTAGTATAAAAATGAAATAATTTCAATGTATAAATTAAGGGTACATTTTCTATTTTCACCATGACCCTTCAAATTTTGGACCGGCTCTAATGAGGGTACCCCTAGCCATCAGTAATCTTCATCGACAACTAATAAGGTTGCAGTTGAACAGGGTTAAGGACGAGCTCAAGCGTATTAACCGTAATCCCACCCTTCATGTTACTTACATTGTTCGTATTCCTAAAGAGGAATTGGATGTGTTTACAGCAAAAAATATCCTCTTGAGCCAAAGTTAATGGCTTAGAGGAATTAAAGTCCCAAATCAAGAAGATCCAACGTGCTAAAGAAGGAAGACGTGGACGGTTCTAAATGCACAAAGAAATTAAAGGCAAAGGGGAGGTTTCCAACAGAATAAACGATAGCATGGGACCCATCAAAAGCACTACTTCACAAGTTGATCAACCTCTTTGCTGCCTATAAAAAAAAGAAGATGCCCTCTTTTCAAAGGACACCGAATCAATCAATCAAAATCAGAAAATTGATCAACCATTAATTTCTGAACCAATGAAAACTCTCAAAAGTCTCATGGTTTAACAAAGGCTCGCCCATGTGGCAAAACTTGCTTCTTTCGAACAAGGATCAAGATGCAGTTTCTCTTCTCATCTTCTGGAGGCAATCATGTAAACGTCCTATTGTCTTTCAAAGTAGCTCTAGTAGCACCATCATAATGGTTAGCCTAGCTTTATTCCCGACTTGCACCCTAAGCCAATAATGAAGATCTCCTGCATTAACCTTCTTTTTGACTAAGTATTGTCATAAGGGTTAAGCTAATTCTGACTACTAATCTATAAATGGTTAGATGGTCATTGGGGCTTGCAAAGATTAACCTTCTTCCTAACTAAACATTATCATAACGGTTAATTTTATCCCAATTGCCAATTTTAGGATAGTCATTCTGACTACTAATCTATGGATAGTCATCCCGACTGCCAGGTTATGGCTTGTCACTAATGTATTCAAACCTTCCTTTTGCTTTCTCCCCTTCATCTCTGAATATTCTGCCAATCTATGACATGATTTTCGACTAATATTCATTTCACTTAATGATTTCTGGAAGTTCCTTCCTGATCAAGGTTTGAATACAAAGGAAATAATTTAATTTTGTGCACTTGTAGTTACAATTTTGCACTTCAATTCCAGTACATTTACTTCCTAGTAATGATACTTTCATTTCCATTTTAATACAAACCAGATTTTTTATAGTAGACATTGGTACTCAAGATGCACCATCCAATCTTAGTTCACGGCGTCTCAAGTCGGGATACCATCTTTGAACATTGGTCTGATACTAGGATCTTGAAGCGAGAGAACCTAGGACCCATAACCATCCTGACTACTGAAATAATAACATCACCAACCTGGATATCATGTTGAACGCAAGAACTTGGACTACACTGAAATGAAAATTATTAAGGTCTTTGGATACATTAAGAAGAAGGCATAGACAAGAACATTGCATGTTATCTTGTCTGCTTGGCTCACAATCATTAATTTGATCAGAACAAAGGTTCTTGGGCCATGAACAAAACCCATATATATTGTCTAGTAGTAGCCTCTACTAATGGCACACCTGCATCAAGTTAAGGCCTGTTTACTTTCTGGTTAACCCATCTAGAGATAGACCATGGCTGGAAGAACTACCATGCTTAACACATCCATCATCATCCACATCACCTGACAACAAAGAAACCCATGCGAGAAGTTCACTTTCTCGCTCTGCAAACCTAGTTTCATGTGAAGACCAAACGAGAGTGACCTCGGATCCACTCACTCCGAATAGAAAAAAAAAACTTTTGGGAAGAATAATAATATGACACGGATAGTGGGACTCTTTCTAGTGCATGATCAAGTTCATATATACTCTGAAACTCCGAGATACTAAAGGGACATTTCTAAATAATATTTCTTAAGAGACAGTACATGAGTTATCAACCCCCAAAGTTGACGTCGTACCAACCCGCAATGGAGTAGTGGAGGATATTACCAGCCAAGTTATGGCTAAGGAGGAATTCATGGAATTCTTCAAGGAGATCTTATCTCCTATCAGATTGTAGATAGAAGCACTGAAACGCTAGATTCAAGAACTTTCCAACTGCTGAACATCTCAAGAAAAGGACACTAATGTCTCACCTCTTGAGATCTCATACCCTGACAAAAGAAGGTGTCCCATGGACTCGTGAGCTTCAATTTTTGAACCTTTGATACCTACAACTACTTTTTCAAGAGGATCAGGGATTGAAATTCCAGAAAGAAAACAAAAAAAAACAGAGTTCACCAGGAGATGTCAAGCTTCAATTTTGGGATATTTTCCAGAAATTGGTCACATATTGGTAAGGAAGAATCAAAACCCAGAGTATCTCCAAGGAGAAGAAGCATACTAAACAATTGGAGAAGGCCTGATTTGAAAAACGTAGGATCAAATGAGAAATTTGTTCCTAACAAAAGGCCATCCTAGACAACAGAACATCAGGCCCTCATGAATGAGATGGATGAGCTAAAGTACCAGATATCAGGTCAACGAGCACCTCCCAGGAGTGTGAATTTCCTGACTTATAAAAAGCCTTGCCCGACCTATATAGATCAAGACAACCCTTTTTCTCAGGAATTTCAAGCTGCCAACATTCACTCTCTTTAATGGAGATGACATCACATCATCCTTGGGACGATAGGGAGATTCTCAGCCCAATGTGTAGCCGTTAGAGACAACTCTTACCTCAAACTACAGCTGTTCAATAGTTCCCTGTCTAGTGATGCCTTCTCTCGGTATACTTTACTACCCGAGCCATGCATCCACACTTGGGGGCAAATGGAAGCCAAGTTCTAGGAAAAATTCTACAGGATTGAACCTGAGGTCATAATCAGCTACCTGACTGTACTAAAAAAAGAGGAGTATGAGAAGACTGAATACTATATCGCCAAGTTCAAAAGAATGAAGAAGAAATGTCGGTTTCCTATAAATAATGCTCAGATGAAGGCTATTGCACAACGAGCCCCGAGGTTTTTCCTCAGACAGAAATTCGATGATACTGCCTTTTCTGATTTCCAAGAAATAGTAGTATTGGCAACCAAATTCGAGAGGCTGCTGAAAGGAAAAAAACAACAGAAGAATAACTTTAAAGTGCCCATTTTTTACAAGTATAAGAGCTCAGTGCTTCAGCTGAAACTAGAAGAAGAATCTGTATTAACAAAAAGGGGCATGAACTAGATGTCACGACAGCTGAAATATAGACCTCGGGAAAGGGACTAGCAAACCTCAAATTACTAGTTAAAACTATTCGGGAACAAAAACATGTCATATCGAGTGATAGCCTTTTTGAAAAAAAGACACCGATATTTGGTTCTCATTCATTTGGCCTTACCAAACTAGAGAAATTGATGATGAGCATGTAATGGTGAAGGTAATCAAAGTGGATCCTAAGCAGGAAATACCCAAACTTGAAGACATCAAGGGAAAACAATTATGCAAATGGCATGATCACTACACCATGCCACATGCAATTATTTCTAATTCAAGGATATAATTCAGAGGTTAATCAACCAAGGGCATATTGACATTGGCACCAATTCCTAAGAGCCCGATGGGTGTGGATACAAATCTATCCTCAGTAGCATCAATCAATGTGGTTAATCTCCAAAGGCCTCAAAAGAGGGCAAAAATAACAATGGGAGATCAGTCATATAATGACCAAACTGAAAGAATGCATGCAACAATCGAAGGCAGGATAATGTTATGCAACAAGTACAAGGAAAAATGTGTCCTTAAGATCCTTACTACATAAGGCGAAGCCAAGTCAAGAAGTTTGAGGGAGGTCAAGATGATGATTCCCCTAAAATATCTGAATGAAACTATGGTCCGCATAGCGCTAAAATGAAGATGCCATAAATCTCCATTTCCTAGAGATTAGAAAACATCACAAGGAAGCAAAAGTGGGCAACTAGTTAATAGACTAAAAGGCAAGTCGACCAACAAAGATCACATAACTGAAGAACGGACCTTCTTCCCGCGAAGATCACTGAAACATCCAAAGCATGCAAAGCTATAATCCAAAGCGGAAAGTGGTACATGGTTGGAAAAGAAGGGAACTTGGGCAAAGAACTCGGAAAAACTACAAACAAGAAGGATTTAGAGACAATATGGAGCATACCTTCAAAATAAGCGGGCTTGGGGGAAAGACCTCCTAGACAAGAACGAATGAAACCTCCTATAACCATCCAAGAAGAGATACTCAAACATAACATCCTAGACAAGCGGGCTTGGAAAGGCATTATGATTGGTAAAAATGATGATCAATAGAGGGGCTTCCATCAATGTCTTATGCTCTAAAATGTTGAAAAATCTGAATAGGACACTACAAGAAGTCTTGTCGACTACAACTATAATGCCCTATTTCAATGGAACCATCACTAAAGCTCACAAGATTTTACCTTTTGAAATCACGGTTCTAAGAAATTGATGTTAGCATTTTTCGTAGAGGACAACACCACAAGCTACAACATCCTATTGGGAAAAGACTGGATCCATAAGAGCATGTGCATCCCATAAACCCTAAAAGAACATGTTATTATATGGAATTCTACGATGCTACCCACAGAGAAAGATCTTGGGAGATCATTCATGCAGATGCAAGGCCATTCATGGCCAACCTTACCGTTGCTGAAGCTAGCTTTTATAATCCCAATGTGAGCAGTATCAAGCTAATAAAAGAATATGAAAATGGTTGGCCTAACAAGAAAACGATCAACAAGTTGTTAGAACCTGAGGTCATTATCCCTTTGGAATGGGAAAGGTCCCGCCTCGCACGAGGCGTTTATGGTCAATAAGCCACTATTTGCAGCATGTACCTAAGACAACTAGGTCTATAAAAGAAGTTTTCCAGAGTCATGTTTGGAATAAAAAAGATAACACTTCATAAAATAAAAAAATAGACGGTGGGAATATTTTACATATGGAAGGACATTAAAGACAACAAATGCGCGATGAATGACGAAGTCATGAATTGATTGAGATTGATACTTATCATCGATAAAAGGGAATTTCCAAGCTCAACAATTGGCTCTCCTTTGGACCAACCGTGAGGATAAGACTAACCAGCGCCTGAGAGATATATCCATCATCATAGTCATTTTGGAAGGACCTCTCACAAATAGCCTTGATAATTTGATCTCGATCCTGGACCATTCTTAAGCTTTGTTATTCTATTTTTTGAAGTGGCGAGATCATCTATCAGCCGCTGCAAAGATGACTTCTCCATGTCACTTTCCATCTCGAATAGCTAGACTTAGCGATTGTGTATCGATAGCGAGTGAGACCATTCATGGATAATCTTCAACTGGTCATTTTGGCCATAATACACCTAATTTTTTAATAATAGAATGTCCTCGATATTATATTCCATTGATCAACGATACCTAATGACTTGATCAACAATACAGTCTATGAAAGCCCAAGAGTGGGAAGAGGAATCACCAAACATGGCAGTGTAAACCTTGACAGGAGGGAATCCTACCAAGACTCAACTAAAAGGGGCTAATGTTTTAGTGCACTCAACACGTGTTAGGACATAGCTACATGCAAAAATAGAAATGCTCGTTTGAGGACATGACATCAATATTAATAGGCTAAAAGTTAAAATAATGAGTGAAAGTATGGCTAAAGATGGGCGAAATTCATAGCGCAAATCGATGCGAAGATGAAAATTTCATTTCATTATGAAAAATTACAACTTGAAGATCTCGGGATGGGATTTCTTGGCTGCTCTAATCTATGAAACCAAGAGTAAAACCATCTTGATAAGCAGAACGGTGCATATGGAAAATTTATTTAGCATGAAAGGCCAAATAGCACAAAAAATGCCATTTTTCATTGTGAAGTACTGCTAACTCATTTTCGAAGGATGAAATACGGCTCCTAGTCTCTACCAAAGAATCTTGAAGGGACAAAGTGCAAGCATTCAGAAAGGTTTTCTCACTATAGGTCGAGAGAGGCTGAGTGAGACAGTGGTGATGACGGAGCCACGGTGGTTAGTTGGGAAAACCCAAGAAAAAGGTAAGCCCGTGTGTGTTAGATTTTAGGTTTGGATTTGGATCATTGGTACTATGCAGGGTTACATTCCTTGAGCTCTTGCAAGCATGTAGGGACAAAAAGAAAAGGAAAAGGAGGCAGGAATCACCTAGGGGACAAGCTTAAAGGTTGACCGTGGGTTTCGATCATGACTTAGGGATTTACAAGTATGTTTTCTTGTTTTCAAGCTCGTAAAGCTGTTTCTAGGTAGAAGACGAGTTCGAGGGTGAAAGAATGGAGGAAAAAGGCAGTTAAATGGTTAAGATAGAACCGAGTCAAGCTCACGGGTCGAACAACCCGTTATAGGGGATACGAGTTAACCGGACGAGAGGAAGACAATGATGGCGTGGCATCAGATCAGGCCACGTGGCCGTGATTGGTTGGTTCCATGTGGCGAGTCATCAGGGTTGTCAGAGGTGACATAGCTGGATGACATCATCATGGTGTTAGCATGTGACATGTGGCATGTGTCAGAGGGTGACACGAGGCACCAATCATGGGATGCCACATGGTAGTTTTCATACTGTCAGATGTCAAGGCTGATGTCATCAAGTGACGTCAACAAGGGCTGACGTCACTAGCGTTGACCAAACTTTGATCGGTGAGTGTGGGCACGAATTTTGAGGTCAACTAGTCTTATTCGAAAGATTTCGACGTCCTGAATCCAATGGTGGTGGTTTTAGGTTGATTGGAAATCATTTGGTTGGTGTTTTGGAGGTTTTTCTTCTTGGGAAGCGTGTTCGGGATGACTATTCTGTTCTTGGGGCTTTTGGGGGTGTCTGTTATAGGTTGATAGTGAACCTTGGGTGTGATTTGGATAGGCCCAGACATCCCAGAGGCTTCCGAATGGCTTATGGCTCGTGTTTTGAGCGAGAAGCGGTACGGTTGATCACGGCCATGGTTTGTGTGAAGGCTGAGGCGTCACGGTGAGTGTGTACTTTGATCGTACTGGTTAGTATGTAGTAGTATTCCTGGTCTGACACGTGGTTAGGATGTTTACTTAATCCTGAGGGTAATATGGTCATTTTACAAGGCCATGTCAGAAAGAAGCAGATCCTCCCTCCTAATAAAGGGGAATTACAGGGAGAGTCATGTCAGCTTGGTATCAAAGCACTGATTGCTCTCTATGGGAATCGCACACTAGTGTGTATGATAGTTTCGTTATGGACGTGATGCCTCCACGACGCTAGTCCCATCATCAGCCTAGTAGCGAGGAAAAAGTGAGAAAAGTTCAACGAGAAAGGATCTCGTATTGGTTCTATTATGCATTGGATGTCATGTTCAGCAGGGTTGGACCCCAAGAAAGGCCAATTTTTGTGTGGGCTCAGCTGCTTGTAGTTGTGAAGTTACTAGTTGATTGGATCCCAGTATGGTGACTTTACATAGTTGTGACCGATGGTGGGTTAGGATGGATGTGCTGCTAGGAGCAGCCAAGACCGTTGATCACCCTTATTCGAGTACAGTTGAAGAAGTTACCAGGAATGTTGTAACGACCCGTCCCGAAGTCCGGGATTAGTTTAGTGACTAATCTTGATTAGCGAGGTTGAACGGTGGTTAGTAGGGCGGAATCGGACAAAATGTGCAAAATGACCGTTTTGCCCCTGGTCGTGGGCAAAATGTTGACTTTTTGTTCGGACGGTCAAATGGACTTTGACCGATGACCGTGACGTAGTTCGGGACGTCACGAGTACATAGACAGGTGGCACGTTCGATTCCGACATTCGTAGAGAAAGTTATGGTGTTCAGAAGTTGAGGGGCAGTTTGGTAATTTGGCATATTATGGGCCAAATGTTGACTTTCTGACCGGGAGGTCCGATGGGCGAGGGCCAAGGACCGTTACGTAGGTATCGTCGATACGAATCCAACGACAGGCGGCATGCCGAAATCGGAGATCCGACGACGACGTTATGGTCAAGGAAACGAACTAACGAACCGAGGCCGGGATTAAAATAATAATATAATAATGAATAGTGACCGTTGACCCTACACACCTGGATGAGTGACAAGTGTCACTCATCCCTTGAAATCAGAATCCATGTTTTTGGGGGAGACCTCATCATGATGTTTAATTAATTTTTAATTAATTAATTAATCTTTTAATTTCCATTATCCTCCCTAATTTACTTAACCGTGTACAACCAACCCAGCTTCTACCCAACCTAAAATCCTCTGCCATTGCTGAACCTGAGAGTGTGATTTTGTGAGCGTTTTGAGTGTGATTTCAACTGGGTAAACACGAGAGATTGACGGTGAGGAAGAACTGAGAATTCGAAAAATTAAGTTTTGGGAGGGAAAATCAAATTGAAGGAATTGGGTTGTGATGATCGAATTGGAGGTTACAAACATCTTCCTGAGGTTGTGACGAGTCGATCCACATCAAAAACGAGAAGGAATGGTGCCGTTTTGGCTCTGATCGAGCTTGGTGACAGAGGAAGAAATCGAGGCTGAGTCGTGGAGTTTGGGGCTGTGATTGACTCAATTGTTGTGGGGAAATGACTCCTCATGATCCCACGATGCTTCTGGGTTCATCAATTGAAGGAAACCGATCGAGATCGATGGACCTCCATTGATGAACAGTGACGGTGCTCGAGTTTGTGTCGTGACAATTGAACACTGGATTGAAGCAATTGTGTTGGGGGAAATGATCTACAGAGTCCATGGAAGCTTCTGGTTGAATCAATTTCAGGATATCGATCGAAATGGATGGGGTTCGAAGGATGAACAATGGACGGGTGTTCTTGGTGTTCATCATCGAATCGTGGAATTGTAGGTAATGAATTGTGTAATCAATGTTACAGAACTTAAATTAAACTTAAAATGAAGCTAATGGAATGATCAATTGTTGTAATTAAGGCTGAATTGATAGGATTGGAACCGGGTCGTATCGCGGGCAAACTGGACCCGTTTACCAGACATACGGGTTAGATGGTGACACTGTAGCAGGCGCGTGGGTTTCACGCGCAGCCACTCACGGCGGCGCGTGACGGCGCGTGGGCGCGAATCTCGAGGTGAGGTCAACATGACTTCTGTCCTATTTAATGTAACGGACATTTTGGAATTGGTTTCGTGTCGATCGGACACCGTCTCGATATTGTTCGGGATGTCCGAAGGTTTTAAATTAAGTTTAAAAATAAGTAAAAATTCGGGAAAATTACGGGACTTTGATAGGATGTTAATGTTGAGGTTAGTGACCCTCTAATGTGACTTGGACAGGATTGGGAGTCCCGGTGATAGTTGTGTGGCCCGGGAGGGCCTGTGGCACGCATATCGAGGCACACGGTTAAAACGGTCTGTGAGTGGACTTTGGTTTTATAAATCCTATGCATGCTTAAATGTGTTATATGGTTTATATACATGATTTCTATGATGGTATTTGTGAGCATTGATTTTGGATATGTTGCACGTATTTCGAGGTGTTTTCCGTATTTCACGTATATCGGGATTAACGGTTTATTTGCGGTTTTGTGTGCTTGTGGTTAAATAAATAATATGATGAAATGGTTTTGAAATTGGAAATATGAACTCGGGCTTGAGGCCCAATTATGTTGAAAATTTCGGACTTGGAGTCCATTTGAATATCGGGCCGGGGGCCCAGTTGGTTAATGAAATCGGACCAGGGGCCCAGTTGGTATGAAATCGGGCTGAGACCCATTTGAGTTATGTTATCGGGCCAGGGGCCCAGTTGATTTACGAATTCGGGCCGTGGGCCCAGTTGGTTTATAAGTCGGGCTGCGGGCCCAGTTGGTTTACAAATCGAGCCGTGGGCCCAGTGGTTCATAAAATCGGGCATGAGGCCCAGTTGGATAATAAATGTGATTTCGGGTCAGGGACACTATATTTTATAATGGTGATTTTGGGTCAGGGACCCTAAATGGAATTATGTGGTTTTATGGAAATTTCGGGCAGGGCCCAATGGTAATGATGTGATAAAAGGATTTAATAAAACTGTTTTCCATATACCATCTGGATACAAGGATATATGATGGTCTCCTCCAGATGTCTGGGACACTGGGGAAGTCACGGTGCATTGCCTGCGAGGGGTCATTATACGGAGCAGCCGGACCGTATGATGACTCAGGAGCAGGATTGCTATGATTGACGTCAGGGACGTCAGACATCAGGGATGTCAGATATATGGACCCGGAGAGACCCCGGGCAGCACGCGTAGCTTATGAAACCGTGAGACATGACGTCAGGGACGTCTAGCATCAGGGATGCTGGTGATGGTAATGGTAAAATACGAATTAATGAAATGGTTTTCCGGGTGGATTTATGATTGTGTGATTTTAATGAATTAATGTTCATTTATGGTAGTGGGTGGTGACCCACATGGTCGTATATGTATGGTGGTGGTATTCCACGGTTTTGGGCTGAGTTCCCACACTTGGTTTTTGGTTAACGGTTTTTGGGCTAAGGCCCTAAGGGCTCGGTTGAGCAAACGTTTTGGTTACTGGTTTTTGTGGCATGCATACGTTTTTATTGGAGGGCATAAATGTCTTATAAATGTATTTGATGAACTTACTGGTTTTTGTCCACTCACAGCTTTTGGTTTTAATGCCCTTCAGGTTGATCACGGATGCGGTTGCAGCAGGGACTGGGACATTGCACACCTCCTCCATCGATCCTTGCGCACTCTGGATGCCCCGTTTGGGCAGTGACTCTTGGTTATCCCTGGTCCGACACCCCTTGTTGGACGGAAGCAGGGCACATTCCACGGTAATCCCGGTGGGATTGGGATGGGTCCTGTCAAATGTGTTCTTGTGGATTAGATCCTGAGGGTCCGATTAGTGGATATCACGTTTTGAGTGTATGGTATTGATAAGAGTGCTTCTCGGATGGTTCTGCACAGGGTTGGTGTTAGACATTGCTATTTACGGATTGGTATGCGACTACGGAGACTTAGGCGACGCTAAGGAATATTTCAGACATCATATTTGCCCCCAGTTTTATCGAGAAGCTTGAGAGGTAAAGTTTATGTATTTGGTACAGAGATATTTGATTGTTGCTCGATATGAGAAGAGATTTCTAAATTTGGCCCAGTTCACACTAGGTGCGATGACGATTAAGAAAAGGAGGATTCATTGGTTTGCGTCGGGTCTTTGGAGTAAGACTTGAGCGATGATGCTGGCTTGAGGATTCACCATATTCCAGACTCTGTCGAATATGGCATCTCAAATAGAGATGTGGTAGACAGGATCCCAACAGTGATTGCATGATTTCGGCTGACATCGAGGGCGTCTAGAATATGCATTTTCCAAGGAGCTTTGAAGAGGGATGATTCTAGCTCTGAGTCTTCGATTGGCAATCATGCGAGTTGCGGTGGCCGACGAGTAGGACAGAGAGGATCCTCAGAGGGCCTTTTGAGACTAGAGTTATCTTTCTAGTCCAATGGGACTTTTGGACACACGTACTACACCTGGAGTAGAGACAGGTGTTTTGTCTTGTCTTGGCTTAGATGCATGAGTATTGATATATTACGGATTCACACGCTTTTATTTCTAGAAGATTTACCCTCTTGTTGACTCGAAGTTGATCCCATTGGGTTGGGACTCGAGTATCAATATTCTGACGGATACTATGCTCAGTGCTAGTTCGGTGATTTGAGACCGTTTGATTTGGGTAGAACAGTTTTGAAAGTAAGAATGATTGGCTTCCTTTGGATACTTATATGATTTGGACATGATTCTAGGGATGGATTAGTGGACTACCCGTTACACCTCTGTTGAGTGCTTGAGGAACCATTTGTCTTTAGTAGTTCTGATTTGTCATAGTTGGTCTTTTGGTTGGACTAGAGAATACTCCTTTCGGAATTTACGTCTTGGAGGCTGGGAAAATACGACAAAATTACTGTTAAGGATATTAGGAACGTGTTGCGATGTCTTTGGATATCTTAGTGAGCTTGGGGAAGATATCGTTTGTGTGGGCACTTCCGGTTGCGACTCCAGAGGATTTACGTGGTTACCACCTCAAGATGAGGTTCCGAGTACTAAATCCATTTCGCAACGACCATGTCGAATGGTACCGAAAAAGTAGAGAGAATTGACAGCTCGGCTATAGGATTTAGCTAGTTTGGGGTTCATTTGACTTATGATGTACCCTTGGGGTGCCCTAGTGTCGCTTGTGCGAAAGGTGGATTGCACCCTCAGATTTCTGATTGATGATAGGCAGCTGAATAATGTGCTAGTGCAAAACAAGTAATTTTTCTTGTCAAAGTTCTTAGTGGACATTCGTCGTTTGTACGTCACCTCTGGATTTCATGGATGCATAAGCTTGTAAAATTTGAGCTGATTTGAAGAGTGCTACGATCGGTTGAGGATCGCTACAGTAACTATCAACAAAGATTATTGGTTAGTGAAGGAGACTTCTTCTTTTCTGCTTCTCTGGCAAGGACTTCTTGGTATGCTTGCAACATGGTTGCAATTCCTTTTGGTTTTAGAGGTCGTTTAAGGACCTTACACCAATGTTGTGGACCAAGTTTGAATGAATTGAGGAACAGAGGGTACTTGGTGTTGCACGACAATGACGTGTACAATAAGGATTAGTATTCCCATTTGTGTTGGTTGAACTTGGATATTATTAGTTGAGGATCCAGGAATTAGATGTCCTATAACTGCTTTCAGACTCGGTATGGGCATTATAAATTTTGGATCGTACCATTTGGGTTGACTAACGCCCCAGTGACATTGATGGACTTGATGCCTCGAGTCTTCCAAAAGTGTTTGGATCGGGTTGGAAATAGTGTTATGAATAATATCTTGACGTATGCAAGGAGTGCGACGACACATGTGGAATACCGAAACCTAGTCTTTGATACCCTTATGGGAAGCAGTGTTATACCAATTTATGTGAGTATCAGTTTTGGTGGACCCGTGTTGGTCTTATAGGTCACCTTATTTCTATTGAGAGGACTAGTATGGATCCTCAGTGGGTCGAGATCGTTTTGGAATAGCATCAACCAACCACAGTAACTGAGATTGGAGTCTCTCAGATTGGTTGAGTATTACGATCGTCGTATAGTAGAGGAATTCTCAGTGTTTGTAGTCTTTTGACCCGATGGACTCGGAAGTGAGTCAAATTGGTTTGAGGTGACTTGTATAAGTAGGATTCTCAGGAATTGAAGAACGTTTGACTTCAGCTATAGTTTGACTATCCTGAACGATTGTAAAGGCTTTGGAAATGATAGTGATGCATCGTTACACAAGTTTGAGTCGTGTACTTATGCTGCACGTGAGGGTTTTTGTTTATGCAGCTAGGTAGTTGAGATAAATTGAGATGAACTATTTTACCTTTGTTTGGAAGCTTGTCGCAGTGGCTCATGTATAGAAGAGTTGAACTCATTATCTCTTGGGGATATGTATAGGATCTTTATAGATCACCTGAGCCCTGTGTATCGGTTTACTCCGAGGGAGTTGAACTCAAGGTATAGGAGTTCGCTAGAGTTGGTTAAAGACTATGACTGTACATTTACCATGAGTAGGAGAGTTGTAGGTTTGTTAATTCTTAGTCGTATGTTCATCTACCTTTGCTATTGATGATCAAATGGAGGGTTTTTGCTGGAGGAAGATGACTGTGGCAGATTATCGGACAGTGTTACTATGAGACCTTTATGGATGGATTAGAGGTTTACAACACAGTTTCAGGATCCGACCCTTCGCATCAGCAGGATGGGGGTTGAGGTAGGTAACCGATGAGACTTTTCACTCAGGATTGGTACGTCTTGGAAGACATAAGTCGGTTGACCTTTGTAGTTAACCAAGAGATTGGATTGGTTAGTGAACTAGACAATTTTTCTTGGGAGTTCTCGAGCAGTATGTGTTGGACATGTCTCAAGTGTTGGTTGGGTGACCAGGAAAACTTGGAGAGGATTTCGAGATTAGTACGCTATTGTCTAGATCTAGGATTCGACATACGGAACCCAGTGTTGGACCATGATTGGCATGGTAGCCATATGTTAGTCGGATTAGATTCTAGATGGATACATTATGATAGTCGGATTAGATCCGAAATTGATGTGGTACGATAGTCGGATTGCGTATGATATGGACACAGTCTAGTAAACAGATTGGATTCGATGTTGACTATTCATTAAGATTCTAGGATTGCACATCGAATACTGTGCTTTAGAGGGTTCAGTTATTGTGCAAGCTTGGAGCTCATATCCATGGTTAGCAAGAGGAACCCTTGTAAACAAAACTGATTTGTTATTCTCTTGACTGGAGCAAGTGTACAATATAATCAAAATACACTCTGGAGGAGTGAGATGCTAGTTTGGGACTTGAGAGAAGTTAGGACCAGAGAGTTGGTATCTGGGCGAGATGAGGCACCATAGAGAGACTCTTGTGCGAGTCGAATTTGGTAAGGAACTCGGACGAAAATAATGGAGCCGATGAGTTACTAGTAGGTCATGACTGTTCATGGTGGGTGAAGTTGATGGATGGCGACTGTCTAGTGACATAAGACTTGTGATTACTCAATGGGAGCAGAGACGTCAGAATGGGTTCTGCGTGCACCTGCGCGGGTGGCAGGTGAGGTTCACTAGTGTCGATGCCTCAAACGAGGCTTGAGATTTGCATTTTTTAGATTTTAGTGACACTTTGACCACTCACTGTCAGGTACGGTCGTTGACGATGAGGAAAGTTTCAATATTGAACGTTGGATTGCAGTTGACGTCAAGTGACGTTTGTTTCTTATGTGTACTATAGATAGATGTTGGACGTGTACGTGGACACATGGGAGCCTCGGGTTAGAGACAGGTTTGGATTTCCATAGTTTTGGACATGGGTCAATTTGAGTTTCGCAGACGAAATTCTTTAAGGGGGTAGATTGTAATGGCCCGCCCCATAATCACAGGATTATCGGGAGGTAATCGAGACTAATCGGGATTAGTTGAGATGACATGACGATTTTGCCCCTAAACATGGAAAATATTAACTTTTGATATGAGAAGTTA
The DNA here is from genome assembly GCA_032719365.1 of Prinsepia uniflora. NCBI lineage: Eukaryota > Viridiplantae > Streptophyta > Magnoliopsida > Rosales > Rosaceae > Prinsepia > Prinsepia uniflora. The sequence continues at coordinate 23,175,664 of CM064862.1, forward strand.
TTTGGACTTTGATTGAGGCTCATTACGTAGATCGAGGGATTGAAATTACATAGACAGACGACACGTCAAATTTGGACATCAAATGATTATTTTACGGGTCTAGAACGTTTGTACGAGATTTAACGGTGGCATATTTTCCAATGAGAGTTGACTTTGGTTGGTTTAAATGAGACCTAAAATATTTAGTTATGGACCAAAGGATGAGTGAGTGACAAGTGTCACTCATCCCATTAACCCATTTCCCTAACATGCATCACATCTCTCCCTTCCTATTTCAAATCACCTGAAACCCTCACCCACCATTTCTTCATTGTTTCCTTCAGTTGGTTCTGGTTGAGGGCAACAGAAAGTGAGGGTGAGGTCAAGAGAGAGACTGAGTGAGACGGTGGTGGTGGCGAAGCCACGATGGTTAGTTGGGAAAACCCAAGAAAAAGGTAAGCCCGTGTGTGTTAGATTTTGAGCTTGGATTTGGGTCATTGGTATTGTGTTCTGAGGCCAGGGTTACATTCCTTGAGCCCTTGCGAGCATGTAGGAACACAAAGGAAAGGAAAATGAGGCAAGAATCATCCTGGGGACAAGCTCGAAGGTTGGCCATGAGTTTCGATCGTGACATGGGGATTTACTGGTATGTTTTCTTATTTTCAAGCTTGTAGAACGATTTCTCGGTAGGAGACGAGTTCAAGGGTGAAAGAATGGTAGAAAAGGCTAAGAAATGGCTGAGATAGAACCTGGTCAAACTTACGGTTGATGCCACGTGATCGTGACTGGTTGATGCCACTTGGCGAGTCGTCAGGGTTGTTAGAGGTGACATGGTAGAATGACATCATGATGACGTCTGCATGTGACACGTGGCATGTGTTAGAGGGTGACACATGGTACCAATTAGGGGGTGACACGTGGCAGTTGTAAGATTGTCAGATATTAGGGCTGACATCATCAAGTGACATCAGCAGCGACATTAGCGTTCACTAGCTTTGACTTGCATTGACCAAAATTTGACTGGCATGTGAGGGCACGTGGGCATGAATTTCGAGGTCAACCTAGTCTTGTTCGAAAGGTTTTGACGTCCTAAATCGAATGGTGGTGGTTTCAGGTCGATTAGAGATCATTTGGTTGGTGTTTTGGAGATTTTTCTTCTCAGGAACTTGTTCGGGACGTGTTTTCTGTTCTGAGGTTTTGGGGGTGCCTTATATGGACTTGTATAGGTTGATAGTGACTCTTGGGTGTGATTTGGAGAAGCACGGACATCCCGGAAGCTTCAGAGTGGCTTACGGCTGGTATTTTGAGCGAGCGACGGTACGGTTGATCGCGGACATAGGCTATGTGAAGGCTGAGGCATCACGGTGAATGCATACTCTGATCGTACTGGTTAGTATGTAGAAGTATCCCTGGTCTGACACGTGGTTAGGATTTTTACTTAATCCCGAAGGTAATATGGTCATTTTACAAGGTTTGTTAGACGATAGCAGATCCTCCCAAGCTAATCAAGGGGGATTACGGGGAGGGTCCTATCAGGAATACCATCTTTAAGCATTGGTCTGATTCTTCAATCCCTAATCGAGGGAACCTGGGACCCCTAACCATCTTAACTACAAAAATAATAACATCACCAACTTGAATATCATGGCAAATGCATGAACTTGGAATACATTGGAAAGAAAATTATTAAAATCCTTGAATACATTAAGAAGAAGGCATAGAAAAGAACAATGCAAGCTATCTTATCTGCTTGCCTCAAATTCGTTTGATCAGAACAAAGGTTCATGGGCCACGAATGGAACTCATTTATACTGTCTAGTAACGACCTCTACTGGTGGCACGTTTGTATCGAGTTAAGGCCTATTTACTTCCTACTCAACCCATCTAAGGATAAACTATGGCTAGAAGGCCTATCACGCTCTCAAAAAATCCAGCATCATCCACATCACCTCACAACAAAGAGACCCATGCGAAAAATACACTCACTTTCTCTGTAAACCTCATTCCATGTGGAAACCTAATGAGGATGGTCTCAGATCCGCTCGCACCGAATAGGAAAGAAACTTTTGGGTAGGAATAAGATTTATGCCGAACTACCTTGGCCTCTTTTCCCTAAGACCAGGGGATTGTTGTGGAAGCGAGAAGGTTGATCTCTATGTATTCTACTGCTCTGCAACATAAATAGAGATTTCTTAGGCAGAGGGCTTGGGTGCATCGGTTGGCAGAAGGGATAGAAATGTCATGACCCAATCTTCTCCAATATAATATTATCCGCTTTGGCCCCAGCTCTCACGATTTTGTTCTCGGGAGCTCACGTGCAACTTCCCAATGGGTCACCCATCTTGGGTTGCACCAGCCCCTACTCGTTTAACTTTGGAGTTCCCTAAGAATCCAAAGCTAGTGAGCTCCCAAAAGGCCTCTTACTAGATAGATATGTGCCCACACATTTAAGGCACTTCACCTTTCCCTCCCCGAGCGATGTGGGATTGTTCACCGCTCTTCGTAAGACACGAGTCTTACAATCCACCCCCTTAAGGCCCAGTGTCCTCGATAGCACACTTCTGGTTAGGGTCCAGCTCTGATACCAAATTGTCACGACCCGACCTTCCCCAATAGGATATTGTCCGCTTTGGGCCCAGCCCTCACAGTTTTTTTCTCGAGAGCTCAAGTGCAACTTCCTCGTAGGTCATCCATCTTAGGACTGCACCAGCCCCTACTCGCTTAACTTTGGAGTTCCCAAGAATTCCAAAACCAATGAGCTCCCAAAAGGCCTCATGTTGGATAGATGCGCGCCCACACATATAAGGCATATCCCCTAGATCCCCCGGGCGATGTGAGATTGCTAACCATGCCTCCAAGGCACAGGTCCTCACAAGAAATTATACCTTTTTCATAATGCGGTTGAAAAAATGGCTCATTCCAACCGGACTACTTCTATCAGTAGGCAGGATAGAACCATTACTTCACATCCTAAGGATATCAAGACAGAGGCCGTTACTTTTTTCTCTGATCTTCTGAATTACGATATGAGGGAAGAGTAGTTTTAGGCAATCTGGATGGTAATGTAGTTCCTCATGATCTTTTTGCCTTTGTATGTAGAGATGTTTCAGAAGATAACGTGAGGGATGCCTACTTTAGTCTGAAGCCTAATAAGGCGCGGGGTCCAAATCGTTTAGTTCTTTTTCTAAGACTACTTGGCCCAAGATTGATTCTGATGTTATTAAGGTTGCGTTGAATTTATTTTAGTCTAGGAAGTTGTTGTCATAATTAATCACCACCATCATTACCTTGATCCTGAAAATCCCTAATCCTTCCTCAATGGGTGATTATAGGCCTATTTCTTGTTGTAATTCCCTGGACAAGATGGTCTCTAAGATTATTTCGAACTGAATAAAGCTAATTATGTCTATGATCATTTCTCTTAACGAAGCAGCTTTTATGAGGGGTAAAGTTATTGGAGATAAAATTGTACTGGTCCAAGCGTTCTTGAAAGGATATCATTTAAATGGGGTCTCTCCTAGATGGACGATTAAGGTGGGCATTCGAAAAGCTTATGATACGTTTAGTTGGGAGTTTCTTCTTCTGGCCTTCTCGACTCTTCAGATTCATTCAAGGGTGATTGGGTGGATTAAGGAATGTATCACCACCCTGAGGCTCCTTGTATCCATTAATGGAGAGTTGGCATGTTTCTTAAAAATAAATAGGGGCATCATAATCCTACTTTTCATCAAACACCATTTAATCATACAGATATAAGATCATCTTACCTGATAGGACCCGTCCATAAAAATTTGTGGAAACCGGGCCGATCCTGTTCACGTCTGAAAACTCTTGTCAGCCAAGGGATATTTTTTTAATTTATCAATTTTCACAAGTTAAAAAATTGACCAACCTAAGTCCTCTCTTGCAGGGTTACCGACCACATCCTGCCCACTACCCCGACAAGTAGTGGTAGTTATAAGTTCCACCAATTTCAGTTTTACGTTTATTCCTACAGTTATCACAATTTAAAACCTCAATTACATGCTAAGATTACTATAAACTTAAGATATATCACTATAAATTATCCTTTAACTATTCATATACACAATACCCATAGTCACATCATTATTATGCCTTATCATCATAATATTATGAGTATTATAATGTTAACTTATAATATACCAACATACATCACATTATCATCACATATACAACCATATGTACACAACATCATATCATCATCATCATGTCCTCGTCATATCCTTATCGTATCATCACCTACATAATCATCATAACTTTATTAAAATTCAAACATAATCACCTCCATCAAGTCTTCAATCATTTCTTTAGTATTCATTTATTTCATCATAGTTCATCATAATTCATTAAGGACCCAAAATAGCCTTATATTAATATTCCTCATTCTTAGGATTTTATTAAGAATTTAGATAACCCATAATATTCATAAAATACAATCAAATATACCCATTGATGAAAATATCGGCACTATCACTGATATTTTCGACGAAATATCGCTAGTTTTGGGAGTCGGCATCTAAACGAAGGGGAATGAAATTTTTTCCCTCAATGTCGACAACATCATGAAATATCCACAAAAATCGGAGAAATAGACCGATATTAAACAAAAAATTTCCCAATTTCATCCTTGGTTGAAATTGAAGTACAAATTGAAAGTATAAAATACTAGCAATTGAGAACGCCACCTCTGAGTCCGACTTAAGATCCACTGCCATAGCTGATTCCAGCGGAGGCCTCCATCGCCCCGCCTCTACCCATCTCCATGATGGCATCAAAATCGATTTTGTCTCACAAGTCGATGGCAGCATCGGTATAGGCGGCATCGGCCATCTCCAGTTAACGCCTCCGCGAAGCTGCAGCCAACAACATCGCATCAACCATCTACAGTTTACGACCTCTATGTTCTCTCTGCTTTCACGCTAAGATGAAGGGGATGAAAGAGCCTTTCTAGTTTCTATACGCTTCGTCGATATTAGTACAAAAGTCCAAAGCGCAAGGGTTTGCTTATATCTTTTATTAATTTATTACTTATTATTATTTTATTGTTGTAGTTATTATTAAATTAATATTAGTAGATTGTTATCAAGATCATTATCAACATTTTATTATCATTATTATTATTATTATTATTATTATTATTATTATTATTATTATTATTATTATTATTATTATTATTATTATTATTATTATTATTATCTATTTGCATTAATTATGATAGGAATAAATACATAATTAATTATTAGTTATTAATTATTAATTTATTTTCGTTTATATTTGAAAAAACTAAGTAATTAGTACAATTTTTATACATAATAGACTTCATAATATCATGGATTGAAATATCGGCAATTTCGTTGATATTTCTCTCGATATATCGGAAATTTGGGCGTCCGACACCTAATTTCTTATGGGATCAAACTGATTGAGATAAGATATTAATTAGTTAAATTTGGGCGTAAAATGAAGAATTTTGAGTTGGGTCTTGTCGTCAGGTCGGAAAACCCGAGTTGCAGACCCAGCTCGAGGATAAAGACGACACTGTATAGCCGCGTGGCCAATACATGCAGAGATTGTCACCGGCGCAGATATAATATGTTTTATATTTAAATTATTATTTGATATAAGAAAATTTGGGAATATAAATATAAGGTTAATTTGAATATCAATGGATTTTAGAAGCAAATTATGTTGAATAGAAGAATTCATAGAGATGGTTAATGTGAAGCAAATTATGTTGAATTGAAGCAAATTATGTTGAATGATTAACTTGAATATTAATGGATTTTAGAAAAATATGAGATGAGCATAAGGTTAATAAGAATTCGATTTATGTCCAATTTTCACTAATTAATGCCCAGTGATAAGACTCCAAACATTCATTCCTTAATTTTATAAGACTCCAGTGATAAGCATATGTAAACATATATCCATAATAATCAATTCGTAATAGAAGAACCAATTACTTTAATTCCTTTATTAAATTCTAATTTTAAATATATGCATATATTATCATAAACTCATAAATATACTCAAACAATATCCAATTATCTCAAAACCTATACCATTATATTCAACATTTAAAAATATACATTTTTAATCTCGACTGGACGGCAAGAGGCCACCACACATGCCCTTACGCGCCAGTGAGGCTCTCTTCGCGTGGGGGCCACGCTTGCATCGGTTCATCGTTTACCTTGGAACTGGGTCAGGCCACGAGTTTGCTCACAGAGCCCAACCCGGGCGACCCAACCCAGCCCCAAAACCTTTGTTTTTCATTATTTTTCTTCCGTTCAACGTTCCATCTACTCAATACTCAGCCAAGGGTGGATCTATGATCACAAAACTGGGCAAAAAAGGCGAGAAACCAAGAACTCATACCTTGATGTCTCAATCAACCTTCCAGTCTCGTCCTGGGCTATTTCCTGCGCCTTTATCCCTTGTTTTCGAGCTGAAACTGATCACATAGCATCCAGAAAGATGATAGGAAACTTGTGTCCAAGTTTCCAAGCCTAAAAAGAAGACTCGAAAATAAGAACCCAAAATGATGGTTTCGGGTTTCGGGTTTCGGGTTTCGTCTCCTTCCTTCCTTCCATTGCTTTCTCTCTGTTTGTTTCTTCCTTTCTTCTTTTTCTCTATCTTTCTCTTCTTCTTTCATTCTCTTTCCTTGATTCTCTCCCTCATCTTCCCTAATTTTTCTCTTATGACTACCACCTTCATAGTTTTCGGCCATACTCCACTGAAGCCCAAGCACACACACACAACACATATAAATAGAAGGCTAGGTCGATGAATGAAAATTATGGAGGGAATGAGAGACTTCTAGACATTTGTCACTTTCATACAAAAAATATCCAAAATACCCTTCATGTCATGGTTACCAAAATACCCCTAAACAATTTTGCCTCATAACAAAACTATTCAATCTCCGATTTCATTGTACCACCTGTCTACATATTCATAATCTCAAGACCTTCATAACGTTCCTTATGGCACGTTCACAAAATGTCCCGGTCAAAAAGTCAACATTTTATCCTTATAGAGACAAAACTGTCATTTTCCATTTTTTAGTTTCCTTAAAGTCTTGGGTCGGTAGATTACCATAATCTTACTTATCTAATCTTCTTCATCAGCACAATAATTGAAAAAGGGAAAAGGAGAAAAAAAAAAGTTGTAAAATTTCAAAGACAAAAAAAAAATTGAGTCATTGATCGTCATCATACAATCACCAACATTGTAATAACAACATACAATCAGAGGCATGGAGCCATACATAGGAAATCCTGATAGTTTTCATAGCCAAATAGGTCTTCGTCTTCATCCAAGGATGGGAAATTAAGATCGAAGGGAAATAAGAAATTGTGAAATTAAGATCAAAGGGAAATGGGAACTTGTGAAATTAAGATGACGACGTGGTGAAGTCCCCGTCGTCCTCAACAACCAAGGAGGACGAGTCGCAGTCACTATTGCAGTCCTTAGGTACCATCAGGCAAGTCCTCAACTATCGTTTCCGCCGTGATGATTTCGCCACGATTGTCGTAGATTGAGCCGGTGATTGGAGCCCACTGAACAACTTGATGGTGGAGCTCAGAGGTTGAAGATGATGATCTAACCAAAGACAAAATTAGGCTTCATTTTAATTTAATTTTTCTACTTTTTTTCGTTCTTAAAAGTAAGATGTAAGGCTCGCCATAAAGACATTAACGGCTCATAAACACTCACACATTAAATAATGTATTTACCAGCTAAATATATTATTTAATCAGGTTAAAGCCATTCCACCCGAGAATTAATTGTCATTATTCTTAATAATGACCAAATTATTATTAATATTAAATTGTTATAATTATCATCATTATTCCAAATAATGAATAATTATTAAATAATATATTTTATTATTAATATATTATTTATTAATTACAAATTCAACCGACCAATCAGAACGCTCTGAGGCTCCCAAGGATTTCCTATAAATAGCGGAGCTCATTTCACTTTCCAGGCAATTCGATTCAACATTATTTAAACTCTTGAGATTTCTCTTTCAAAGCTGATTTAAGCATTAGAACGTTGTTGGTCGAATAACCCCCCGGGTCTCGATCATTGAACGAACGATAGTTTACTGTTTGCTGTTTGCAGGAATCCAAGAGGTTTTTGAGTTTGGAATGAATTCTGCTTCAACAACATGTAATGCAAATATAATCGAATAATGCTATGAGTACCAACTTTTTTTATGTCAAGCATCTGATGTGGATTAATATGTCATTTTTATCTTATTTTCATTTTTGTCTCTCATATAAAATAAAAAGAAAAAAATCAATCATTTGAAAGAAAAAAATAATGATGAAAAATAAAAGAATATCCAGCAATTTTGATTGAACCTAAAAACACGTATTTCTAAATTTTCCCCTTCCACAATAAACCCCAAAAATTCAACAAAACCTCCTCCATTTAAATTTCTCACCTCCACCGTGATAATTCTCGATTGTACTATTTCTATCTTCATCATATATTAACACTTGAAATAAATCATATTTATTACTCGATTGGAGGATTATTTCATCTGCAAAACTAGTGGTTATGGACTAGGAGCGAGAGCGTGGAATGGCATATATATTATCTTCATCGGCGGGGGTAGGTGAAGACCCCCTAACATTCTAACAATCATCATGTATTCATTTTTCTATATACATTTTAACTGTATCATTGCTTGCATGTACATTTGAATTTGACATTGCTAGGTGCATGCGTTTAATTTTTTTTTTTTTTTTTTTTTGCAACTACAGTATGATAATGATGAGAGGTTGACTTCTTCAGTGGAAGAGAGATTTTGAATTTCTTGGGTTTTTGGGAAGGAGAAGAAGGGAGGGAGATGACGTGGATTGATGGCAAGTATTAGATTAGGGTTTATATTTATTATTTTTAAATCTAATTTTGTAATTGTTTGTATTTTATTTTAATTTGAAATAGTTATTCGAAAAAGATGATGTGGATTGTCATTCATGCACCATATGTGTTGAGATAAATTGGGATTTCACTTGATGGTCATAACATTATTAATTTATTATTATAAAATCTAAGAAACACTACATAAAAATACTCAAATTATAGGTGTCATTTCAAATTCGTGCCACAACGATGACAATTGGATTTTAAATATCCAAACTGTCAAAACATAGCATCTACGTAACCACTGTTAGAAATTTATTAAAAAAATATGTTAAGTGCCCAAGTAATACTTGTGGGATCTTTTTTTATTTTGACATGGACTCCAAGTAGACAAAAAAACTAATATGTTAAAATATCAAAAATTAGAAATTTAAAAAAAAAACAATCAAATTTTATTTTAAAAAATCCAATCCAGTTGTTGACTTGTCAAAATTGGCAGTGGCAAGGTTGTCTGTTACTCCAGCCACCGATAGAGATGATGACGACTTAGATCTGCTTGGTGATGGGCATGCCCATGGTGTGCAAGGCAAAGCACGGCGGACTTATCAACGGCCATCATAGTCTAGTCTCATATTGTGCCCTGAGATCATCGATGGAGTCGAGGAAGGAGAGGAACCATCATCGAGAATGATGATGACACGACCCATTCCAATCCCCCTAGATTATCGTGGGATGCACCATACTCCCGTCTGACACCACGTACCAGACCAGGGATAAACCGTAACCTGCTCAGGGTTATCAAAGTGCGCAGTGATTAATGGAGTCCGCAGCGGCATGTGCTATCTCGGTCTCTGCTATGTCCCGCATCCACAATCAACTTGAATGGTATCAAAAACATAAAAGCTGTGAGTGAAAAAAAATAATCAGTTGAAAAAAAATTTAACGAAAAGACATTTATACCCTTCACTTAAAAGCATGCATGCATTAGAAAACAGGTATCACAAATACTTTCTTAAATTCAAATCATTTTGCTCTTCAAATCAATACACAGGGAAAAAAATCTGTCACATCGTATATCATCATCATCATCATCAGTCACGATATCCAAGCAACGCGTGCACATAAGCTTCAGGACTACTCACGTCCGAGCACGTCGCCGTGAACACATCACCGGCCGAAGTTCGACATATCGTCGTGAACATATCAACGATCGATCTCATATAACATCAGCACTCCTGAGTCGGGCCTCCCTCAACTGCACGACAATAGGCAGTGCATCGTGACCTCTCCAAGATCACACATTACACAGGATGGTCGACGTCCGGAGGCGAGGCTCAATCATCGGGACCTCTCCGGGGAAACATATTCACGCCGGAGTCTCTTTTCGGGGAAACACATTTCTACCGGAGTCATATCAATCTCTTAGGGCCTCAGCCGAAAATCAATCTTGTAGCGTCTCAGCCCAAAATCAAATCATATAGGGTCTCTGCCCAAAACATAGTTGTCAATTACACATGGACACACACACAGAGTCCATATCTTTTCAACAGGGTCAAAAGCTTGAAATATCATTTCATAAATCAGAACTGGGTCACAAGCTCGATATATTTCACATTTGACTATACTCTAAGTCAAATCATAAATCAACTGGGACACATGCCCAAATATTATTTCCAAATCTGAAAACCATTTCACTATTCATATCACTGTTCAAAACCACATTTGACTGTAATCCAAGTCAAGGTCAAGTTCCAACTGTGTCTCCAACGCGAAATAGCATTTCACGCATCTCCTTGAAATCATTCAAAACCGAATATCAAATCCTTAATTTCACGCCTCTCCGTGAAACCATTAAAATCACATAAATCACATGTACGTAGAATACCCAGCCTAAGCCCAAATATCATATAAAAACATAAATATCGAAATACGTGCAATATAACATTTTCTACGAAAATGTCAATTCATCACCATAAGTCATATTAAAATCATATGTAATCAATGCATCTCAAATCATATTCATAAAAAATATAAAACATTTATGCATGTATCATTTTTATAAATCAACAGTCCACTTACAGACCATCCAAGTTGCACGCCTGTAATTCGGGATATAAGCCAATCTGAGACTAATCCAACTTCTCTGAGATGTCCGGACCTATCCAAATCATATCCAAAGGTCACTAATGTTCCATACAAGTCTAAATCATAAACTCTCAAAACTCCTGGAATAGTCAACTTGTCCCGAACACGATTTTCGATGCTTAAAACCTCCAAATGACCTATCAAACGATCTTTGATGGACCTGAAACCGCCACCATTGGATTCAGAACGTCGAAACCTTTCGAAAAAAACTAGTTTCACCTCGAAATTTATGCCCGCGTGTGGTCCACGACTGTCAACGCCGACGTGAGCCTGACAACTCTAACATTTGATAGCTCTGACAACATGACACATGTCACTCCCTGATTGGTGCCACGTGTCATTGACACCCTTGACAAGTCTCTAACACACTGTCACATGGCACCACCTCACTGGTCCACGTGGTCTGACATTGCTGACGTGGACATGACATCTCACTTGCCACGTCACCTGACAATTCCTGACAAATTGCCACATGGCACCATCTTACTGGTCCACGTGGGCGGTCAACGCTGAAGTGGACTGCCACGTCGATGTTGACTGGACCTGACACCTATGCCACGTGTCATCCTCTGATTGACCACGTGGCTTGACAGGTGACATTATCATCCCTTACCTCTAGCAGGGTCGACTTGTTTGACTGTAACGGGTCGTTCTGACCCACGACTAGACTCGACTCATTCTTCCTCAAAACTCAACCAAATCCAACGTTCCTTATATGGAAATCAATCTACTCGAGCCAAAGAATTCAAATCTGAACCCAGAATTGAGAGAAAGTACTATGTTTTGAAGATATAAGCTTTCAAAGTTTCGGTCAAACTTTAAGTTCATGTTCTAGCCACTCCTGTCATCCAAAACCTTTCATTTTTTATCCTACAGGCTCGTATAAGCTCCAAGAACACAACCATGACCTTAGTTTAATCCAAAACATCAAAATCAAAAGCCCAAATTAAACACCCCCCACGGTCTTAGCTTTTTCCCATGGGTTCCTCCGTCATCCATGGCGGCTCCGTCGTCCTGCCACCGACTCTCAGTCGATGTCTAGTCCTCTCTATCCTTCTGTGGTCTCAAGCGAGAAGATGGAATGATGAAGATGATGATTTGGGGGCGGGTATGGGTTGGATGAATGAAGAAGATGAAAAATGAAGATGATGATGATGCATGAATTAATTAAAAGGGGTCATAGGGTCGGTGACAAGTGTCACTCATCCTATGGTCCCAAAACTGATATTTTGGATCCCACTAAAGACAAACCAATTTGAAAACCGTTTAACCGTAAAAGAAAATTGAACCTTCCGTGACCCATAACTTTCCCGTATGATATCCGATTTTGTCGTGTCGCCTATCTACAGACTCGTATCGTCTCGATCTACGTAATGGACTTCGTTCCACGTCCATTGGACTTCCCGAGTCAAAAGTCAACTTTTTCACCCTTCTAGGGGAAAAATCGTCATTTCACCTTGAATAATCCCGATCAAAAATGGTCATTTCACCTATGACCACATCATTCACTTACCATGTCTAGGCACCAACACTTGCACATAATTAAACCAATCAAAAAAATTTTATCTTCATTATCTCAGTTACCTTCATAAGTTTTTCAGTACAATAAATTATACGAACAACAAAGAAACACTTACAATACGATTCACCTTAAGTTTTTTTACTGAATACGCCAAACAACGGGAAAACATTAAGTCTCTTCAATCTAATTTTAAATATATCAAGCATCGAATAAACACTTAGTGTTAAATTGAAGTATCAAGCACTAAAACATAAGTAACTAAAATTTAGAAACTAAAACACATGGAGATTGAATTTAACACGTACATGTGTTAGAAGAAGAAAACCAAAACTTGTCTATTTAATTTATTATTGTGTTCAAACAAAAGTAATTAAATAGAAACTGAATTATAAACACAACCAAGATCATATACAAGAATTTAGATGAAAGAGGCATAGTTACACTTTTGGAATCCAAGAATAGCTTGAGACGCGAAAGTGAGTGGAATTGATAGATCGTTATTCACTAAGTGTTCTGAACAGCGGAAGAAACCTAGTGAAGATGAAGGAAGGAAAAGGGAACTCGGGCTAAACTCTTTCTTCAACATTGTTGTGGCGGCAGGGTTTTCTACTAAGGTAAACAATTAGCTAGTGAAGAATGTGATGGTTAGAAGTGAGAAAAGCACCCCTTTATATAGTGATAGGATCACCCAAGAACCCTAACCTTTTTAGCACTCTAAAATCCCTTGAAATTCTTCTAGAAGATCTCACGGCTTGCACATTGAGTGTCCTAAAAGTCTCTCCTTACTTGTCTCCCACGACAACTCCTTCCTTATATATCCGAAAATCTACAATAGAAAGCTGAATTTAACCTAAAACTCTTCATAGTGGACCCGTGACCTTATGTAAAAGTTTGAGTTAAGCCCCTTATACTTGAAGAATTCAGCCTTTATCCTATTTGTAAAGCTCAACGACGTTTAGAGTAGAGTCTAGGCCCAACATGATGATACTTGACCTATTTTTTAGGGGGTGAGCTTATACATCGATGCGCTGAAAGATGATGAAGTTTTGCTACATTTGGGTGCGTTTGATTGAGTCTTGGAACTAATTTGAACACCACTTATTCTAAATTGCTCTACACTTAGCACTTCACAAAGTCCTTATGATCTTTAAGATGAGTAACCTTTGATTGGTTGATTTAATCACTAAAATAAGCTTATGGTTTTGATTCATTTGTGCAAATATGTTTGACTTTTTTTTGACGTTTTTGGTTGAGGTTTCACCAAGTGTTTTTGTTTCTAAAATATGTAAGCTATTTGATTGCCATACTATTTTATCTCGTACATAAACTTTGAGTGCAAACACAACTGTTTATATTTGAGTGAAAAAAAAAAAGATGAGTGCATATCCTTGTGAGTTGATTCATACTTGTTTTAAACATGCTGAGACACACACACACACCATTGTTTATTCATAGTCTTACGTGTGTGAAACACTTGATACATCTTATTAACTTTTGAATTCCCTAAGCTAAAATGCTTTCTATGTGTAAATCTTTAATGCCATAATCATAATCACAAAATTTTGAGACAAAAATGGTTAGAGAGCTTAGTTGTTTAATTCTTAGTTTGTGTTAGTAGTTGCTAGGGACTAACAAAGTCTAAGTGTAGGGGAATTTGATACGCATCTAAATTTTCATCTTTTTACATCAATTTAGAACCTTATCAATGTTTTTTTCTAACTCATTTTATGCTTTTTAGGTACTAACTACAAGAATTGATTATTAGAGGCTAAGTTCTGGAAAAAATAATGAAGAACCAGGCCCTGGACCTCCTACCGAGTCTTGGTGTCTGTCTAAAGCCCTTACCAAGTCCAAGGACCAGCCCTAGAACAACCCCTGGAACATTCCTGAGAGCTATCACGAGAACTGTCCCGAGATCTGTTCTGAGAGTAGGTCGAGAGCGGCCCAAGTACTTACTCGAGGCCCATACTTCCGCGCATGCCCAATTCACGCCCTAAAAATATTGCTCTTCGATCATTTTTCAAACTTTTTCTATCTTTTTTTCCTTTGTTTTTCTCGGTTTCTTTTTCTTTCTAAATTCTTTTTCTTTTATCAAGGTAATTCTATGTATTACAATGTAGTTTCAACAAGTCTTTCCCTATACACATTCAAGTCTTCAAACATCATCTTCTTCTTTTTCACGCCATCTTCATGTCTTCAATCGAGTTTTTAGAACAAGCGTAAAGGATGTCTATACTACCCGCACGTGTTTAGATGTTTATGGTGATGAATGAAAAGCTTAATATGGGCCCAAATGGGTTAAAACTAGGGGGTCGCAACTCGTACGCACAAATAAGGACTCATGGATGTATGGATATGTGGTGGTAACCTTAATGCCTTAGTCATGTCCAAAATCAGAGAGTTTATTGAATTAAAAGCTTTGAAAATCACAAAAAAGTAAGTTCTAGCACTCTAAAATTCATTAAAAACTATGGCGAGTAGTAATGAGGCATATGTATATCAATTCAAATGAAGAACTTATGAATCACGGATCAAAGATGTATATTTAGTTCTAAAGCTCACATAGATTCATATGATTAACACTAGGCTTCGGCATTGGGCCGGGCCGGGTCGGGCTTATTAAATAATTTTTAAATTTGTGGACCGGGCCGGGCGGGCTTAATGACATAAAAAAGAGTCCACTGGCTTTTATCGGGCCGGGTTTATATTAGACTTTTCTAGTCGGGCCTATTAAGCCCACTTAGATCGGGCTTACGTGGGCTTTTGCAATAAATTATGTCTCAAATTTTAAAATTACAAAAAAATATTAATAATGAAAAAAAATACACAAGGGTGCAAAAATGTGGTCTCGTTAAAATAAAATACTCAAGGGTCCAAAAACGTTGGGCTTATTAAGTAGGTGGAGGAGTGGTTAGAGTTTGTATTGGGTATTGGGTATTGAGTATTGAGTATTGGGTTTTTTTAAATAAATTAGGTGGACTTGGGGTTGAGATTTGAATTTGGGTTGAAATATTAGTATTAAGAATGGGTTGAGTATTAATTTTTAAATAATAAATATTTTATATTTTCGGGCTTATGGGCCGGATTTATTACGGACGGGTCGGGCTGGGCTTATCGGGCTTTATCAGGCTCGGGCCTATCGGGTCTATCGGGTTTGAACACCATAAGCTCAAGCCCAGCCCGCTAACTCTCGGGCCGGGCTAGCCCACGGCCCATAGCGGGTCGGGCCGGGCTTTTGTCCATCGGGCTTATCGGGCGCCCATAAGCCCATGGGCTTTTGGGCCAAATAGTGATGCCTAATTAACACTTACCTTATCATGCTTGTTTCTGTACTAGTTTATAAAAAATCATCTACTCCAAGTCATAGACACTCAAGCATATCTTATTGGAAATTGAATTCATATTGTAGTGATCATCTTTTAGCCATATCTTATCCATTTTTCATTCATTATTACCATTGACAGGTTAAGGGCATCCTAAGACTCTGTACAAACACTAAGTTAAAAACAAAAAAACTCTTGAAGTATTTAAAAACTATCAAAGCTAAGTGTTACACATTTATGATGGGACATATGCAACTATGGACAGTTGGGAGACTTTGTTGCAAGAGGTAGGATTGATTTTGGAACTCCCCAAGGTTCACTTCTCAAACCCAGAACCGGTCACCTTAATATATCTTTGCTAGACACCATATACATATTGTATTCTTGCTTGTACGTGTAATCCCTAGCTTTAGTAACACAAGAAATGCTTTTTGTGTGTCTGTGTGTTTTGAAGGATTTTAAAACGGTTTTATAACAAAATAAAATTGTAAACCCTTCCCACACACTTAAACTCTACATCTTCCTCAATGTACTCAAGTATAACGCAAATAAACATAAAACTTAAGCACGTAAGAAAGTGTTGCAAAAAATAACTCAATGAAAACACTAATTAAACAAAGTACAAGAGAAATTAGGGTTCGAGAAAGCAAATATACATTTGATGAGTCCTCCACGGCTCTGGAACACATTGGATTGTCTCCCAACAAGAGCTTTAATTTTAACGTCCATTCAGCCTAGAAAAAAATACTCTAACTTACTCAAATGATGCGAGGTGTAAGCACTCTTTATGACTCCACATCATGCTCTCCAATTGCCTCTATGTAAGGCTTCAATATGTGGCCATTTACCTTGAACTCTTTGCCTGTTTCCATTCGTTTGATCTGTATAGCTCCATGAGAAAACACATTAGTAACAACAAAAGGGAGACTTAGATCACAACAAAAGGTAATTTCTTCAAAGATATATATAGATCACATGTATTCAGAATTTAAAGGGAGACTTAGATGGACGTGCAGCCCAAGTAAATGTCCTGGACTCGAATCATTATTCGTCTCTTTGGGCAAGTCCAAGAGTGACCAGGTTAAAAAGAATAAATACGAGAAGTAGGATTGATTTTGGAACTCCCCGAGATTCACTTCTCAAATCCAAAACCAGTGACGAGTATCGTCTTTTGTACTAAACATCACTCTCGGAAATTTCTTACTCGAGATGAATAATTCTTGATTTCCAAAGACAACTCAAGTGGTAACAAACACCGCCCTCAACCTCTAGGCCTTAAATTCACTTGGTTTAAGGTCCACGAAGGGATAAGTTAACAAAAACATACTTCACCTATGCCATCAATATCAAAATTTAACAACCGAATAGCAAGTTATCAACATATAGCTAAGACCATCCTTTCACATAAACATAAACATATGAAAATTGAACATTATGAACAAGTATATACAATTATAAATAAGTATGATATGAACAGTTTATATATACATTAACACATTAAAAATGATTTTCAATTTCTCGGTAACGGCACCAAAAATTGATAAGCGTGAACTAGGCACTTAATTAAACACTTAACTCACACATACTCAACTTAAACCCTTTTTTTTAAAAAAATTGTAATAGTAATAAGTAGGGATCTTGTGGGTCGAGGAATTGAGGGACATGTAACAATGGTTAGTAAAAAGAATAAAAGAATGTAATAGAGGGAGTTTAAGAATGTTGTAGCCGAAACTGCATGTTTTAACCTACGAATTGAATCTACTCCTAATTAAACTTTGTATAGTGACCATATCATTCACTTACCTTGTCTACGCACCAACACTTGCACATAAGGAAATCAATCACGAAATTTTACCTTCATTATCTTGGTTACCTTCATAAGTTTTTCAATACAATAAATGATTCGAACAGTGAAAAAACACTTACAATACGATTCACCTTAAGTTGTTGACTGAATGCACCGAATAGCGAACAAACATTAAGTGTCTTCAATCTAATTCTAATTTCACCGAACAACGAATAAGCACTTAACGGTAAATTGAAGTATCAAGCACTAAAACATATGAAGTAGCTAAAATTTAGAAACTAAAAACACATGAAGATTGAATTTAACATTTACATGCATTAGAAGAAGAAAACCAACACTTGTCTATTTAATTTATTATTGTGTTAAAAAAAAGTAATCAAATAGAAACTGAATTATAAACACAACCAAGATCAAATACAAGAATTTAGATGAAAGAGGTATAGTTACACTTTTAGAATCCAAGAACAGCTTGAGACACGAAAGTGAGTGGAATTGATGGATCGTTATTCACTTGGTTCTCCGAACAGCAGAAGGAACCTAGTGAAGATGGAGGAAGGAAAGGGAAACTCGGGCTAAACTATCTTCTTCAACCTTGGAGGGGCAGCTAGGGTTTCTACTAAGTAAAAAATTAGCTCGTGAAGAATATGATGGTTAAAAGTGAGAAAAGCACCCTTTTTATATAGTGATAGGATCACCCAAGAACCCTAACCTCTTTTGCACGCTAAAATCCCTAGTAATTAATTCTCCCAAAAGATCTCGCAGCTTGCACATTAAGTGTCTTAAACGATAGCAGAAAATATCTCTCCTTACTTGTTTCCCACGGTAACTCCTTCCTTGTATATTCGAAAATCTTCAATAGGAAGTTAAATTTAACTCAAAATTTTCACAGTGGACTCGTGGCCTTAGCGCGTGAATTGGGCCTGCGCGGAAGTGTGGGCCTCGGGCTGCTCTCAGGCAGCTCTCGGGACAGCTCTCGAGGACTACTCCAGGAGCTGCTCTAAGGCTAGTCCTTGGACTTGGTAATGGCTTCAGGCAGGCACCAAGACTCGATAGGAGGTCCAGGGCCTGGTTCTTCATTTTCTTTCTAGAACTTAGCCTCAATCATCAATTCTTGTAGTTAGTACCTAAAAAGCATAAAATGAGTTAAAAATGGCATTGATAAGGTTCTAACATAGCTAAACATAGAAAGAATTAATGTACAAAGATGAACACTTGATGCTTATCATTGCACAATCGTTGTTCTCGTTAACCCCCATCCCTGCAACAAAAGGATTGTTCACATCACCACCTTCAGCCATAGGCAGGTCGAGGAGGTGATCCCGAATACGATATCCCCAATTCTTTCATCCATTGGTCCATAACAGACCAGTTCTAGTGCAGGACATTGATAGAGTTGCTTCAACTTTACAACAATAAAAATTGGTTATTTCATAACAATCAAAGGGTGGTGTGCTTACACTTTCATTTGAGATGAGGTTTGATTAGATAGGATGTGGACCAAGTGTTTCCATGCTCTACAAGGGTTCTTCTCGATCACCTAATAGTCTTCTTGTTCATGCCACACCTCCGAATACTGCCATGTGAAGCCCTCAATGACCTTACAGTACCCTTCGTCCTCGGAAATGGCCTAAATCACCTTTAGGGTTTTTGAGTATAGCTCAATTAGGATCTCCTCGTATTGGAGACCACGTCTAGCCCTACAATCCTCATCGTGTGCTTCACCCTCACTAATAATGGTCATTTGATAGCTCACATGACTTACTAGCCCTGTTAATTGGTTTTAAAAAAACTAGACCAAGAACCCAAATCGACACCAGACCAAACCTAAAAAATTGAACCAAAAGAAAACTAAAACTGTATAGTAAAAACCCAACCGAACCGAATCTAACTCGGTTCAATTTGGGTTTTTAACTTTGACGAAATCGAACTGAACCAAATAACCGAACTAAAAGAAATAGGCTTCTATTTTTGGGTTTTAATGATCAGGCTTCTGTTTTTAATTCAATGGGCTATGTCCATTATCCAACCTAGCCCCAGAAGAATCAGGTTTTCCAGCTCAATCTTAGGTCCCCAAGCCCATCAACCCAACCTCTCTGCTATCTGTCTCCAAAATGACATCATTTGCAGTCGCACCATCCCTAATTCCTAATCCTCTCGCTTATCGCTGCTCAGCTCATCTCTCTCCAACTCGAGTCTCCGCCTCTCGAATTTCAGGAGCTGCACAACAACGACTCATCTCGCTCTAATAACTAATCCATTCATTCTCGCTCTCAATCCTCTCATCTCTATTAGTCTCTCGACTCTATCATCAATCTCTCAACCTCATCAATCTCTCTCTAATTTCGTCGCCCGATTGCTCACCCTCATGAACCCCTCCGCTCAATCTTTCCTTTATGTCGTTCTTTCCATCTCCCTAATTCTCTCAATCTCCATGTTACTCCTTCTCTCTATCTCCCTCTCCCTCGACCTATCCGTCTTCGTCGAAACCCATCTTTAACCTCCTATTCTCCAGCTTCAATCGAAGCTCACTACCTCATACCTCTAAGTTTGCGCGATTTCTCTTCTCCCATAATCTCTATGTCTCCCTCTATGTCCTCATCTCCGTCTTGTTGAAGCTCGATCTGTCGTCTTCAAAGCTCACGGCCTCAGCCTCTCCCCCTCGTTCTCTCCGTCGCATACGAAAACCGGTCCAATATTAGTTCAAACCAAGTTCAAAACCGAACCAAACCGGTTTAATCGATTTTCGTTTCAATCGATTTTAAGGGTGAGAACCGAACCGAACCAAACAATGAATCGATTCCCAATCCGATTCAGTTTCGATTTTGACAAAAAAAAAAACAAACCGAAAAACCGATTAACAGGGCTAACATTGAACATCTTACGTAACCCTCTCTCTGCGATTTGAAGCTCATAGACTTCTTTTTCTTTTATGTTCTTTTAATTTTCAGTTTTGTTTGTATTATGATTTATTTATGATTATTAATTTTTTTAATATTAAATTTCATTATTTTTATCTACCTAGAGTCCAATATCTCAACAACAAAAAAAGGTCCCACAAGTACCACTTCGGTATTTAACTGATTTTTTAAATAGATTGTTAATGGTGGGTATCTAGATGTTTGTGGTTTCATAATTTTGGTATTTAAAATCCAATTTTCATAGTTGAGATACGATTTGAAATGACCCATATAACTTGGGATACAAATTGAAATGACCCATAAAAGAAAAAAATAAATAAAAAAAACTTCTATTAACAACGTTTTCAAATGGAAAAAAAAAATAGAAATTTATCTTCTTCAAGTTCATTTTCCTTAAGTTTTAGCGGCAAGCTAATTTTGCAGAAAATCTTGCAGCACGTTATTATCTTATTGGAATAGAAAACGAAGGAAGAATTAAGTCATTATTATATAAGGGACTGCAACAGATCACTGTTGTGCAAAGAAAAGAGGCAGGTTCATTGGGTAATTTTTTCCAACATGTTATGGGCAACCTTAAAGGCCAGATTTCAGACGAGGGAGGGTTCAATCTCTGTCCTCACATGTGATTTTTGTGGTCTAAGTGACCCCCCTTGTCTCTGGCCTCTATGTGAAACTGCCACTGACTACTCACGTCGTGGAATATTACATCATATTCAAAACTATGAAAAAATTAAGTAGATAATTAAACTATAGGGTTTGGTGTAGTTTGTAAGCTTCAACTCCATATGGTGAGTCGGGAGTTTGAAACTTGCTATGAGTATTTTGTGTCTAGAAACAAGCCGCACTTCAAACAGGAATTAGGCCACTCTTTGAGTGTAAGAACACATCGTAATTTTTATTCGAAAAAAAAAAACAAATAAGAATTAAATATTTAAAATAATAAAAGAATTATCACAAAAGAATTAGTAATATTTTCACGTTACCACGTACTAAGCTTATTATTGTATATACGCTTTGGTTTCCTTGTTTCTTCTTTATGTTCGTATCTAATTAATTACAATAAAATTGAAATTTTAGTTTTTATTAATTTTCGGAATAGAATGAGCAAATATTGATAAGAACAAAAGTGGCTGAACAAATTAAACGCAAAAATACTATCAAATAGGCCCAAAAAAGTTACAAAAATGTCGTGCCCACTGGTAAATATTTTGTGATTAAAGCATCCCACAATTAACAATGGTATGGAGTTTCCGTGGGCCATGGCAGTATACCACACTCCTGGACCTTGACGGTTATGGTTACCGACCAGTTGCCACCACCCCTGGACTCATAAAAGCAAAATCCGGATGAAAATTTGATGCATCTTTAGATGGGTGGCTTGTTATTTTCGGAAGTTACTGATTACTTAATATGATTAGTTAATTAATTAGTCTGTATTAGTATGAAAGTATTAAAGTATTAACTAATAATCATAATAATAACGATGAGTGGAGTAGCAAATGATTAAGAATTCAGTCGTAGGCAGCAGCTACTAAGATATGCCATATGCAAAGCAAACCCTAATCATCAGCAAACAACACATGCATGCACAGTGCACCCGCACAATGCTACAGTGCCTCGATGCCTTCGTAAATTGAAAGCCTCCATCTGATTCTTAATTCCTTTCCACAAGATTTATAATTTAATAAACAGAACCAAAAAGTAAATAAAAATAAAAACAATATTTTTTTTTATAATTTTTTCTCGAAATATATAAAAACAAAAAAAAAAAATTAGATAAAAATGCACTATAGAATTAATGGGGAATTTTCCATTAATATATTACCTTAATAGAAGACTATTTAATTAAGGACAATACTTGTATCTCATCCTCATCGTACTATCTTTCGATATATGGAATAAGTATATCATATGAACTATTTTTCTCCTTAATGGGTTATTTGTACAAACAATCTCTAAGGTTAATTTCTTGTATTTTCATAAACACTCCTTCAGATTTTACATATAAACGCACTTGCTAAGTAATTATCGATTAAAACTACATCAACCAAAAAATTAATAAAATTGACCTTCTACAGTAATATTTTTAAAATTAAAATGCTAATATATTCAAACAACCATAATGCCATTTTAGTATTTACATAACTTGTATCACATTTAATTAAATATTTTTCATATTAGTTTAATGGCCATATTAGAAATTTGTTGTTTTAAAAAATATATTACAACTTTATCTTCAAATTTCCTCACTTTCACTCTCAAATCCAAGCTTCTATCTAGGAAAAAAGGCTACACTTAATGAAATTCTAGAAGTACTACTTCTACCTCAGTTAATTTCAAATTCTCATTAATTTGCTCTTCCAACTAAACCCAAAATTGCACCAGAGCAGCAACATTTTTGCACATAAATTATGACCTTCACCCATTTCCTTAACTTTTAAACCACATTTGTCTTTAAAATGAAAATGTAGCTAAAAATTCTCTTAGCCTAATGAAGTTTTTCCGGAAAGAAAAGTCGCATGGATATCGGTGGAGAGCAAGTTGATGTTAATCCAATTAAAAAAAATATCTATATAAAGTTATTAAACATATTGCTCTCATCAAAGAAAAGTAAAATACCACTTAGACTATCAAAATTAACCATTTGCATCACGAGGCTCAACAATACATGGATACTAAAGAATATAATATCTGAGCCACTAAATTTATACATATTTAGCTATCCTTAAGAGGTATTTTCTTACACACACTTCATCTGCATAACCGAAATGAGAGCTTAAGTTTTCAAAGAAAATATGTTAACAACTATGCTCTAGGATGCATATATTGTCCATATGTCTGATGATGCTGGTAAGCTAGGTTTGTGAGTGAGTGGGCTATTCGCGTGTTTAAGAGAGAGAGAGAGAGAGAGAGAGAGAGAGAGAGAGAGAGAGAGAGAGAGAGAGAGAGAGAGAGAGAGAGAGAGAGAGAGAGAGAGAGAGAGAAGGTCTGGTAGTGATCTTGTGTGAGGCTATAAAGAGGATAGGGTTGGAGTTTGACGAGGCTATGAAAGCGTGATCGATGAAAGTGGTTGTTTGTTTTTTGTGAAAGATCAGAGACTTTGTAATGACCTGGACTTTCATCAAGGGTAAAATCAGGAAAAAAAAAAGTCGGATGGAATTGACCTTTTTGCCCTTGAGAGTCAATGGTTGACTTTTCTTGGTCAAAGTTGAAATGCTGACTTTTTGATTGGTACACACCGTTTGGGGTTTTCGAATGGACCATTACGATGGTCTCGAGATCCTGAGTCCGATGACATGCGGTATGCCAGAAACGATATTTGGATGGTTTCATTTTCGGTCTAGATTACGTAGTGGCAATATGGTAATTTTTCAAGGAAAGGGTATTTTGGTAATTTCTTTGGTGAGATTTTTTGTTATGGACAAATAAGGGAAGAACAAGTGTCCTTATATCTTTGATCATTGTGCCACCGTCCTTGGGTATTTTTGTGGGAGTGATTTAAGTTGGTTAGTGTATGTGTGTGTGGTGAAATGGCGCGGGCAACGAAGTAAAACAGGGGAAACCAAAGAGAGAAAGGGAGAAAATAAAGATAACAGAGAGGAAGAAGACCGAATAGGGAGAGAGGCGAATCAGAACAATCAGGGAGAAGAAAATGGGTGAGAGAGGGCATGCTTGGAAGGCGCAGACCCGAAAGTCCATGATTGACCAAAGAAGGAGTTTTACGGAGTTTGGAATGGCTCGACCTAGTTTTTTACTAGGAACTTGGGAAATAAGTCCAGAGATGATGTCCCTGAGGTTCTGCAATCTTAACAAGCCAGGAGGATGTGGTTTTAGACGCTCAGGTCACCCTGAAACTGAAGGCTACAAGTTGGTCGTAAGTCCTCCAGTGGTTGAACGAGTTTTGAGGTGAGTTTCCTCATTTTGACTGTACAGATATCTTCCTAAGTTAGATTAGAGTTATCTGATCAAAACAGAATTGAGAAAGGATGAGAAATGACGGATATAGAACCAGGTCGGTTCTCCAGGTCAAGTGACCCGAAAACTGTGGAAGTCGGGTGAGGAAGATGAATAGTACTATTATATTGTAGCAAGCACGTGGCTCCCACATGCATCCACTTTTGGAGGCACATGGGTGCGTTTTTCGAGGTACGATCAACATGATTTTCAATATTTTCGATGTTACGAATATAATGGCACATATTTCGAGTCAATCAGACACCGTTTCGAGGTAGTTTTAGAGTGTACGATAGTTTATGGTTCGTTTTAAATACGTTTAAAAATTCCAAAAAAATTATGGGATTAAATAGTGAGTTAATCAAGGTGGCCCTCGGCAATTGGGGCCAAGTCGGGCAAGCCTGGCCCAAATTTTTTGGGCTTGGGCCGGGCAGGGCCGGGCTTATTAAATAATTTTTTAAATTTGTGGGCCGGGCCGGGCGGGCTTAATGAAAAAAAAGAGCCCACGGGCTTTTATCGGGGCCGGGTTTATATCGGGCTTTTCGGGTCGGGGCCTATTAAGCCCACTTGGATCGGGCTTACGTGGGTTTTTGCAATAAACTATGTCTCAAATTTTAAAATTACAAAAAAATATATGCATGAAAAAAAAATTAATAATTAAAAAAAATACTCAAGGGTGAAAAAAACGTGGCCTCGTTAAAATAAAATACTCAAGGGTGCAAAAAGTTGGGGCCTATTAAGTAAGGTGGAGGAGTGGTTAGGGTGTGTATTGGGTATTGGGTATTGGGCTTTTTCAAAAAATTAGGTGTGCTTGGGGCTGAGATTTGGGTTTGGGTTGAAATATTAGTATTAAGAATGGGTTGAGTATTAAATTTTTAAATAATAAGTATTTTATATCTTCGGGCTTATAGGCCGGATTTATTACGGGCGGGTCGGGCTGGGCTTACCGGGCTTTATCGGTCTCGGGCTATTAGGCCTATCGGGTTTGAATACCATAAGCCCAAGCCCATCCCACTAACTCTCAGGCCAGGTCGGGCCAGCCTACGGCCCATAGCAAGGTCGGGTCGGGCTTTTATCCATCGGGGCTTATCGGGCCCCCATAAGCCCATGGGCTTTTGGGCCAAATGGTGAGGGCTAAATCAAGGTGATTAGTGACCTTAAGATGTGGTTTTTGACAGGTTTTGAGATTGCTGGTAATTACGGAAGTGCATGCAAAGGTGAATTTGACGATATGGATGTGTATGAGTGAACTTTCTTTCCCTAAACTTTTATGCATGCATACTTATATGATTTAAACGTGTTTCTATGTGATTTTGATGATAGTGAGTGTTTTGGAATGTTATTGGATTTTCGGTGATTTTGTGAATAATTAATTAATATTTTATTGCACATTTTACGAGGCTCAGTGAACTATGTTTTGAGCATCGTTTCAAATGTGGTTTTGAATCGAATATGAATAATGACATGAAATAACATGTTTTCAGACAATTTATGATTTTTATATGGTATTCTGGACAGCTTGTATGAATATGGCATTGATGGCACGTTTTACGGGAATTGACGTTGAGTTATGGTTGGGGCTTAGACCCCGCGATTTTGATTGTGATTTGGGTTTGTGATATGATGTGTGTATGTGCCTCTTGGTAATGGTGATTTGGTAACTGTGATTTGGACTTGGTTATGTGATAATGCTTGCTAGATGTGGGTCTCAGTCGTCGAGCTGAGGGCTCCAGATCCTGAGACTAGTGACTATGATTATGATGCTCATATAGTCTCATGTGAATATACTCTGGTATTGTGTGGTTGTGATGACTTAGACGTCGAGTAAGGCTCCAGTTCCTAAGTCTGTGTCACTCGAACGTCGTGTAAAGCTCCAGTTCCCAAGTATAATGCCTATCGGTAGTGCACATGTGATATGATGATTGTGTATTGATAATGAGTGATTATGTGGACTTTGTGGTGATATTGGTTATAGATTGATTTTGTGTTGTTAATGATTGATAATGTGATGATGATAAGTTGGTGCTATATGTAACGACCCGTCCCAAATTCCTAGATTAGATTAGTGACTAATCACGATTAGTGAGGCTAATCCGTGATTAGTAGAGCGAAATCGGACAAATGATGCAAAATGACCATTTTGCCCCCTAGTCGTGGTAAAATGTTGACTTTTCATTCGGGCTGTCAAATGGACTTTGACCGATGACCGTGATGTAGTTCGTGACGTCACGAGTTCATAGACATGTGGTACGTTCAATTCCGACGTCCGAGGTGGAAGTTATGACGTTCAGAAGTTTAGGGGCAATTTGGTAATTTTGGTTAAATGGGGAAAATAGTTGACTTTTTGACCAAGAGGTCCGATGGCCGAGGGCCGAAGACCGTTACGTAGATGGGGACGATACGAATCCGTAGACAGGCGGCACGTCGAATTTGGACGTTCGACAGCGAAGTTACGGTTCACGGAAGTTCAAGTGCACTATTGCACGAATTACGAAATAACTTAACTTTTGGACTTTAGTGGGGCCCGGATATTTAATGGAGGCCCAATGGATGAGTGACAAGTGTCACCCATCCACAGGCCACCCAAATTGTATTCATGCATCTCTTTTCACCGTGCATTTTCATTTTCTTCGTTCAAACACACACCCATTACCCGATCTCACCCAACCATTCAAACCAATCCAACCCAATCCCAGAGGAGCAGGTCTGAGTGACCAGAGAGGGTTGTGAGAGACTAAGGACGGCTGCTGGGCGGCCAGAACCGCTGTGAACGGCGGCGTGGAGGAAGAAACCCGATCGAGGTAATCGGTTTTCACCAATTTTCACCATTTTCAATTCTTATGATTATGGGCCGTTTTCATTGTTTTCATTGATTTAAATAGGTTTTTTAGGGAGTATAGAGATGATTTTGGACGGTGGTTGACGGTTGTGAAGCCAGGGGGATTTTTGAAAAGTTGAACCGAGAGGGGGTTTTTGGGTTCACGGGTTTTAATCGGTTTTAGGTCGTTTTGTTAATTGGAATAGATAGGAAATGAAGAAATAGGAATTTAGGAATTAAAATGGAGGCAAACGGACCAAAATTGAGGGAGAAGGAGGCCTGAACCGGTTACGCCGGTCCAGTTGCAGGCGAACCGGCCGGTTCAGACCGACTGCACGAGGAAGAAGACAACACTGTGCAGTGGCGCGTGAGGCCCACGCGCAGTGCAATCCCAAGGCGCGTGGAAGGGAATCTTGGGAAGGTTCCAACATGTCAAATCTTCTATTCGATGTAACGAACATTGTGGGACTGGTTTTGTGTCGATCAGACACCGTCTCGATATGTTTCTGGGCATCGGAAGGTTTAGGGTCGGTTTAAAAATAGTTAAAAATTCGGAAAAATTACGGGGCTTTGATAGGAGGTTAATTAAGTAGTTAGTAACCTTCTATTAAAATTTGGACAGGTTTAGGAGTCTCGGTGATGGTGATCAGCTCGGGGAGCCGTATGGCACGCAAATCGAGGCGACAACTCGGACGGTCTGTGAGTGGACCTTGTTTTCTAAATTGGTGCATGCATAAATGTTTATTATATGTTTTAAATACTTGTTTGTGATACCATGAGTGTATTTGGATGTGTGGTTACGTATAGGCACGTATTTCGGGGTTTCGGCCCTATACGGTGCCTATACGGGTCTGTATTTACTTATTGGTTTTAATGAATTGGATTTGGAATTCAAAAGGATAAACTCGGGTATGAGACCCATTTGGTTTTGTCTCGGGCATTTGACCTCAAATATCGGGCACGGTGCCCAGCTGATGTCCTATGTTCGGGCACGAGACCCAGGTACTTTACGGTTTTGATTTCAGGTCAGGGAACCTTAAATGGATTTCCCGGTTCATAACGGTTTATGGGAACCGGCATGAACCCTTGTTATGGTATCGTGGTTCATGACGGTTTATGGGAACCGGCATGTTACCTCGGTTATGTTATTACGGTACATGACGGTTTATGGGAACCGGCATGTTACCTGGTTATGTTATTACGGCACATGACGGTTTATGGGAACCGGCATGTTACCTTGGTTATGGATATTATGGATCATGACGGTTCAGGGGAACCGGGCATGGATATTATGTTATGTATATATATATGTTCATCTACCTTCCTTTACTTCTATTATCTCCTCCGGGGAGGGTCGTTGGCCTGGGTGGACCCCAGAGTAGTCACGGAGCACCTACTGAGTGGAGTCACCCTCCAGTTGGGTTCCTTACTCTCAGGAAGGCTATGATTACTATTACCTCGGGTAGGGTCAGTGGTCTGCGGACATTGATCTTGACTTTGAGAAGACTCAGATTGAGACCTGGGTAGCACACACGTAGCTTTGGAAACCGTGACAGGATTGGTTGTGTGAATTATATGTATATATGATGTATGCTTTATGAGATATATGATGTGTGTTTACACAGGTTTTGGGCAGTGGCCCGTATGGTAGGTTTCTTATGGTTTGGGCCGAGTCCCTTGTGGATTTGGGTAGTGGCCTGTATGGTCGTTTTCATGATGGTTCTTTCAATCTTGGTTTTGGGCTTAGTTCCCACATATGGTTTCTTTGGTTAAACGGTTTTTGAATGCATGCATGATTTTTAGTGAAGGGTACAAATGTCTTCTCGTTAAAATGTTTTTATAAACTCTTGTTTTGTCCACTCACAGCTTTTAATGTTTTGACTGCCCTTCAGGTTGACATTGGATGTGGACTGTAGCAGAGACCGAGATATCACATACCTCCTTCGAATCCTAGCGTACTCTGATAGCCAGGGAGGGCAAAGGTCGGAAATATCCCTTGTCTGACACTTCGTGTCAGACGGGAGCAGGGTCATCCCACACTAGCAGGGCCATCCCGCACTAATCCCGGGGGGATTGGGATGGGTCCTGTCACTATATGAATGGTTGCATTGGCTTGTTGGTGGCTTGATAGTTTCGTACGATTTTTGACTTTAAGATACCTTTCACGTATTTCGAGAATGATAAATGTGTTTCGTTTTAATCAAAAGGAAATGTGACAGGACCCGTCCCAATCCTACTGGGACCACCCAGGGACGTGACCCGCTCCCGTCTGACAATGACTCTAAACATACCAAAATTACCCTTAAATAAAAACCGAATACTTAAATAGATAGATAACGTACAAACATAGTGTTTAAAGTGATACTGTCAGACAAGGGAAAGTAAAATACAACATGTGAGCACACTAGTCAGAGTACATTTATTCGGTGCTCAACCTACCCACAAGTGGGTGTACAGGTGCACAGATAGGCAAACTAAACCTCTGCCTCCTCCTCCGGGTCCTCCTCCTCTATTTCCGTGTCAGGGTCTGGAGGGGTCAGTAAAATAAGGGTGAGTGGGCCAAAAATAACAGTTTAGAAATCAATTTAATAATAAAATAATCATAAGGTTTTACCCCTCCGTTTTCCAAATCTTGCATGCAGTGAAAACATAATATTATAATGAAATCATAACAAATGAACCACAATAATAATCATAAGGTGAAACTAACATATCAGTGCACTGTAAAACCCAACCCAAATGATGTCACGGTTCTAAGGCTACGCGTTGCCACTCAAGGTCTCACACCCGAGACTCTCTAGGTACATCAGCTCCCGGTATCCCGGTCACTGCCTGAGGTATATAAACATGCCTTCCTGAGAGTAAGCAGCCCAACGGGGGTCAACTCCACTCAGTCAGAGCCCCGTGACTACTCCAGGGTCCACCCAGGCCAACGACCCTCCCTGGAGGAGACAATATACACAGGTAGGAAAGTACAGTACAATAACAGTATAGTTTCCCCTATGTCCTCCGGACATCCCAAATAAAATCCACATATAATCCAGACGGGTCTCATGCCCAAAACATAGCAAATATAAACAGTTCATAAGACTCACCAGTGGAAATAGTAAAACATTTTATGCATGCAAGCCTTTTATAAATCAAACAGCCCACTCACACTCGGTCCTTGCTGCTCAACGATCTCTATAAACCTGTATTATTATTCCCGAGGGTTACTTAAAGACCCTATAATATCAATACCAAGACCTTAGAACAGATCCGCCTCAAAATCGCATCCCGGGCACTATTCCCGGTGCTTCAAACCCCATTTTGACTAACATAACGATCTCCGATCGACACGAAACCACCTCCATTGGATCCGTATCGTCGAAACCTTGAAAATGGTACTGGCCCCACCAAAATCACTATTCACACGCGCCCCCACGCGCCTGGTCAACGCGTGGGTCAACGCTGCTACAGTACTGCTGACGTCAGCAGTGACGTCATGCTAACGCCAGCATGACGTCATCACTGACACTTGTCAGGTGACACGTGGCATGTTCTGATTGGTCCCTGGTCTGACAATATCTGACAGGATGACGTCATCATGACGTCAGAAGTGACGTCAGCATGATGACGTCATCATGCTACAGTATCGGGTCAGACCCGTTTGACTGGAACCGGGTCGCCGTCGACCCACGGCTTGACCCGATTCAACCGTACGATTCCGGCCACCATTTTCGACGGGGTTCATCCCTATAGGGTCATCTAGGTCTGTTCTATGGTTCTACAACCTCAAACTAGAAAGAAAACGGGAGAAAACTCACCAGTTCGACTCTGAAACTCACGGCCAAAGTCCGATCGTCTTCTCCGGTGATCCACGCCGTCTCCGTCGTCCAAACCGGTCCTGATCAACTCGTCTCTCACCCTAGAACATTTCTAACATCACACAATCAATTTCCTAGCACTAAAACACGTTGGTTCGAAACAGGGGATCAAAGCGGGTTTTCGGGTTTTCGACCTTACCGCCGCCGTGTCGCCGCCGCAGGCCGTGCCGTCGTCCAGTTAAGCTCCTGGGGTCCTCACGGTGCAGACTGGAGCTTCCCCTGCGTCGAGGTGATGTGGTTGTCACGGTTTGCTTCTTGGACTCGTTTCCGTCGTGTTTCAGGTCGTGCTTTTTGGACGGGATTTCGGACGGGAAAAACGGGCTGGTGGTTGCCGGTGTTGCACGGGTTGTGAAGACCAGATAATGGTGCTGCTGTGGGTGGTCGTTTGGTGTGATAAGGATGGCTGGTTCGCGTGTTTGGATGGAGAGAAAATGAGAAGAAATGCACGGGTTGTGGGGGGCTGTATGTGTGTTTGTGTGTGTTTGTAAGAAAAGGCAGAGACAGAGATCGTGCATGAACAAGGGAGCAGATGAGAATGAAGGGCTGGGATTCATTTGAACAGAAAATCCAAGGGCTGGGGTTAATTGGAGGGAAAATAAATAATATAAAAATAGATTAAATAGTGTAAGTTGCTTTATTGGAATAGTGTAGGCTTGGATGGGTGACACTTGTCACCAATCCACCGGTTTGATTTAAATATTAGGTTGGCACGAATTCCCGTAATAAATTAATATTTTATTCCGTTGTTCTCGGTTCGTAAATTCCGCTAAAACGCTTCCTTGACCATAACTTCTTCATACGAACTCCGATTTCGGCGTGCCGCCTGTCTACGGATTCGTGACGTCCCGACCTACGTCATAGTCATGGGTCAAAGTCCAAATTTTTTCCCGGGTCAAAAGTCAAAGTTTCCCCCCCCCCTTCAGGGGCAAAATAGTCTTTTTACATTAAAATATTATTATTCTCGGTTCGGGTCGTTACAAATGGTTTTCGTATGCATGCACAGTTTTGGAAAACGGAGAGTAAATATCGGTTGTTTTCAAATTATGTTTTTAAACTATTTCTTTTTGTCCACTTACACATTTTCTTGGTTGTTTAACCCTTCAGGGCCGCTGCACAGAGATTAAGGCTCGAGAGGCGGAGGCATGAATTAGCAGAATTTGCATTTACCCATTGTTTGACAATGTTTTTGACAGACGGGAGCAGGAGCAGAGCATACTATTCTGGTGTATTAGGGTTGGGTTTTGTCAAACTTGGAGGAGACTGAGGAGTTATGCGGTGCAGCTGTAAAGTGTAAAGAGAGAGGGGGAAAGGTCTGGTAGTGCTCTTGTGTGAGACTATAGAGAGGACATGGTTGGAGTTTGATGAGGCTATGAAAGTGTGATCGACAAAAGTGGTTGTTTTTTTGTTGTGAAAGATGAGAGACTTCGAGGAGACTAAGGAGTTATGTAGTGCGGTTGTAAAGTAGAGAGAGAGAAGGGGAAAGTCTAGTAGTGCTCTTATGTGAGGCCGCAAAGAGGACATGATTGGAGTTCGACAAGGCTATGAAAGTACGATCGTTGAAAGTGGTAGTTTGTTTTTGTGAAAGAGGAGAAACTTGGAGGAAACTGAGGAGTTATGCGGTGCAATTGTAAAGTGTAGAGAGAGAGTTTAGACTTTGGGTTTATGAAACAAATGGATATTTAAATGAATTTTGGGTTTTGTGCTGGGTTCAATAAAAAAATATGTTGAGTATTTAATTAATAATAGATTTTATATATTTGGATTTAAAGGCTGAGCTTATATGGAAGAATATGGCTGAATTTTACGGAGTTGGTCTTATTGGGTATATCGAATTTAAACACCTAAATTTAAATTCAATCCACTAAATTTGGACTTGATCGACCCATAGTCCATAACGGACCCTCTCTATTTTATGAAGAAATCTGTCACTATTAAAAAAAAAAATTACCAGTGAAGGCTCGTGTTTATTATTTCAAATTTTCATGTGATGCTCACTTAAAAAATTCACTTTTTAATATAATTTTTGGATAAATTTGTCGAATGATTAAAATAGTTCTCTAGCAAATTTATTATATTTAATTTTAAATTTATCCAAATGAATGATTAGTAACTATATGTAAGTAATATTGTTTATTATGTTCAATTTAACAATAAAAAGCCTACATGATTGTTTTTTTATGTTTATTTGCCTAACATTAAATTTGAAGGATCTATTGAAAATATTTAAAGAGTTTTAAAATAAATTTGAACTTCAAATAGAGTTGGAGTAAAGGTATCGGTAAGTAGTAGGTTGGAGTGGCTGAAGTAAATAATGAGATATGGAAAGAAGCATGGTTTTGGGATTTCATGTGACACCCACGCCCCAAAAACAGCCAACACGCCGCGGATGAGGATTGGCATTGCCCATTGGCACTGGCATTGGGGACATCTCTGACGTGACGTGCTGACACCAATGCCACACACTTTTTTTTTTTTTCTTTCTTTCTCTCTCTAATCTAATCGATCTCTACCACCTCCATCATCATCATCACTTCCTCTCTATTCATTTCTATGTGTCAGCTGCCGGGAAACCGCTCCTTCTCCTTCTATCTATACGTAAATAAATAAAACAGACTCACAAAAAAAGACAATTTTATTCCGTCATCATCTACAACCTCATCCATCCCATATATAACTCGATCAACTCTTTACACGCTTCCCTCCATCAAGTCATCAACAATTGACTAATCATCCAAGTTTATTTTTCCGAAAAACTGCTAATAAAATTATCTTTTATTTTATCTATAAGAAATGTAATGGGATTATCTTTTATTTCGTTTTTCGTTATATGTATTCGCGCACACTAAAAACTTTTGGGGTCTTTTCCATTAGAAATTTAAAGAGAAAATTGCGGAGAAAAGTAAAGGAAGCTGAGAGATGTTGACAATACAAGAAAAGAGTGGGACGACCGTGATTTCCAATTCTAATATTCTTTGCCAATTTGGCAGCCTTTTCATTCGTATTCATTTCATATTTTCATAGACGCGCGCGCGCACACACTCTCTCTCGCTCGCTCCCTTTGTCTCCGTGCATAGGCATAGCTGCATAGGTAGTATTAGAGAGATGTATGAAGTGAACAAGAAGAGTAATATTGCAAACAGTGGCCCCCATAGTCCATAGATGTCGCTTCTTGCAGCACCATCAACCGCCACCCCCCACTCCCCACCAACACAAAATCATCAACAACAGGTCGATATAATATATATAAATATACCATAGCTGATCTCGTTTGTCTTTTCTTGCTTGTTACATAACCTAGCTAATAATATTCCCACCTTCCAATATTGCATGTCTTGTGAACACTCATCTTCCCCTACACTATCATATCATTCCATGCTTGGATTTCGATCTTTTTTACAGCTCACTCAATCAGACCTTGGATGGGACAAATCATCCATAAACAAACATATATATATATATATATATATATATATATTTCTACTTGTCATAAAACTTCGTGAGGTATAATGAAATTTGGGAAAATATTCAAAGGTGAACTTTTATCTTAAAAATATATATATATAATCTAACTTTTATCAAGAATTTTTAATATAAAAGTTCACATTTAAATAGGTAGTTAAATGGAGAAAAATATTAATGTATGGTTAATAGTGGGCGTTTTTACTGACTTTCAAATCTTAGCATATCATAGGCAGTAGCTATTACCTAACTTAATTTTAGAAAGAAAAAGAAGAAGAAAATCTGGTTTGTCGTTTTCTGTTAGTTTCCGCTCTGCAAATACTAATGAGACATATTTTAGGCCTATTTATAAATTATGCACTAATATATAAATGATTCATTAACATAATTAATATGTAGTTTATAAATACGATTTCCTTAATATTTTTCTTTTCACTCAATTGGATATGAACAAACATGAAGAGTTGTAATATTTATTAAGATTTTCCGCGATGCATCAATAAAGTTTATTTTGAAGATGGGGGGAGAGAGAGAGAGAGATTATGAGGACCAGTTTGGATGATATGGGCACAGAGAAGATCACATAGGTGATTCTGAAGTGAAGGGAGAGCAGTAGTGATTGTGCAGGTGCAGGCCCTGTAATTGTAATGTACACACTCACTCACTCACTCACAGGATCACTAGCTAGTTAATATCCTGACATGCATTTCCATCCCCATCCCCACCAACACTGGTTTTGGTTGACATTACCCCATAATCCCATATATCTATAAAAAAGCTCATCTCTTTTTATTATCTCTTAATCATTACACTAATGCTTTTGTTTTTCTTCTGCATACATTATGCTAATGGGCATCTTTGTTGATTCCATCCACCATCGGGATCCAAGGAAAAACTATTGAATTTAGTTTATGCGTTCATAATTAATTAACACACAATGGGTAAACTACGAATTAAATGATGGTGATCTTACCATCTAGGGCTTCTACTCCTTAAAAAGAGTATGCTTCCCAAGTCTACACTAGCTTCAAACTCCAACAAAAAGAAATTCTATTAGCTTTAACAAAATTAATGACATCAATATTATACGGCTCTTGAACATATAAGTTGGTTATTATAAGTAATTATGTGAATCGCTTTCGGGTTAATCAAATTTTTAACAAAAAATTTAAATAACAAGACATAAACGCAAGATGTTTACACTTTTTTTTTTATATTTTATATTTTGAAATATATAACGTGGGTTATGAGTTATGATGGGTAAACGGGAAAAGGTGTGGGTTTGGGGTAGATGCTACGCATGCATCACTACTTTTTGTTATATTTAGGGAGATAAAAGATTAAAAGGGTAAAAGAAATGAATGGAGTATGCTCTATATCTACTATATTTGGGGTGACAATTAGAAATGGTTGCTCCACCACCACCCAATATTCATCCAGCTTAATTATAATCCACCTACATATGTTTAAATTTGGATTGGGAGATTTGTTGAAGAGAGTGATGAGTGAGTATTTTTTTTTTTTGGGTAAATAAGTGATGAGTGAGTATTGAGCTCCATCTGTGGTTTGCATGCAATTGAAATCCCTAGCAAGTAGCTGCTACTTAGCTACCAATATATATATGTCCCTCACTGTTTCGGTTTCCTCCTCGTCTCATCATCATAATGAGTAACCTCATCATACTGTCGATGCTCTTCTCTGAGCCTTTCTGACTCTTTTGCTTTTTTTTTCAATCTCATTGTTTTCTCCTACAAGTTATCAAACTTATTATTTAGCTAGCAATATTAGTATGTATTTTACAAAATATATATTAATATTGGGGCAAAGGAAGCACCCAAACTGCAGTAGTATTGGGGCATTGCAAAGCATTGGCGAACATCACATATTTTAGTAACGACGTTACATGAAAAATTAGAGTCATATATGAGGCTGCACATAGGGAAAAATATTGCTATAATCCTTAAATTTTATATTAATATTAATTTTAATCCATAAACTTCATTATTAACAGCATATATTCATGAACTATATCCAAATATGCAATAATTATCAATCTGTTAAAATTGTTAACTTTTCCTGTTAAAAATAAGGGTAAGATTATCTTTTTAAATATATATGATTTTTTTCATCATTGAAGAGCACCATTAGTGACGAATGTTTCTGATTAATGACATCGCTAAAATATCGTTTTTCGACGATGTACATCAAAACATTCGTCAACAAAAAATGCAAATATATTCACTCTTTTTCTATATTTTTTTCTTCATAAATTCCATATTTTATTTTGTTCTCTCTTTTAGTTTTAATCATTTATTAAATTTGTAGCCTCAAAAATTCTAAAATATCCATAGGTTGGCATTTTGGGGAAAAAAGAGAGAAGAAGAATGAGAAAAAAAGAGGAAGGTGAAGACGTTTTTTTTTTTCTTTTAACTTTTTATTTGATTTTTTTTCATTTACATTGAAATACATATTTTTTAACGAAGGGATAATGACCGCATATATATTTTGGCATAGTTTAAGGACGTGTTGTATTAGTAATGAAGTTTAGAAATTATAACTAATATTAATGTAAAATTAAAGCACTATAGTTAACAATATATTTCTGACCCAAATCATGCAATTATGAAACAGAAAATGTATTGTTGGGCTGTTCTAAATTTACAACATATACTAAGTGCATATAAAATGAAAAGAATTACAAACGAAAGGGCGAAGAAAACAGAAAACCAAATCAAATCAAATCAAATTGTTGAAAGCTGTTATACAATATAAAATATACGTTCATTATCTTCTTCACCATTAGATGGTAATTAAGATGCTCTTTGTTTTAATAGTGATAATAACGTACTGTGTATTTTAATATATGTATTCAATAATTATCACACAAAAGAAAATGGAAAAAAAAAGAAAGATAAAGAGATCCCAGGACTCATTAATTAAGTGCCATTGAATTAAATAACTAAAACCCTAATTAACTAGGTCATTGAGTGCTGAGCTTCTAGTGGCCAGGGCTTGAAAAGTGCCCAAAAGGGACCTATTCAAAATTCTTAACATAACTTCTCAAAGAGAGCCGGAAGCTACTGAGAACACATTGGAACTTAAATAAAGTCAGCTACCTATATTCCAGACCCCATGATTACCTACATAATAAAACGAAGGCCACCGACATGGGTTTAGAGGTTTAAGATTTTACCCATAATTTATTGATTAAGGAAGAAGTAAATTAAGTAGTATTATTTAATAATTAACTAGAATATTGTACTTAGATTATAATAAAACTTGATGATGATGATGATGATGATGATGATGATGATGATGAGTAGTTAGTTACTAATGACTGATGAGAGTAATGAATAGAGTGATGGGAGAGCTGTGATGAAGGACAATGATTATTTGATGCAACAGTAGAATTGCAGACTTCGAGAAAAGGCTTATGAATACCACGAAGCTGTGTACTGCTACCATTTGGCAGCATAATCAATGCTTAGACTGCCCCTGTTTTTTCAAAGTTGGCGAAATCAACCCCCTAACATTTTGACTAATGCATGTGCGGGGGCATGCCTCTTCTACTCTTCTCACCATTACTCCCTCCCAGCGAGCCTCTATTTTTCGAAGAATCGCTCAAATCGAAAAAACGGGATACAGTTTCAGCCTAAAAAATAATAGTAAAATTAATAATTTGACAATTAAAAGACTGAGTATATATGATTTAAATTGGTAGAAAAATAATCGAATTTAGTAAGCTCTACAGAATGTGAGTCAAGGGGGATTGACGATTACTACTTCCTATTTTGCCTGCCGCCCACTTTGCATACTATATATTCAACCCCAGAATGATGGACCACCTATTTTAACTGGAAAATGAAGGGCCATTGCCTAACCTGCTGACCTAGTTTAGTCATCATTGGCGATCAAGAAACACTTAGATTTGATGTAGCATGCAGCCCCGCCTTTCATATATACTTATCATCTCTTAGTCCTATATGAACCGACAATTTTATTTTATTTTATTTGCAGTGCTTTTCATAGTAATATAAACCCGCGGATAATTTCAATTTTTCCACTTTCTTGTAAATTTGGAGGTGCTGTCTACTGTATATGCCGCAGAAGCTGTTGGTAGTGCTGGGTTTTTTGTTTTTCTTTTTAATATTCTTTTTAGGCATTTTAGAAATAGAAATGATTTAGATTCAAAGGCTCACTGGTGCGCGAAATTTTCCAATTAATAAGAAAATTGGTAATAGGTCAGGTCAAATTCAAAGGAATCCGAAATTTGAAACACATTAATTGGGTAGAAGAAGAAAAAAATAGCGCGCATTAAATCATTAAACTAAATGGCATAATTGCATTCGCTTTAATCTCACTTTAACGTCCAATTATAAGATGAAATGTCCGAAAGCAAGAGGATTAGACAAGACAGTTGCTGCGCGTGCAAAATGAAGGATGTGTGGGTCAGGAATCACTAAGAATCTAAGCTAATCCAAATCTAAGCATGTTCCTAAACAGTTTTGTTTTGTAGGTACTTTGATTTGGAGATTATAGACCCAATAATTAGAGTGATCAAACTAGGATTTGTGTAAATCATGAATGCCGAAAGGGAGAAAAGCATTTTGCCCCACCACATCACTTACCATCAAACTTTTATTTCGGACCAAAATACATAAAGTACAGAATTTGATCACTAAATTGAAATAATCGTCGTGTATCGAAAAATCAATTCGGTGTTACATGGATGAGAGTGAGAGTCGTCCAATATATGGAGATATCCATGGATTTTGACGTCGATGGTGGCAGTGGGAGTGCCAGGGAAGACGAAAACAGATGATGAAGTCCAATGGGCCCTACTCTTGTGTAAACCCAATATAGTATAATATAGTATCTGTGTACATAACTAATCCGTGACCAATTCGCAACGGAGCCCGAATAGGTGGAAGGTGTCCATTTTCCTTGTTGAGAACCCGAATTGGTTGAAGGCATTTTCCTACCCACTCGACGCTCCTAGCCGTAAGCACTGGTGAATGTTATCTTTGGGCACTCTTGCAACGAGGACAAGGGCACTAATCTCATCTCAAATTTTTGATAAGGCACAATTGAGTAGCACTTAGGTGTTGACTGCTTTGGTACTATTATCTAACATTCTCTAATTCCTTACCTGTACGAATACTAGTAGCTACCAAGATACAGGGAGGCATACGATTTTGGCAAGCTTTTCCCGCAAATCGTAAGTGTAAAACTACTGATCTCATTTTCCCCGAAGTTTGAAATAATTTATCAGAAGGACAGGACAGAAGAATGTTAAATAATTTAATCTATAAACTTTGATCAGTTACAAAACATCTTCCGATGAGGAAAAAAAAAAAAAAAAAAGCAAAAATTCTGCGTCCCACGAAAAATGATCAGACGGATGTGCTCCGGGCTTGCAGACCATAATCTATAAATTTGAACAGTTACAAAAGATCATACGATGAGAAACAAGCACAAATTCTGCATCCCGCGAAAAATGATTAAACGGATGCGCTCCGGGCTTGCAGACCATCTTGTAGACATTGCACAGCACCGTCGTAATTTAAGAAGCCCATAAACCAAAACTCATGGTTATCAATGGAGATAACCTGGATATATTTTTCAGCAGGATTGGATCTGCTTGATGAAGGATTCACTGCTTTAAGCTGATGTAAAGGGATAACCACCTATCAATAACAGAGGATAGAAGAATGAGTAAGATATAACAACTGAAAACGCATTCAAATGAAAGGTAAGGAACAAATAGAAGGAGAACCAAAAACGTATATGGGCCAACAGAACATAAATCATCAAAACCGGTCAGAAACAAGCTTCAATGTTATCACTGCCGATCATATAACAATAATAAGTTACAAAACTGTCTCCCTCTCCCATCTAGTCAAATTGCCACTTGGTTCAGCGCAGCGCTAATGAGAATCACATGATAACAAATCCATTGGAAGAAAGGAGGGGAAAGGGGCATACAAACGGAAAATATGAAAGCCTTTCAAAATTAACTTTCTTGGAAAGCTTTTGAGATAAAAAGTGCTTCTCATCCATGGAATTTAGCATATTACACTTGTATCCTCTTCCTTAAAGACCTATTCTCTAACATTCCTTCCGTTCAACATGAAGCTAAACACAGGTCATCAAAATTGAACTCGTGCTTGACCTGAGAATAAACTTGATCCATACCTAAGCAGAGCCCAGGAATGCCAATAGTGTACTGAGCACTTACCCATCTATAAGGCGCAGCAATTTAAGCCGATCCCGATTTTGAAACAAAAACACAGAGAATTTTCAACCAACTACCAGTGCAAAACTCATGCTAGCTCTGATAGAAAATATTTTGGAATTTAAGATCAAATACCCATGAACTATCATCTCAGAACGAATACTCTGGTTTACATTTTATTGTATTTTTTGAAAAAGAGTCACAAAGACTTGACTACGGAATTCCAAAACTATAATAGTCATACAAAATAAAAAACTGAGCGACCCAGGCCAAATGTTGATATAATTACAATACTTAGATGGAGAGTGACTACCACATTGGAAGACGAGAGGAAATTTCCTCCACATTTATCACACAAATTGCCAATAACTACCTTGATTTCGACTCTTAAAATAATGGCAGTCATAGAAATATATTAAATAAATCAAAATCAATAAAGCATCGAATTGTCTGTTAATTGAAATTTATGATAGCAAGACATAAAAACTTACCTTGTAATAGCTCCATTCAGTTTGGTCGTCAGCTTTGTATGAAATGGGATTATCACTGCAATAAGCAAGCTTTGCAGTAGATGCATATAGAATTCCCATGACTGGACCTGCTGACGTGGATAAGTAGCACGCAAATGAATTCTGAAGTTGCTCCTCAGGAACTGTCTCGAAGGTTGATCGAAAGATCTTCTCATAACCACCTTCTGCTAGAACCTTCGTTCCTTGTGCAATTCTTCCCATAGCAGCATCAGCAAAACTAGGGCTTGTTCTCACTAGCTTGAAAGAAAACGGACTATTAGAGACGCCATCCATAACAATCGTCGTATCTTTATAACCAACAAAATGGACAAACTAAAGTAGCCCATAAGATTGTAATGCCATCTTTTCTTCATACAATAACAAAAATCAGATTTTTTTAAGCGTTCAGCGTGAAACAACAAAAGAAAGCAGCCCATAGGAATTGAGTTCAGATGAATGGAGAAACCAGCCAGCAGAGACCAGATTTACAAATCAAGCTAATCTTCCTCATATTTACCAAATAGGATTAGCGCAATCACGATTCACCACACCGATACTTTTACACCAATTCAGAAACCGGCAATGATCAAAATAACCCCTCAAAGTAAAAATTGTAGAAAAATGAAATGCCAACGCCCAATCAATTCAAGAAAAATTGATGATCTTAGCTAAACAATGCCTCGTAGAAAGAAAAATTGTAAATCGAAAATACCAAACCAAAAAAATTGACAATTCAGAAACTAATCTCAATACAATTCTCTTGAAGCATATAATCAGCAGAGACAGCAACGAAAATGAGAAACAGAAAGAAAGCAGAAACTCACAGTGCTGCCACGTATTTCCAGCGAGATCCTCAGCCTTCTTAGTAGCCTCCCCCACCGACTTTGTCCATCTTCCAAACACGCCCCGTACACTCTCTACCGAATCTGATCATGCACGGATACCCAAAAATACGTATCTGAATGTATACATATACGTATTCACAGACATACACTTGTATACATACATACATACATACATACCGACAGATACTGACCTTTGAAGGAGAAAGAAGAGTTGAGCATTGGGGAAGAAGCCACGTAATGATTCGATCCCTGATTCGTATCAGCCGGTGCGCTACTTTCGTGAGATTCGGACACCAGTTCGGGGTTCCAATGAACCGACTTCTTCGGCCCGGAGCCTGTGGGAGTCGAGGATGCCTCAGTCTGAGCCTGGGCCTGACCCTGCGATCCCATTACGAAGCTTGCCCAGTTCCGATCCCCGTTCGAGGCTTCGCCTGCCGCTTTCGCGTTCGGGTCCTGCGTTTTGGTCTCGGCCTCAGCCGCGGGCTTGGGCGGGTCCATCGCTATACAAGCGTCGGATATGGACGTGGGCTACGATCACTAACCGCGTGAGAATCAATAACTGTTTTTGGGTTATTTTTGTTTTGTTTATCTGCTTTTTGTAAAATTGAGTAAAATTGAAGTTTTTTAAGGGAAATGAAGGACGGGTTTAGCGATAAGAACGGCGCGTATTAGAATTAGCAAACAATTTTTTGAGCGTCCAAAACTTGATACCGATAGATACACACGCGTTTTAAGACTTTGGAGTTTGGACCCCCTCCGTTGACGGGGAGGCTTATTCTTATTTCCCCCGCCCTCAACTGCCACGTGCTAATTTATTTGTCACTGGTAGGCAACCATGGCCCAACAAATTAGAGCCTAGTTAATTTCGGCCGTTGGAGAATCTAAAGCCCAATATCCTTGGATCAATAGACATTTGGTCCTAGGCCTGCGATCGGTTCAGTAACCATGACAAACAAGCACCAATCGAGTGACCCGAACTTACTTGCACAACAAACACTTTCCGGCTACCAAACCCATTTTTTTTTTCCACTAATGATATTGGAGAAGGACACATAATAAAAGGACAAGGTTGATACATGAGATTTCTTATAATTTGTCTAAAAAAAATATCACTAAATCCTAAAATTAAGTGTCAAATATTGAATCAAGTTAGGTTAGTAGTAGAAGATTTTCTTTGATATATCTACGTCCTTTTATATGTTGCCCGCTCTTATTTTGAGTTTCGTAAGGCTAGTTTCATGCTCTTAGGAAAAAAAAAAAGTAGGATA
The DNA here is from genome assembly GCA_032719365.1 of Prinsepia uniflora. Taxonomy (NCBI): domain Eukaryota; kingdom Viridiplantae; phylum Streptophyta; class Magnoliopsida; order Rosales; family Rosaceae; genus Prinsepia; species Prinsepia uniflora. The sequence continues at coordinate 23,219,216 of CM064862.1, forward strand.
AGATTTTGAAAAATAGAGATTGTAAGTTAAACTAGTTAAATGTTTATTAAAACTTATTTTTAACAGTTTGCTATTTGGAAAAAAAGAAATCATCCAATTCTCAGAGTGTCTTATCCATCTTCCCGAATCCCCGTGCTGCTAATCCAATAAGGTGCAAATGGGTTACTACTTATTAGGATTAAGGAAACTTATACAGCGTCATTCATGAGTGAGACTAAAATATATTTGATAATTTTTCAAATTTAATATAATTTGAATGTTATAATATATGTGCTTTCATGGTAAGAGGATTATGCAGTATACATAGAAGAAAACTAATCTAATCCAGTTCACTTTAAATAGTAGAAGTAGAGAATGTAAGTTTATTTGTACGTCTAATTTTATCTAATTCTTTCACAATAAAATTACATTTATTTTCACATTCTAAATCAAGGGAATTTGAAGAGTTGCCTAATCAAATCAAGTTCTATTCACCAAACATGGTTCTACGGTACTCAAGAACGCTATACTTTCTTATAGATTCTACATGTTTCACACAAAATAATAATCACAATAATAAAAATAAAAATTTAAAAGGAAATTATTATTAATCATCGATTTATTGTTCCCCTCTGCGTTTTTGGATATGGTTTGAAATTCCAACCGCGTGAAACTTGAATGTATGAGCAAAATACCTATGAAGGTCAAATAATTTGATAAATAGAGCTGATTTTGGCACTTTACATATTACCTACTGCACTTTACTTTTTATTTTATTTTATTTTTATTTTTTATTGATTAAAATTCCAAACTTACCCTTTATATCATAATTTACTTAATTTTCTAAAAATTTAAAAATCTCAATAACTTCACACAGAAGAAGAATAGCGAGGGAGAGTTTTGGGTTTTCTTCCGATGTGGAGCGTTAAAAAGGAGGCGGTGTTGAGAGATTTTATGCCGTCTGGTTTTTATTTGGCTGTGATAGGGGTTCTGTTCAAGCTCTGTGTTTTTTCCTAAAATCTTCTTTCTTTTTTATTATCTGAAAAATCTTCTTTCTTTGAGAGCTTTTCCGTCTGCTTTATGCCTTTATACTTCTCTGCTCGTTCTAGCAGAGACTCAGCCTAGTGCTTACATCTACTTCGATGAGTTTGAGGCCATAAAGTACTTGTTAAGGATCACAATGCTTTAGGAATTTTTCATGTAAAATTATTTTCTTCCCTCTTCTAAGAAGGAATCATACTTGATATCGATTTGACACTGATTTTTCATTTGGTTTTTCATTACTTTTTTTTCCCCTAGTATTTTTGAGAGGTTTTTGGAGTTAAAAGATTGTTCTTGTAAGAGGTTCAAAATTCCTAAGCCACAAAGATGAAATGTAACAACACTTCTAAAAAATTAGACTAATTTAGGAATCACTTCGGAAAAATGACCATTTTATCCTTGAGCTTAGAGGGGGATTGGAAATCAATTTGAACTTGGGAAATTTCTTGGAAGTTCTAATTAGACTGTTGCGTGAGTCCCAAACACACGAGTTCATAGACATGCGACACATGGGAAGTGGAGTCCAATAAAGGAGTTATTGGTTTAGAACGGCACATTTGTGTACGTATTGGGGGAAGGGAATTTTGGTCATTTTGTAAAAGGATGAGTGAGCATTGAACTTTAAGTGGCAACTTGGGTAGTTGACATATGACACCCCCAAGCGGTGACTTCTTCTTTCTTTTTGGCAAGCAAGGGAGACAAGAGGGAGGAAGAGAGAATGAAAAAGAAGGAAGACAAAACCCCTCAAAAGGAAAAATTGATATTTCGATTCAAACTTAAGAAACTGAGTTTACTATCATCATCCCATCACCCACGTGATCAAACCTAGTAAAAATCGAGAGGAAATATGTACGGGAAATTCAGAACCAATAGCAGAAAGAACCAAGAGAATTTGAAGGATTTTCCAAAAACACTAGGTAAGTTTCCCTAATTTTGACCTTGGATTTGAATTACTGATGATAAGTAGATGAATTTTGATTATCACAATATTCGATTTGGTTGAAAAATAATAAAGTTACGAAGGTTTGAAGAAATAGCCAGAAATAGAGGTTTTCTTGTGAGAAACCCAGTTTCCGACGAACTAGATGGTGGTGACTACGGTGGCACATAGTGGTGCCGGTCGTCTTCTCCGTTAAAACTTTCGGTGACAGAATATTCCTACAACGACAAAATGATCCACCACTCTGTTCAAAAAATGTAATATTACATAATATTCTCTGAAGGAATATTCCTTTGTCGTCGGCATATTCTATCTAAACATCCCACAGCCCATGGCAACACGTGTCCTCTTGTTTTTTATGTTCCGAATCTTTTAGCACGTGTTCTAGGTTAATTAAACATCATTTAGGGGCAGTTTTATGTGTTTGAAGTGGCGGTATACCTTTTAAGAGAACGTATGGATCACCTAGAGTTTTGGGAGTTTGAATATAGATTCCTTATATGATTTTGATATCAAAATAGGATTCAGGACGAGTCGAAATAACTAGATATGACTTGGCACGAGTCAGTATATCAGTATAGGACTTGGAACAAGTCGGGATATTGGATTAGGGCTTGAGAAGAGCTTGGAGAGCCGAGATATCAGATTATCATTCAGGATATTAGAAAATATGATTCATCTTGTGGTTAATGACAGAGATCTGAGTTATAAAACAAAGTTATACTTTTTGTCGAGGTCAGTGGGTTAGTCACCCTAAGAGGAAGAAATACGTTTGGTTCGGGAAGTCGCAAGTGGTAGACTCTTGGCCTACATGAGTTTATCAATAGCAAGACTAATCGGGACTTAGTCGAGGATTATCGAACATTCGAGGTGAAGTTATGATTTTACCCCTAGACGAGGGTAAAAGGTTGACTTTTGACCTGAAAGGTCCAATGCATGAGGATCGAGGACCATTATGTAGAATAAGTCGATACGAGTCCGTAGATAGGCGACACGTCGAAATCAGACATTCGACGGGAAAGTTATGGGTCACGGAAGTTTCGAGGTACTATTGCATGAAGTACGAGGCAAGTGAACATTTGTCCTGTTGTGGGCCCCAGATATTTTGGTCAGGCCCAATGAATGAGTGACAAGTGTCACTCATCCATTGGCCCTTCCTTTATCATTCATGCATATCTCCCCATTTTTCTCTCTTTCGATCAACCAAACCTGAAAGCCCCAAAAATTATCCCCCTTCCTCCATTTGATTCAGTTTGAGGCCAAGAGAGTGGCTGAAGGTGAGTAAGGGACTGAGAGACGTCGTGGGAGGCTGCAGGACCGCCGCGGATGGCAAAGGAGCCCAAAAAACCAAGGTAAACCCGAAACCTATTTTTGGTTCAAAAATTGAAAATGGAAGGACATTGTTGAAGGTTTGGGTTGATTCTAACAAGTTCTGGGGATCAAGGCGGCCTCAGAGAGATTGGTTTCGAAGGCGGTGGTGGCCTGAGACGGCTGGAATGGAGGAGGAAAAACTGGGTGACTGTTCATCGACTTAAAGGTAAACTTTTAGGCTGTTTTTCATCATTTTGATCACCTAGATCAATTAAGGATGATTGGAAAATCGTGTAGGAAGCAACGGCTACGAAAACGGACCAGAAACTAGAGAGATAAAGTCGGGTCAGGTCGCGAGTCTGCGCGACCCGATACAGTGAATCAGGTTGACCCAAACAGAGGACAAAGATGAGGTGACATCATCGGTGATGTCATTAGATGACGTCATCATGTCAGACTGACACATGTCAGATGTCAGATGACGTCACTGCTAACGTCAGCATTGACTTTGCTGACGTTAGCATTAACTTTTTTGTTAACGTTGACTTTTTCTTTGACTCGCATGTGGGGCACATGGGCATGTATTTTGAGGTGAGACTAGGACCATTTTAAAGGTTTCGACAATACAAATCCAATGGTGGTGGTTTCGAGTCGATTGGAGATCGTTAGGTTGGTCAAATTGAAGTTTAAAGCCTAGGAAAACGTGTCTGGGACACATTGATTTTTCTGGGAATGTTGGGGGTTCTTGATTAGGACTTTTCTAGGTTGGTAGTAACCTTTGAGTGTGTTTTGGGCAGGTCCGGATGACCCGGAGATGTTGGATTAGCCCGGAGAGGCTTATGGCACGTGTATCGAGGTGCAGCTTAGACGGTCTGTGAGTGGATTTTGTTTTATGTATAAGATGCACGCATAAATGTTTTTTTTATGTGTTTATGAGCATGATTTTAGATGCTATGAGTGATGTGGTTTAAATATGAATTTTTTGGAATTTTCGGTGGAAAATGCGTTAATGCACGTAGTTCGAGATTTCTATTTTATGTGATATTTGGGCTTCGACCAAGTATTCTACGTTCATATATTTTACATGATTTTATATGATTTTGAGAGTTTCATGGAGAAGCATGAAACCGAGGATCTGAGACACAATTTTAAAAGATTTTACGGGGATGCGTGAAATCGAGATTCGGGCACGAGACCCAATTGAAATACCTTAACTTAGCGTGAAGTCAGGGATGATTTGAAAGTGTTTTGGAAATGAGAAATGGTTTTCAGCTTTGGAAATATCTATCAGGCGTACGACCCAATTGATTTGAGGTTTGCCTTAGAGTATAGTCAAACGTGAGATAAGTTGGCCTGTGACCCAGTTACGAGTTTTATGAAAGATATTTCGGGCATGAGACCCAGTTATAGATTTTATAGGATTCAAGGAATCCTGGGATATGATGTGTCGTTGGACACTGAATTTTTGGGCTGTGACCTATTTGGTGAAATTTCGGGCTTGTGGCCCTATTGATGATTTACGAGTTAGAGTCCCGGATGATCGCGTTATGGTCCCAGTCGATGGAATTTGGGTTCAAGTCCCGGATGATATGACGCTCACCTCCGGACTTCATATGTGTTTCTTCCGGAGAGGTCACGATGCACTGCCTGTGGTCGAGTAGCCATTGGAGGCTATAGTCGAGCAAGGTTCGACTTAGGAGTGCCGATGTTATTCTCTAAGATCGATCGGTGATGTGTTCACGATGATCTAGATATGGTCGCGGTGGGTGATGTGTTCACGGCGACATGCTAGGATTGTGAGCGGTCGTGAGCTTATATTTGCACATGTGCTAGGATTGGAAACGTGATTGACACTAAGATGAGGATGGGATGAGTTCCCATGTGTTATATGATTTGGACTGAGGCCCTATGCATGTTTTATGTTTGGGCTTGAGACCCTGTATGATTTGGTTTTGGGGCTAAGACCCTATTGAGGTACTGGCTTCGATTGAGAAGCATTTTTCATTGGATTTTGATTTGGGAAGCAATACGTTTTGCTTCCCAGAAAGTATTTGAAATGATGTTTTATGATGCATGCATGCTTTTACGTGAAAGGTATAAATGTCTTTTCGATGAACGTTTTTTATACACTGTTCATTTTTTTTCCACTCATAGCTTTTATGATTTTTAATACCCTTCAGGTTGATCGTGAATGCGCCTGTAGCAAAGATCAAGACATCACATGCCACCACTGATCCTGACGTACTTTGGTTAACCCCGAGCGGGAGACGAGTTTATCCCTAGTCTAGCACATGGTGTCAGACGGGAGCAGACACATCCCACGATAATCCAAGGGGATTGGGATTGGTCCTGTCAAATAATTAAGATCATTCGAACAAATTTTTGAAAAATCTAGGTAAAATTCCTTAATTGTGACCTTGGATTTGAATTTCCTGATGATGAGTAGATGAAATTTCATCATTTGAAAGTTTAATTTGGTTGAGAAATGAGAAAGTTAGAAAGGTTTGAAGAACCGGTCGAAAATGGAAGTTTTCTGGTAAGTAACCCATTTTTCCGACGAACCAGATTGTGCCAACACACGACCGCCGGCCGTCTTTTCCAGTGAAACCTCTAGTAATGAAATAGTCCACTGATGACAAAATATTCTACCGTGTTAGAATATTCCGCAGTGCTGACGAAATTTTTTGTTCAAAGAATAGAATGTTCCCTTATCCTCATCATATTTCATCTTAATAGACGAAATGTGCCTTTAGGATGCTGTAATATTCCATCCAGAAAAAATGTTTCACTAGTGCAAGGACCCACGTGGGGGTGCATAGGTGTCAGGTCGCAGCGCATTAGGGCATGTGGACGAGCCCCAGTCATCCACCAACACTTGGCAGCGGTTGATAAGACTTGAATTAAGCATCATCTTATACCCTTTATATTTATCTTTTAATGTTTAAATACCAAAAAATTGTAGAAAATAATAACTTTTGTGAGAATTGTGCATAATTGGGTAGAGCTCGGAATTACGAGAATTTAGGCGAAAGAATCACCTCAATTGGAGTTATATTAAAAAAGTTATGATTAAAACAAAGGAGGCCACCAAAATATACTCAGGATTTCGGTAGGGGGCTACCGAATCCCCATAAACAGCCCAACAAGGCATTCGTCCAGGGGCAACCCAACCTGCCTGCCCTTTCCTCGACGCGCGTATAGCGAATATGGCAACCGTTAGTCGGCGCGTGTTTCCTGACTTCGCTTGCCCCTCTTCGGTAGGTGCCTACCGATTTCTCTCTCCAGCTCCCTTGCGCGCGTTGACCACATTTTGACCGCCAAAATGGAGGCCTACTGTCGGCCATCACCAACCGAAGTTCCCTCCAAGTTCCAACAGCTTCCCATCATGACGATTTCTATTCAATTCCAGCAAGCATTTTCCTTCATTTTTGAGGAAAATTGTTCTTTTTTAATTAGGATTTGTTTTCCCTTTTTCTAATTAAATTTTGTATTTATTCTTTCATTAGAATCTTTATTACCTTTTTCCTTTAGAACTTTAATTTAATTAGTTTAATCATTTTTATTTTAGGATTTAAATTGTGAACTCCTATTTATTTGGGGATTAATTTTCTCATATAAATAGAGAGGCTTAGGTTATTTTTAAGAGGTCGCTCATTATTTACACCAAAACTCTGCTTAACCAAATTTCTCTTTCCTTTTAAACTAAGATTTCACTTACAAAATTAAACTACACCATCCTTGATTGACATATAAGGCGTATTCCTGAGTGTCTCATCAAGAGTGTCGAACCACCTAGCATCTATAGGGCGTATTCCCGAGGATTCAAAGTGTAACCCGACCTCTTAGCCCTATAGTTTTCTCTTTATACTTGAATATTGTGTTTATTGGATTGATCACTAATTTTATTATGGTTTTATATTTTGTATTGATTTCAATAATCTTCCATGCTATGTTTATGCTTAATGCTTGATTAGATATAGGGCGTATTCCTGAGTCTAGATCATTGAAAGTGTATAGGGCGTATTCCCGAGCACGTACTTAAGATAATGTACATGTATTTCATTAAACTTAGGTTTTAGAATTTCGTTGATTTTGGAATTGGCATAATTTATGAATGAGCTAGGTTAAAGATGAGTTGACCATGTAAATAATAGGTTAGGTTAATTTAGATTAATTAATCACGTAGGACGTTGGTAAAAACCAATCAACTATCCCCCTAATTAATTAATCAAACGATAATTCGTATTGATTTCAATAATCTTCCATGCTATGTTTATGCTTAATGCTTGATTAGATATAGGGCGTATTCCCGAGTCTAGATCATTGAAAGTGTATAGGGCGTATTCCCGAGCACGTACTTAAGATAATGTACATGTATTTCATTAAACTTAGGTTTTAGAATTTCGTTGATTTTGGAATTGGCATAATTTATGAATGAGCTAGGTTAAAGATGAGTTGACCATGTAAATAATAGGTTAGGTTAATTTAGATTAGTTAATCACGTAGGACGTTGGTAAAAACCAATCAACTATCCCCCTAATTAATTAATCAAACGATAATCATACTTAAGTACCCACAATCCCGGTTAAGAACGATCCCTACTTATCAATGCTACAATATACAAAAAAAAAGTTTTAATTTTCATATTTTTTTATTAAGTGTTGAGTGTGAATTTGTGTTTACTTTAGTTCTTAGTTTTAGCGTGTCAGCGGCGATGTGTGTCCTCTTGTTTTTTATATTCTGGGTCATTTAGCGTAGGTTCTTGGTAAATCGAAAATTGTTTAGGGGCAGTTTCGTGTGTCTGATGTGGAACGTATATATTTTTATAGAATATATGGATCTCTTGGGGTTTAAGGTGTTTGAATATAGATTCCTTATATGAATTTGATATCACAATAGGACTCGAGACGAGTTGGGATTATAGTATAAGACTCAGATGAATTAGGATAATGGATTAGGGCTTGGGAAGAGCTGGGAGAGCCGAGATATCGTGACAGAACCTTGCCCGATTACACTAGAATAGTACGCTCGGGCTTTGCTCCCGTCTTACAGAAACCTTGTCAAACAAGGGATAAACACAAATCCCGCTTGTTCATGTCTCCACCTCTCGAGCCTCGATTTTCGTGCATCTACCTTGTAGGGTTACAAAACCAAGAAAATGTGTGAGTGGACAAAAGAAACAAATCAAAAACATAATTTGAAAACATTCATCTTTTATCCTCCGTTTTTCAAAACCACGCATGCATACGAAAACCATTTCAAAACCGTAACACTTCGCTTAAAACGAGATACAGTTTTCCAAACTCGAAGTACGTGAAACGTACTTCAAGTAAAAAAACCACATTAAACCATTAAAACCACCGATAAGTCACATCATATATCACAATCCAAATCCATAATCAAAATCTCGGGGCCTAAGCCCCAAATACGGTTTAAACACCAATTCTCGTAAAACGTGCCATTGAAACAATTTTTGTAAAAACCGTTCATAAATTATATATAATCATAAATATTCCCAAGTGACAAGACCCAAACTGAAACACAAGAACAGTACACTCGGCCTCGAGTTCATGCCATCACCTCTCGTGCCTCGAGTTCCGTGCAGCAGTCCTAGAGGGTTACAAAACCAGGAAAGCGTGTGAGTGGACAAAAAAATAGTTTGAAAACATAAATTGCAAACATCTATCATTTTACCTCCATTTTCCAAAACCATGCATGCATATAAAAACATGTTCAAACCCGTTTCACTTCGATTTAAAACGAGATACAGTTTATCCTTCTCGAAGTACGTGAAAATGTATATAAAGAAAGTAGCAATTGGCAAGCCATCACAACAATCAACTCTAAGCCAACACATCAATTACAATGTCAAACATCAACCATTACCCTACAGGCAGGCACACCACAAATTCACTCGAGAACCAGAGCCCAACTCGACGTCCGAGATTATCAAACCCATCAACAAGCATCTCGAGGAAGTCACCACAAAGCACAACAGTAATACACAATCAATAAATAACCAACGTTATTATAGAACTAATATAAAGTCAACTCAGAAGCACTACACAAACATAACATCAATCATCACATCACAAGAGCACTAATGGCAGGCAGTCATATACATACTCGCTAAAAAACCGGAGCCCCAGGCTCGACGTTTGAGTCATCACAACACAGTCTCAGAAACTGGAGCCCCAGACTTGACGTCTGAGTCTCACATTCAAACAATCAACACAATCATCACACCACTACAAGTCACATCATTACACATCGCGCATATCAAGGAACACGTATTCACATTACAACTCAATGTCACATTTCATCACAATACGTCACATCACATATCGCAATCCAAATTCACAAGAAGAATCTCGGGCCTAAGCCCCAAACACGACTTAAACACAATTTCTCGTAAAACGTGTCATTAAGGTCACTTTCGTAAAAACCATCCAGGAAGCATATAAAAGTCATAAATGTTTCAAAATCACATTATTCCAAGTCACAACCATGTTTAATTCGAGATCACAATCAAAACAGTATTCAAAACCAGTTTACTGAAAGCCTTGTAAAACACGCATCAAATAATAATAAAATATTCATAAAATCATCGAAAATCCATAGAAAATCCCAATCACTAGAATATCATCACATAGAAACACATTTAAATCATATAACTAGGCATGCTTAATAGTTTAGGAAAAGAAGGTCCACTCACACACCGTTTGGATAATCGGATCCCGCTTTGCACGTTTTTCTGTAAATTCTAAGAATATCACATCCTGCCATAAACTACATATTAAGGTCACAAACCATCCCAATTATTCACTAACTTAATCCCATAATTTTCGGTATTTTTAAACGTATTTAAAATGAGCCTTAAATATTCAGATAGCCATAGTAGTCTCGAGACGATATCCGATCGACACGAAAATTTCACCGTTGTACTTGTAACATCGAAAGGATGAACTTTCGTGTTGGTCGTTTTCCCAGTTGACGTGGCATGCCCCACCCAAAGTGGTTGCACATGGGCCTCAGGCACCACACACTGTTCATCAACTTCTTCATGCAACATACTCGTTTCTCCTGTAGAATGGGTCGGATGACCAGCGAGTCCAACCTGATCGTTTCGCCCTCATTTCTCGATGGTTTTTATTCCTTTTTCGTCCATCATACTCGCAATTAACCTACGAGAAGCTCTATGATTCCCAAACATTGAAAACTTACCGTGGATTCACAGTTCAAGCTTTCCCACCTCACGACCATGGCGTCTGTGTCTAGTCCAGAGGCTTCCCCACGTCTAAAATCACAGTTCTCATCTCCATCATCGTTCTACGATCTTCAGAAGACTATTGAGACAACTGATTTTAGGTTTCTTGATCCAAAACCAAAAACCCGAGAAATACCTCATGGGTTCACTATGTTTCACGAACTCTCAACCATGTCCAGCCTTCCCTTCTCTTTCTGACTCTCTGTCATTCTGGTTTCACTCCCTTCTCCTCCCTCTCTTCTTCTCCCTTGATCTCCTTCTCCCCAATTTTCCTCTGTTTTCCCCTTTCGGCCGAACCATCTCTAAAACAAAACGCACACAAAACTAACTAAATATCAAGCACACACATACACTCGGTGAAACAGAGATTAAAGGGATAAGGACAGATGTCACACCCCAATTAGCCACATACAAAACAAATCTCCTAGAAGAAATTACCAAAATGCCCCTCTTTGAAAAATTACCATATTACCCTTGTAGAGCCTAAACCCGAATTGAAACTGTTCGATCTCCGTTTCTGGTATGCCACTTGCCAACGTACTCGGGAGGCCGAGACCTTCATAACAGTTCTCTCGAATCACCTAAACAAAGTCCCGATCAAAAGTCAATATTTTGACTTTGACCAAGAAAAATCAACTAGGCAAAAGGTCAAATTCGTCCGATCTTTTCCCAATATTGGTGTGCCGCCTGTCTACGAACTCATGATCATGAGACCATCAAAATGTCAGCACTTTGACTTTTCCAAAAAGGCAAAATCATCCTTTTCTCCTTAAATTTTCCAATTTTTGCATTTCCTCGAGATCCGGGTCATTACATCAAGTCACGTTATTTCATGTCATAACCCAAATTCAACTCAATACCACATTCAAACGGTGTTCAAAATAGAGTTACGGAAACCTCGTAAAACGCGCATTAAAATAATAATAAAATATTCATATTTTCACCGAAAATCCATATAAAATCTCAATCACTCAAATATCAAAACAATCACATAGGAAACCATTTAAATCATATAATTATGCATGCATAAAAGTTAAGGGAAAGAAAGTCCACTCACATACCTCTGAATTGTCGAATTCTCCTTTGCACGCACTTCTGTAATTTTTGTGAATTTTAAAATCTGTCAAAATTCACATCTAAGGGTCATTAACTATCTCAAATAACTTCTATTTTAATCCCATAATTTTTTGGGATTTTCCAATGTATCTAAAACGAACCCTAAACCTTCGGACAACCAAAACTACTCGGAAACATTGTCCCATTAACTCGAAATCTGTGCCAAAATATTCGTAACATCGAAATTATGAAAAACTATGTTGGCCATTCCACAAAAATCCCCTGAACGTGCCCTCATGGTCCACACAAAGCGGTTACGCATGGGAGCCATGCGCCAGGCACTGTATATCGTCTTCCTCACACACATCACTGGTTTTCCGACCCAGCGACCCGACCTGGCCCTAATTCCTTAGTTTTTCAACCATTTCCCAACCTGTTTCGACCACATTGTTCTAATCTAGCTTAAGGTAGGATCTGTACAATCAAAAAAAGAAAAAACTTACCCAACCTGCTCGACCCATTCAAAGAACTCACAGCCAAGTTCCATCGTGCTGTTTGGGCGATCACAACATCCAATTTTTCGACTAAGCAGTCCGTTACAGTCGTAGGGACCTGAGGAAGGTAGCAATAAACTTGGTTTTCAAACTTCCCTAGCAAAACTTGATCGTACAGCTGCCTACCCAAAAACCCCTTTCTCGGGTCATCATCCCTCACAGTCTCACAATCCAGGTTCGACATAATTCATTCCTTTTCCTCTCTTTTCTTCTTTCCTCTCCCCTTTTCTCTCTGTTTTTCTCTTCTCAAGTTCTTCGTTTTCTTCATCTCTTTGATTTTTCTCTATTTTTTTTCTTTTCCTTCTAGGCCGCACCATACCACACACACAACACAAAAGAACAACCTAAACAACACATAAAATGTCAGGACCCGACTCTAGCACGATATTATCCTCTTTGGGCCTCCTCGCCCTCACGATTTTGTTTTCGGGAGCACACGGTGCAACTTCCCAGGGGGTCACCCACCATGGAATTGCACTAGCCTCAGAACCCGACCCTCCTTTATCAGGACCCGACTCATATAGCACGATATTGTCCGCTTTGGGCCTTCTTGCCCTTACCCTCACGGTTTTGTTTTCAGGAGCTCACGGTGCAACTTCCAAGGGGGTCACCCATCATGGAATTGCACCAACCTCAACTCGCTTAACTTTGGAGTTCCAACTGAACCCAAAGCCAATGAGCTCCCAAAAGGCCTCGTTTTGATTAGAGTTGCGCAACGGCCCACTCTACCTAACACGATATTATCCTCTCTAGACTCACTGGCCGAACCAGCCCAGCTCGCAGGGTTTTGTTCCTTGGAATTCATGGTGCAACTTCCTAGTGGGTCACCCATCATGGGATTGCATCAGCCTCCACTCGCTTAACTTTGGAGTTCCCTAAGAATCCAAAGCCAGTGAGCTCCCAGAAGGCCTCGCGCTAGATAGTTGTGTGCCTACACCTTTAAGGCACACCACCATTCCCCTCCCAGACCATTCCCCTCGCAGGAATGTGGGATCGTTCACCGTTCCCTCCAGGACACGGGTCTTACAATCCACCCCCCTTAGGGCCCATCGTCCTCGCTAGCACATTTCCTGATCGGGGTCTGGCTCTAATACCATTCTGTCAGGACCTGACCCTATATTGTCCGTTTTGTGCCTCCTCGCCCTCACGGTTTTGTTTTTGGGAGCACACGGTGCAACTTCCCAGGGGGTCACCCACCATGGAATTGCACCAGCCACAACTCGCTTAACTTTGGAGTTCCAATCGAACCCAAAGCCATTGAGCTCCTAAAAGGCCTCGTTTAGATCAGAGTTGCGCAGCGCCCCACTCTACCTAACACGATATTGTCTCCTTTAGACTCACTGGCCGAACCAACCCAGCCCGAAGGGTTTTGTTCCCGGGAGCTCACAGTGCAACTTCCCAGTAGGTCACCCATCATGGGATTGCACTAGCCTCCACTCGCTTAACTTTGGAGTTCCTCAGGAATCCAAAATCAGTGAGCTCCCAGAAGGCCTCGCGCTAGATAGGTGTGTGCCTACACCTTTAAGGCACACCACCATTCCCCTCCCAAACCATTCCCCTCGCAGGAATGTGGAATCGTTCACCATTCCCTCCAGGACACGGGTCTTACATAAAACCCAAGTCGGTGCACAGTTACCTAAGGGACGGGGACACTTTTGACTGCCTAATTCAGCCACCTAAAATATCTAACAAGTTCAATTACCAAAATGTCCCTCCTTACAAAATTACTAAAATGCCCCTAGGTAACTTAAATTAAGAAGGAATCCAATCGAGCTTCGTTTCTGACATGCCACCTGTCGATGTACTCGGGAAATCGAGACCTTCCAAACGGTGCTTTTGGAATCACCAACAAGGGTCCCGGTCAAATAGTCAACCCTTTGACTTTGACATAAAAAGTCAATATTTGGCTTTCAGGGGTAAAATTGTCACTTTCATTTTTCTTTTCCGATTTTACTCTCGATGAAAGTCCGGGTCGTTACATATCGGATTATCATTTAGGATATCAGACATTATAATTCATGTTGTGATTAACGACTGAGGTCTGAATGATCAAATAAGGTTATATTTTTTCGGGGTTAGTGGGTTAGTGTGGGCAGTCACCTAGGAGGACGAAATATGTAATGACCTAGATATTCGAGAAAAATAGCATTTGAAAAATTAAATGGAAATGCCGATTTTGCTCTTGTAGAGTCAAAATGTTGACTTTTTGATCGGGAGATCTTCTGAAAGTTTCGTGATAACCGTTATGAAGTTTTCGAACTCTTAGATACATAGATAGGTGGTATGTCAAAAAAGGAGTTCGGAGAAGTTCGTTATGAGTCAAAAATAGGTAAGGGCATTATGATAATTTTGGCTTAACAGGTAATTTGGTAATTTACATTTGTAACATGTGAAAGTTATGTGTTATCTAGAAAACCCTCTAAGTTTCCCTCTCACTCTCCCCACTGACATGGCCTAAGTATATATAAGTGTGTTGTGTGTGTTTTGAGTGTTTAGAGGTGGTGAGCCGAAAAAGAAGAAAACCACCAACCTCCCAACCCATGAAGGAAAAATAGTAGGAGACAGGGGAAGAAAGAAGGAATGAAAAAGAGAAAGGAAAGAGGAGAAGAAAGGAGGAGAAGAAAGGAGGAGAAAGAATGAGGAAGTATGTAAGAACAGTGAGGGCATGCTGAGAGAACCGTGAGTTTTCCTTCGGGTTTTCGCACTCTAGACCAAGAAACTGAGGAACTGGTCGTTGTCGTACTCTTCTGTGAGTACTTCAAGCATTTTTGGGCAAGAACGGATAAGCTAAACACTATAGAGGTCATCAAATAGCTCATGGAAGCCATGGCCGAAGGTTACAGAAGATGGACCAAGATTTCAGGTAAGTTTTTCAATCTGTAAACATCATAGGGTTTTTTTTTTAGATCAAGTAAATGTGGTTGGATTATTGGAACGTCAGTTTTGGACGTCAAATGACTGAGAAACAGACGGATTTTTATCGCGGGTCGGGCGACCTGAAAAACCAAGCTATCGAGTCTGGTTGAGGAGCGCGATGACCCTGAGACGCACATGGCCACCATGCGTAAAGAGTGTTGCTGGCGCGTGGCAGCACACTGCGGTGGAATCTCGCCGTCCGACCAACATGAAAATTAATCGTCGTAAAATTATGAGTTCATTGGTCCAATGTTTTATTTAATTGGACATTGTTTGACTATATTTTTGAATTTCTAAAGTATTATATTTACATTTTAATTAATAATTAATCTAAGAGGGTTAAGCCTAGTTTGGTCATTAGAAAGCCCTTATTTTTATTTGAATTTAATGATAATTGGTTGTTTACAATTTTATAGGAATTTTGGGGAAGTTTTACAAAAATCGTAAGTATACCTTAATTGATTAAACATATTATGTTCATTATTTCCGTCGAAATCTAACACATAAATAGGAGCATTATAATTCGAAGAGTTGTTGAGTAAATGTGACTTTAAGGTGATTAAGGGGTGACGTGTAAGAAGCATGTGTTTTATGGGAATGTGATTATATTATAGCGATGGTATGATCACACATATATATATATATATATATGATTTATATGTGATGATGATCATGTTACTAATGATATGACGATGATATAATTTATAAGTTGATAGCTATGAAGGTAGTAATAACACATAAGGACATGTAAATGATGGTGTTAAATGTATATGCACACATATTCACTTTTGAAGAATATCAATTGAATTAGTAAAGTAGTTCTTATGAAAAGGATATTATGTACACTATATTTGGGAAATTCCAGTACTTGGATTGGTTGTATATGTGTGTATACCTAATTTATTGATAATTATGGTTTATTTTGTGCAATATGATTTTTGAGCATATAAAAAGGGTTGCGAACAAGTAAAGTATTTTGTTGTTGTTTTAATGATTAATAATGCAAATCATAATGACGATAATAACGGAAATGAAATTTGAATATGGTTGAATTAATAGATTCTTTTACCCACGCGGGATAAGTGGGTTGAATGTGGGTGTTAACCTTGCAATGGTAGAATTAATAGATTCTCTTACCCACACGGGGTAATTGGGTTGAATGTGGGTGGTAACCTTGTAAGGTTAGAATTAATTTGATTAATTTAATAATTTATGGACATACTTTAAATTCGTAATATCCCTTGTCTGGCAAGAATTGTCAGACAAAACTAGGACCAGTCTGGGTTTTACGGAATTTACAGACAGATCATGTGAAAATATATTTGGTTCACATATCGAGATGATGTTTTTGAGATGGTCAGTATTCATCCATTTTCCAACTGATTTCTCATATTATGATTTAAGGTCGTAAGGATATTTTTGGTATAATTGGTTCAGTTGTCAGATGAGAGCAGGACCTTTCATGGTTATCAAAGTGATTTGGGAAGGGTTCTGTCATGACAACTTAACCATAAAATTAGTTTTAGAAAATTCAGGAAGTTCAAATTATAAGGCTCTAATTTTACTAGAGATCCTGCTCCTATTGAAGAACCATAAAGGTGAGAAATGTTTGGGTTATTTACTACGATCCTGATACTGCTGATGAAAGCAAAGATGAAATGTTTAGAAATTTGATTCACGAAAAATAAGAAAATATTAAAACAAAGGTTTATAACTTACAATGAACTCAGAACACGACGCAGGGTCTTAAATTGCACCAAGAATAAAAGTTAGTGTCATTATTGCACCTTGAATTTGGCGTACGTTAACTCCATTGCATCAACTAAGTAACAGCGTTACACACACTGTTAAGGAAGCGTGCGTAGCGTCCATGTGACAACAGAACATAAGGAATCTTACTATGTTAAATGGGAGTTTTTTTTTCTCACCAATTGTTACCCGAGCTCCTCACCAAGCTCGATAATGGGGGATTCGATTGTAGCCAATTCTTTAGCATTTTAACCCAATTCGTGATCTTGGGCCCAAGCGTGTAAGTGATGTTGAAGCTGAAGTCATTCAGGTCATGAATGTCGTCGGGTCTGAGTGGGATCAATACTCAGTGAGAATCCAATTGTTTTCCTTAATTAGATTCTGGTTCGTAGTATCGGCCTTGGAGTTGCTGTAACAACCCGTCGCGAATATCAGAATTAAATAATAATTAATTATAGATTTAGTATGACTAATAGGGGATTAGTTGAGAGAATTCCGACGGAAGGTGTAAAATGACCGTTTTGCCTCTGAATTTGGGAAAAATGTTGACTTTTCACCCGGGGAGTCAAACGTACGAGGACCAATGACCGTGACATAGATTGAGACGTCACGAGTCTGTAGACAAGCGGCACGTCGAAATCGGACGCCGAACGGGGAAGTTATGGTCACATAATCGAGATTGGTTAAACTTACGTTTTGAGATTAGATTAAGATAATAATAAAATAATGAGGGACTGATGAGTGACAAGTGGACCCTTGGATGAGTGACAAGTGTCACTCATCCCATGGCCCAAATTCCACAAAAATGGGATCTTGTCCTATTGGCTGTTTATATATATATATATATATATTATTCATTCCCTTACCCCAGCCGTCCATCTCTCTCAATGTTCTCATCCTTACCATTCATTCCATCTTCATTCCTCTCAGCTGATCATCATCATCTTTATCATCGAACATCCTCACCCTTTCTACTAAACCGTAAACCAAAATTCCTCACAAACAACCCCAACTCCTAATCTATCGTCCCGGGGCTATGAACAAGAGTTAATGAGTGGTGTGAGGCGATTACGGTGGTACCAACGGTGTCGGCCGTCTTGCACGGTGGTCAGGGAAAACCGAGATGGTGATCTTCGGGTTCAAAATGCAAGGACAAGTTTTGTTGGCAGTTGAACGTGTTGGAGGTTTGGATGAGGTTCTTGAGATCGAGACGACCGTGGTGGTGGCCACGACGGAGCTCGCGACGGTGAGGTGAGTGAGAAACCGAGAATACCCTGTTTTTGTTCAAAAATGGCAACTCGTATTTTGAAGGTTGTTAATCAAATTGATTGATCAGTTGAGGTTCTGGAAGTTGTTAGGAACCCAGAGGACTTGGAATCACGACCAATAGTGGTTGGATTCGTTGCAACTGGACGACGGAAGTTTGGTGCTTGATCGAGAATTGGGAAGGTACTTACTAGCCCTGGTTTTCGTGTTTTGAGTAGTTAGATCGAGTCTAGGGCCTGGGATGAAGCTATAGGAACCAACAGACTTGAAAATGGTTGAGAAATGGCGTTGAACTGATCACGCCAGTCCAAGTACCGAACCCGGTTCAAAGCGAGGACAGGGATGACTGTGCACGGGCGCGTGAGGGCGCGTGGGGCCATGTCTCAGTCAAGGTCAACATGTAATTTCATCTATTCGATGTAACGTACATTTTGGGACTGGTTTCGAGACGATCGGACATCGTTTCAATATAATTCGGGGTGTCCGAAGGTTTAAGGTTTAGTTTAAATACGTTTAAAAATTCGGGAAAGTTACGGGGCATTAATGAGAGGTTAATGAAGTGGTTAGTAACCCTATAGTGTGATTTGGACAGGCATAAATGTTCCAGTGATGGTGATTTAGCCCGGGCAGGTTTATGGCATGCATATCGAGGCGGCATTATTTTCTAAACTGTGATGCATGCATAACTGTTTTATATGTTTAACATATGTGATTTCTATGATGACGATTGTGGTATTGGTGATTTACATATTTGCACGTATTTCGAGGTTTGTGGTTATATACTGTGTTTCTATGTGATTGTGGTTTTAATAATGGTTCAATGGTATGATTTTGAATTTGGAAATATGGAATCGGGCTTGAGACCCGTTTGGTTTATGAATGTGATTTCGGGTCGGGGACCCATAAATGGATTTGGATAAATGGTTTTGGATTTGAGAAATGGGATTTGTGGATTACGATGATTTTATGGAAATCCCGGGCATAGGCCCATTTGAACGGTTTGAGATGATTTATGAAATGGTTTTCCATACACCATCCTTATATCTATGGATTGTCTCCTCCACTCGTCTGGGACGATGCAGTAGTCATTGTGCATTGCCTGCGAGGGGTCACTACACGTAGCGACCAGACCGTATAGCTCCGTGCAGTGACTCAGGAGTAGGATTGCTAGACGTCTGGGACGTCAGACATCTGGGACGTCAGACATCTGGGATGTTAGAGATTGACTCGGGTTGAGACCTCAGGTAGCATGCGTAGCTTGGACCGTGACATGACGTTTGGGAGGTTAGGATCCTGGGACGCCAGGCATCTAGGATGCCGAGGATTGGTACATAATGGTATTGGATGGAATTGTAAATTATGGCTTTACTGGATTATGTATTTGGATTTCGGATTTATTGGATTTATGTTTTGGTTTTCAGTGTTAATGGATTTGGGCAAGGACTCACATGGTTTGGATTTACGGTTTTGGGATGAGTTCCCCACTTACTTGGATTTATGGTTTGGGCTAAGGCCCTAATGATTTAATTAAAGTAAATGGTTTGACTATTGGTTTTCGAATGCATGCATACTTTTTAGTGAAGGGCATAAATGTTTTTTTAATAAATGTGTTTTATGAACCTATTGATTTTTGTCCACTCACAGCTTTTAATGATTTTAATGCCCTTCAATTTGTTCACGGATGCGGGCTGTAGCAGAGACCGAGACATCGCACTCCTCCACCAATGCTTGCGCGCTCTGGAAGCCCCAAACGGGCTGATATTTGAGCTATCCCTTGTGTGACACTTGGTGTCAGACGGGAGCATAGTACATCCCGCAATAATCCCGGGAGGATTGGGATGGGTTGTGTCAGCTGCGAAGGTTGCAACTTCGAAGTACTGTAGAGGATGGGAATTGTGATGGAGCCGCAGATGATTGTGATTTTGATGTTGCTGAGGGTTTTCAACTTTTTCACATAATATTGATATCCGTATCATTGTCAGTGATGAAAATATCGCTGGTTTCGCCGATATATCAGATTTTCTGGCCACCGGCAGCTAAGAGGGGGTGAAGGAAAATCTTCCCACAAAATCGAAGATTTGGGTCAATATCGGTGAATATCGGCAATATTGGTCGATATTGGCCGAAATCCCTGATATTGGATGGAAAGCCCCGATTTGGGACGGAAAGTCCTAACCTATCGAACAAACGAGTGAAGTTCGGCATCAAGGAACCGAAATCAAACAAAAACAAAAATCATACACAGAAACATGAAAATCACGAATTGAATAGAAATTGGCCCACTCAATCGATTCAATTTCAATCATACAGACAAGGATTCAAAAATTCAAAAAGGCAATGATTCAATGGCCACGGACGAACAGAATTTGGGAAGGCAACAAAAAATATGATTCACAGACTCACCAGTCACCACCTTCACTTTCGGGAAAAGCATAAATTGGGGGTGGGCAACCGAAGAAAACCTTGAACCTAACCCACTTCTGATCTGTCGACGTCGACACCGAAGCATTGCACAGCACAGCACAGCCACTCGAACCACCTCTATATCTCCGCTTCGCTCTACTCCTCCTTGACGACTAACTCGATCCTCGACGACAGCTCTACCCCTCTCGTCTCGTCCTCGCTGTGGCTCGCAGCGTCTCGCCCTCACCGTCACGGTCGCCTCACCTTAGTCACTAGGGACGACAAGAGAGATCTCTCAGCCTCGCCCCTCACGCTCCTCACATTTTCCTCAAATTCTAATTTGATTGATCTCTGTTGAGTAAAGAAAGGAATGAAACGAAACGCTGTGTTTTGGTTTCATATCATTTGTTAACTTTTTTTTAATTATTTACATATATTATTTAATTATTTTTCATGTAAATTATATCATTTATTATTAACTTTTTTTAACCCTTTTTTTTATGCTTAAGGAATACCAGATATTATTTACATATATTACTTAATGAGTAGTATTCGTTTTAAATATGTTTTAGTATTTGGTAAATATCAAATATCAAACATATATTACCATATATTACCAAATATCAAAAAAAAGATTACGCCTTAAACTTTTTTTTCAAAATTCAAAATTTATTATTAGGTAATTTTTTTTAGTAATGTATGTTTTAATATAAAATATGGCTTAATTCATATATTTGGTAATATTTTTTTTAATTAAGAATATATGTTTTATTTTAGAATATATATTAAAATTATGAATATATGAGTTTTTGCTCTTTAATTTTTTATTATCTACAAAGTCTAACTTAGAATATATGTTCTAATTGAAATAATTTTATTATTATTATTTGTATTTTTATTATTATTATTTGTCATTATCAAATTCTAATTATTTTTCATGTAACTTAGATTTCGTAATATGACTAGTGGAAGTACAAGTGAAAGCCGTCCAAGACCTGGACGAATTGACCCAATATGGAAATATGCCATTGCAATTCCTGGAAATAAAAATGGTGCCATATGTTCTTTTTGTCAACATCAGTTCCAGAGTTAACACGAATAAGTTTCATCTTGCAGGTTTTGATCCAAATTTTTTTTTTCAAAAATGCAAAGATGTACTGCTATTAGGGATGAGGTCAGAACATGGATCAAAAGTAATAATACTGCTAAACAAAATAAGAATATGATTGGTGAGAACATACGAGCTGCTTGAGAGGAGATCCAATGGCCACTCAAACAAGCATTCAGATCTATGATAGCGATGATGAAGAGGATGATGATGATGGATTCGCTTATTCTACAGATTTACATAAATATGAGAGAGCAGCATATCGCTCTGCTGTAAATGCATCGTGGGATGAGGCACGGCGAAGTATTGACACTTATGGAGTTGGTACCATGTGTGGTGCTCAATGAGCAAGTAGTAGTCGTCAACAACCTCAACAGATGCGTCAGTCACAAAGTTTGCGTGATCCATTTCCAATTCCTCCATAACCAAAGGTCTACAAAACCCACGAAGTCAACAGAAGACTGTAAAATTTATGTGGAAAGGGACGAAAGAGAAGTTGGGTTGATACATAAGCAAATTTTTTATATATGAAGGCGTGGCTCCAAATAAAGCCAACTCTCATCATTTTAAAAATATGATTATTGAATCCCAATGATCAGATATTTAATAAATTTATTTATGATATATTTTTATTTAACTTATGAAATAGCATTAAATGCTAACTTATGTTTTGGTTTGCAGGTAAAGGCGTGTCCACTCCTTCTTCATATGAAGTGAAAAATAAATATCTTCCGATGAAGTATAGAGATATGACGACATATTTGGAGCAACAAAAGTGACAATGGGAAACTTATGGATGTACCATAATGTGTGATGGTTGGACTGGTCCAACGAAGTTATCCATAATCAACTTCATGGTATAGAGTAAGGGTTCAACTGTATTTGTCAGGTCAGTTGATTCTTCCAAATACCATAAAGACTATTTGTACATATAAAATTTGTTGAAAGAAGTTGTTCAGGAGGTTGGAGTACAAAATGTTGTACAAATCGTTACTGATAATGGGTCAAACTTTAAGAAGGCTGGAAAAGAAATGATGAAGACGTATCCTATCTATTAGACTCCTTGTGCAGCCCATTGTATAGACCTAATATTTGAAGATATTGGGAAGAATGAGGCAATGTCGGTCATCATAAAAAATGCTAGGCAGGTAATTAACTACATTTATAATCATTTATGGTTACTAGCTCAGATGCACGATTTCTATCAAGGAGAATTGGTTCGTCCTGGTGTAACAAGGTTCGCAACCAACTATATTTGTATAAACAGTATAGTAAAGCATAAATTTGGCCTTGGAAGATTGTTTACAAGTGATCAATGGCATGGTAGCCCACTGGGTAGGAAAGTGGAAGGAAAGAGGGTTAAGGCTCATATCCTCGACCAAAGATTCTGGGAGTCCTTGGAAATGATGCAGTCAATATATGAACCTTTATACAACATCCTTCGAATTGTTGATACAGAGGTAGTCCTAACCATGTCAATCCTGTATGATATGTTCAATCAAATGAAAGAAAAGATAACCCGTCTTAAAGGAAAGAAGTGGGTCCTCAAAATCATACAGGAGCGATAGGGAAAAATATTAGTGCATCCCTTACATGCCGCTGGTATATCTCTATCTTATTGAACTAGTTAATATTTTATTTTATATTATTGTTGTTTACTAAGCAAATTTCATTCATGATATGTAGCTTATTACTTGAATCCCCGATATCAATATCAAGCAGGTGTTGGGCATGACTCCTACCTTGTGCAATCAGTTCAATAAGTATTCCTCAAACTGAATCCAAATAAGCAATTGGGTTTACAAAATTTTGGAATAGACGTAAGTTCACTACCATATATGAACCTTGATATTTTGGAATGTAACGACCCGTCCCGGAAATCGAGATTAGATTAATGTTTAATGACGTATTAGTGACGGTAATCGGTGATTAGTTGGGTGACTTCGGACGGACGGTGCGAAATGACGGTTTTGCCCTTGGAATGGGCAAAAAGGTTGACTTTTGTTCGGGCGGTCAAATGGACTTTGACAGATGACTGTGATGAAGTTCGGGGCGTCACGAGTTCATAGACAGGTGGCATGTCCGATTCTGACATTCGAGGAAAAAGTCATGATGTTTGGAAGTTTGAGGGTATTTTGGTAATTTGGTCAAGAAGGGGTAAATGGTTGACTTTTTAAACGACAAGTTATGTTCACGTAATTCGAGGACCATTAGGTAGATCTCGCTTTCTTGAATACAACGACAGGCGGCACGTGTCAATTGGATTTTGGATGACAACGTTACGGGTCTAGGAACTTGAGGGGAAAATGGTAATTTGTGGAATAAGGGTAAAATGGTCATTGTGGGGCATTGGGATCTGTGCCCAGTGATAAATGGACATGCGGCTGCCTTAGGGAAGTGAGTCCACAGAGAGTTGGACACCTGACCCTCTCTGGATGGATGTAGAATCCTCCTCACCGTCTTTCAAATTTGTCTCACATTTTAATTGATGATTGCACGACTTTGGGGGTTAAACAAAAGAAAACAGAGCATGAGCCGTGAGGAACTCACCCCACTATTTCCTTCAATCTTCGACCATGTTGTATACGTTGTGAAGGAAGCTGAGAGATATGATGAAAGAGGAGGATGATGGTGCTGCCACGACGGGTCGTCGTGGACGGTGGCCACTACTATGTGAAAAATAGAAAACAGAGGAACCTATGAACCAACCCAGTCAAACTCCCTTGATCCTCATCATTTGGCTGTAAGGAGTGAAGGAAACTTGGATAAGGAGATGGGACAAATGCAGTGGTAACCACGGTAGTGCACGACGACGGTGGTACGGTGAGTTTCCCAGGAAGCTTCGTTTAAATTCGAAATTGGTGTTGTTAGTTATAGGGCTTGTTGATCGGTTATGATGCCTGGACCCTGTTTCTAATGGTTCCAGAGGTTGATTGGGACAAAAAACAGGACTCTAGGAGGTCGGGAATGGTTGCAGAACACGATTGCAGAGCATTAGTTATACTTTGCATTGAGACAGCAAGCTTCAGGCCCTAACTTTCCATGTTAAATAGCTAGATGAAGTAGGAATGGAAGGACGAAACTAATGGTGGAAACAGAGGGGAAAACGGGTTGAAATTGGATGGAAACTTGTCACGCCGGTTCGAGTTGCAGAGGCCGGTCTAGACCGGTCTGAACCCAGCCTGACCAAGGAAGACGATGATGAATAGTGGGCACGTGAGGTCGCGCGGAGCCTAGTTTGGGGAAGTTTTCAACATGTGAAATGATTTAATCGATGTAACGAACATTTTGACACTGTTTCAAGTCGATCGGACATCGTCTTGATATGTTTCGGGAGGTTCGAAGATTTTAGGGCTCATTTAAAAATAGCTAAAAATTTGGGAAAATTACGGAGCTTTAGTATGAACATTGTGAAGTAATTAGTGACCTTATTATGGGATTTGGACAGGTTCGGGAAAGCAGGTGATAGTGAATTCGCCGGGAACGCCGTAAGTGCATGCGTATAGAGGTAGCGGCGTAATGGTCTGTGAGTGGACTTTTCTTTCTAACTTATGATGCATGCATAAATGTTTTATATGCTTTCTATACATAATTTCTATGTTTATGATTATGAACTTGATGATTTACGATTTTGCACGTATTTCGAGATAATTACGAAATTGTACGTTTTCTGAGATATGATTTTCTGCTATAGCTTGATGAAGGTTTTGATGATTTGATTTTGGGATTTAAAATATGATTAGATTTCAATGATTTAAAATGGATTTTTGAAAAGTGATTTCGGGCTTGAAGCCCAGTTCATAAAAGTGTTTTCGATAAACGTGATTTCGGGTTTTGAAATCGGATTTCAGGTTGACGATTCAGGATTCGGTTTTGGAACTTGAAAGTGGATTTCCGGATTTGGATTCGAAATGGTTATTCCAGATGCCTGCTTATAGAATGATGGTTTCGGATTCAAATTTGGAAATGGATTATGGATTTGGATTCGGGACGATGATTTTGGATTCGGCTTGGAATTCGAAATGGTGATTTCGAATTCGGATTTGGACATGGATTTGGAAATGGTTTTAGAACGGTTTTGGATTGGATTTCCTGGATCTGGTTATTGGGTTTAAAGACCCGAATATGATATATGACGGGGGCGGGCCCAGATTGGGTTTAAATACCCGGATTGAGTTCAAAGACTCGGGAGTTTAAGGACGCGGATATTGTGATATCCCATGTAGGCCTATTGAGTTTAAAGACTCAGGAGTTTAAAGACTCGGATTATATTGAGGCCTGGATTGAGTTTAAAGACTCAGAAGTTTAAAGAATCGGATAGATCCAGCAGGTTCGTTTGGTTGAAATGGATTTCAAATATGTTTTGAATTTCGATGAGAACTTGATGGTTTCCAAATAATGGTTTTCCGATGTTTTGGGTTGTGCCCCGGATGAGATGGATTTCGATGGTTTTGGGCTGAAGCCCGAGATTTGAGAAAAAGAAATAAGTTCGGTTTTCGTGATTGAATATGAAATGGTTTTATGAAATGAGTTTATTATGCATGCATTAGTTTTTAAAAGGAGGGTATAATTGTCTTTTCTGATAAACTGTTTTCTGAACATATTGATTATTTTTTTCCACTCACAGTGTTTTATGTTTTCGATACCCTCCAGGTTGTTGCGGTGCGGGCTGTTCGTAAAGAGAGACGGAGACATCACACACGTGATCCACAGTAGATTTTGCACGCTCTGGAAAGTCAAGAACTTGTGGACGGTTCGATTGGAAATCCCTTGTCCGGCTTATGTGTTACATGGAGGTTGAAAGTCGGTTTAGTTTTCGTGTCACACGTAAGTTAGACGGGAGCATGACTTAATCCTTAATCCCGGGAGATTGAGGGTGGGTCGTGTGATGGAATCTGTACATTTATGACAAGATATTAACATCATTCTTAATGTAGTTGATAAACTTTAGAGATGGTCGGAAAACACTTTGTTCACCTAGGGCAGTACAATCACGAACGACAATGCCCCCAGGTATATGCTTACATTTAACTTGATATTGTATGAATTAGCACTTTATAATTCCTTTTACATTAAACTTGATATTGATAGCGGAGTGCTGGGAACTATATGGCCAAGTTTCTCCAGTTTTGAAAAAAATTGCAGTTCGTATATTATCAAAAAGGACATAATCTTCGGCATGTGAGAGAAATTGGAGTACATTTTCTTTAATTCATACAAAGCAAAGAAATCGTCTCGCATATTCAAAGTTAGGACAACTTGGTTTCTATTATTGCAACATGAAGTTCAAGTTAAGAGATGAGGAAGCTGAATCTAGTAAAGTTGTGGAATAAGACTATATTGACCTTTTGAAAATTGCTGGTCAACACGTGGAAAGTAATGAGGTTGATCCAATTCAAGCCTGGATTATGCCAACTCACTTTGATTATGATAGAGGAAGGCTTGACCCTCGAGTAGCCCATCTTGCTAGTGAACACGGTGTTAATATTGATATAGTTCTATCTGAAGAAGTGGGGAGTGAGGAAGTAGGAAGTGAGCAGAAGATGTCTTCTTAGAAGAGATCAATACTTGGTTTTACCGCTGGACGTGACTTGAGAGCTGATGCTACTAGTAAGGTACTACATCAAAATAAATCTACCGATGATGATGATGATGATGATGATGATGATGATGATGGAGGAGATGATGTTGAGACAAACGATGAAGACAAGGATGACAGAGGGGATGATGACGGGGGAAATGAACATGTATCCGAAACATATTCACCCTTGAGCCCATTTACTGGAGAGGCAGATTTCACTCATGCCACCCAAGATTATGATCATGGATGTAGAGAAGAAGGAGTAGGAATTGGTGATGTTGGGAAAGATTACACTCAGACACGCAACATATATCAAGGTTATGGAAACCCATCTTCGGAGGATTCCATGGCAATTAGTTTTGAGTCAATGAGTTTAGGCACCGATCCTAGTAACAACTCAAATGATCCATATGCTTATGGTTAATATGGTTACCACTAGTTAGACAGCCATCTCCCTCAAATTCCATATGGTTATGGAGGCTATGAAGATCCTCATCTCAATGAAGATTATGGAGAAATTAGTTGGGTAAATCCTAACTACCCCATTTATGGAGGAAGAGTAGGCCATTCAAAGGAGATATACGAATACTATGTCCAATAATACATTTCTGTTTGGTCAAGTAACACCACTTGGCAAAATTTTTGTGTCTTGGGAGATAGAGACCAATCTAAATTTCAATCTGGTAGACACTCTACTTGTTTTTAATGAAATTCAATGTGTAAAGTATTCTTAGTGCAACATTATCAATAAAATTATGTTTTAATTTAAGTTTATCTTTAAGGTTTTATACTGTTAGTTATCATCAGACCTATATTCTATTATATGATTCATCATATATTTATTATATGAAAGTCATTTTATAGTTTTTATTAGTCCTATATAACCATCATTGGGTACTTAAGTTTTTTTCCAAAGTTTCATTCCAAATTTCCAACTTTTAGACCGAATATCCGTCATTTTTGTTGACCGTAACCGATATCACTACACCAATGGATAGCTTTTAGGGCGCACAAATTAGGGCGTGCAAAAATGCGCGCCTTAAAAATGTACTTTTTAGGGCGTGCATTTTTGTATGCCCTAAAAGAGGGTATTCTTAGATTATTTAGGGCGCACATTATGTGTGTGCCTTCGTTTTTAGCTATTTAGGGCGTGCTTTGAATGTGTGCCCTAAAAATATGGTTTTTAAGGCGTGCATTGTGTGCCCTAAACGAATGAGCTTTTAAGGCATGTAGATGCACGCCCTTAAAACAAAGAAATTTTTTATAACCCAAAATTTTCAGTTCCCGCACTTAGAGTTTTAAAGGCGCCAACACTCAACTTTTCGCACTTTGAGTTGTTTCTGAAAAAAAAAAGTTACCCAACTGTTTGTATTCTTAGAATCCAAAATCAGCCACTCAAAAATTGGCTCCCCCTTTCTCTTCCCTCCTGCACTGCGAAGGTGCCTCTGACCTCCGCTCCTCTGGACGAAGCCAAGCAACAAGTCGGCCTCTCACCTCCGCCCCATCGTCGCCACCACCGTCGCCACTTACCCACCATACCAATTCATCCTCATAAACCAGCCCCAAATCCCACCAATACCCACCAAAGCCGCATACCGTATTCGAACCCACTGAAGCCCTCCTTCTTTGTCCCCGATTTTCCCTTTCGACGAGGGAAAAGCTTTCATTTTTGTTGTTGAGGATTGAAAATCTGGTCAGGCATTTGAAGTTCTCAGACGAAATGAAGAAGAATTGAACATGGTATGTTTTTAATTTTCGAATTTTCTGTAAATTTATATGAAAGGGTTTTAGAGTATTTTGGGTTTTGAATCATCTGGAATAAGTATGGGATTCTGTTCGGTAATAGGAAAAAGGTATAAGTTGGGGTTGAGTTGGTTGTGTTCTTTGATTATTTATTTATTTTTATGTTTGCACTAGGTGTGTTTAGAAAAACTCTTTGTGACTAAAGATTGAAGTTGATGATATACTAACATGATAATTGTAAAGTGGGATGAATGTTTCTTACGTTTTCTTTAGTTTAATTGGATAACTCATATAAGTTGTTTTCTAATTTTGTTTGATTTGTTTAGGAAGTGTTAATTAGATTACTCTTTTGGACAGGGATTGATTTGGGCTGTTGCTTGAAGTTGGGAACGAGAATCTCGTAATTGAACCTCTGTAAGTCTTGGAAGTATGTGTTTGACTTCATTCATAGTTTCTCTATTGTATCTTATTATTATCGGTTTCATTTTTGTGCAATTTACATGAGATATGTGACGAGGCGTTTGCCTAACTATGAGATAAAAGAAGTGTATAAGGAGTAGAATAGTTTTATTGATTAGTTGGAAAATTTGAGTATTAGAGTTGGGAATTTGCTAGTTAATGAGCTCTCTATTGTTGGTGATTTGAGTATTAGAGTTGGGAATTTGAGTAGAATAGTTTTACTAGTGGGTATACCATGGCATATTTGTAATAGTCGTTGATTGAGCAGCTTGGTCTATCTATTTTTGGGATTTTATTCACCCTTGCTCACTAAAAAAATACATGTAATCTTCATTACTCAATATTGGTTTTGAATGTTTTCTAGTTGTATATGTTTACTGTGGTATTTTTCCCCCCTAGTTTTTCATGTCAAACTAAGATTGTCAGTGTAGAATGACCTCGTCCCTTGGAATGGATTGAATTTATAGCTAAAATTCTTTTGCAGGTCCCCAACATTGGCGATTCTGTCTTTGCTATACTTGTTTTTTATTTTTCTAAACAGCAGTTTCGCCTGCATAAACTTCTTTCATATTCAAAATAATATTTCAAAATACCTAATAAAACTCGAACTTCGAAAATATGTAACATCATCAAAGTAAGAAGAAATATTATAAAATTGAAAGCCAATTGGAGAGATACTACAATATTAGATTCTATAAATATAAAAAATGGAACACATGACACTAGCTATCTATGGCGCCTGATTTAATTGTAGGAAACTAACAATCCTTACACCTGCTACAATGCCTGGATGCTTCTATGATCAATGACATTCTTTGAGGGAAAAAATGTTAAATTATACACAGAAACCTGCAAAAATGGTTGATCTAGATTCATTATAACTATAAAATAAAACATATTTTCCTATTACAAATATTGGGTAAGCTGGACAATAAAGATTGCAAATATTGAAATATTTTCTGTAGCTGTGCTCGTGATCAAATATAGACGGTCGAGTCTTATGAAATTCCCTTGAATCCTTACAATCTTATTGCTTTCATTTTCCATATGAGGATCATGATTATGTTGATTTGTCTCTCAAATAGTAGAAGCCATATGAGAACCACAAACCAACTTATGTCGCAAAATACCACTTGCTCTCCCCAAAGATTCCCATAAGACTACCACTATACTACATAAGTTAACCCCAAAAAAAAAACAGCAAGTTCGATATACAAAACACAACACTAGTTAAGATTTAGCATAAGGAACCGCCACTAGGGTATTTTCTCCATGTGGTGGCCAGAGGTCTCCAACTGCCACTGTTGCATCTTAATATACTTGAGTAAAGTAATGTTCATTGGCCTGAGTCATGTCCTTAGTTTTCTCCTTGATGGTGTTCATTGGTCTGAGTCATGTTTTTAGTTTGCTCCTTGATATTGGTCATCTGATTACGAAACTCAACTACAAGCTTCTGCATTACTAGTGTATAAAACATTCTCCTAAAATCAACATCAATATATAACTCTTCTAGCAACTCATTATCTACTTGTTGCCATAGTCGTGTGTTATACACCCTCTGACTCATTATCTACTTGTTGCCAAGGTATCAAACTATCTGGTCCCATATAGTTGAAACCTTCCCCGTGAGTCATCACTTTGAGCAGGCTCCATCTTAAGAAGCAGTGTACTATTTTTTATTGTTAGATTAAAAGTCTTTCTTCATCAACCTTTCAATGTCAAAGTGGGATCATCATAACCTAGCTTTAGCTTTCCTCCAAGGCTTTATTCCTATCTTGAAGTTTAATGCTCGTTCTGGTCTTTTTCTTCAGTTCCATATGATTTTTGTATTGTTGTTATGTGTAAAGTTTTCAATATTGATAAACTGATTTTTCCAGGAAACAATCTTGAATGGCTTTGTTACATGAGTCAGGGGTATACCTGGATTATATTACCCACTTGCTTTTTGTGACCTACTAAAATAATTTAAGATATTCTTTGGTCTTATGTGGATTCTATTGTTCACTTGCTTCTTTGTTTTGATGTCAAATGTTTTCAAATCTAAATAATCATTATTACATCTGAAGAGGCTACACTGGTTTATAACTCACTCTCTTTCTGCTTTGTTCCTAATTACTGGATACTTAGGATGTTACTCTTCTTTCACATTGGGTGATTGGTACCGCATACTCTGTGGTGGAATTACTGGTGGGGGTAGGGACTTGGTCTTGATTAGCCAGTTGTTAATAGCTTAAGCTTTAGCACAAGGAACATATTCCTCACCAGCTAATATTTATGACAGGGGTGAGAGGAATAACAGGTTCAGCAGAAATAGTTCCAAGCTCACTAGGATCCTCTTCTTCATCAAAACTGGTCTTAAAAATATTTGAAAATAAAACTTCTCTTGATGGTGCCAAACTGGTGATAATACAAAAACTAGATGACTTGACATCATCAGCGAGAGGATCTTGATGTGGAACATTCTCATTTGGCTTTGGAACTACAACCTGGGGTATTTTCTCCATGTGGTGGCCAGAGGTCTGCAACTGCCACTGCTGCATCTTAATGTACTTGAGTAAAGTAATGTTCATTGGCCTGAGTCATGTCCTTAGTTTTCTCCTTGATAGTGTTCATTGGCCTGAGTCATGTTCTTAGTTTGCTCCTTGATATTGTTCGTCTGATTACGATACTCAACTACAAGCTTCTGCATTGCTAGTGTATAAAACATTCTCCTAAAACCAACATCAATATATAACTCTTCTAGCAACTCATTATCTACTTGTTTCCATAGTCGTGTGTTATACACCCCCTCATTCCAAGGTATCAAACTATCTGGTCCCATATATTTGAAACCTTCCCCGGGAGTCATCACTTTGAGCAGGCTCCATCTTAAGAAGCAGTGTACTATTTTTATTGTTAGATTAAAAGTCTTTCTTCATCAACCTTTCAATTTCAAAATGGGATCATCATAACCTAGCTTTAGCTTTCCTCTACAGCTTTATTCCTATCTTGAAGTTTGATGCTCGTTCTGGTCTTTTTCTTCAGTTCCATATGATTTTTGTATTATTGTTATGTGTAAAGTTTCAATATTGATAAACTGATTTTTCTAGGAAACAATCTTGAATTGCTTTGTTACATGAGTCAGGGGTATACTTGGATTATATTACCCACTTGCTTTTTGTGACCCATTTACTAAAATAATTTAAGATATTCTTTGGTCTTATGTGGATTCTATTGTTCACTTGCTTCTTTGTTTTGAAGTCAAATGTTTTCAAATCTAAATAATCATGATTACATCTGAAGAGGCAACACTGGTTTATAGCTCACTCTCTTTCTGCTTTGTTCCCAATTACTGGATACTTAGGATGTTACTCTTCTTTCACATAGGGTAATTGGAACCACATACTCTGTGGTGGAATTACTGGTGGGGTAGGGCCTTGGTGTTGATTAGCCAGCTGTTAATAACTTAAGTTTTTTGCGCATTATTTTCAACATATCACATATCTGTATACTTCTAAAAACTGGTTGATGCATTTGTGTAAGTTGTAATTTGTACAGTTGAATGACATTGTTTGCTACTCTGACGATCTTTTCTCCCT
The DNA here is from genome assembly GCA_032719365.1 of Prinsepia uniflora. Lineage (NCBI taxonomy): Eukaryota > Viridiplantae > Streptophyta > Magnoliopsida > Rosales > Rosaceae > Prinsepia > Prinsepia uniflora. The sequence continues at coordinate 23,252,167 of CM064862.1, forward strand.
CCTTCTTCCTCTTTTGGTGAAAGATATTAAATTGTAGTAATGAAAACTGATGGATGCAACAGTTGTGGGTTAATTGCATTTTCTCTTTTATTCATGTAGCTTCCCAGGAACTAGATGCATTTGCACTTCTTGCAGGAAATTGGGCTTTTCAGACATCTTTTATCTGAACTACTTACTAACTGGAGTATATACACCAATAAGGTATGTCTCACTTTTTGTATCAAGTGCATTTGATAATCTTTAAATGTTGGCTTTGGTGTTCGGTTCTTGTTATGCTTGAAAGGTTATTGTTCATTATGATCTGTTTGAAAAAGGGCTGAATCTGAAATTGTTGAGTTGAATATTTATATATTATAGATAATAGAATCATTGATCTCTAGTACCAATGTACTGTAGGAACACAAGAAATAATAAGATAAATTATGAAACTGGATATTATTGGCATCTATTTTTATATTTTATATTTTTTTATTGGCATCTATTTTAGCATGTTGTGACCAAGTGGTTATTGAATTACATAAGCAACTAATTTGGATTCTATTTTGTTTCAATCTTCGGCAATACTTGGTATGTTGATCCGATGAATTTTTAGATTACAGCTCAATTATAATGTTTCTGTTTAGTTGGTTGTTTTAAGCAAGTTTATTGAATAAAACAGATCTTGACATTGTTCTGTTTAAATCTTAAGTAATACTTTGCGTATTGATTGAACTAGTAGACACATTAGCTCAATAATATGAACTCCTGGTGGGTTTTATTCTGGACCATATTTGGGAGCATTTTATTATTAGGCTCTTTTTGTTATATCATATTATCTTTTAACATTGTGTTCTTCTTTTTCATGTCAGTGATTATAGAATGATTAATGCAATGTAGTATTATGAATTCTACAGTTCTGTATTACAGAAAATGATGACATGTTATTGCATTGAAGTTTATCTGGACCATTTTTGGAATTCATTGATCACCTTTGACTTCTATATATGAGTTAAGTTACAAATTTAAATCATACTCAAGTGGGAGAATGTAAAATTTTAAGTATAGTTTAAGTTATGTACTTATCTTCCTTAGGCACAAGTTAATGAAATCCTATTGGCATAAGGCTAATTGTCATAAGGTTCCTAATTTAGAAACACTAGTTATAATAGATTATAATTTGATTGTAATTGATTATAATTTGATGACAATTAATTATAAATTGATATCATGAGAAGATCATTTCTCTTGTAGCATAAGGTTTGGTAATGTCTTAATAGAAAGGAATTATGTTTGAGGGCTCCATATAAGCTGGTCATGTTCTCACAATAATCACATCTTCTACTGAGTACTTAGACCTATTGAATAATAAAGAAAGCATTGGTGATTATTGATAAAGAAGAGAAGTAATGGAAATAGCCATAAGAACTAGTTTGATGAAAATATCTCGAAATATAGCACATGATCGGCACATAAGTGTTTTTTAAATAAAAAAGTTAACACAAATTCACGATGGATATTATTTGTCGAAAAAGAAAATTTAGCAACGTTTCTTCTTTCATTCACCCCATTCTATATATATATATATATGTAAATGCATGTCACTGCTCGAGGGCATATGCATTCTTCTATGTTTGCATTCTTCATGCTATAACATCTGAATTAATAATGCTCCAAGTAGTGTAACTTTCTCTTTTTGTATCTACTTTTGCATAGAAAAATATGCTTATGAATATGTAGTTGCAATTTGCTAAAACTGGACGACATCTGAAAAGTCTAATTGAGAAGTGCATGCTTTGTATGGGTGTTTAAACACTAACTAGAGGCGAGTGCAACTAACAGAGGTAGTACATCTAGCATGGATAAAGAATGGGTTTTCCTTTCCAGGTTCATCTCAAAACTCTATAAACATAATTAAACTAAACACATGTAGTTATTTTATTAAAGAATTAGTTTATTTATTTATTTTTAGAGTGTCAAAAGCTTATCGTGAAGGGGCAAGACGTTTTGTTAATATGGTTCAAACAAGTAAAGGGCATCCAGAAACTATCCAATGCCCTTGCAGCCATTGCTTAAACCTACAACACCATTATTTTGAAGAAGTATATGACCACTTGGTCATGTATGGGATGGATCCGACATACACTAGATGGGTCTTACATGGGGAAGATCCAAGTGTAACAGTCCAAGATGAAGATGCAGAGATGATAGAAATGATAGACACGTATAGGATGTATAGAGATACATACTTTCAAGGATGTGTTCAGGATTTTTCACAAGCAAAAGAGTCAGAACTTGCCTCTTTAGTGAAAGAGATAGAAGTTCCTTTATATGCAGGAAGTAATTACACCAAGATGTCTGCTACAGTGATAATATACAAGTATAAGGCCAAGCATGGTGTGACAGATAAAGCATTTGATGAACTCTTGCAGGATTTTCGAGCTTTTCTACCACAAGATAGTACACTTCCTCGTTTTTTAAACTTAACAAAAAAATTTCTGAATACCTTTGACTTAGGTTATGAGAAGATACATTCTTGTGAGAATCATTGTTGTTTATTCAGAAAGGAAATAGAGCACATGGTTGTACGCCCAAAATGCGGTTCTTCACGATGGAAAATCAATGGAAGAACCAAAAGGATTCACGAAGGAGTGCCTTCTATGGTTCTACGTTACTTTCCAATCATACCGAGGTTTAAGCGAATGTATGGCTCACTTGAAAATTCAAAGCAACTGAGATGGCATAACGATAATAAAAGTGAGGATGGGATGATGCGACATCCAGTTGACTCAATGGCATGGAAAATAATTGATAGTCAGTGGCCTGCTTTTGCATCGGATCCACGTAGTCTCCGACTTAGTCTTTCTTCATATGGATTTAATCCCTTTGCTGATCTTAGTTCAAGATATAGTTGTTGGCCAATCATTTTGGTTATGTATAACCTTCCACCATCTATGTGTATGTCAAAAGAAAATTTATTGTTGACATTACTCATCCCCGGAAAAATGCAGCCAGGAAATAATATAGATGTATATTTGGAACCTCTTATAGAAGATTTGAAGGAGTTGTGGGTTAATGGTGTAAGTGCCTAAAATGCATTTAGTAAGTCAACATTCAACTTAAAAGTTGTACTAATGTGGACGATAAATGATTTTCCAGCTTATGTAAATTTATCTGGATATTCCACGAAGGGTAGAAAAGCATGTCCAGTATATGGGGTCGAGACATGTTCAAAATGGCTACGTAACAGTAGGAAGTTTGCATATATGGGCCATAGAAGGTTTCTTTCTCACAATCATTGTTTTCGATTTAATAAATCTTGGTTTGATGGAAACGAAGAACATGGACGTAAGCCTAAAGTGTTAAGTGGTTCAGAAGTTCTTGAGGTGGTCTCATCGATTGATAGTAACTTGGAAAAGGCAAGAAAGAAGAAAGGGAAAAGAAAAAAAGATGCAATTGAAGAAAATATAGGTGAAGAAAATGGAAATGAAGAACATGACAATGAGGAAGCTAATGTTAGCTCTCCATCGAAAAAGAAATCCATTTTCTTTGAGTTACCATATTGGCATGTAAGTCATTTCCGTTTCACAAAATCAAAAATTATTTGAAAGCTACATTTCTTAAGATGAAATAGCACTAGTATTAATGTGATTTCTCAATGTTGTAGAAATTATTACTACGTCACAATTTGGACGTAATGCATATTGAGAAGAACATTTGTGAGATGACAGTTGGCACACTTTTGAATATGAAGCGAAAAACAAAGGATGGTTTGAAGGCACGGAAGGATTTGAAGGAAATGGGCATTAGAAAGGGTTTACATCCAGAAAATGATGTTGCTGGTTCTAAAAATTCAAAGGCACCGTTCGTGCTATCGAAGCAAGAGAAGAAACTTTTTTGTAAATGGTTGCTGAATTTAAGATTGCCATATGATTATAGCTCTAACATTGCAAGTCGAGTATCATTACGAGATTGCAAAATTTTAAGCCTCAAGTCCAATGATTATCACATCCTAATACAACAAGTGTTGCCCGCATTGTTAAGAGGACTTCTGGAAAAAGGTCCAAGGGTTGCATTGCTTCGACTCTGTGCATTTTTCAATGCAATATGTCAGAGAGTTATTGACATAAATATGTTGGAACACCTTGAAAATGAAGTAGCAGAGACCATGTGTATGCTTGAAAGGTTTCCCCCCCCCCCCCCCCATCTTTCTTTACGATTATGCTTCACTTAACAATTCACCTTGGACAAGAAGCTCGAATTGGTGGCCCTACACAATTTCGATAGATGTACCCATTTGAAAGGTAATTTTCGAATTTTTCTTTTCAATTTTACAATTCTAATTACCGATAGTCCTAGAGATGATAGTTATAGTTATAATGGAAATTGGGGTTTAGGTTTATGAAGGAACTCAAAGGACATGTGAAAAACCATTCAAATCCTGAAGGATGCATGGCTGAAAAGGTTTTAGCAAAAGAGTGCACGAGCTATTGTAGTGATTATATGACACAACCAACAACACTCGTTGAGCAACCTTATGCCGATGGTGAGAATTATGAAGTTGAAACAATAAATGGAGGGAAACCAATTGGTAAAGGAACGTTGAAAACATTACCTTCTACCATGTTTGACGTTGCTCATCTCTATGTGTTGGAGAATACCCCTGAAATAGAGCCATATCGAGAGTAAGACTCATTTTTATCAATACCTTGTATTATCTTGATTCACACAGTCCAGTGTTATTGAATGTTTTTACTTTCTTGCAGAATGCACCTAGAGGAACTTAAATTTGCAGACACTCGTCTTGGGAGATGTGAAAGTCTTCTGATAAAGAAGCACATGGAAACATTCATTGAATGGCTAGCAAAGAAGGTTAGGATAGATGAAGGGCATGGCATGTCAGATATAGTGAAATGGCTTGGATGTGGACCCAGAATATATGTACTCTCTTATTCAGGTCTCAGTATCAATGGACATCGGTTCCACACAAGAGATGCTAAGATTAATAAAAAAAATAGTGGTGTTTTCCTTGAAGCAGAAACTATATGCAGGGAAAGTGCAAGAGACACTTCACAAGTAGTTGGAAACGTAGCATACTATGGTGTTATTACAGATATTATCTTGCTAGACTATATAAAATTTAAGGTTCTTCTCCTTTGGTGTGATTGGGAAAACATAAGAACTGGTATTAGAGTTGAAGATGGACTTACGCTAGTTAATCTCCACCAAGGCCAGAAACAATTTCAGAATGATCCATTCATATTAGCTTCACAAGCAAAGCAGGTTTTTTATTTGAGAGCAGATGACGATTCAAATTGGTATTCTGTACTTAAAGCACCACCAAGAGGGGTTTATGTGTTTGAAAAAGTTGATGGGAATGATTACATGCCACCTGCACCTTTAGAGATGTCACAACTAAATTTGGATGATGAGGATTTTGTAAGACCCGATGATAATGCCATAACATACAATGAAGACTGACGTTGCAGAAATAACTAATGCAATGTCCAACTTATGTTTTAGGGCCAGTAACAGTACTAAACTGTTCATATATTTCTGCTGCTTTTGGGTTCATGAAATTAACTAGTGTCCATTTTTTTCTGCAATCTCATTTCTTACATTTCATCAATGCTAATGTGTGTTGGGATGTGAATTTTTTCTATCTTAGTTTGTATTATATTGGGTTTTACGTTTATATAATGTGTGATTATGGTTGGAAATGGTTGAATATTGATGCCACTATATGGATCTTTTTGGTTTTTTGCTTTTGTCATTTGAATGGGATTTTGGTAAGTTATTTAATTATGTATGTTTTAGCAAGGAGTTAATATGGATGATGTTTGTTATATGCTTTCACTTAGTAGCATACACATTACTGCTTTTTTTTTTTTTCCTTTGTAGGCTATAATCATTCAAGCCTAATCATGTCTGGTTGTGAGGTTAGTTATAACTTTCACTCTTAAATTTCATTGATAAATAGAATGTGTATATTTTAAAGTGCATATTGAAAACACTAACCACTTCCATTTGATTTATGAAGAGTTCAAAAAAGGGCAGCAGAAGAGCAAAGAAACAGAGATTAGCTGCTATTGCATCCGCTATTATTGAAACTAGGCAAGGACACAATGGGGCAATATGAATAACAGACGAACAACATAATGTAAATGAAGTGCCACCCATTGTAGGACCTAATCAACAAAGAGTTGAAAATGCCTCCAACTCAGAAAGTTCAAAGAAAGTAAGGGGTAAGGCAAAAATGCTAAATATAAACAAAGGAAAAGAAAGAGAGACTCCTCTTCTAGTGGAATTTAATCACAACGGCCAACCAATTAGGAAAAATGCATCAAAGTTTGCATCCTTCCTTGGTATCACAGCAAGAGAGCTACTACCAATAAATGTGGAAAGCTGGGGAAAATTTTCAAAGGCTTATCAAAATCAACTATGGGAACTTATCTTGGTAATTTATATATAACCTTCACACACAGAATCCATTATTTATTGCTAATTCTATTCTAACTCAACATTTATTAATTTGCAGCAAAAGTTCATTGTTGATGAATGTCGCAAGAACTACGTTTTCCGAAAGTTAGGAAAGCATTGGCGAGATTATCGATACAGGTTGTTGAAAAACGTTATGGTGAAAGCTAAAGAAATTGGCTTACCACAGGCTGCTGCCCTGTACAAACCAGAGAACAGTCATTCTATGGAAGAATGGTTGTCATTTATCAAAAAAAGGAACTCACCATCAAATAAGGTATGGTGTTGTGAAATGCAAGTTTAAATGATGACAATTACAATCTTGAACTGTGTACATTTGTTTCTTTGCATAGGAAAAGTCTAAAAAGTTCAAAGAGATGCGTGGAAAGCAAAATCTAGTGCATAGAACAAGTCGTAAAGGCTTTGCTCGCTTAGAGGATGAAATGGTATGATTTATTGTTTATCTTAGTTTTGTGATGAAATGAAATGGTATGATATTGTTTATATAGAACAAAAGTTTGAAACTATTACATTTTTAGATTCAAAAAAGTGACTCAACTCAGGGAGTATCAAGATCTGATATTTGGATTGAAGGGTACACAACAAAAAAGAAAAGGATGAATGATAATGGTAATGATGTAGAAGTTGAGGAGCCGGAGATAGTGGTAAAAATATATGTTGTTTGATTATGTGTTTTGTTTATATTGGAGTATCGTAGTGCTTATTCTTACAATTATGTATTCCAGAAACAAGTGAAAAAATATAAGACTGAAGGAACATCTTCCTCTATTAAAGATGATGTTGTTGCAAAGATATTAGGTCCTGATCCACATGGACGAGTGAGAGGGCTTGGGTTTAGTGCAACACCTTCAAAAGTAGATGGCCACAGACAGATACGTGATGCATTCCATGTGTTAGAAAATGAGGTGGTGGACTTGAGAGTCATGGTAAGAGATCTAATTGCCCGGCTAGACAAAAGGGGGAATGATTCTGTAAGTGTTTATCAGTTTTGGATCATTACATTTGCTTGTTATTAGAAAGAACTATAATTAGTACCAACATAGAAGGCACACATGATGAAGCTCTATTTTGCTTGTAATTTATATCAATATTACAGGAAAAAGAAAGTTCAAGTTTTCAAGATTCTGCTACTGATAGGGCTTAAAGCAAAGCAAAGAAATCTAGAAGTTTGTCTCAGTCTTCTAATCCGAGGACACAAAGCAATGGGAATGGTGCAAGTGCTTAGTCTCTTAAGGAGGGAAGAACTTGTAAATTAATGAATTAGGCTGGAACAAATCATGAAGTGGTTACATTAGGTGAGATTATATCGACTGATCCTACTGCATTGGCTCATTTTGTGCCTATTGGAAAAAATTGTTAGAATGTGGCAGTGCACGATGTACTAGATGACGATGCGCCTATGTATCGACCAACACGAGAATTCTTTTTGATTCGTGAAGCATTAGGCAGTACAGTTGCTTGGCCTATTGATGACATAGAGGTAATTATATCTCCTATACTTAATCACTAATAAATACAATTGTATGATTGGTTTATAGAGGTCATTTTTCATCTAGGTGCTGTAAATTTTTGCAGGTTCTCTAATTGCCATCTTTGTCAAAAACCTACGAAAGAAGGTTTTATCACATAAGGCAAGTTTAATATTCTAAGAGTTGTATTTCTATATATGTTTTGTTATCAACATGCCTTCATCTTCAATATTGCAAGTTGTTAGGATGGGATGATGCTTATGTAACTCTGAATTATAGGATTAGCTGCATTATTCTGCTTTCTTGCACGAAAACAAGCAAAATGAATCCTATGCTATTAACCCATACTGTAAATTGTCATAAATTTCACATTTTCTTCACATTCATTTGGAACTCATTTTGTGAATGTGAAACTAAGCTTGTTTATTCATAATAATGTTGCAGGAGTTAACATATGTTCATGGAATGATTTTGTATGTAAAAGGGAAACTGATGCAGAATACACATGAAGGATTAAGAGGAAGAACTTGCAAATAGTGACTTGGTATACGTTTATGGAAAGATTTAGTATTTTCTTTTTAACAATCTTGAATGTTTATTTGAAATTTTTTTCGTTATGGATCTTTTTGGGTTTTGGAAATTCGGATAAGTGTACGTTGAGATGATATGATAAGTATAATTTATGCTAGTTTTCTTTGTCAAGTTGTGATCTACGAATTATTCTCTATCATTGTTGATATATTTTCTTTTCTATTGAATACGTATGTGTAAATTGATTCTTAATTTATTTCTTATTGAATCTAGTATATGATATGTACCAGGTATTGAGTTTACAAATGGAATTTGAAAGAATTACTAAATGGAGGTCTAAAAAAAAAATCCAATGAGGGCGTGCAAAGCATGCCTTGAATATATGGCGCCAAAAGTTTCAGGGCGTGCAATGTGCGCCTTCATAAGTTGTATGAAAATATTTTAAGGCGTGCATTGTGCGTCTTAAATGTTTTGGCGAGAATTGTTTTTAGGGCATGCAAAGCATGCCTTGAATAGATGGCGCCAAAGTTTTCAGGCCGTGCAATGTATGCCTTCATAAGTCGTATGAAAATCTTTTAAGGCGTGCATTGTGTGTCTTAAATGTTTTGGCGGGAATTGTTTTTAGGGCACGCACCGCGCGCCTTAAATAGAGTATTTAGGGCGTGCAGTGAGTGCCTTAAAAGAGTAATTAGGGCGTGCAGTGCGCGCCTTAAAAGAGAATTTAGGGCACGTTATGCATGCCTTGACCTTCAGTATTTAAGGCGCATAATGTGTGTCTCGAATAATAAGTGTTTTTTACGGCATGGCTTTTTAAGGCGCGCGGCTGTGCGCCCTAAAAACCCTTTTAGGGCGTGCATTGTGCGCTCTAAAAACGCACCCTAAAAACCCTTTTTTAGTGTAGTGTATCGATATCGATATTTGGGTACTTAAGTTTTTTCCAAAATTTCATTCCAAATTTCCAACTTTTAGATCGATATCGATATTTGAGATCAAGACCGTAACAGCCATCTGGTATAACAGAGTAAACGAAAGTCTTATTCTTTGTGCAAAGTGACATAAATTTCTATTTTATGTGCGAATTGAGTCTTCGTATCTTATTTGAATTAGGTGCATTTCAAGTACTGAGCTTAAAATAAACGAGTTGGGTGTAATAAATAATTTGTAAAATGTCAAAATTAGTTTCCATTATTAAACCAGTAAAAGGTGTCTCTTTAATTAATTCCTTATGCACTTTAATATTATGATGGGATAATGCATGTAAAACAAACTTCGCTAATGCTAGGACAATCAGATATGCCAGTAGGTAGGTTTTAGGGAGAGGCAGTATGTCACTGCCAATGCCATTTTCTCATTTTCCTCCTATTATGTAAGTGGCAGCAAATCTTCCATTAGCACTGAAAGGATTTATAATTATTTAGAGGATAATTTAAATGTATGGTACTCATTTTCTATTTTTTTTTAGTAGACTATTACATTAGAATATCATCCGTCTATCCATCGTAAAATTTTAAAATTTTAATTTTTTTTAATTTTAGTATAAATGCATAATGATCATGTTTGTTCTAGCTTTGTACTTGAAAACAAAAATTCAATTTAACTAACATAAAGTTTTCTTGCATATGTTAACTAGCCGTCTCTAATGATGATTTAGATAATGTTACCAGCATCATTAATGATGATTTAGATAATATGTAATGTGTAATTAATATCAGTGATAGAGATAATAAAGCAAGACTTTTAGGTCTCATTTGGTATGACGTACTGTACTGACTATTTCAATCGGATAGACTAATCTGTCCACCGGATAGACTGATTATTTAGTCGGGCGTTTAGTACTTTTCCGGATTAGAATGCCGACTATATTATACTGACCGGATTATATTATAGTAATTGACGAAATACTTATATCTTAAATATTAATTATGTATGTCATTATTTTTATTATTATTTATTTTAATAATAATTATTATTACTATTTATTATATTTTTTTTAATTAATTATTTTTAATTTTATCATTATTATTTATTAAAATATCATTAATTATTAATTATTAATTTATTATTAGTAGTATTTATTACTTTATTACTTTTTATTATTAATATTTACTAAATTAATATTTTATTTTTATTATATTACTATTTATTATTATTATTATTATTATTATTATTATTATTATTATTATTATATTTTACAAGATTACTAGTTAACCGACTATTTAATACGGACAATTTCGAGCGTATTATTTTAGCATGTCTGAACCGTATAAAAATATTTAACCGTATTAACCTATACGGTGATTAATTAATACGACTGATACCAAACACAAATTTCGGATTATTTAGCCTATACACACCGTATTTACACCCTTACTAGGTGGAGTGATGTTAATTACTAATACGTGGATTGGGACGCGTGGGATGGTGACAAAGGCAATTATGGTGTGAAAATGAAGGGTGGTGAAAAGCTCATTCTTTGAGCTTGACTATTGATCGATCAGGTTTAGGGCACTGCATGACATATGTCCAAACCTAACTACTTGACCAAATCACACGGAATGCTAGGTCACCTAAAAGGTTTACTTTGCTTGCCATATCGATTGTCAAATCATGATCTCTTACATCCTTGTAGCTGGTTTATTTCGACTATACTAATTAAGTTATGGAGCATTTGTCTCATTCCCTAGGGTTGGTTTTTTATTTTGTTTTAACCCCTACGCTCGCCTTATACTTGACCAGCATTAGTTTCAAAACTTATCCTCTCGATGACTTACACTAATTTAAGCAAGATTTCTATTTCGTTTTTTACATTAGCGATTGATTACGAGTATGGGGTCCCAATGCAACAAAATTCCAATATGGACTCGAAATAAATTGTTTTCATCCAATTTAATGCTTTCTAGGGCTTTTTTAATTTGGAACTTCTAAGACGTCAAGTTATGAAACCACCGAAAGTATCTCATCTAATTTCTCTCTGTACTCTCTCTAGAAAAAACACAAACCCAGTTCTCACATTCAGCCGCCACTCCCTTTGGGGACGGCGGCAACTGTTAGAGATCGGGATTCCGGCCATTATATAGACTCGGAAGTTCGGCCCTAAAACCAATTGGTGATAGGGGGAGTTACCCAAGGCTATATAAGGCACACATTCTATTTCCTCTTTTCCGATGTGAGACTCTTATCCTCACATCCCAACACGCCCCCTCGCGTGTGGCGGCTCTTCCAGCCAACACGTGATGATGTGAGCCCATTGTCCCACATTCGTATGAGCCCATTGTCTCATACCTCTCTCAACTCCTTTTTTTTTTTTTCAACCACTAGCAGGTTGTCGTCACTACGCCCCCACGCAGCGAGTGACTAGGCAACGTGTGGCACGTGTGGCGGTTAAGCCATCCACGTGGGATAACCCGCTCTGATACCATGTTGGTGATCAGCAGCAGGATGCTTCAGGTATGTTTCTTGTACTCTTCTTGAATCACACTTCACTCACTAGCATGTAACTCGAATTGGATAGGTTGATCACAAGTAGAATAGGGTTTGATCTTGCTGATTTCGGTTCTGGATTAGAGTACTGGTTGTAGGAATTGAGAATTCTGCAATGATGACACAGTGCACACAATGTGTTTGATAAAATTTCTGAGCAGAGAATTGAATGATATCTGTGTTTTTTCTTCTCAAATCCGATTGTGTTCTCTGTTTATTTCCTTTCTCTTTAATTTCTTTATATATGTGAGCTTTGTACAATTAGTTAGTTAGTTAGTTAGGAAGACTGTTACAATTCAACAGTTCATCCAATTACAATGAGACACTTGGATCCTAAGCCTAGAAGCATGTGACAGCTAGCACTTCTCATCCTCCAAGTAATCCACCTCACCCCCACGTGATGGTGCTTCCCTAACTGATTTAACTAACTCACACAGCTCACATTTCACTCTTGGATCAGTGCACTAGCTTAGGTTCCAACACTCCCCTCTAAGCTATGTACTGATCTAACTCTCAACATTCCTCTTAGGTAGACAAACCTTCCCTTGGCCAATGCCTTAGTAAAACTGTCAGCCAACTGCTCCTCTATCTTGCAGTAGAATAGCTCCACTTCACTAGCCTGAATTGCTTCTCTAATGAAGTGAAACCGTCTGTGTATATGTTTACTCTTCTGATGAAACACAGGGTTTTTAGACATGGAAATTGCTGAAGTATTGTCACATAGGATATGAGTAGGTCCTATTTTTTCTTCACCAAAGTCTTCCAACACAAACCTGAGCCACTTAGCCTGTGTTGTGGCCTCACTTGCACTGACATATTCTGCTTCTGCAGTGGACAGTGCCACACTGCTTTTCTTTACAGAAGCCCATGAGAAAACCCCACTGCCAAAAGAAAAAGCATACCATGAGGTGCTTTTCATATCGTCCAGACTACCACTCCAATCAGAATCACAATATCCAATTAGTGTAGCCTCCTTTCCCTTCACATATTCAAGTCCATAATCCAATGTACCCTGGATATACCTCAGAACCCTTTTTGTTGTTCCATAGTGCTTTTTAGAGGGGCCATGCATATATCTAGATAGCAAACTGGCAGCAAACATGATGTCTTGCCTAGTTGCTGTCAAGTAGAGCAGACTGTCCACAATCTGTCTATAAACACCTTCATCTGCAGCCTCTGAACCATCATTTCTGCACAGTCTGTCATTTGTTGCAAGTGGTGTGCTTAGGGGCTTACATCCCTTCATTCCAAACCTTTCAAGAAGTGTCCGAGCATACTTCTTCTGATGAATGAACACGGACTTGTCAGTTTGGATCACTCCCATCCCCAGGAAGTGATGTAGTAACCCCAAATCAGACATTTCATACTTCATCATCATTTCCCTCTTGAACTCAGCCTTCAATTGGTCACAGTTTCCAGTGTAGACTATATCATCGACATAAATGGAGACTATTAGCATCCTCTCACTCCCTACTATTTTCATGTAGAGGGTTGCTTCACTAGGACTTCTTAGATAGCCACAGCTGCACAAATGCGCATCTATTTCTGCATACCAGACCCTTGGGGCTTGTTTTAGTCCATATAGAGCCTTTCTCAGCCTGTACACCTTCCCAGGTTCCTTCTGAGCTTCAAAACCATCTAGTTGCTCAACATACACTTCCTCATCCAACCTGCCATTAAGAAAGGCAGACTTGACATCAAGCTGATAAAGCTTCCAATTTTTCTGTGCAGCTAGTGCTAGGAGTTTCCTGATAGTATCCAGTCTAGCCACGGGTGCAAAGGTCTCATTGAAGTCTATCCCAAGATTTTGGGAATAACCTTTTGCAACCAATCTAGCTTTATGTTTCTGAATTGTTCCATCCAGGTTGAGCTTGACTTTATAGACCCATTTTACTCCAATAACAGGTTTGTCTTTAGGCCTGTCAACCAGCTCCCAGGTGGTATTCTTCTTAATCATCTCTATTTCTGCTTCCATTGCTTTTCTCCATGTCTTTTCCTTTGTAGCTTCTGCAAAAGTTTATGGTTCAATGATGGACATGTGACATCTAGCATAGATGTCACTTATCCTTCTGAGTTTGATAGGAGTAGAACTAGGGGTCCCCTGATCAGTGCTTGTGTCTGTAGTCCCTGCCTGCTGCTGATCTGAATTCTGATCATCACCTTCAGATTCCCCAAATTCCATGTCAAAACCTGCTGGTGTAGTCACAGTCACTTCACTGTTTGATTCCCAGCTCCACATCATTGCTTCATTGAAGATCACACTTCTAGAAACAATCACCTTCTTGGTTTCCAAGTTGTAAACCCTGTACCCTTTCTCACAGGTTCCATATCCAAAAAATACACACTTGATGGAGGCCTCATCTAGTTTCTGTCTCAACTGAGTGGGAATGTGTGTATAACACACAGATCCAAACACCCTTATATGATTTACACCAGGCTTCCTTCCACTAAACACCTCAAATGGTGTTTTCTCTTCAACTGCTTTTGTTGGACACCTATTTAGTAAGGAAACTGCTGTACTTACAGCCTCACCCCATAACTCATAGGGCATTTTCTTGTCATGGAGCATGGCTTTTGCCATTTCAACTATTGTTCTGTTTTTCCTCTCAGCTACTCCAGTTTGCTGAGGGGAGTAGGCTACTGTTAGTTGCTTCTCTATCCCTTCTGCCTCACAGAATTCCACAAACTCAGTGGAAGTGAACTCTCCACTTCTGTCACTCCTCAACTTCTTTATTTTGTAGCCACTTTGTAATTCAACCATTGACTTGAACTTCTTTAATACATTAAAGACTCCTGATTTGTATCCCAAGAAATAAGTCCAACACATTCTAGACAGATCATCAATAAATGTCACAAAGTACCTGTTTCCTGCCATTGTTTCTGTCTGCATAGGGCTACATACATCTGTATGTATTAGTTCCAAGGGACTTGAGGCCCTCCATGACTTCCCTTTATCAAAACTCTCTACATGCTGCTTCCCTGCAATGCAGCCTTCATAGGTTTCCTTGAATTCTGACAGCCTAGGTAGACCCCAGACCATTTGTTGTTTCTGCAGTGTCATCAAACTGGAATAGTTTAGATGACCATACCTCCTACGCCATAGCCAGGCATTTTCTTCAACTGTGGCCTTTCTTGCCATTGTGTTGACACAATCCAAGGACAGAGAAAAACATCTATTCCCTAGCATTAGAACTGTGGCAATCATTTGAGTAAGTCCTTCATCTTCATAGATGTTCACCTTCCTGTTCCCAAAGGTCAGATGGTACCCGTGTTCCACCATTTTCCATACACTGAGCAGATTTGCATCAAGTCCAGGAACCAACAGTACCTCATGGATCTGCCTCTTGCCACTTCTTGTGTTTATCTCAAGAGTGCCCTTGCCTGTAACGTGTACCAATTCTCCTGTCCCCATTTTAACTTTAGCTGTTAGGGATCTATCAACATTGACCAACAGTGACTCATGTGAAGTCATGTGGTTACTGCATGCACTATCAACATACCAGTCACCAACATCTTTTGATACTGAGGCTGAGTTGCATGCATAGAACATCACAGTGTCCTTCTCCTCTATAAGTCTAGCTTGATGAACTTCTGGTTTAGGAATTGCCTCAGTATGTTTCTGAGAACAGTTTCTGGCTAAGTGGCCAGACCTGTTACATTTGAAACATTTCTTCATTTTAAACCAGCAGTGTCCCCAGTGACTTTTGTCACAGATCTTGTACTTAGGAGTGCTAGACTCAGCCTTTCCTGCTTCTGTGTTTTGGTGACTAGGTTTCCCAGAATTGACCCTCCAATTCTTGAAGTTCTTCTGATTTTTCTTCCATTTTCCCTGGTGCTCACTTCCCTGCCCTCTGAAACCCCCAGATTGTGCAGAGAAAGCTTTGTCCACATTGACACTTTCTGCTTCATGCCTTTCTAGTCTTTGATTAAAGGCTCTAATAGAAGCCACTATGTCTTCTACTACAATATTATCCAGATCTCTTGTCTCTTCAATGATGGAAACAATAGAATCATAGGACTTTGTCAAACTTATAAGTATTTTCTGTGCTAGACGTTTTTCAGGGATGTCTTCTCCATATGTTTTCATTTGATTAACTACATCATATAGTCTGGACAGATATGAGTTTAATGATTCATTATCTTTCATTCTTGTATACTCAAAATCCCTTCTCAAGGACTGAAGTTTGACAACCCTTACTTTGGTATCTCCCCTGTACTCTCTCTTCAACAGATCCGAAGCACCCTTTGCTTTGTCTTCATTTCTGATCTTGGAGAAGATTGTGTCTGCCACAGAGGTTTGAATTAGTCCAAAGGCTCGAGCATCGTTAATGAAATCAGTCCTTGTTGGCTGACTGATCATAGCACCTGTTTCATTCTTGACTTCACTGAGTCCTATCTCCACATATTCCCAGAGCCAGCCACTCCAGAACCAGCCATGTTAGCTTCTTCCTCAAGTCACGCCCCAGTTGCAAGATCAGAGACCAACCATCTCTGATACCATGTTGGAGATCAGGATTCCGGCCATTATATAGACTCGGGAGTTCGGCCCTAAAACCAATTGGTGATAGGGGGAGTTGCCCAAGGCTATATAAGGCACACATTCTATTTCCTCTTTTCCGATGTGGGACTCTTATCCTCACATCCCAACAGCAACCCCTCCCCTTATTTTCCTTCCAACCCTTTTCTTCCCCTCCTCTGTTATTCCTCCTCTTTTAGTTTCTCTCTTTTTCACTCCCCCTTTCTTATCTATTTTTTCTCTAGTTTTTGTAGCAGCCCCTCCATCCCCTTTTTTCCCCTCCATCTCCCTCCTTCCCCTCCTCTCTCCTTACTTCTCTTTCCGTTTCCTTCTTCTTCTTCTTCTTTTTTCCCCCTTCTTTGTTTGTTTATTTTCTTCGTGTTTTTCTTTTTTTTTCTTTGGTTTTTTTTCTTTTTTTGGCTATGCCATCTGCTGCTATTTTTGGTGCTCCTCCGGCTCCTTCCTTCGTGGAGGCTTTTCCTTCTCTTTTATTAGAGAATTCTGGAGTTGTTTTAGATCTACATTTCCATCTCCATTTCTGTTTCCTTCCACCATGCCCCAACTCTTTCATCTTCCCTCATTCGATGTTCTTGACACTGCTGGATCTTGAACACT
Organism: Prinsepia uniflora; assembly: GCA_032719365.1. Taxonomy (NCBI): domain Eukaryota; kingdom Viridiplantae; phylum Streptophyta; class Magnoliopsida; order Rosales; family Rosaceae; genus Prinsepia; species Prinsepia uniflora. The sequence continues at coordinate 23,269,252 of CM064862.1, forward strand.
TTTCTACCGAAGTCCATCTCTCATCTAAGTGGCTATCTTGGCACTGTGGTGTTTTTAAAGTGCTTTTGCACTCGTCTAACGGATTATGGGATCACTCATTACGCGGGTGACTCGCCCACCCCCATTGTCCGTTGATTTCCTCGATTTCACCTTCACCTTTATTGCTTTTGGTGGTACTGTGTTTGTAGGTTCGTGGCGGCTCCGACGACAATTGATGGCAGCGGGTTGGATGATGAAAGCCTTTTATTTTTTAGGTCTAGGGTTGTTTTTGGGCTATGTTTATTTTCTTGTTATTGGAATTTTCTACACATGGATTTGGTGTTTCTTTGTGTATGCTTATGTCTCATCTAAGTATTTTTGGTTATGGGCTTCCATTGCTTTGTAATGTTTACTTATCAATGAAATTCTCATGTGTTCGATAAAAAAAAAGTTCATATCTATGAACTTCATCCCAATCTAATAGCGTCTAGGCATTTATTAACCCATTTTCTCCATCCTAATCTATCTCTGCCCTTGATTTATCAAGATCGATCTCAGTCAATCTTGACGAGGGCCTTGTAAGGAAGGAACACATCTTTTCCTTGATTCTCGGATCATATTGGATTTGTTTATGGCATGGATCAATTAGATTGATTTATATTGTAAGACTTCCTAGAATCGCTACTCTATTAATGTATAAAGACTAAGGATTGAAATATGATATCGACGAATATATTGTTAGTCAAATTTACGGATATCCCGCTCTAAATATCAATATCGACATCAATATCATTTATGGTCAACAAAAATGACGGAAATGTAGTCTAAAAGTTGGAATTTTTTTAATGAAACTTTGAGAAAAACTTAAGTATCCAAAATGGTTATATATGACTAATAAAAACTATATAATCATTTTGATATAATAAATATATGATGAATAATATGATACAATAGGGTTTTGACGATGACTAATAATATAAAATTTTAAACATAAACATGAATTGAAGTGAATTACTATATTTGAATATTAATATAGTTAAAAACATAACAACAAGCATAATAATGGAGTTTACATTTACATAATAATTTAGAAAATCAGGGAGTTCGCAGCTACATAATAATTAAGAAAATTGGATATTAATTAGTGAAAATTAGACATAAAATGAATTCTTATTAACCGTATATATGTTCATCTCATATTTTTCTAAAATTCATTAATATTCAAATTAACCATTCAACATAATTTGCTTCAAATTAACCATCTCTAACTCTACAAATTCTTCCATTCAACATAATTTGCTTCTAAAATCCATTAATATTCAAATTAACCTTATATTTATATTCCCAATTTTTTTTTATATCAAATACTAATTTAAATATAAAACATATTATATTAGATATTCTGAAATATACACATATGGTATTCAATTAATTTAACAGTTGTACCATTAAACTAAAAAATTAAAAACAAAAGTATTTTATGTTGAATGGACGACGAACGGACTCCGCACGCGCCGTCACGCGCCAGTGACGATCTCTGCGCGTGGTGGAATTTATATTAGCCCTCATCATTTGGCCCAGAAGCCCACGGGTTTATGGGTACCCGATAGGCCCGATGACAAAAAGTCCGACCCGGCCCGATATGGGTCGTGGGCCGGCCTGGCCCGCATGTTGACGGGCTGGACTTGGGCTTAGGGTATTCATGCCCGCTAGGCCCGATAGGCCCGAGCCCGATAAAGCCCGGTAAGCCCAGCCCGACCCGCCCAGGTAAACACGACTCATAAGCCCGAAAATATAAAATAATTATAAATTAAGAATTGATACTCAATCCAATCTTGTTACTACTATCATAGCCAAAATCCAAAAATCCAACCAAATCTCAACCTAGTGTCAATTAAAAGCCAATGCCCAAACCAAACCCTAACCCTAAATTCAAAAAAACTCACTAGGTCTCTGATTCTCTTATCGACCTCCTTATCCTATCTCGGCTTTATGGTCTAAAAGTTAAGTCAATTCTCCAAATCCAATAGTACCCCTCAGCTTATTTCAATATTCGATAATAATATTTAAGCTCAACTCACTTATTTTTTTTTACAATTAGGTAGGTACAAATGGGCTTAGTAGGCTCCGCCCAAGTGGGCTTAGTAAGCCCGACCCGTAAAGCCCGATAAAAGCCCGGCCCAAACCCGGCCCGACAAAGGGCATGGGCTTTCATATTTATGATCAAGTCCGCCCGACCCGGCCCGGTATTTTTTAAATTATGAAATAGGCCCGACCCGGCCCGGCCCAAGCCCAAAAATTTTGGGCCGGGCTTACCCGACCCGGCCCAATGACGAGGCCTAATTTATATCCATGAGATCTTTCTTGGATAGCGAAGGTATTATTATCCCTTATTCCTGCCCCTCAATGCCTCAGCAAAGTGGGGTTGTTGAGTGGAAGCAAGAATATCTCTTAAATATTGGGAGCGCCCTTAACTTTCAAGCTCATTTACCTTTAAATTTTTGAAAAGTGAGTGTTCAAACTGCTTGTGGCTACCTATACCTTTTCTTTCTTTAAAATCCCTATATGAACTTCTCTATCACACTAAACTTACATATTCTCATCTTCGTGCATTTGGTTGCCTTTGTTATGATACTAATCATTCCCCAAATCACAAATTTATCAACGAGCTCGTCGCTGCATTTTTGTAGGCTATCTTTTTTCTAAAAAGGGAATCGAGTGTCTGATCTTGCCACACATAAATTCTTCTACATCATGGATGTTATCTTCCATGAAAATAATTTTCCAGTCAACATTGATCCCCTTGAGCTCGATTAGGATCAATCTATCCTCCTATTGGCCCAAACACATAAGCCCCCATCTGCTGATCCATGCCCACCTGCTGACCCAGACCTACCTGCTGATGCAAGCCTATCTGTTGACCCAAGCTCACCTTCTCCCAACCTGCACATGACTTCTCTAATTGTCGAACCTCCAATGCCTCAGACTCGCTTCTCACCGTTCTCTCTCCTTCCCAACATTCACCACACCCGTCCCTACTAACAACCACCCTCTCACTTTTCATCGCTCCAGTCATCCCACACAACCAATGTCAAACTTAGAGACTTATGCACCTCTTTTCTTGATGTGCTTCTCCTTGGGCCCTCGTCAACTTTCCATCGATCATATACATCACTTTCTTCTTCCCATCGATCTTTTGTCTATAATATTACTATGCATGAAGAGCCCACGACTTTTGAATAGGCTGACAGTGATCCACGTACGCTGGCGTGAAGCCATGATTATTAAGGTTGCTGCCCTTGAACGCCAACAAACATCGACTGTTACCTCTCTTCCTCTTGGACACCGCCCCATTGGCTGTAAGTGGGTACTCTGATGGCACTGTGGGCTGTTATAAGGTCAGGTCGATAGCCAAAGGCTTCACCCAATGCAATGGGATTGATTATAAGAAGACATTTTCTCCCGTTGCCAAATTAACTATTGTTCGATGTCTTCTTGTCGTAGATGCTTTTTGTAAATGGTCCATCCATATATGGATGTTCAAAACGCCTTCCTCCATGGTGACTTGAGTGAAAAAGTCTACATGAGCCTTCCGCCTAGTTTTCATCGTCAGGGGCAGCCCAATCTAGTGTGCCGACTCAATAATTCATTTAAGTGCTTAAACAGGTTCCTAGGTGTTGGTTTCATAAGCTCTCTACATTTATTTAGGAAGGTAGTATCCTACAATCCAAGGCCAATTACTTCTTGTTTGCAAAAGGGTCTAGCCATTCTTTCACCGATGTCCTCATCTATGTTTATGATATGATCATTACAAGAAACGATGAAGATGCAATTTCAGAACTCAAGAGGTTTCTTGGTACCAAATTTAAGCTCAAAGACGTTAGCTTGACAATATATTTACAAAACCTCTTAAAGAGCCACAATTTCATTCCTTACACGACAAGTTTGGCATTCTAGAGATCCATACTCCAATTTGAGAGGGGAGTATTGAAGGAAATTAAGAACAAATTTGTTCCTTGATTCTTGGATCATATCAGATTTTTTTACGATGTAGATTAGTTAGTTTGATTTGTATTGTAAGACTTCCTAGAATAGCTATTTTATTATTATATATAAAGACGTATTCCCTGTATATTCGTTGATCAATATAACAGAGAATTTCAACTCTTTCAAGATGCCCCTCAATCTCTTTTTTGTCCCTTCACTAGTGCAATTAAAGGCACTTTTTTATACTGCAATCAATGATACCCTTCTTTAGTCTCCCTCGTCCTTTCTCTCGTATTTCTACAATCTGTCTCTTGATTGATGCCCACTCCCCACCCTTCTTTGGTGACTGGGGATGCCTCTAGGTTTCTAGAAGTCCATTTCTAACATGACCCCAAACAACCAAATGAGGTTCTGACCATCGAAACTTTTACTTTTGGTAGGTCGAGATTGTATGAATGCGACTCTTCGAACCCTTGTCAGCGAGGATTCAAGATTGGTGGCAAGGCAGAGCGCTAATATTAACTACGCTTTACACTTTTGAAGTATGGCATAAATTTCATGCTTGCGTGATAACAAATTTGAGACGCTCATAATTTTTTTTTTTTGGTAACCCATGGTTTAATCCTTATGGTCCACTCCAGGAGAAATTATTACTTAGTACCGAAACACCACGTGACACTGCCAAATGGTGGTACCATCCAATAATTTCATGGCACATGGCATTATGATTATTAAACTAAATAAACTATTAAAACCCTAAAAAAATATTAATTGAGCCCAAACAAAGTTATCTCACCGCTGGAAAAAAAAACCGTTAACGTTAAACAATTTTTTTTAACTAACTCCGTTTGTAGGTAAACAATTGTGGAATCAACTCTATTGATTTTTATAACCCTAATAAAATAGTCTAAACCCTAACCTATACAAGCAAAGGACTCCTTGATCTATTGAAGACGATCTGCACCTCTCTGGCTTTCTCCGCTGTAGGTGGAAGGTCATGGCTAATGGTAAGGAACTATTTAATTGGAAGGAATATATCTTTAATTATATACAAATTTGTATATTTTTCAAAGAGTTGAATGAAAAGGTTGTGTCGACTGAAGAAGAAGCTTATGATCTCTACAATAGTTATGCAATAAGAATTGGGTTTAGTGTCCGAAGAGGACAAAAGAGACGTAATACTAAGAATGTTGTGCGGCAAGTTTCATATCTTTGCTCAAAAGAAGGTTTTAAAGAAGACATTGACCCTTTGAAAATGACCAAATTTGAGAAATTAGAGACAAGAACAGGTTGCAAAGCTGTTTGATCCTGAAATGACCAAATCGATGAGACCCGCTGGGGGTTCTAGGACCAGCCGCGTGGTGTCTCGGGCCCGCTGGGGGCGTTGTGGTTCGGCAGGGATCCTGCAAAACTAGACACCGGTATGGTGCCGGCTAAAGGGGCTCCGATGCCTAAGTTAGTATCTGAATGCCGAGGGGCAAGTAAATACAGTGCTCTGGATCGGTTATGAGTGTCTTACCTTTGTGAAGGGTTTCAGGGTATTTATAGTAGCCATAACTGCGGTAGGTGGGCTACTGTTACGGGAGCATGTGGTGCTTTGTGACTGAGAGCCGTCTGACAAGCCCTGGACATCCGGAGGAGGCGCCAGCTGGAGTCCCAACCTGCCTCCGTCAGGGAGTTGGTATGACAGAGTTGGTTAGGTGATTGTCGCAGCCAGCTGTCGTCTGTTCATTGTCAGATGCCGAATGGCGGGTCTGCAGTTTGGTGCCGATCGGCGGACCGTGGGCCGTGAGGGTGCCGATCAGCCGATCGGTCGGCGGCCTTCCTGTCCTGGCGGAACCTGTGCTAGGGTGGTCGGTCGATATGGTATCAACAAAAGCTAGAATTCGGTTTTCCCTCCAAGATAACGGTATGTGGAAAGTTTGTGATTTTGTTTCTAAACATAATCATGAACTTGCTACACCAGAAGAGAGACAATTTTTGAGATCAAATAGAGCAATTTCAGAAGCACATATGGGTGTGATTAAAACAATGGTAGGTGCAGGAATAAAGAAAACAAATACTTACTCTTATTTAACAGAAGAAAGTGGTGGATCTCATAATGTTGGTTTTACAAAAAGAGATTGCTACAATATTGTAAATAAGGAGAAAATGGTTACATTTGAAGAAGGGGATGCTCAAAGTTTGATCAAACTTTTCGAGCACAAACAAGCTGAAGATCCTATGTTCTTTTACACAATGCAAGTGGATCAAGAGAACCGAATGACAAACTTTTTTTGGAGAGATGGAAGGTCACAAATTGACTACGAGTGTTTTGGAGATGTTGTGGTATTTGATACTACCTATCGAACCAATAAGTATAACATGGCATGTGCTCCGTTTGTCAGATGTAATCACCATTGGCAAAATGTTTTGTTTGGTTGTGGTTTTTTATTGGATGAGAAAACAGATTCGTTTATTTGGTTGTTCGAGACATTTCTAGAATCGATGGGAGGTCGAAAGCCTAAGACTATTTTCCCATATCAGTGTCAAGCAATGGCAAATGGCATTGAAAATGTTTTTGTTGGTGTAAGTCATCGTTTATGCACATGGCACATATCTGAGAATGCTGCAAAAAATTTGAAATGTCATTATGGGATCCCAGAGTGCAAGCATATGTTCAATAAGTGTCTTAAAGGATATTTTCAAACGGAATCTGAATTTCAGGCTTGTTGGGATAACCTACTGGAAACATTCAATTTTTCAGTTACAGAGCGCAAATGGTTAACTAAACTATATAATATTCTTGACAAATGGTGTCCAGTATTTAGCCACGGCACTTTTGATGGTAGGATGAAGTCTTCACAAAGAGTTGAGAGCACAAATAATGTTTTTCATCAAATGTCTTCGAAGACAATGAGGCTTATTGAATTTGCTCATCAATATGATAAACAAACAGAAAAAATGCGTTCAAGTGAATTAGAAGAATCTTTTCGTTGCAATCAAGGAATCCCTTCTAGAGTTGCCAAAGGCAGTGGAATTTTAAATCATGCTGCTACTGTCTACACAAGAACAATATTTAAATTGTTTGAAAAAGAATTTTTGGATAGCTTGGCAGTGATTATTCATGAGATAGGAAGTGAAGGTACAATTGTAACATATGAACTTAGAGAGGAAAGCCACACAACTGTGTACATTGTCCAATTTGATTCGGAAAATTGCAAAATTTCTTGTAGCTGCAAAATGTTTGAGTCGATGGGTTTGTTGTGTCGCCACACATTGAGGATTTTAAACGTGAAATCTTGGACCATAATACCTACACAATATATATTGAAGCGGTGGACAAAAGATGCAAAGAAAGGATTAGGTGCAAGTGATCAGCATGGTGAATCAATACAAGTAAAGGACCTTCAGTCACATTGCGGCGGAATAGTTTGATGTGAATAGCTTATGATTTAATGAGTAAGGCAGCAGACACAGAAAGTTCAAGCGAAATTGCTACGCAAAAATTGAGAGAAATGGCAGTGTTGATTGAAAAAGATAGGATAAACTCGAAGAAGGAAGTAAACAAGAAATGCAATGACATACGTTTAAATGATGACAACATTGAAGATTGTAATGCAAATGATTGCTCAGTTGTTGACTCGCCAATACTAAACCCGCCATGCGTGTGGCCACAAGGAGTAAGCAGAACTAGAATGAAAAATACTCTGGAGAGAACAAAGAAGAAGGCTTCAAAAGATATTATCTCATCAAGTAAGAAAATTTATATTTTTGCTTTGATTAGGAATATAATTTTATTAATCTTGTCAACTCATTATGCTAACGGTGCTTTTGTCTTTTTTTGTAGGGAAAACCAAGAAACCTATTAACATAGACCTTTCAAATAACTCAGTTCCAGTAGAAAACAATTCCCATTTTCTTCATCCTAGCGATGCTTCCCTTAGTGCAAATATTGAAGATCATGTATGTATTAAGGGTTTTTAAATACTCTTATTTTTCCTTTTATAATTTTGTCTAATCGTATAATTTGTTATCAATTTATGCAGATTAATCCAACTACGAGCATGTTCATGACTCACAGTCATGCATATCCACCGACGTTTAGCCAAGTAAGCTCATTGTTTGTCTAAAAATTAAGCTTTTGTTGTCAATTTTTACTAGTGGAATTTTGATGGTGTAACGTTTTTTATTCTAGGACTCAAATTCTATGTGGAGATATTGTCCCAATTTTTCTTTTACAAGTATGCTACAAAGTAATGATTTTATGGGACATTTGAATCAGGTACTTTTGAGTTTGTTCTTTCAAAGTTTTAATTAGAATTATACACCATGTTTAATTTGTTCCTATTTTTATCATATGACAGAATTCATCCACGAGTTTTGTCCCACCGCATCCATTTAAGCAATATCCACTCCATCACGATTCACATTCATATGGTCATCAACAGGGAAATCCAAAGGAGTAGTATACATAAGCGTCTTATTTCGATTTAAATTTTGAATGTATTTGACTGGAAGTGATTCATAGTTTTGGGTATTAGGGAAAGAGATGTTTATGATCAAATGGTTGGGAAACCGCTTATTCGATTTGAGTTTTGAATGTATTTGACTGAAAGTGATTCATAATTTTTGGTACCGGTGAAAGAGAAGTTAGTGTTGGAAACCTACATATTTAATTGCAATTGTATGTTTCTTATGATGATTTGTTATTGTTTTTTCAATAAGATATGATACTGCGTACTTAATATGAATTTGTCCTTATTTTTGTGCTTCTTAAGAAATTTCTCATTCATACTTTATGAGAGGTTTGTAAAGACTATATAGATGACGAGAGACCAAATTCGAAAAATATACAAATTTGTATATAATTAAAGATATATTCCTTCCAATTAAATAGTTCCTTACCATTAGCCATTACCTTCCACTTACAGCGGAGAAAGCCAGAGAGGTGCAAATCGTCTTCAATAGATCAAGGAGTCCTTTGCTTGTATAGGTTAGGGTTTAGACTATTTTATTAGGGTTATAAAAATCAATAGAGTTGATTCCACAATTGTTTACCTACAAACAGAGTTAGTTAAAAAAATTGCTTAACGTTAACTGTTTTTTTTTTTCAGCTGTGAGATAACTTTGTTTGGGCTCAATTAATATTTTTTTAGGGTTTTAATAGTTTATTTAGTTTAATAATCATAATGCCATATGCCATGAAATTATTGGATGGTAAAGACGTTGAAAGGTTGGCCAGATGCATATTAACGGTTTAACGGTTTACTCAAGGACTTGATGACATGGAAAGACGTTGAAAGGTTGACCAGATGCATATTAACTACGCGTTATACTTTTGAAGTATGAAATAAAGCTCAAATATTTCAATGTTGTTGGTAGCAACAATGTTGTCACGACCCCGTTCGAAGAAGAATGGTATGGAAAACAAAGTGGTAATGGCTAGGACAATGAGAATAGGCGTATTACATTGTTTGCACTAGGAACACGCCACGAATTCTCAAAATGCACCAGGAACAGAAATTTGCCTCAGTGTGCTGCGGGAACGGTAGTACCGCCAATACCGTTGCACCATTTCATTGACGCCGTCCATGACGACGTTTATGTTTGCAGACGTGGAGCACTCTTTGTAGACGTGGAGCACTCTTTGCAGACGTGGAGCACTGTTTGTTGAGTAGATGACTGTTTGCATAGGTGGAGTCGTCGTGGCTCAGTAGGACCCAATTTGATGACCACGTGTGTGGGAAAATTGAAATTGAAACATTGAAAATTCGAATTGGGGCTAAATTGTGTCCGCTAGGGTTTCAAGGACGGTGGGATTTGGGGTAGAATTTGGCTGTAGAATCGCGGGGGATTGCAGGGATTTCAATCGGAGGGAGAGGCGAGCTGAGAGGCATCGGAGTTGAAGGATGCCCATTCGTCAAGAACCTGGTGCAGAACAACCTGATTATGGTATGTTTTGAAACGGTTTTCCTTTTTATTGGGCCTTGTCTGTGGTGTTTTCTTATTTTCCTAGTGTCGTTAAGGTAAGGTGAAGCCGGTTTTCTTGCTTTAATCAAATTGAACTGTATTAGTTTTGCTGTTTTCTGAGTTTTGCTGGTTGGAACTGTATGTTGTTCAATTAGTTTCGAAGGAGGCCTTGTTGTTCAATGAGTTTGGCTGCATTGGATATATATAGATGGTATAGAAATCAGTTTAGCTAGTATATGGGCAATGTTGTGGAAATGCTTTGGTTGGTTGTGATTTTGAAATCTGTAATGTTTGTCGGGGCATTGGTGTGGTAATGGTTTGAATAAGGTAGTGGGGTAGTGCTTGGCGTGGGTTTTGGAATTGTAAATGGGTAGTATAGAAAAATAAGGCAGTGGGGTAGTGCTTTTCGTGGATTTTTGAAAGATAAATGGGTAGTATCATGCAGTGGGCAGTGGGGTAGTGCTTTTCATGGGTTTTTGAAAGGTAAATGGGTAGTATTAGGCAGTGGACAGTGAGGTTATGGTTGGCGTGGGTTTTAGTTTAGTCAATGGGCTAGTGTTTGTGGTGATAGCCTTTAGTGTTGGCAGTGGGCTGGACTAGAGCTGTTTGCCTTATTTAAAATGGTTAGATTGTGTTATTATGTTAAATGTTTATAATAAGGCCTTATAACGGTTTTATGTGGTGCTAGGTGGAGCGGATGATATAGTGTCGATCGGATTACATCATGATGGAAGTATCTCAAAGACAAGAAGATTGTGGACATATTGTAACAACTCGTCCCGAATATCGAGATTAAATATTAATTAACTATGGTTTAGAATGACTAATCGGGGATTAGTTGAGAGATTTCGGACGGACGGTGCAAAATGATGGTTTTGCCCCTATAATGGGCAAAAAGATTGACTTTTAGTTCGAGGCGGTCAAATGGATTTTGACCGATGACTGTGACATAGTTCGGGACGTCACGAGTTCATGGACAGGTGGCACGTCCGATTTTGACATTCGAGGACAAAGTTATGATGTTTGGAAGTTCTGGGGTATTTTGGTAATTTGGTTGAAAAGGAGTAAAATGTTGACTTTTGACAAGGAGAGTCAAACGTACGAGGACTGATGACCGTGACGTAGATCGGGACGTCACGAGTCCGTAGACGGACGGCACGTTGAAATCAGATGTCGAACGGTGAAGCTATAGGTCTAAAACGGAAAACGACACTATTACACGTAAATCGAGAATCGGGGACATGTGGCAGGTCTTGATTGGGGAACCTTTTGGAAGGAACCACCAGATGAGTGACAAGTGTCACCCATCTGATTGGTCAATCTCCTTAAAATGGGGATCCTATCCTATTGGCCCATTATATATATGTATATATTTAATCCATTACTTGATCTCAGCCATCCGTTTCATCTTATTCTAATCCCCACCGTCCATCTTCTCTCTCTCTCTCTCTCACCTGGTTACCATCATCAGATATCAACTATCATCTTCATTTCTATATTTTTCCTCTAAAACCCGATCACCATTTCTCTCCATTTTTCTCAAAACAAACACCCAACACTTAGCACACCTCAACCCCTATTCATCTGGTTAGTGTGTGCAACCGTGAGAGGCTGAGAACGACCTGAGAACTAGTGAGGGCTGCAGCCACGGCGGTGGCCACGGCGAGGGAACCGTAAGCCGGTTTGAACCCAGGTTCGAGAAACCATTTTTGGTGACGTTTTCGATCGAGCTGATTAATCCTAAAGTATTCCTAGGACTCAGACGAATGATTTGGACTCGATTTCGTGAGGTTTGGTGGTCTGAGGCAGTCGATGACCAAAACGGTGAGTTTCAGTTCGAAACTTGAAAACTAGTTTTTGATGTTTCTCGATCGTGTCTGATGATTGGGACATGTCCTTAAGGTTGAAACAAGTGCAATGGACGTAGTTTCGAGGAGGGAGATGGCTCGTAACGGTGGCAGAACTCAGTTGCAGGGCCGTCGCCATTGATGGGCCAAGGAGGTACCTTCTTGTGTATTTCATGGCCTTTTGAGACCATAAAACAACTAGGAATGATTACACAAAACTCTAGGAATTAAAAGGGCTGAAAAACGTTCGAAAATGGAGGAAAACTGGGGACGCCTGTTCGGTTGGATCTAATCAGTCTGAACTGAGGAAGACGACGACACTGTTCACCATGCGTGGAGGGCATTTTGGGGATGTAGTCAACATGTCTTTTAATCTATTCGATGTAGCGAACATTTTGGGACTGGTTTTGTGTCGATTGGACACCGTCTCGATATATTTTGGGGTGTCTGAAGGTTTGGGATCGAATTTAAAAATAGTTAAAAATTCGGAAAAATTACGGGGCTTTAGTGGGATGTTAATGAAGAGGTTGGTAACCCTCTAGTGTGATTTGGACAGGTTTGGAAGTTCTGGCGATAGTGATGGGGCCCGAGAGGGCTTATGGCACGTGTATCGAGGCGGCAGCGTAGGACGGTCTGTGAGTGGACTTTGTTTTCTAAATTGTGATGCATGCATAACTATTTTATATGTTTTACATACGTGATTTCTATGATGTTGATTGTGGCACTGATGGATTATACGATTGCACGTATTTACAGGTAAACAGGTATTTACACGTATTTTGAGGTTTACGAGTTTATGCTATTGCTATGTGATTGTGAATTCAATAATGATTTTGTGCATGGTTTTGGTTTTGGAAAGATGAATTCAGGGATGAGACCCATTTGAATTATGTGATCGGGACAGGGGCCCAGTTGGTTTACAAAATCGGGCTGAGACCCTTTTGAGTCATGTGATTGGGCCGGGGGCCCAGTGGTTTACAAAATCGGGCATGGGGCCCAGTTGAGTTTTTATAAATGTGATTTCGGGTCTGGGACCCTATGTTTTATAAACTTGATTTCGGGTCGGGGACCCTAAATGGATTTGTGATGTTTTATGGAGATTTCGGGCAGGGCCCATTGAGATGTTTTGAAATAACCCTGTAAAACTGTTTTCCATATACCATCTTGATACGAGGATATGTGATGGTCTCCTCCAGGTGCCTGGGACACTGGGGAAGTCACGGTGCATTGCCTACGATGGGTCATTATACGGAGCTACTGGACCTTATAGTGACTCAAGACTAGGAATGCTATGATTAGACGTGTCAGGACCCACCCCGGTTTCACCCCGAAAACCGAGGTAAATCCTGCTCCCGTCTGACACCACGATACAAAACCAAGGAACCTCACTAAAGTAACACAGTCAGACGCAGGAGGAACTATGCAATACATCCTGAAAGTATAAGTTTACAGAGCATAGTACTAAATACGAAAGAAAGGAAACCGGTAAACCAAATACATGCACACGGAAAAATTTAAAACAATTCGGGATCCCTTTCGTGACTTCTATGCCTCAGACGCTGCCTCGACGCCGAAACCCCGCTCTAGCTCCACAACCTGGAGGGCAAGTTAAAATAGAAGGTGTGAGTGGACCATACTAACAGAAAAGTTACTAAAACCATTTATAAGAAAAACGGGTTTAGCCCTCCGTTTTGAAACCACATGCATAACCCAGTTATTAAAACAGTTATAAATCGATCATCATAAAACATCATAAGAAACAGAAACACTATAAAACGGTTATAGAAATCATACCATAAGCATCATAAAACCGTAACGTAAAACATAAAGTTCAACCAATCATATGCCGATCAAACCTGCTGGACCTATCCGAGTCTTTAAACTCTCGAGTCTTTAAACTCAATCCAGGCCTCAATAATATCCGAGTCTTTAAACTCCCGAGTCTTTAAACTCAACAGGCCTACGGGGGAAATATCAATATATCCGAGTCTTTAAACCCAATATCCAGATCCAGCAAATCCAATCAAAACCATTTGAAAACCCTTTCCAAATCCACATCCAAACTCGAATCCGAAATCACCGGTCCGAAGCCCTTCTGGCGTCCAGAACCGTCATTCCGAACCCAAATCCGGGAATCCACTCTCAACTTTAAAACCAAATTTCGCTTTCCGAAATCCGATTCTAAAACCGAAAACCTTGATCATCGAAATCATGTTCCAAAATCCTTTTATAATCATTGAAAACCATTTATTGTTTGAAATCCCAAAACCATGGCATCATAATCAGAAATCAAGCATTTCTCGTAAAACGTGTCAAATACGTTATTTCTCGAAAAACGTGCAATTAAGTAAAACAGTTATAGCATATTCAAATGACCATGAAATCACATATAAAACCATAAAACAAGTTATTAAAAGCAGTTATGCATGCTCAGTTATAGAGAAGGGGTCCACTCACAGTACTGAGCCCTCAATCGCGTCCCGAACGTCTCGTACGTTCCTCAGCTTCCTCAGGAACTCCTGATCCTGTCAACAACCGCCAAAATACGTTACCAACACGTCTACTAAGGTCCACCTAATTTTCCCTAACAATCCCCGGGTCCTAAACGTAACGAATCGGAACCCTAAGCCTTCAACCTAGCGAAACTACTTCGAATCGACGTCTGATTAACCCGAAACCAACGCCAAAAGACTCGTCACAACACCTAGACCAAAAACCATGTTGACAACTTCCCAAACCGCCGCCGCACGCGCCCCCACGCGCCGCCCCAAGTGGTTGCGCGTGGCCCTCACGCGCCAGCTACAGTACATCTTCAACCTCGAGCAGACCCGGTTCAGTACAGTTCCTGCAACTTGAACCGGCGTCAGCGGTTCTCCGCCGTACCTGCACCAAAACTGCTCCTCTCTTCACCCACAACATCGTTCAGTTCCTAACTATCCATCCCCCTTACTCGACCACCTCGACACAGCTCCTAAGTCATCGTCCCTAACTCGAAACCAGACCCGTTCAGTCCCCTGTTTCCTTCTCCGGCCACCCAGGTCACCCCCATCACGGTGGCTAGTTTAAACCCTTCCTAGGGCCATCCTAAACCTCACCCAACTCACCAAAACCGTCGACTCTCTCCCTAAGTCCACGACTCTACGATTTAAACCAAACGGGAAAACAGAGCACACAAGGTACTCGTGGTCGTAAGAACCTCCACCGTGCACTCCCCGTCACGGCGACACAACCAGCAGAAACCTAGAACCCTACTGAGTCCCCTAACGCTCACTAGACTCCTCGATTCTATCCCTAAACCTACGACTTAGCTCCTAAACTCAGACGACAAAACAGAGCAAAGAAACGAGGATGAGGAATTACATGTCCTCCTGTCGCCGTCGTGAGCTCAGCCGTGAGGCAGTAGTTCCTCTCGTCCTCCTCCATCCTCTGGACACTTCCACTGGCCTTGATTGGTCGAACACCGCACAACCACCACCACGATCTCTCTGTTTTTCTCTGAGTTTCCTCCCTGGTTCCCACGGCTCACTACTCACACACACACGGCCACCGTACCTCCCTGTCTCCTCCCAAGCTCTCTTCCACCCTCTGGTCACTCCTCACCCTTCAATTCACACAACACACACACACACACTCACCCCTCAATTCTTCTCAATTCCTCCCTCTGTTTCTGTCTGGGTCGAACAACACACGAACACATACACGGTTTAACCCCAAATTATTGGACTCGTGCACACAATCCTGGAACCCTCTAGTTCCCCTACACGTGTCACCAATCCCTAAACTCCTCTCCCAAGTGGCTCAATCTCAGCCCTCCATCTTCCCTCTCTGTTGCACAAATCCCAAGGTGCAAAAAGACCAAAATGCCCTTCCTAGAACCTCAAAATTACAACTTTGCCACTACCTTTCTAGACCCGTAACTCCCACATCGTAAGTCCGATGAATACGTGCCGCCTGTCGTTGGATTCAGGATGACAAGATCTATCTAACGGTCCTAGGTCAACAAGTCAAAACCCGTTCATACGAAAAGTCAACTTTCCCCCTAATTTTACCAAATTACGGTTATGCCCTCAACCTTCCGAACATCATAACTTCCTCCTCGGATGTCTGAATCGGGCATGCCACCTGTCTACGGATTCGTGACGTCCTAGACTATGTCCTGGTCATCGGTCAAATCCCATTTGACCACCCGAACTAAAAGTTAACTTTTTGCCCAAACTAGGGGCAAAATCATCATTTACCCACTAGTCACCGATTATACTCACTAATCCCATCTTAATCACTATCCTAATCCTAGTTTCTGGGACGGGTCGTTACAAGACGTCTGGGACGTCAGACATCTGGGACGTCAGATATCTGGGATGTCAGAGATATTGACCCGGAGAGACCCCGGGTAGCATTCTTATTACCGTGAGATACGACGTCTGGGATGTCAAGCGTCTAGGACGCTAGGCATCTGGGATGCCGAGGATGGTTATGTGGTAAATATGGATTATTGGACCTATGAAATGGTTTTTTTGGTTGGTTATGTGTTTATGGATTTGGGAAATGACCCACTTGATTTTGGATTTCCAGTTTTTGGGCTAAGGACCTAATGGATTATTTGAGTAAATGTTTTGATTACTGATTTTCGATGCATGCATTCTTTTTAGTGAAGGGCTTAAATATCTTTTATGATTGTGTTTTTATGATATTGTTGATTTTGGTCCACTCACAGTTCTGAATGGTTTTAATGCCCTCAAGTTGATCACGGGTGCGGGCTGTAGTAGAGACCGAGACATCGCACTCCTCCACCGTTCCTGGCGTGCTTTGGGAGCCCCGTATGGGATATGATATGTAATATCCCTTGTCTGACACTTCGTGTCAGATGGGAGCATAGCACATCCCACGTTAATCCCGGGGGGATTGGGATGGGTCTTGTCACATATGTTGGTGGGTCAATTGCCTGGTATGATTGGGGCTGTTGGGAATATTTGTCTGTGCTGGACCTAAATGGGTTGGTGCAAGACCAATTATATGTTGGGGATAGACTTAATCAAAAGGCGGAATTCTATTTCAAGGAGCAAGGGAGGTTCTTTAAACTAGATAATGACTGGACACTTTTAGACTTGGTCAAAAAGTCAGCAAAGATGAAATCTAGGACCTTGAACATATATTGCAGGCATGGTTTTGAGGGTGTCAATATTGAACAAGTGCCTGCTACGATAGAGTTTCATGATGGGAGCCTTACTCAATCACCGGTTCATGATGGTGAGGGTACTCAAGGTCTAGGATCTGATGATGGTGAGGGTACTTAAGGTCTGGGATCTGATGATGGTGAGGGACTCAAGGTCTGGGATCTCATGATGGGGAGGGTACTAAAGGTCTGGAATCTCATGATGGTGAGGGTACTCAAGAATCAGCTCAAGTAGTGCTTGAAAATGAAGAACTGGTTCAGGTTACTCAAGAACCAGTTTCTCAACAATCAATTCATTAACAACCAGTTAGTCAAGAATAAGTTCAGGTGGTGCAAGTAAATGAAGAACCATCTCAGGTTACTCAAGAGCCGGTTCAGGTTACTCAAGAGCCATCTCAGGTTACTCAAGAAACAGTTGATTATGAATCAGTTCAGGTTATTCACGATCCGGTTCAGGTTACTCAAGAACCAGTTTAGGTTAGTCAAGAGCCAGTTCAGGATGAACCAGTAGTTACTCAAGGGCGAGTAGATGATGAACCAATTACTCAAGTATCATTTTGAAGGCCTAGCTTGGCAAGGAAGGCTAAAGGGAAAGCCAAAGTAATTGCTCCTGAGGTTCAACCAGCAGCATCTAAGAAGGCTAATGTCATTGTTCCTGAGGTTCAACCAGCAGCTCCTAAGAAAGCTAAAGGGAAATCCAAGATTTTGGTTGAAAAGGAATGTAGTGATAATGGTGAAGATAGTGGATCTGGGAAAGACAGTAATGATCCAGACTTTGTTCCATTTGAAGAGGAAGCATTTAATCAGGAGGATGAGGTACCCCTAGTGGTGAGTGATGATGAGCTATTTGGGGCAGTTGGGGCATATGTGAAAGTTGAAAAGGGGCCAGTGGTAGACGACGATGATGATGGCCCGTTGTCACTTAGGATTGGTACTTTGGATGACCTTAGTGATGATGAAGATGCAATTCCTAAAATAAGGTCTAGGAGGAAACCTGTCCCCAAGTGCAGAGAGTTTGTTCCTAGTCTTGACATACAGAATCCTAGGTTTGAGTTAGAGCTGAAGTTTTAGAATGCTGCTACATTTAGAGATGCAGTAAGAAAGTACTCTGTAATGCAAGGAAGACAGGTAAAGTTCTTCAGAAATCAACCAGATCGTGTGAATGTTAAATGTTGTACTGAGTGTCCATTTGTAATTTTAGCATCTTCAGTGGAAGAGGGAAAATGTTTGTAGATAAGGGAGTTGAATAAGGAGCATGTGTGTGGCATGAGGACATTAAATATTCATGCTAATGTCAAGTGGATGGTAAGGCAATATGCTAGGCAGTTGCCAAGTAGCAAATGGGAGTTTACAGAATTTCAAGATCTTGTCTGTCTTGAAACTGGCTACAGACCATCAAGAGTCACATGTTACAGGGCAAGGATCAAGATTCAGAATCTCGTTGAAGGGTCATGTCAAAGACAGTATGAAATACTTGGAGAATACTGTTTTCAATTGTTGAAGACCAATCCAGGGTCAACTATGATTGTGAAGTCCGAGTTGGAGTCTGATGGGATAGCCAGATTTGAGAGGGTATATGTTTGCTTCAAAGCCTGAAAAGATGGATGGGTGAATGGTTGTAGACCGTTTATAGGGTTAGATGTATGCCATATAAACCGGATTCACCCGGGCCAACTTCTGTCAGCAGTAGGAGTTGATGCCAACAATGGGATGTTTCCCGTGGCATATGCTATATGTGAGGTGGAAAATTACAGTAGCTGGAGGTGGTTTTTGGAGATCTTGCATGACGATTTGAATATTCGACATAGCAGGGGGTTGTTAGTTATGACAGACAAGTAGAAGGGACTGATTGAGGCAGTTAGTCAGACTTTTCCTATTGCAGAGCACCTTCATTACTTAAGGCATTTGTATGAAAACTCCAACTAGACATATAAGGGGATGGCCCTTAAAGAACAGATGGATGCAATTGCAAGAGCCACAACCATTCCATGGTTTTAGGAAGAGCTGAGGAAGATGGAAGATATGAGCCCTGGTGTAGCTAGATGGCTAAAAGAACGTGATGCTAAGCAGTGATGCAGATCCTACTTCAGGACTGATTTCAAGTGTGACATTCTCCTAAAAAATCTATTTGAGGCATTCAATAAGGCTATTGTTCCGTATAGAGCCAAACCTGTTTTGTCTGTCTTCGACAAATTGAGGCAGTACATCACTGCCTTGTGGACTAGGAGACGTGATCAAGGTCAATTGTGGCATGGCCACATAGTGGGAAAAGGATCCAGGCCTTGTAAGAAGATCATAAGCTGAAAGGGCAGAGGTTGATTCCCACTCATTGTGGGAATAAAATTTTCGAGATCATTCATCCATTCGGACGAAGATTTTCAGTGGACTTAAATCTCCAAACCTGCTCCTAGTGAAGATATGACCTTAGTGGAATCCCTTGTGCTCATGCATGCAGTGCAATAAGCTGGTTTAAGGGAAATCCAGAGATGTTTGTCCCTCATTGTTATAATCATGATGCGTATACGAAGGCATATGAGGGGATCATTACACCATTGCCTAGTGAAGACGAATGGGAAAAATTTGGGGCTTCACCACTCAAGCCTCCTAAATATCACAAGAAGCCCGAGAGGTCGAAGATGAAAATGTAACGACTCGTCCCAGAAATCGGAATTTAATTAGTACTTAATGACAGATTAGTGAAGTTAATCAGTAATTAGTTGGGTGATTTCGGAAGAATGGTGCGAAGGACGATTTTGCAGCTAGAATGGGCAAAAAGGTTGACTTTTAGTTCGGGCGGTCAAATGGAGTTTGACCGATGATTGTGACTTAGTTTGAGACATCACGAGTTCATAGACAGGTGTCACGTCCGATTCCAACATTCGAGGAATAAGTTATGAGGTTCGGAAGTTCGAGGGTATTTTGGTAATTTGGTTAAAAATGGGCAAACTATTGAATTTTTATACGACATGGACTTCGCACGTATTTTGAGGATCGATAGGTAGGTCTCGATCCCCTGAGTACAACGACTGGCGGCACGTTGTCATTGGATTTCGGACGGCTAGGATTTTGGTCGAAAAAGGCCAACGGCAAAATGGTAATTTTGTAAGGCAAAGGTAAATTGGTCTTTTTGCTAGGCCCAGTTAAAGTTGGACAGGTGGCTGCCTTGGGATGGTTGCCCACCAAATTTGGGACACTTGTCCCTCTCTGGAAGGCTGTGGAACGTTTGTAGCCGCCTCACAATGAAATTTAAAAGGGAATGATAATTTGATGCACGGGTGAGAGTGAAAACAGAGGAAACAGAGATGAAAATGAGTGATATTGAACCCAAACCTTCCTCAAAGTGATCTCTTGACCCACGAATTATGAACAAGAAATGGAGAGGGAGTTGAGACGATCACCGTGCCATGATCACCGTGAGCTGTCGTGGACGGTGGCCCTAAGACCGTGAAAAACAGACACCGTGTGTGATCGTGAAACCCAACCCATCCAAACCTTTCAAACAACATCTTCTGCTCATGTTTCTGAATAGAAAAGAAAGGAGAAGTTAGGACTATGAGAGTGGAAGCCACGGCGGTGTAACGACGGCGATGGTGGGTAAGTTGCCCGTGAATGTTTGTTTTGATGTACAAATGGTAAATCGTAAATTTGTGGTTAGTAGTGCATTTTAATGTTTGAAGGTGAGTCTTGGAGGTCAAGGGAGTCGATAGGAATCGAAAACAAGACCAAAGGTGTCCGGTGGTGGCCAGAACCAAGAAGGAAAGTTTGGTGTGGAATCGACAATCGGGAAGGTATGATTCAGACCTTGGATCTGTGATTTAAAGCCATCGATAGATAGATCAGGATGGGACGAAGCTCAGGGTCGAAATAGAATCGAAATCAGGTTGGAAATGGCTGCAAACCGTGAGCACTTGTTCAGTTAGACCGGGCCGGTCTGAATCGGTCTGATTGGAGGTAGACGATGATGAATAGTATAAGAGTGTGGCCCCCACGCACAGCCCCTTTGGGCAAACTGTGAGGGCGCGTAGTATCTCTGATGGGGAAGTATTCAATATATGAAATAATGTAATCGATGTAAGGAACATTTTGGCACTGGTTTCGACTCGATCGGACATCATTTCGATAGGTTTCAGGATGTCCGAAGGTTTAAAGGCTAGTTTAAAAATAGTTAAAAATTTGGGAAAATTACGGAGTTTTAGTAGAACCTTAATGAAGAAGTTAGTGACCTTCTTATGGGATTTGGACAGGTTCGGGAAAGCCGGTGATAGTGGATTAGCCGGGAAAGCTTAATTGCACACGTATCGTGGCAGCGACGCTAATGGTTTGTGAGTGGACTTTGCTTTCTAACTTATGATGCATGCATAAATGTTTTTATATGTTTTATACATGTGATTTCTATGTTTGTGATATGATGTTGATGATTTACGGTTTTGCAAGTATTTCGAGTTATTTACGTAATTGCACGTTTTACTAGATTATGGTTTTATGCAATGATTTGATAATGGTTCTGAAACGATGATTTGAGATTTAAAATATGATTCGAGTTTAATGATTTATAATGGATTTTGGAAAAGTGATTTGGGGCTTGAAGCCTTGTTCATAAAAGTGATTTCGGGTGTTGGAAGGGCATTTCGAAAATATGATTCTGGATTCAGTTTTGGAGCTTGAAAAGTGGATTTCTGGATTTGGGTTCGAAATGATGATTCCGGATGCTGGTTTACGGAATGATGATTTCGGGTTCGGATTTGGGAATGGATTTCATATGATTTTCACTTGGTTTTGGGTTTAAAGACCCGTTGAAACTTGGTTTTGGGTTTAAAGACCCGGATATGGCTGAATCTGGTTTTGAGTTTAAAGACTCAGTTGATTGATGACGGAGGAGGGCCCTGGATTGATATGTTTTGAGTTTAAAGACTTGGTTATTGTGATATCCTCGAGGCCTGTTGATGGTGTTTTGATTTTAAAGACTCGTTGATATCCCGGGAAGGCCTAATTATGCACATGTGTTTTGTGTTTAAGGACTCGGCGCGCTTGAGATCCAGCAACTTGATTGATTGATGCTTTACTTTGGTTTTTCACTGGTTTTCAAATGTTTTGGGTAGTGGCCAGGATGATTAGGATTTACGGACTTTTGGGCTGAGTTCCTGTACTTTGATGAGGATTTACGATTTTGGGCTGAAGCGCTGGATTTGAGAAAGAGAAATGATTCCAGTTTTCATTGATGGTTTTATTATCTTGGATGAAATGGTTTTCATATGCATGCATTGGTTTTTCGTGGAAGGTATAATGTAATTTCTTATGAACTGTTTTATAAACTTATTATTGTTTTGTCCACTCACAGACGTTTGTGTTTTTCAATACCCTCCAGGTTTGATGCGGTGCGGGCTGTTGTTAGAGAGACGGAGACATCACACACGCAATCCACAGTAAGTTCTGGGCACTCTGGGACATCGGAAGGTGGTTTTTGGTGCTTTGGCCTGGTATCCCTTGTCCCGCTTACGTGTTGCATCGAGGTTGGACGACGGTTTAGCCTTTATGTCGCATGTAAGTTAGACGGGAGCATGGCTTGTCCCTTAATCCCGGGGGATTGAGAGTGGGTCGTGTCAGAAAAGGAAGAGAAGTCAGAATGAGGAGGCATCATCAAATCCTACGAAGTTGCCTATATACCATTACACTTTAAGGTGTGGCAATTGTGGGTCTGACGGAACAAGCGTCCTGCATGCACAGAACCGATAGATCCTACTAAGGAAGCAAAGTTCAAGCGCAAGCAAAAACAAAGGAAAAAGAGAGACGCAGACAGAAAAGCACATGCTGGGAATGTGGCCGATGCACAAGTATATCTGCTATATTAGATGTACATTAACTGTATTAGATGTAGGTTTGATGGATTTGATGTACATGTTTGTATTTATGTTTGATGTATATTTTTGTATTTATGTTTGATGTATATGTTTGTGATTAGTGTTTAAGGTATGAGGAGTGTTTATGTTTATGATTAGATGTCCTTCATTTGATGTATATGTTTGTGTTTAGGGTATGAGGAGTGTTGTATATATGTTTGTGATTAGATGTCCTTCATTTGATATCATTTGATGTATATGTTTCTGTTTAGGTTATATATGAGTTGTATATTTGTTTTGGGCCTGTTAAGATGTATATTTGATGTATATGTGCTGCTTTTGGGTATTTGTACTGATTTTTCTTGTATATATAGTCTGAACAAGTTCCAGCAGCAAGTGAAGGTCCAGCAACTGGCCAAGTTATAGCAGCAAGTGAAGTTCCAGCTGCAAGTGAAGTTCTAGCAAGCCAAATTCCAGCTGCACATACCTCTTCATCTGCTACAATCCCAACTAGAACAAGACAAAAAAAGTCTGCAAGGAAAGTCAGTACCCCTATTAGCCTACCTGTGCATGAAGCCCAGCTGCAAGAATAAAGTCCAGTTGCCAGTTCCAAGGGAAGAAGGATCAAGTCACCTGCAAATGCAAAAGGGATGACAAAGCAAATGCCACCTCCAAAGTCAAAGAAAACCAACAAAGATTGGCTCAAGCAAGCAAAGGAATTGAGACTCGATTGGCATCATCAGTAGACTTTAGAAGCTTATAGTGTTTGGACCATTTGTTTACTAGAAATTCCAATCTTTTGTAATGGTGCTGTATTGATAGACATTTGAACCATTTGATGTAATGGTCAAGTTTTTGCAGTGCTTTAGTTTGGAATCGTAATGGTGAAAGTATTTAGTTCTAATATCCAAATGAAGTTCATCACATATTCCATGTTCATAACATTTGCACTGTCCACACACATTCATCACATTCCCAAACTAAGATCACATAAACTCATCACAAACATTCATAACATTCACATTCATCACAAAATTTCATATCTTACAAAAGAAATTCATATCTTACAAAAGAAGTTCATATCTTACAAAAGAAGTTCTACCAATCTACCTCATACCAATTTACCAAAAGAAGTTCACAGTTGCACTGTCCACTAGCTCTACCAATCTACCTCATACATAACAATTCAGTCGAAGCTGAAAGTCACCTTAAGGCAATCCTAAGCCTAAACATATATAAGCCCTAGGATAAAACCAATCAGTACAACCCAAGTCACCATAAGGGAAATTCAAAACCTAAACACCTTCCTTTTCTCATTCAGAAATTTCTCGTCTCCAACGTCAAGCTTCAGAAGCAACCCGGGAATTATTTTCGTCGACCTTTTGCACATTTTTGGGTCCAACCACTCCCAAAAGTCACACCCTTTGCCACAAGATTTCTGCCACCGAACTTGCATTATCAAACCCATCAGTTACACAAGTATCAAACGGCTACAAACTCAGAATTTATGAGTTCATTCCAAAAATTCCAACAATTATCAATTAATTTGCAACAAGTATCAAACAGCTACAAACCAATCAATTATCAATTAATTCCAACAATTCCTAATCTCTAACCCAGAATTTAAGAATTCATTCCAAAAATTCCAAAAATTATCAATAAATTTGCAACAAGTATCAAACGGTTACAAACCAATCAATTATCAATTAATTCCAACAATTCCTAGTCTCTAACCATCAGTAAAACCAGAAATTCAAACCATCCACATTATCTGTAAACCTAGAAATTCAAACCCAGAAATTCAAATCTAGAAATTCAAACCCGGAAATTCAAACTCTAAAATTCAAACCCAGCAATGCAAACCCAGAAATGGAAACCCAGAAATGCAAGCCAAATTGAGAGGGATAGCCTTCTTACCCGAGTATCTGCAAACATAAACGTCGTCAAAGACGGCGTCAATTAAATGGTGCAACGGTATTTACGGTGCTACTGTTCCCGCAGCACACTGAGGAAAATTTCCGTTCCTGGTGCATTTTGAGAATTCGTGTAAACCTTGTGAAATTTCAATTTTATATAAATAAGTACAGACTATAACTAATATTCTTGTAAAAAAGATTCTTGGTTTTTTATTGCATAAAAATTTCAATTTCCTTTCTTGGGATAATTCGAGTATGCTTAGGTTATATGTCCTTACCTGGATAGAGGTTAAGTAATTTATATTTCAACTTTTTGTGTGTTTTTTTAAATATAATGAAACTGAAGGCGTAAGAAGGCAGAATGAACATTCTGATGTCATAAACACGCACACATACACTCACATACCATCATCCTTCACCTATGTATCTACCAGCTAGGGAAATGTGAGGAGAGTGAGAGTGAGGGACTTAGATAAATACTGAGGAAGATGAGGACTGTCTTGGAACCCAAAAAACAATGTGATGACTCGAAAATTCAATAAAAAAAAAGGAATTTTGGAAATTATAGAAGAGATATGACGATTTTATCCTTAGTTTAAGTGGTCAAAAGTTGACGTTTTGGACTTTCCGTGAAGACCGTTGCGTAGGTCTTGGAGTCCTGAGTTCGTAGATAGGCGGTATGCAAAAATTGGAGTTCGGATGAAATTGTTACGGGTCTAGGAAGGTTAGGGGCAATTTGGTAATTTATGCTTAAAAGGGGAAATTTGTTTTTTTGCCCACTTTGATGAGTTAGCATACTTTACAAACTTGTGACATGTGTCATTGCAAAATGTGGATTGTTGGCACCACGTGTGTGTGTGTGCGCTGTTAAGTGCATATGCGTGTGTTATACTCTTGGTCGAGAAAGAGAACACGGAAAAACATGAACAAGCCCAAAATCCTCATTTTGGTTTAATGATGTTTGTGAGTCATTAACATTCGAACTGAGAGCAGAAAGGAACTGAGAGGAAAACGAACAAGGGAATGAATGAATGAAGAGAAGCAGAGAAGCAGAGAAAAATGGAGGGAAGCACCAAACCCAGGAAACTCGAAACCTCTATGAACTCTTTAAATTGAATTTTGATTTTGGACGTTTATTTCGTGAAATTGAGGTTAGAATTGTGGTCTTTGGTTCCTGACGAGTAGGATTGAGTGGTCAATGTATAGAATTGGTTGTAGGAAGGCTTGGATTGCACAATGGAAACCTTGGCTGAAATCATGGTTTCGAGTTGGGATATGGAGGTAAAATCTTCGTGTTTTGAGATGACAAAACTGTTTCTAGGATTGAGGAGATGGAATTCGAGGCTTAAAACAGGAGAATTGGTGCAGAAATGATGGGTTTTGAACCGGGTCAGGTCGAGAGTTGAGCAACCTATGTGTAGGAAAACGGGCGACAGGGGACAATTAATAGTGCCAAACACGTGAGCACCACCCGCAGCCGCTTTCAACGAAGCGTGGACGATGTTTTCAAGGATTTGTGATTCCAGGAATTTACGGAGGAGCGTACGGCTTAGAATTGGACCACATGGACAGTGTGTGAGTGGACTTTTGTTTTATAAACTGTTATGCATGCATAGTTAAATGTTTTATATGATTGATTGCATGATTTGAGCGGTAATGAATTGGATAATGATTATATATGATTACTTGATGATTTTGTGAATTTAATTGTCGGTCTTTGGATGTGATTTTACATATTTGCATGAAAATGCTATTTTGGGCATGGACCCTATTTGATAAATTATTTTGATTTGGGTTTAGAGTCAAATGTGAGTATATGATTGATTTGATGATTTTTGGATTTATGAAATGATTTTTGGACACATTTTTAAGATAATTTCATGGAAATGATGTTTTGGGTTGAGACCTTGTTGGAAATGATATTTTGGCTTGAGACCTTGTTGGAGTCAAACATGTTTTTGTGGTATGGATTGGTTTGTGATTGTGGATATTGGTACGTGTTTGGATGATGCGAGTGCAGTCCTTAGACGTGACTCGGACGTTGCGTGGGTGCAGTGAAAGGACCCTTCCCAATCCCCCTAGATTATCTGGGACATGCCTGCTCCCGTCTGACACCGCATGTCAGACCAGGGATAAACTCGTCACCGTCTTAGGGTCCATCAGAGTACGCCAGGATCGATGGTGGCATGTGATGTCTCGATCTCTACTACAGTCCGCATCCGCTATCAACCTGAAGGGTATTAAAACTATAAAATCTTTGAGAAGACAAAACAACAGTTTCTAAAAAAAAACATCATTTATCGAAAAGAAATTTATACCCTTCACGTAAAAGCATGCATACATTATAAAACAGTTATTTCAAATAATTTCTCGCAAGCAAGGCGTATTGCTTCCCAAATCAAAACCAAATGAAAAATTCTTCTCAATCAAAGTTAGTATCTCGGTAGGGTCTCAGCCCAAAACCAAATCATGGAAAACAAGTACGGCTCTCAGCCCAAAAAGAAAACACAAACATAACCTCGGCCCAAACCATAGAACACATAGGAACACATCCCATGGGAACTTATCCCAATGTCAGTCAAGATTATAATCCTAGCACATGTGCAAATAGTTCAAGACCGCTCATAATCCCAACATGTCGTGGTGAACACATCACTCACCACATCGTCTCTAGATCATCCAAACACATCGCCGATCGATCTCAGAGGATACTATCAGCACTCCTAAGTTGAGCCTCCCTCGACCATTGCTTCCTGCGACTGCTCGACAACAGGAAGTACATCGTGACCTCTCCGGAATGAACACATCTGTAATCTGGAGGCGAGCGTAACCATTATCAATAAGGCCTCATGCACGGAACATCACCAAATGGGGACAACCCGAAAACCAGTGTCCTACGACACTTCATATCCTAGGATTCCTTGAATCCTATCAACTTCACAATTGGGTCTCAAGACCGAAATATCTTTCGTAAAACTCATAACTGGGTCACAGCCCGGCTTATCTCACGTTTGACTATACTCGAAGTCAAACCTCAAATCAACTGGGTCATACGCCCGAAAGATATTTCCAAAGATGAAAACCAGTTCTCCTTTCTAAAACACTTTCAAATCATCTCTCAACTGGGACTCAAGCACGAATCTCGATCTCACGCATCTCCGTGAAAATCCTCCAAAATTGTAAACATTTCCTCAGTTTCACGTATCTCCGTGAAACCCTCGGAATCTTATAAAATACAAGCACGTAGTACATTCGGCCGAAGCCAAAACATCATATAAAATAAAAATCTTGAACTACGTGCAATAACGCATTTTCCTCCGAAAATGCCAAACAATTCATATTTAAATCACATGCACTCAAGGCATCTCAAAAAATGTTCATAAACATATATAAAACATTTATGCATGCATCATATTCATAAAACAAAGTCCACTCACAGACCGTCCATCTTACGCCTCGATATGTGTGCCATAAACCTCTCCGAGCTAATCCGACCTCTCTGGGTCATGAACCCCCAACATTCCCAAAAAAGTCAACGTATCCCAAACACGCTTACCTAGGCTATGAACCTCAATTTGATCAATCTAACGATCTCCGATTGACTTGAGACCACCACCATTGGATTCGTATCATCGAAATGCATGTCCACGCGCCCCAACACGAGGATCAAACGTACGATCAATGTTGACCATAAATTCAATGGTAACATAAACAAACTTAACGCTGATGTTTGCGATCAACAATCAAAGTCAACGCTGATGTCAACAGTGACGTCATCACTGACATTTAACACTAACACATGTTAGTCTGAAGTTTCAGACCTGACATAATGATGTCATCGATGATGTCATCCTCATCCCTGTCCTCTGTCCTGGTCGACCCTGATCTCTGCAACTGGGTCACCTAGACCCACGGACCGGACCCGGTCCGTTCTTCAAGCTCCGACCACCTTTTTCGAAACAGTTGCTTCCAATGTGATTATCTAGTCCTCCCTAGTTGATCTATGATTTCAAAAACACTTAAAACATGCTGGGATTACCTGTTCGAATCGATGAATAGTGGTCCTATTTTTCCTTCGTCGATAGGCTTCAATTACGGCCACCTCCGTTCGTGGTTTTGATCCCGTTGAAGTCGTCTGGTCCCTGGGAACCTATTTTGGTCATCAGAACAATCCATCAAGCCCTCTAAAGCCAACCTAAAATTTGGATCCAATTAACCAGTTTCGGGTTTACCTGGTCGTGACCCCCTTCGCAGTCCACAGCGGTCCTACCACCTCCCACAGTCTCTCTTAGTCCCTCACTCGTCCTCACTCCTTCTCAGGAGCCCTCAATCGAACCAGCAAGGAAAGAGGGACTTTGGGAGGTTTGGGTTTTGGGTTTTGGTTTGAATGAAACAGAGAGGGAGTGGGTGCATGTATGTGTAATGAGAACAATGGATGAGTGACATTTGTCACTCATTCATTGGGCTTCAAACAAATATCTGGGCCCATAATAGGACAAATGTCGTTCATCTCGTAAAACGTACAATAGTACCTCAAAATTTCGGTGAACCATAACTGTCTTGTCGAATCTCCGATTTCTACGTGCCGCCTGTCTACTACGTAACAATCCTTGGTCCTCGTGCGCTGGACCTCCCGGATCAAAAGTCAACTTTTTGCTCTCGTCTAGAGGCAAAATCATAATTTCGTCCTAAACGTCCAACAATCCTTGACTCATCCCCGAATAGCCTCGCTAATCCTCGATTAAATCTTATTTAATCCCAAAATTTTGGGACAGGTCGTTACAATCTTCCCTCCTTAAAGAATTTCATCCTCGAAATTCAAGCTGACCCAATCCCACAACTAAACCGTAGAAATCCAATCCTACCTCTAACTCGGGGCACTCTCGTGCAAACGTACACGTCCGACACAACCACCGTACACGTCGATACCCACTATCACCGGAGCTTCCAAATCTCCAACTTAACTCTCAAAAAGCCACACGTCAGTTTGTAAGTCTCACTTGAGACACTGACACTCGCCAATCTTGCCTGTCACTCACTCTAACAGGTCTGCCATATTAAGTTGACCTCTTAGTCGGCTTTTCAGCCTACCACTTTGACACTTTCCAACTTTTGGTCGTCAGGCTGAAATATGTAGTCCCACTGAGGGCTATCACATCCAGGCTAACATTCTGCTCAGCATCCGATCCGACAACATCCTCTCGATCCTGCAGTCACAGTGGAACAAATCTCACTTTGCATGTAAGACCCGTGTCCTGGAGGGAACAGTGAACTATCCCACATTCCTACGAGGGGGGAATGGTCTGGGAGGGGAATGGTGGTGTGCCTTAAAGGTGTAGGCACACACCTATCTAGCACGAGGCCTTTTGGGAGCTCAGTGGCTTTGGGTTCAGTTGGAACTCCAAAATTTAAGCGAGTTGAGGCTGGTGCAATTCCATGATGGATGACCCCCTAGGAAGTTGCACCGTGAACTCCCGAAAACAAAACCGTGAGGGCAAGAGCAAGGAGGCCCAAAGCGGATAATATCGTGCTAGATGAGTCGGGTCCTGACCGAGGAGGGTTGGGTCCTGATAGAATGGTATAAGAGCCAGACCCCGACCGGGAAGTGTGCCAGCGAGGACGCTGATCCCTAAGGGGGGTGGATTGTAAGACCAGTGTCCTGGAGGGAACGGCACTATCCCACATTCCTGCGAGGGGGGAATAGTCTGGGAAGGGAATGGTGGTGTGCCTTAAAGGTGTAGGCACACACCTATCTAGCACTAGGCCTTTTGGGAGCTCAGTGGCTTTGGGTTCAGTTGGAACTCCAAAGTTAAGCGAGTTGAGACTGGTGCAATTCCACGATGGATGACCCCCTGGGAAGTTGCACCATGAGCTCCCAAAAATAAAACCGTGAGGGCAAGGGCAAGGAGGCCCAAAGCGGACAATATCGTGCTAGATGAGTCGGGTCCTAACCGAGGAGGGTAGGGTCCTGACATCGCAGGCCATACTCAAATCTGCGGCATTTATTGGTCTCGGTACTCACATCAGTCAACACTTTTGTTTTCCTACGCTCATGCGGACTCTCACTCGAGTCTTGTAACTACAAATCAATCCGAACCCATCGGATACCTACGGAGCCAATCCCATCGACAACTGTCATGACCAGCCAGCAACTTCCGGCTCCACTGTACCTTTACTGCGCTACTGTGATCTCAACTCGCTCTCGAGTCCCCACATCGTATCTCATGTCACTCAGCGACCTACGCTAAAATCTTGACTCATCTTGAATCCCAAACTGTCATCTCACGTGTCTTGTCGAAACACATTCGACATCTCACCCATCCTGGGTGTATCTGGACCTCATCGAATACTTGGCTCAACAAGGATAGTCACATGCATAATCACTAGGGTTCCTCTAGCCCACATGGCCCTAAGCTCTCGGCTCACATAATCATTGAACCATCTCAATCTCCTCTGCTCGAGAACATAGTATTCGACGTCCAATCAACACATCAACATGTCAAAACACATCCGATCATAATCCTGGTCGAACTGTCACCATCGAATCTAACTCAATCACCATCTCATGTCCATCTAGAACTATACCTATTCAACAAAACATTCATCCTTTCTGGTAACTCTCAACCCAAACATACTGACTAACTGTGGTCAATCCTATCATCTAACGTGCACTACTCACAGGTGCACCCACATCATACCAATCATCTAGGCACCACCCGGACTGCTCAAGGACTGCACTCAGGCTACGTCCAACCACGTACCAATACTCACTCCGAACATGGCTCGGAACTCAACCGTTCGCCATTAGGCTGACATCAATCCACCACCATCTCTATCCTCATATCCAACACATACTTATGATAGATCAATACTCCTCCATATATCCAACACTTACTCAAGACAGAGGTTGGCTAATAATTTCGTCTTACTTCGGGGTCGTTACGATACGATTCTCCCAGGTAACGACCAGACTTCGGTTTACTCGGCTCACGATCGACATAATCATCTTAATCACCTCGATCATCTTGATCGTCATCACACGGCTTGATCCTCGTTAGTTCACTACTATCCCTCTCAGCCAATATAACATGACCCATAATACCAACATGGGTCTACTACCTCGGACACTCACTCGTCATATCCGGTGACGCTAAGTACCATCTGCTCTTCAAGTCATTCAAATTTGACTCACAGTCTAGGTGTTTGGTTCTTACACCTTCTTTAAACCCTTTAACTATCATATCACTCCTCGTCATCCCTTAAAGGGGAGAATCAAGGATGATCTAAGATGATGACATCAAAATTCATCGTATGTCATCCTGTGGCACTAAGCACCATATACTAAAGAGCAGAAAACGAAAAAGTCTCCCTCATCGACTTCGGAATACCCATCGCCAAAGCGAAATCAAGCACTCTTCTCTTGTCTCAATCACAACTTCTTTTGTCCACTGACTCAAATCCAATCATGGGTCCACTAATCAATACGTGATTACCGTACTGGTGACACCCAACATCATTTGGTACAAAGCAGAAATGATAATCTCCTTCACCGACTTTGGAATCAAGAGAAATTGCAACCATGTTGGAAGCATATCCATCTTTTCCATCAATTGGACTTTCCAGTCCCCAACTCACTCAAACAACATCTACCTATGTGTCCCGTAAACCGTCCAATCACCACTTGATTATCTCCATCACATCTGTCCTCTCAAATACTATTGGGGAGAGTCCCAACACATCTTAACCACTACTGGATTTCATCCAGTCCACCTTATCCGAGATCCCGCTGTGGAATCTCAAGTCTCACAATCCTATCGATAGCCAAGCCCGAAGCTCTGACCAACCGAACGAAAAAGGAGAAGTCACCTACTCCGACTCGGAGAATTCTTTGATAATTATTGTAATGCTTAATCCTTTTCTTCCAAACTAACTACTTCCATTGATTCTCTTCGGCTTCTTCCATCACTATCTCCGTCGGCATACTGGTTTGCACGTCCCAACCCTTACGGGATAAATTTCCAGCACTGAACACTCATGACATCCGTTCACAACGAGCTAGGGAACCTGTCACTAATCGAGGTGTACCTCGTGCCTTGCACTGAGCCACTCGGGACCTCTCTGTCCCGCTTAGTGCGCACCGAACTCACATGTTTGCCACTCTAGGGCACGTCTACTATACTAGTCGCAATATAAGCCCTCATTGGTATAACATCACTTAGACATAAATAGTGTCATTCAGAACCATCCGATTACTATTGGATTCCATCCAACACGTCTCTGACATCACCCACTCATCTTAGTCACCTCCACCGAGGTAGTGTGGCATACTCGTCAACACCCAAAACTCAACATCTCTTTCTACGATTGCACTCGGGTGCAATCGAGTAGAATCCAGAAATCTCTGCTCGCACTGAGCGACACTCTCACACTTCTGTACCATCGTCATGACTAGATAATCTCTATCGTCTCAGTCTCACAGTGACACGACCCATCCCAATCCCCCTAGGATTACCATGGAATGTACCATACTCCCGTCTGACAAGAGGTGTCAGACAAGGGATACCTATTGCCACTGCCCAAACGAGCTTCCAGAGTGCGTAAGGATCGATGGAGGAGGTGTGCGATGCTCAAGTCTCTGCTGCAATCGCATCCGGAATCAACCTGAAGGGCATTGAAAACAAAAGCTGTGAGTGGACGAAAATAAACAAGTCTGTTTAAAACATTTATAAGACATTTACGCCCCTCAGTAAAACCATATGCATGCGCCAAAAACCAATGATCACACATTTATTTAGAAATAACCATTAGGGCCTTAGCCCGGAAACCAAAGCATAGTTTCAATTTCCAAAAGTCAATCCAAGAGTTATTTCATCAATCCAGTAATATGAACCATAAGGGATATAATATAAACCATAACCATAATTTTAGCCACTGCAATATACACTCCAATCCGACATCCCTGATGTCTGACGTCCCTGACGTCAATAAGGTCACAATCACAAGGCTACGCGTGCCACTCGGGTCTCAATTTTCGAGTTCAATCCCCGAACCCCGTTCGGGTACAGCATCCCCGATGCTTAGCGTCATAGACGCTGGACGTACTAGACGTCCGTGACCTCTCCGGGGTACCTCATCCGAAGGAGACAATATAATATGGAAGGATTCATACAGTGCAGTACTAAATACATTTTATTGATATCCACATGCAAAACATATAGGTATACATAGGTAAAATCCGAACCGATCGTTACGTTTCATCAAACGGGTCTCATGCCCAAATACCGTGAAACGTGCCATAACCGAAATATCATCAAAACCATTTATTGATTCCAGCATGTGAACATATATAAAATGTAAACCAGAAAACATTTATTCAATTCCATTTTAGGGTCCCCGACCCGCAATCGTATGTAGAAACCAACTGGGCCCCTGGCCCGATTTCACAAGTTAACTGGGCCCCTGGCCCGATCCACATGTTAACTGGGCCCCTGGCCCGATTTTACATTATTCAAATTCGTAACCGTTTCATGAAATCATATCCAACCACATTTAAGGAAATCGGTGCAAATCCAGAAAACCTCGGTTTACGTGCAAATACGTAATTCACCTCGAAATACGTGAAATCATTTTAAATTCACCGATATCCAAAGTAAATCATTTAATCATAATTATAACAATCATAAAACAGTTATGCATGCATCTAATTTATGAAACCAATGTCCACTCACAGACCGTTTAACCGAGCGCCTCGATACGCGTGCCATAGGCCTTCTCGGGCCACACCACTATCACCGGGACTCCCAATCCTGTTCAAATCACATTAGAGGGTCACTAACCTCTTCATTAACATTCTATCAAAGTCCCGTAACTTTCCCGAATTTTTAAGTATTTTTAAACTGGATTTAAAACCTTCGAACATCCCGAACAATAACGAAACGGTGTCCGATCGACACGAAACAATCCCAAAATGTTCGTTACATTGTATAGGATAAAAGTCATGTTGACCTCACCTCGAGATTCGTGCCCATGCGCCGTCACGCGCCGCCGTGAGTGGCTGCGCGTGAAAGCCACGCGCCTGCTACAGTGACTGCTACGGTCACCATCCTCGCCCGTTTCTCTGGTAAACGGGTTGAAAAACCCGCGATAGGACTCGGTTCAATCACACCCAATTCAACATCAAATCCATCCGTTCTTTCAACTGATCCCTTGTAATCAATCACCATTTAAGTTCTGTAAATCAAATTACACAAATCATGGTCTAAATCCTCACGACTCTCGATCGATCCTCGACGGGTTTTCAATTCGAGTTTCACGATATCGTCCCTGGTTTCCAAATTAATTCATTCAGTTAGCATCGTGAGAGTGTAAGGGACATTTCTACAAGGTCAATTTGAGAATTACTTACCTCAAACCCACTGAACACAAGCTCGACTTTGAGCTGCCATGGAAGCTCAGTTCTTCCTCAATCCGCCATGGTTTCTCTTCGTTCTTGCAGCAAAGATGTTCGTTTTGATCCCAGAAGTCGAATTGAATCATCAATTTCGATCCTCACGGCTCAAATCATCCATTTCGAATTTCCCTCCCAAAAACCAAATTTTCGATTTCTCTGTCTCCCTCACCCGAACAATCCCCCGTGTAATCCCAGTTGAGTTAGTGTCTGAATTCTCTCCAATTTCTCACTCTCAGTTTCAGAATTGGAAGAGAAATGAAGGTGGGAAGAAAATGGCATTTGGTTGTACACGGCCAAGAAAACAGAAGAGGTTTAATGGAAATTAAACAATAATTTAGTTAATTAATTAATAAAACATAATCATAATGTTCCCCCAAAACATGGATCCTGGTCTTAAGCCCCAAATTAAGGGATGAGTGACACTTGTCACTCATCCAAGTGTGTTCAGTCACCGGGTACTGTTCATTATTATATTATTATTTTAATCGGAGCCTCGGTTCGTTAGTTCGTTTCCTTGACCATAACTTCGTCGTCGAATCTCCGATTTCGGCATGCCGCCTGTCGTTGGATTCGCATCGACGAAACCTACGTAACGGTCCTTAGCCCTCGGCCATTGGACATCCTGGTCAAAAAGTCAACATTTGGCCCATAATATGCCAAATTACGAAAATGCCCTTGCACTTCCGCACATCATAACTTCCACCACGAACGTCGGAATCGAACGTGCCACCTGTCTATGAACTCGTGACGTCCCGAACTACGTCATGGTCATCGGTCAAAGTCCATTTGACCATCCGAAATAAAAGTCAACGTTTTGCCCACGCCTAGGGGCAAAACGGTCATTTTGCACTATTCGTCCGAAATCACCCAACTAATCCCAGATTAGTAAATCACAATTAAATATTATTAAATCCCGATATTCGGGACGGGTCGTTACACACGGTATCATGAGCCTATCCCACTCGATGAGACTCGTCCACGTCTATTAATAGCGACGTCTGCCACAACCACGTGTAGACCAATCCCATAATTACTCCGCTATCGAGACTCCATACCCATGCAATCAACTCACTGCAGGAACCTAACGCTCACCACGTAATATCCACCGATCGGTCTACCTCAGGATTCGATGCACAAGTACCACACCCCTGGTAACTTGTCCAATCAATCTCAAACTAGGGTTACCACGAACCCGGTTGCCCACTGTAGCACATCCAACCTGATTGATCCATTGCTCCTGACTCCGAAAAGTCGTCATACTCCGATACTGGTATCCAACCAACCACTAACCACAATCCGAGGACCTCATCCACTCCTAACTCTAAGGCTTCCAGTCATTGGTGTAATGACTCGTCCTTGATTTTAGGGATTAATTAAGACATAATTATGGATTATCAAGGCTAATCGAGGATTAGTCGAGCATTATCGGACGTTTAGGGTGAAATTATGATTTTAACTCTAAACGAGGGTAAAAAGTTAACTTTTGACCCGGGAGGTTCGATGCACGAGTACCGAGGATCGTTACTTAGATCAGGTCGATACAAGTCCGTAGACGGGTGGTACGTCGAAATCAGACATTTGATGGGAAAGTTATGGGTCACTGAAGTTCCAAGGAACTATTTACGGTGGCACATTTTACGAGGCAAGAGCTGACATTTGTCCTGAGTAGGCCCCAGATATTTTCCTTAGGCCCAATGGATGAGTGAAAAGTGTCACTCATCCATTTCTCCCATTACACAGATACATGCACCATCCATCTTCTTCGTTCATTCAAACCTGAAACCAAAAACCTACCCCCCCCCCTAATTTCATTCGATTGAAACCAGCAGATGGGCTACCTGAGAGAGTGGCAGAGGGTGGCTGATGAACCAGGACACGGCAAAGAGGCGGCTGAGCTGTCGGGGATGGCAGAGGAAGGTAAAACCCTAAAGCCCCTCTTTAAGTTCAAATTTCAAATTTTTTGATTTGGACGTTTAGGATGTGATCAGTTGATTAGGTTGTGTTTAGGGGATTGGTATGATGATTAGGGAATGGTTTTTGGCGGTGGAAGGTGGCTGAGCAACCCAGGCTTTGGGTTGGAAAATTGGGTCGTGAAGGGTGCATTGAACCAATGGGTTCTAGGCTAGTTTTCTTAGGTTTAATCACATAGATAGGTTGTAATTTAGGAGAGGAAGCTATTGGAATTGGAATGGACGAAAAAGGATGAAAAACGAGGGAGTAATAGGACTAAACTGGTCACGCCGGTTTGATCGGACCAGACCAACCAGTGAACCGGTTCAGACCGGTTCCGCAAGGAAGAAGATGACTTGTGCAGTGGCGCGTGGGTCCCACGTGCAGAGCCTTTGGGCGGCGCGTGGGGAGCGTTAGGCATTGTTTGGGGAAGTGTTCAACATATGAAATCATCTATTCGATGTAAAGAACATTTTGGGACAAGTTTCAAGTCGATCAGACACCGTTTCGATATAGTTGTGGATGTCCAAAGGTTTAGGATCGAGTTTAAAATAGGTTAAAAATCCCGGAAAATTAGGGGGCCTTAATGAGAGGTTATTAAAGTAGTTAGGAACCCTCTAGTATGATTTAGACAGGTCCGGGAGTCCCGGTGATGGTGATTAGCCAGGAGAGACTTATGGCACGCATATCAAGGCGGCAGCTAGGATGGTCTATGAGTGAACCTTACTTTCTAAATTGTGATGCATGCATAAATGTTTTATATATTTTATATCAATGTTTTGAGATGCCATGAGTGCATATGATTTAAATATGATTTGTTGGGCATTTTCGGAGGAAAATGCATTAGTGCACGTAGTTTGAGATTTCAGTTTTATATGATGTTTGGGCTTCGGCCAAGTGTACTACATCCATATGTTTTACACGGCTTATATGTGATTCCGAAGATATCACGGAGAGGCGTGAAACCGAGGAACTGAATTACAGTTTTGGAAGATTTCACGGAAGTGAGTGAAATCGAGATTCGGGCATGAGTCCCAATTGAAAGACAATTTGAAAGGGGTTTTGGAAACACTTTTGGGCATATGACCCATTTAATTTGGAAACTAACGGACAGGGAGTCCATTTGATTTGATGAGAAATTGGGTCCCCGTTGGTTTACGAATCCGGGCATGAGGCCCAGTTATGGTTTATAAACGTGATTTTGAGTCGGGGACCCATATATGGATTTATGGATTTGAATAAATGGATTTATGATGGTTTTATGGAAAACTCGGGCGTAGCCCTTTGAACGGTTTTGAAATGAATTATGAAATGGTTTTTCATATACAATTCTCACGAACGGTTACCCTCCAGACGTCCCGTAGTATCCTGGAGTGGCAGATTGTATCCTCCAGACGTCTCGTAGTATCCTGGAGTAGTCACGGGGCATTGCCTGCCAGGGGTCATTTCATGGAGCGATCGGTATGTATAGTGACTCAGGAGCAAGATTTTCAGAGGTTAAAATCTCCCCCATGGAGGGTCATTGATCTGCGGGTCATTGACCTGGGTGGACCTTTGGGAAACTTGGGATTTGAGACCCCGGGTAGCATGCGTAGCTTGGAACCGTGAGACTGGTGTGGATTGTGACATCCGGGATGCCGAGGATTGGTTTTGGGTTGAGACCCATTGATATTGGTTTTGGGTTGAGACCCATTGGTATTGGTTTTGGGCTGAGACCCACATGTATTTGATTTGGGTTGAGACCCACTTGTATTGGATTTGGGATGAGAGCCACATGATTTGATTTGGACGAAGTCCCTACGAATTTGGTTTTGGGCTGAGTTCCCACATGGTTTGATTGGATTTGGGCTGAGACCCACATGTATTGATTTTGGGCTAAAGCCTTAATGGCTTTGAATGATAAATGGTTTGGTTTCTGGTTTTCGAATGCAAGCATACTTTTTAGTGAAGGGAATAATCGTCTTTTTATGAAATGTATTTTTAATTAAATTATTTATTTTCGTCCACTCACAACTTTCAATGGTTTTAATGCCCTTTAGGTTGATTGCGGATGCGGGCTGTAGCGGAGACCGAAACATCACACTCCTCCTTCGATCCTGGCGCACTCTAGAAGCCCCATTTAGGCTGAGGTTGGAATTATCCCTTGTCTGACATTTTGGGTCAAACGGTAACAAGCACGTCCCACGTTAATCCCTAGAGGATTTGGGATGGGTCCTACTAGTTGGGCCCACAAGAACTTGGCCTTACTTAATATCCAACACTGCACATCCACTACATGTCACAATCACGGCCTACCATGCCACACGATGTCTATAAAGTGGCATCCTATGCCAAACAAAATCTCTTAGGGATTCAACACACTGAAACATGGCATCTCATGCCAAATAAGATCAAATGTTCATATTCCCAACAATCTCAACTCGGGTCGTCCATGACCTCCACTGATACCACTTAGCACAATCCTCTGTATGGCATGATCGCTTAAAGGTCCCGACTCTCAAAGTCATCATACTGGGACAACTGGTCAACTACGTCTCATCCACTAGTAACACTACGGCTCTAAGCCGTTGGATTCAGACTAACATCGATCCTACTCGAGATCAAACCTCTCGAGAACACGGCATCCTATGCCAATCGAACCCTAAACCATCGCACCATGTGCCAAACATGACCTAACTAGGGTTTGATTTTACTGAATCCTCATACTTTTACCCTAACTATCAGGTTAACGACGGGTTGTTACCACTGTAGAGACATCACATCCAACACCTGCGCGTCAATCTAAGAGCAACTAATGCTCTGATACCACCTTGAAAGGACCCGTCCCAATGCCCCTACATTATCATGGGACGTGCCTGCTCCCGTCTGACACCGCGAGTCAGACCAGGGATAAACTCGTCATCCCATCGGGGTCTATCAGAGTACGCCAGGATCGGTGGTGGCATGTGATGTCTCAATTTTTGCTACAGCCTGCATCCTCTATCAACCTGAAGGGTATTAAAACCATAAAAGTTGTGAGTGGACAAAACAACAGTTTCTAAAAAAAACATCATTTATTGAAAAGAAATTTATACCCCTCACGTAAAAGTATGCATGCATCATAAAACAATTATTTCAAATACTTTCTTGCAAGCAAGGCTTATTGCTTCCCAAATCAAAACACTGTGAAAAATGTTTCTCAATCGAAGCCAGTATCTCGGTAGGATCTCAGCCCAAAACTAGATCATGGAAAACAAGTACGGGTTTCAGACCAAAAAGAAAACACAAACATAACCTCGGCCCAAACCATAGAACACGTGGGAACACATCCCATGGGAACTTATCCCAATGTCAGTCACAATTCTAATCCTAGCACATGTGCAAATAGCTCAGGACCGCTCATAATCCCAGAATATCGTCGTTAACACATCACTTGCCGCGACCGTGTCTAGATCATCGCGAACACATCGCCAATCGATCTCAGAGGATACCATCAGCACTCCTAAGTCGAGCCTCCCTCGATCATTGCTTCCCGCGGCTTCTAGACAACAAGCAGTGCATCGTGAGCTCTCTAGCAGATACACATCTGCAATCTAGAGGTGAGCCTCACAATCATCAATAGGGCCTCAAGCACGAAACATCACCAAATGGGTCACAGCTCGAAAACCAGTGTCCTACGACACTTCATATCCCAGGATTCCTCGAATCCCATCAAATCCACAACTGAGTCTCGTACCCGAAATATCTTTCGTAAAACTCATAAATGGGTCACAGTCCAGCTTATCTCACATTTGACTATACTCGAAGTCAAACCTCAAATCAACTAGGTCATACGCCCGAAAGATATTTCCAAAGATGAAAACCAGTTCTCATTTCTAAAACACTTTCAAACCATCTTTCAACTGAGATTTATGCCCGAATTTCGATTTCACTCATCCCCATGAAATCCTCCAAAATCGTAATCAGTTCCTCAGTTTCACGCCTCTCCGTGAAATCCTTGGAATCACATAAAACACAAGCACGTAGTACACTCGGTCGAATCTCAAACATCATATAAAATAAAAATCTCGAACTACGTGCAATAACGCAATTTTCTTCGAAAATTCCAAACAATTCATTTGTAAATCACATGCACTCATGGCATCTCAAAACATTTATAAACACATATAAAACATTTATGCATGCATCATATTAATACAACCAAGGTCACTCACAGACCATTCATGATGCACCTCAATACTTGTGCCACAAGCCTCTGCTGGCTAATCCGACCTCTCCGAGTCATCTAGACCTATCCAAAACATACACAAAGATCACTACAAATCTAGACAAGTCCATATCAAGAACCCCCAACATTCTCGGAAAAGTCAACGTGTCCCAAACACGCTTCCCTAGACTTAAACCTCAATTTGACCAACCTAACGATCTCTGATCGACTCAAAACCACCACCATTGGATTCGTATTGTCAAAACCTTTAAAATGGTTCTTGTCCCACCTCAAAATGCATGCCCACGTGTGGGTCAAAGTTACGGTCAACTTTGACCAAAAAGTCAATGCTCACGTCAGCAAAGTCAACACTAACGTCATCGCTGACGTTAGCAGTGACGTCATCACTAACGTTAACAGTGACGTCATCAATGACATCTGACACTGACACATGTCATTCAGACGTGACAGACCTAACATGATGACGTCATCATCACCCCTGTCCTCTGTTAGGGTCGACCCTGATCTCTGCAACTGGGTAACCCAGACCCACTGACCCGACCCGGTCCGTTCTTCCAGCTCCGACCACTGATTTTGAAGCCGTTGCTTTTAGTGTGATCGTCCAATCCTCCCTAGTTGATCTATGGCTTCAAAAACACTTAAAACGGGCTAGGATTACCTGTTCAAATTGATGAACAGTGGCCCTATTTTTCATCTGTCGATAGCCTTCGATTCCGGCCACCTCCGTTCATGGGTTTGATCCCGTTGAAGTCGTCTGATCCCTAGGAACCTGTTTTGGTCATTAGAACAATCCAACAAACCCTCTAAACCCAACCTAAAATTTGGACCCAAATAACCGGTTTCGGGTTTACCTGGCCGTGACCTCCTCCGCCGTCCACGGCGGTCCTACCGCCTCCCACAGTCTCTCTCAGTCCCTCACTCGTCTTCAGTCCTTTTCAGGAGCCCTCAATTGAACCAGCAAGGGAAGGGGGACTTTAGGTGGTTTGGGTTTCGGGTTTTGGTTCGAATGAAACAGAGAGGGAATGGGTGCATGTATGTGTAATAGGAGCAATGGATGAGTGACAAGTGAAACAAACATATGGGCCCACAACCGAACAAATGTCGCTCGTCTCATAAAATGCAATAGTACTCGAAACTTTCGTGAACCGTAACTTTCCAGTCGTATGTCCGATTTTAACGTGCCGCCTGTCTACGGACTAGTATCGACTCTATCTACGTAACGGTCCTCGATCCTCGTGCACTAGACCTCCCAAGTCAAAAGTCAACTTTTTGCCCTAGTCTAGGGGCAAAATCATAATTTCTCACTGAACGTCCGACAATCCCTGACTAATCCCCAATTAACCTTGCTAATCCTCGATTAATTCTTATTTAATCCCAAAAATTTGGAACGGATCGTTACATGCAGTCCCCGAGTATGTAGTACATCTAGATATGTGTGTGTAGTTCCCAAACATGGCTCGGTGTTGGGAGTACAGTCCCTAGACGTGACTCAGATATTGTGTGGGTACAATCCCCGAGCATGTGGTATGTCTATATCTGTGTGTATAGTTCCTGAGATGGCTTACACGTTGTGCCAATGTGATTATGTGATTGATTGGGCACTTGTGAGTAGTGCTGATGTTGTGATGTTGTGACTGATGTCTATGCACTTGTGAGTAGTGCTGTTGTTGTGATTAGCATTTGAGTATTGGTGACTAGTACTTTTGTAGATGGTCATTGTGACTGGTTTGATGTTGATGAGTATGTCTAGATGTTTTACATGACTTGATGAAACGGATTTTGAGAAATGTGGGCCACGGGCTTTTTTATACATGTTATAATTGTGGGTACCACAATTTTCTATGCTCTATGATTTGAAATCCAGATGGTCATGTTTTACTCTATGCATGCATGTTTTAAGTTGGAGGGTAAAGAGTTCGTTTTTGAAATATATTTCAAATGATGTTATTTTTGTCCACTCACACCTTTGATGTTTTTTATGACCCTCTAGGTCATGGCATGAAGAACGGGGTTGATCGAGAGGCATAGGCATGAGTGGGAATCAGTACAACTATCCCTTGTCTAACAAGTGTTAAGTGTATTTTCAGGACTTCAGTTGACCTGTCAGACGAGAATAGGATCAGACACAGTTTTTAAAGTCCTTTTGGGACGTGTCCTGTCAAACTAGGTAACCCGTGACCTTCGAAATTTGAATTCGCAATTTTTGGACTTTGATCAATCAAACTAAGGTTATAAACCTCTTTCTAGGACCATCACGAGCAAAACTACCCAGAATTTGAAGGAAATCACATAAGGACCAGCCTAGAATTGAATTTGAGTTTGGACTGTAAGCTTCGATCGAAAACCCAAGAAATCAAGGTAAGGATTTCACAAAGTAAATCCCTAAATGTGTTTCTAGGTATATTAGTAGTGAATTGGATGTATTGGAATTAAAAATTGGACAAAAAATGGTTAGAATTGGAATCGGGTCGCGAACCTAGGTCGAAAGCCGATTGTAGGCCCACAGATTGACCCATCACGAGGTAGGGGATGATGCTAAGGTGTCAGCTTGATGTGGTACTAACATGGAAGTGACATGGTAGTGACGTGGAGCTAACATGTCACCACATTTTTTGCTGGCAAGAGGAACCCGGATGGTACAGATTAATCAATTTCTTGACTGAAGTGAGTCTTTGATGAGGTCCTAAGTGGCCTTTCACAAGGATTGGGTGCATCTATCCTTGTATTTTTGGACAATTTGGTGGCACTACTTGAGGGTGACGGGCGGAAATGTTCATGTAGTTCCCTAGGAGTTTTTCCCAGAGGGTTTATTAGGGGTAGCTTTATCCTTGTTTCTGTCGCAATACCACGGGGGTGTAGGTCTACGATTTTAGCATAGGGGACTTGATTGTTGCTCAGTATGAGCAAGGAGTCCAAAATTTGTTCTAGTTGCACCAATGGGGGCTTGCATGTGAGTTTAACAGGTGTCGGTGCTTCGAGTGGGTTCTGAAAGATGAGTTCAGGGTTGTAGTGACAGTTCAGTCATATGTTTATCTCTTTGGCTTATCAGGTGCTATCACCAAGATGTCGCCCGTTAGATAGTAGTCTTGAGATTTTGTGTCGACATCGAGAGTATCTATCTTTTTTAATTTAGGTCGGGAATTTTCAAAGAAGGATTGTCTTAGCTCGGGATCTTTTGGGATTTACCCGTG
Organism: Prinsepia uniflora; assembly: GCA_032719365.1. Classification (NCBI taxonomy): domain Eukaryota; kingdom Viridiplantae; phylum Streptophyta; class Magnoliopsida; order Rosales; family Rosaceae; genus Prinsepia; species Prinsepia uniflora. The sequence goes on from CM064862.1 coordinate 23,313,741, forward strand.
GTAGTAGTAGAGTTGGTCGAGGAGGTTTCTGATCATAGACATCAGTACATTTAGGAAGTTTCTATCCAGCCAACCAGTATACAGGGTTGTCGGTCTACATGGTCTTATTTAGCCATTTGATTTCCTATTTGAACCTTTTGAGGGACTGTCGTGTTGACTATAGTAGTGGGATAATGCGGGATGCTACATGTCAGTGACCGAAGATAGCATTGATGCCTAAATCGGCATAGGGAAGTTAGACTTCTACTAGTGGACTGGTTGAGTTGGCGGTGGACAGTAAGGATGTGGTCAATCCTCATGCCTACATGCCTTCGTGTTATAGCTGTCAGGACCCACCCCGGTTTCACCCCGAAACCCGAGGTAAATCCTGCTCTCGTCTGACTCCCCGACACAACACGCAAGTACAACTCACTCAAAATCACCCAAAACTAGTCAGACGCAGGAGAAACTATATAAAATATCCCGAAGTTATACTGTACAGAGCATAGTACGAAACACAAGGAAATGAAAACCGATGACATTTACACGCACGCAGAAGAAAAGTAAACACTCCGGGAACCCGCACGAAATGTCTATGCCTCAGACGCTGCCTCGACGTCAAGACCCCGCGCTCGCTCCACAACCTGGAGGGCAATTTAAAACAGAAGATGTGAGTGGACCATAATAAAAGAAAAGTTCTAAAACCATTTATCAGAAAAACCGAGTTTAACCCTCCGTTTTAAAAACCACATGCATAACCCAGTTATCAAAACAGTTATCATCAATCACCAGAAACATCATAAGAAACAGAAACACTATAAAAACGGTTATAGAATCATATCACATGTACCATAAGACCATATCATGAACCATGAACATCAAATCATCATTTCTGATCAAACCTGCTGGACCTATCCGAGTCTTTAAACTCCCGAGTCTTTAAACTCAATCCAGGCCTTAATCATATCCGAGTCTTTAAACTCCCGAGTCTTTAAACTCAAAGGCCTACGGGGGAAATATCAATATATCCGAGTCTTTAAACTCCCGAGTCTTTAAACTCAATCCGGGCCCGTACCCCGTCAAATATATCCGGGTCTTTAAACCCAATAACCAGATCCAGCAAATCCAATCCAAAACCAGTTGAAAATCTTTTTAAATCCATATCCAAACTCGAATCCGAAATCCCCGGTCCGAAGCCCTTCCGGCTTCTAGAACCGTCATTCCGAACCCAAATCCGGATTGCACTTTCCAACTTTAAATCCAAATTCCGCTTCCCGAAATCCAATTCTAAAAGCGAAAACCTTGATTATCAAAATTATGTTTAAAAATCCATTTCTAATCATTAGAAATCCTTTACCATTTGAAATCTCAAAACCATAACATTATAATCAAAAATCAACCTTTTATCGTAAAATGTGCCAAATACCGTATTTTCTCGAAAAACGTGCAATTATGTAAAATCACATCATAAATCCAAAAATCATGAAATCGCATATATAAAACAATTATAGAAGATAGTTATGCATGTTTGAGTTTAAGGAAAGGGTCCACTCACAGTACCAAGCCCTCAATCGTGTCCCGAACGTCCTGCACGTTCCTTGGCTTCCTCGGGAAATCCCGATCCTGTCAACAACCACCAAATTACGTCACTAACACGTCCACGAGTATCCATCTACCCTCAAAAATCCCCGGGTCCTAAACGAAATAAACCGAAACCCTAAACTTTCACCTTCGCGGAACGATTAACCCGAAACCAATTCCAAAGAATTCACCATAAATCCTAGACCAAAAACCATGTTGACCGTTTTCCCCATCGCCGCCGCACGCGCCTCCACGCGCCGCCCAAAGTGGCTGCGTGTGGCCCTCACGCGCTGCTACAGTGCACCGTCTTCCTCGATCGAACCCGGTTCAGCACAGTGGTCTGCAACTCAGACCGGCGAGACCCAATCTCCGCCGTCCGGCCACCAATCTCCTCCCTTCCTTCACCCACAGCTTCGTCCAAATCTAATCTATCCATTCCCCAACTCATCTAACCTCGACACTGTCCCTAGCCCGTCGACTAAAGCTCGAAACCAGACGGCCAAACTCCTCCTGTTTCACGATCCAACCACTCCGGTCACCCCCCGTCATGGTGGCAACACCAGACGGTTCCTAGAACTCTTCTAAGTCTAACCCTACTCACCTTGACCGTCGACTCCTGCCCAAACGTCACGACTCGCCGTTTGAACCCACGGCCAAAACAGAGCACCAGAATACCTCTGTCGTGCCATCCTCCGCCGTGTACCTCCCCGTCACGGCAACAGAGCCAATAGAATCCCAGACCTCCACTGAGTCCCCTAGACCTGCTTATGAACCTCGATTCGACATATAGACTCACGACTCTCGACTTGAAACTCAACGGCTAAACAGAGCAAGTAGAAGAGGATGAGAAATTACCTGTCCTCCGATCGCCGTCGCGAGCTCAGCCGTGAGGCAGTAGCTCCCCCCCATCCACCTCCAGCCTTTGGACACTTCCTCTGGCCTTGCTTGATCGATCACGGCCACAACACCACCCACAAACACTCACGTCCTCCCTGTGCACTCTGGTTTTTCCCGTGGCCCTCACTCCCCTCACACACACGGCCAACACTTCCACACCTCCTCCCTGCTTCCCTCTCACTCTCTGAACACCCACACACAGTCACAAACTCACCAGCACCCTCGATCAACCTTCAATCCTCTCACTTCTCCCCCTCTGTTTCTCTCTGTGTCGAAGAACACTCACACGGGCACTGCACGGTTGCACCCCAATTATTTGGGCCGTGTATGTACAGGATTCAACCAGAACCCTCTACACAATTGCCACATGTCACCATCCCCCATTCTCTCTCACCCATGTGGCCCAATCTCAACCCTTCATCTGCTTCTTTCTGCACAAATCCCCAGGTGCAAAAAGACCAAATTACCCTTATTTTTAACTTATATTTACGGTTTTGCCACTACCCTTCTAGACCCGTATCTCACACCTCGTAAGTCCGATGAATACGTGCCGCCTGTCATCGAACTCAGGACGACGAGATCTACCTAACCATCCTAGGTCAACGTACCAAAACCCGGTTCTACAAAAAGTCAACTATTCCCCCTAATTTACCCAAATTACGGTTATGCCCTCAACCTTCCGAACATCACAACTTCCTCCTCGGATGTCGGAATCAGGCGTGCCACCTGCCTATGGGTTCGTGACGTCCTAAACTACGTCCTGGTCATTGGTCGAAATCCATCGGACCACTCAAACTAAAAGTCAACGTTTTGCCCAAACTAGGGGCAAAATCGTCATTCTAGGCTCATGGACCTATCGGGACCACCTAATCGCCGATTAACCTCACTAATCACACCTTAATTAGTCTACTAATCCCGGCTCCCGGGACGGGTTGTTACAATAGCTATTCAGTTGGACTCGAGCTGCATTGTAGGACACGACAGGCACACTTCCTACTTTTGGATTGATGCACGAGTTTTGTTGAGATCGTAGGGATGGATCATTTGATTGCTTATCGTTTCCGTGGTGAGTGTTTAGGAAGGAAGTTATTTTCTAGAGTTCAATGTTTCAGAGGTATATCCTTGTAAGGTTTGGGGTATGCCTTATTGATGCATGGCTAGGGTATAGCTTACACACCTAGATTTTAGCCCCACGAGTTGAACAACCTCACCCGTGACTTGGAGTTAGCTGTAGGGGTTGTACCATGACAATCTTGAGACTTTATAACTACGGAGAGACTCGTAGGATTGTCACCGACCATGAAGTTGAAGTTTTTCTTGAATTATAGATTTGGATCTGCGATCGATACTGTACTTAGAGCCGGTTGTGGCTTAGACATGTACATTAAGTACCACGGGAAAGCTATTGTGGTTCTGGATGCATGAAGCAAGAATTTTAACAGTTCTATTAGCCATCTGCACGCTTTTCAGACACCAATACTAGTGGGACTTCGTAGTGCAGAATTTGTGCTTAGAGTAGATAATGAAGGAGTATTTTAGATAGTTTTCTAGTGAGACCTATTTGTTGTGATTGGGTTACTGTGGTTCAACTCAAGGAAATGATGTTGTATTACTAGGTTGGAGTTAGAGGTTGGGGACAAGCAGGACATTATGATCAGAATGGTTGTAGCTTGGTTTTGAAGACCAATTCGTGTATCAGATGTTATAGAGCAGGAAAAGGGAATCTTTGAGATGGCACATAGTTTTGTGTGTGCCATGCATCCTGGTGGGACCTAGAAGTACCATATTCTCAGGGATCATTTTGGTGGGTTGACTTGGAAAAGGAGGTTAGTCAAGTTTGGCTTTGGATAGCTAGCATGTTAGCAGGTAGGGTTGAGTAACCGAAACATTGTGGGACATTACAGTCATTTTCTATCCCAGATTGGAAGTAGAATTGTATCACCTTGGAACTTGTGTTTGAGTTTCTTATGCCCTAAGAAGGTCTTGATGGAATCTAGACTATTATGGATGGACTCACGGAATCAATACATTTCTTGCCAGTGCAAGAGGATTTTAGATTGGATCTGTGCTAGTTGGTTAGGGATGACAGCCTTTGTTGTGTGCTCCAGAGTCCATAGTATCATATAAGAATTTGAGATGTACTTCGAGAGTTTGGCAAAGTCTACTGGGATCTTTGGGGATGGGTTTGGATTGTTAGCACAACTTTTCTCACCTTACGGACAGTTAGTCGGAGAAGACTATTGAGATTTTAGAAGACTTATGAGGATTACATTTATTACTGTTTAGTGACGATTGAGTTTCACACCTTGTATTATTGGGATTCGCCTACAATGGCGATTTTTCAGTCTAGTATTGGGATGGTTGGCCTTGTCAAGTAGACCTTCATGGGTCTTGCACTGTAGTTGCTTGTCTCAAACACCCCCTGTGACTTGCAACGCCTTTAATGTCCCAGAGCCGTCTTCTTGTGTTTCCGTGTTTCCACATTTCCATAATACAATTGGACAATTTTTGAACTGGACCTTATAACTTGGGCATTTAATTTAGTTGGCTCCTAGCCCAAGTCCGGAGTAGATTTTTTTCCAAAGTGTAAACACATGTACATACCTAATAACACGTAATTAACTTATTATTACGTAAGTGTAATATTATACAGTGCTAATAAAATGAATCAATAAATTAAAGGCCGTTATCTCGCCAATAATCATAATTCGTAAGTAGTGTTGCACATGTTACCCATCTCTTTCTTGCCAGCTTCTGCGCCAGGTCCTATTCATCATATGCAGCTAACACACACATATATGTTTATTAGTTGTACTAAATAAAATAAGACCAAATCAATTCTACTCAATTGCTATTTGTTACACCTACTCATAGTATACAATACCACCGCCTTTAATAAATCATACTGAATTAAATTGAATAAATCAATATGGATATTACATAATAATAATAATAATATACAATACAAGCTCGTTTAGCTGGGTTATCTTTTATTCTCAGTCCACTTCTCACTTCTAATTTTTTTACACATGTCCGTCCACACATATAACTCAAAGATAACATTGTCTAACTTTCAATAAAATTATTAGAAAAAATAAAAAACAGTAGAGATGGGAAGCCACAAAATCCTGATTGCCCTCCCCACCTGCCGATGGCAACGTTTCATCTCCTCGCCGAAAATCGATCCTTTCCTCAAACCAACCCAAAGCCCAGACACGCCTTTCTCCTCCAGCTATCACCACCTTCTCCTAATGTCGTCCATCTCCTCGGCCTCAAACTTTGATTTTCTAGGTTTTAATTTGCTGGTTCAATTGGGTATTCATCTCCCCACCGACTGGAGCCCCTAGTTTGCACCAATGTCCTCTTCCTTATACACATGACTCACGAAGGGGAGGAAGAAGATTGCGGGTTGATGGCTGCTCCGCTGCTTGTTTGATTACCTTTTTTTATTTTTCTTTTCAAAGTTAACGGTGTTAATTATAGGGTTAAGTAGGGGCATGTGTCAAAAATTCAGACAATAGGAGAGAAAAAGTAGCAATTGCCATCTGTTCTCAAATTTCATTTAAATTTCAATTATTTAACATGAAACAAATAATCAAATATTTTAGATTTGTAAAAATAAAGAACAATGATCGAGTAAACTTTTTTTATAGCAGTTTTCTAAAAAAACTTTTTAAATATTTTTGACTAAAATCCAACATAAATTTAGTAAAACTTTTATATTTGGAGTTAGCTTATATTAGCATTCTAAAAATTACTTGATGCACTTTACTTTCTTATTTTAATATTTCCTTATATTTTTATGAAATCAAACTTTCAAATACATTCATTTTGCTTGTGAATTTAATATATCTTAATATATTTATTCTATTTTTTGTAAAATGTTCGAACTTTTTTTTCTCAATAAACTCAAACTCCCACTTCATATTTCTCCTGTTTTCTATATACGATTAAAATAGTATACAAAATTCATTAGTAATTTTTTAATAAAATTCTTCTTTATTGACGGCAACTTTATATTTAATATGATCACCACCGAATAATTATTGATTTTCAACATATTATTGAATATTTTTAACGAGAGGGTGGTATTTATTGAGGAAAAAAAGAAATAAAATATATTAGATTCAAAAGAAATAGGGATAATTTTGGAAAATTAATTTATGAAAAAATAACAAAATATTAAATAAAATATAAAGTATAATAAGTAATTTATAAAATATCAAAATTATTTTTCTTTATGTTTTTATTTTTTGGAAGAGATGCTCTTGGTTGAGTAGGAATGTAAGCTGAGGCAGCAAAGAGTTGTTATCATGAGCTACACAACCAGTTACGCGTATTTCTTTCCGATCTTCCACGCACGGAGTCAAAGGACGATATCACGGCAACAAGACAAGAAAGTTTTGGAGGCCAATGCATTTTTTATTTGTGGACGAAACAAATGGATTTTTTATTCTTGTTGGTTGGGGGTTGAAATGATCAGCATGTTAGTTGTTTCCCATTTGCTACGAACCAACGGTAACATTATTTTAAGTATAATATAATACTTGGATCAAAATACATTATTTATACATAAATTAAAAATATTCTCTCTCTCCAATTATCTTACACAACGGCTGTATTAAACAGCTCATATAAACACCACATAAATTAATCAAATAAAAGGAAATCTCTTGCATATACCAAAGTAGGAGTCAATACGGTATGATTTGATACGGATATTAGTAATATTTAAATCCAAATCGTTAAAATCTTAACTGTTCGATACGGTTTAAATTTTCTAAAATTAGAAAAACCGTTAAGAAATAAAAAAAAAATAAGGATATAGAAAAAACAAGGATACAAAAAAAAAAAATAAATACTCAATACTCAATACTCAAAATTTTATATATTAAGTTTGCTAAGTATTGAATTCAAATATTATCACTATACTAAGTTTTATCAAACAATCAAAACTATATAATAATATTTTATTATACTCTTATATGAGTGTAAGTATATGGGTATATCTAGGTATCCTTTTATCTTTATTATTTTTACTTTATATTAATAATAAAATTAAAAATTAATAAAAATTAATATGTTCCTTAACGGTCCAGTTTGGATTTAACGGATTTTCAAAATGAAAATACAAATTCAAACTGTTACTAACGGAACGGTTTGAATTCTCAACCCGTTATTAACGGAACGGTTTGAATTCTCAAACCGTTTGACTTTTATCCGGACAAATCTAAATCATTGGATAAATAACGGTTTGGAGCGAATCGGTTAGTGGTTTTAACAGATTCGTGTCCACTCCTTACACAAAAGGCAGCTCATATAAAATTTACCCGAACCAAATACGACGGGGCATATTAAGTTTTTTTTTGGGTGACATTTTTGTATAATCAGTTATAAATTATATTAATTAAAATAAATGGGATTAGGGGTTTCCACTTCATGAATGGGGTTGTTTTAGGGATTTTTCCTTTTTTTTTTGTTCTAATTTATTTTTCCTTTTTTTTTTTGTTCTTATTTTAGTATTAAAAGAATTTTCTAGTGGTTGTTGGACACGTGCACGTATGGGTTTTGTTTGCTATTTTAATTGTGTGATGATCTCATAAAATAGTTAAAACAAACCATAGTTAATATTAATCTTGATACTTTAACTTTTGTAATAAAATTATACTTTTACTCTTATCCCAAAAATAAATAAAAACTTACCGTTTTTATTTTATTTTCTAACAAACACACAGTTACTTTCATTGAGGAAAATATCGACAATATCACCGATATATCGGAAATATTGGTCGGCGGCATGTAAGAGGGGGGAAAGAAATTGAGCGAAATATCGACATTTTTCCTTATTTTAAGACCATCGATCTCCTTATTTCATTAAAACGATCGAGATAGGAACAAATTTCATGAAAATCGGACATAAAACTATGGAGTTACTATCAGGTCATGCCGCGCGGGTCAAAAAACCCGAATCTCAGACCCGCACGAGGTAGAAGATGACTGATTTTAAGTTAATTAATATGGTTTATATATTAGTGGGCTGCTATATTTTTAACTGAGCCTGTTAGCTCAATTGGTTGTGGGCTGTTCTTGCCCTTTATTAATTGGCCAGCAACATGGGTTCTACCCCAGGTGCACGTAAGGTTGCAAATTGTTTTTTTCATTTTTTTCTTTATTTTCTTTCAATTTTATTTGTCATTTTTTTTTAATTTTAAATATATCAATCCTTTCAATTGGCCACCAACATGACTTTTTCATCATTTTTTTTTCAATTTTACATACATTTATTCATTTTATAATTTTTCTTCCATTTAAATTTTTTTATGCTTATTGTTATATTTTTAATTATATTAACATTCAATTATAGTAATTCACTTCAATTTATGTTTATGTTAAAATTTTTATATTATTAGTAATCGGCAGAATCCTATTGTCTCATATTATTCATTATATATTTATTATATCAGTCATTTTATAGTTTTTATTAGTCATATATAACCATCATTGGGTACTTAAGTTTTCTCTAAAATTTCATTCCAAATTTCCAAACTTTTAGATCGAATTTCCATCATTTTTGTTTACCGTAACGATATCGATATTTGGGACGAGATATTCGTAAATTTGACTAGCGATATATCCGTCGATATCGATATTTTCATCCTTGGTTACTTTACAATAAAATGGTTGTACAAATTACATGTGAATTACATTTCTTGACAGGACCCGCCCCCCGCCCCGATCTCCCTGGAACCACAAGGGGACGTGCCATGCTCCCGTCTGACACCCTAACAAACATACCAATTTTAACCTTTAAAGTTCAAATGCATAAATATCCAAAATAAAGTCATACATAAAATCCGAATTCAAGAGATGTCAGACAAGGGATAATGTCCAAAAATACAAGTTCTGAGCACGACTCTAAACTATCATGCGGGCTAACCTACCAAACAGGGGATTCAGGTGCGCAGTGTAGATCTATGCCTCTGCCGCAAGATCCTCTTCTACCTCAGTAGCACGGCCTAGAGGGGTCAACAAAACATTAAGGGTGAGTGGGCTGAAACTCAAGGTTTATAAAACAGTTCAACAAATAAAAATATATACTTTTACCCCTCTGTTTTCCAAACATGCATGCATTAGTATTTAAAACCATAAAATCGTATAAGATACCGCAAGCCATATAATAAACCCATAAACATAACCTCAGCCATTGCACTATACATCCCACTCCTGACATCTCAGATGTCCGACGTCCCAGACGTCCAATAAGGTCACAGTCCCAAGGCTACGCGTGCAACTCGGGGTCTCAATCCCGAGTCCAATCCCCGAACCCAATCCGGGTACGGCATCCCAGATGCCTGATGTCCCAGACGTCCAATCATAAAAATCCTGCTCCTGAGTCATCCTACGGTCCGGTCCCTCCGTAGAATGACCCCTCGCAGGCATTGCGCCACGACCACTCCGGGGTACCCACATCTGGAGGAGACAGTATTACATGGGTAGACCTATACAGTGCAGTACTAAAGGTAATCATCGATATCCACATACATATATATACATATGACCCAAAACCATGTTTAAATTCACCAGAAGGGTCTCAAGCCAAAACATCGTAAATCGTACCATAGCCATGACTCAAGATAATCGAAAACTTTTTCTTGATTCGCACAGATATATATATATAGAAGTGAAAATAGTTATGCATGCAAGGGTTTATTGAAATTGGGGCTCACTCACAGTACAATCCTGCTACAAAACCGAGCGTATAACCTCGTCCTGGTACTATTGTACGATTCCTATCATGTCCAAATCACACGTAAAGGTCACTACAAGTCCCTAACATTCAACCATGAAATCCTAGACTGAAACCGGCCTGGGAAAGCCGCCTGAACACGATTCCCGAGGCAATAAACCCTATTTTGACCAACTTAACGATCTCCGATCGACTCGAAATTTAAGTCAAAATGTTCAATAAACTGAAAGGATGAAAACTCAAGTTGACCGTGACCGAAGATAAGGCCTCACGCGCCCCCCAAAGTGGTTGTGCGTGAAAGTCACGCGCCATGCACTGTAGCTACAGTGTCGTCTTCCTCGCCCGTAAGTCTGCTAAACGGGTCCCAAACCCGCGACTCAACCCAGTTTAAACTCCATCAATTCTCACTCGAATCCCTTGCTTTTTCCACGCAAAACCTTCCTTTACACTTTAATTTAGGTTCCCATTCATTAATTAACCTCAACAAGCCCTAAATCGACCATTCGACCCGTGATCAAACAAACGGGTCAGCCGTTGTAACTCACTCGACTCAACTCCATTTCCAAATTAGCTTAAACAGAAGCTTTATAGGACCTAAACGAACACGAAAACACAACCAATTTCACAAATCCTTACTTGGAAGTAGTCGTCCTCAGGTCTGAAATTTCTTCAAAACTGGAACTTGGGTTCCTAGCCAAACCGTGATCAATTCTCTTCAAAATTAATACGGTTGAACTCTAATGGCCCCAGAAGGCTGTTTCAATCCTTGGTTTTGTTTCTCTCGACTCACAAATCAAAATTCAATTTTTCCCTCCAATTTCCAATTTTTCATCCCGTTGGTTTTCTCTCAAGCTCTCAGTCCTCTCTTCCTCAGAATGACTCTCAACACTACTACCTCTTTATTAACCGAATCGTGCATCCAACAACTCGTAGGAATCTCTCATCCCACTCTGGATTTTGCTTCCCGCAACAGTCCCAAACTAGTTTTTAAAATGGTGCCCGTTGCATTGTGATCTGTCCCAGCCATACCAAAACGTTCCCACTACCTCAAAACATTTAACAAATCCCCTTGTCCAGCCACTAACAAGGTTAAACAAATGCTTGATCAGAACACTCACGGCATGGGTGTCTAGTCCCTGTTTCCACGGTTTTTTAAACAGTACCCCACTGTAAAATTACTATTTTGCCCTTCAGCACAAAATTACCAAAATGCCCTTCTCTTTCTAGACCCGTAACTTATCCGTCCGATGTCCATTTTCAGCGTGCCGCCTGTCTACGAACTCAGGGCATCGAGACCTACCTAACGGTCCTCGAATTGTGTGAAAATTAGTGGTCAATCAAAAAGTCAACATTTTCCCCCTTTTCGTCCGAAATACGAAAATGCCCTTGAACTTCCGCAAATCATAAGTTCTTTCCTGATCGGCGAAATTTGTCGTGTCATCTGTCTATGGACTCGTGACGTCTCGAACTACGTCACCGTCATCGGTCAACGTCCGTTTGACCTAACCAATAAAAAAGTCAACAATTTGACCATACTATTCACAAGGGTAAAAACGTCATTTCATTTATTATTTTGCAATTTTACATTCCTCGAATTCCGGGGTGTTACAACTTCCCCCCCCCCCCCCCCCAAAGAAATTTCGTCCCAAAATTTTAATGAAACAAGTATGGAAACTGTTCTCGCATCTGTGTCTCGGGTTCCCATATGGCTTCCTCCACATTCTGGTTTCTCCAGAGAACCTTTACTAGGGGAATGGTCTGCCGACGGAGCACCTTATCTTTTCGATCCATAATCTGTACCGGCTGTTCTTCAAAATTTAAGTCTTCTCGGAGTTCGATGGGTTGCTCATCCAGTACATGAGAGACATCATACACATACTTCCGTAGCATCGACACGTGGAATACATCGTGGACTTTAGAAAGTTCTGGAGGTAGTGGTAATCTGTAAGCAACCTGGCCAATCCTCTCAACAATCTCGTATGGTCCAATATATCGTGGACTCAGTTTCCCCCGTCGACCAAACCGGATAATCCCTTTCCATGGAGATAACTTCAGGAAAAAAAATTCTCCAACCTCAAATTCTAAGTCTTGAATCCGTCGATCAGCATAACTCTTTTGGCGATCCTGGGCCGCTTTCAATCTTTCTCTGATAATACGGACTGTTTCCTGGGTTATGTCCATCAAATCCAGCCCTATTGCCGCTCGCTCTCCTATCTCCATCCAACATATAGGTGTTCTGCACTTCCGACCATACAGTGCCTCGTAGTGTGCCATCCCGATACTTGCCTGATAACTGTTGTTGTATGCGAATTCCATTAACGGCAAATGAGTATCCCACGAATCCTGAAACTGTAGCACACAAGACTTCATCATGTCCTCCAGGGTTTGAATGGTCCTCTCTGACTCTCCATCGGTCTGTGGATGGAAAGCAGTACTGAAATGTAGATTTGTACCCAAGGTGGTTTGTAAACTCCGCCAGAACCTGGAAATGAAACGTGGATCGCGATTAGATACTATCGACTCTGGCGTACCATGAAGTCGAATGATTTCCTTCACGAACAGCTGAGCCAGTCGGTTGGGTTTATAAGTCTCCTGTATCGGCACAAAATGGGCTGACTTGGTTAACCGGTCTACAATCACCCACACTCCGTCAAATCCACTCTGGGTCCTTGGAAACTTAAAGACGAAGTCCATGGTGATGTGGTCCCACTTCCACTCGGGGATCGGAAGTGGCTGTATAGCCCCATAAGGTCTCTACCGCTCCGCCTTAACCCGCTAGCAGGTCAAGCATCTGCTCACGAACTCTACAATGTCCTTTTTCATCCCTGACCACCAATACTGGCTTCGGAGGGTACGGTACATCTTTGTACCTCCCGGATGCATAGCATAAGCCGAACTATGGGCTTCCTCCAGGATCTCGGCCCGTAATTCTGCCACTGCAGGTACACACAATCGGCCCAACTTCACTAGTGCTCCATCACCTCGGATGGTAAAATCCTGCACCTCAATCCTGTAGATACAAAGTGTCTGATCCTGAAATTGTGCTTCTATGATCCGATCGATTAACACCGGCCGTACAGGGAAACTGGCTAACAAAGCTCTCTGCTCGTCTGTCCCTAGTATAACTCCAGCCTTCCGTGTAACGACCCGTCCCGAATATCGGGATTTAATAATATTTAATGGTGATTTACTAATCTGGGATTAGTTGTGTGATTTCGGACGAATTGTGCAAAATGACCGTTTTGCCCCTAGGCGTGGGCAAAACGTTGACTTTTAATTCGGATGGTCAAATGGACTTTGACCGATGACCGTGACGTAGTTCGGGACGTCACGAGTTCATAGACAGGTGGCACGTTCGATTCCGATGTTCGTGGTAAAAGTTATGATGTACGGAAGTCCAGGGGCATTTTCGTAATTTGGACGATATAAGGGTGAATGTTGACTTTTCGGCCGGGATGTCCGATGGCCGAGGGCCAAGGACCGTTGCGTAGGTATCGTCGATAAGAATCCAATGACAGGCGGCACGCATCAATCGGAGTCCGTATGACCGAGTTACGGGTCTGGATGCGTGAGGGGCATTTTGGTAATTTACTGTGCAGGGGCAGAATTGTAATTTCCACAAGGGTACTGTTTGATCGAAACAGCCGTGAAAATTGGAGGCTTTGTGCGATCGATCCCATGGGTTGTTTATCAATTAATGGACTGTTATTGGGGCAGCTTTGGATTGTGGTTGCACATGTGAGGAGCTGGCAACTGATTGCACTCACATGGACACTGATTTTTAATGGTTTCGGGTCTGTGCAGGGAAGCTTTGCACAGTGGGCCTGCGTGGTGCTTTGAGGCACTTTTAACGACTCAATTGGATTAAAAACATTGTGAGTGAATTGTGAGGATCATTCTGAGCTTGTGTGGCTGTCGAATTGGAGAGAAAAACCGTGAGAAACCATTTCGGGTTCTTGGAGGGAAATTTCAGAATTTGATTTCTGAGCCTTGTTGGACCAAACCATGGACGGGTTTAGCTTTCTGGGAGTGTCTGGAGCTCAGCCGTATCAATTTCGAATGGAACCAGCCACGGCTAAGCTGGGACGGTGGTCACTGTTTTCAGAGGAAATACAGTGCTGTGGACGACGACTTCCAGGTGAGCTCTTCTTCAATTGGTTGTGGTTTTGGGTTCGTATTAATCCTAGTATACTTCCTGTGAAGTTAATTTGGGAATGGACTTGAGTTGGGTGTATTACTAAGGATGACCCGTTTTGCTGTTCGGGCTTGGATTGGTTGATTTGATCCCTGTCGATGTTGATTATTGACACAGAACTGAAATTTATTGGATATTGATTGTTTTAGGATCAAGAACGGATGGAATCAAGGTTGAATTGATGGTTATCTGGCCGGGTCAGATCGCGGGTAATCAGACCCGTTTACTAGTCATTCGGGTGAAGATGGTGACTGTAGCAGTCACTGTAGCAGGCGCGTGGCTTTCACGCGCAGCCACTCACGGCGGCGCGTGACGGCGCGTGGGCACGAATCTCGAGGTGAGGTCAACATGACTTTTGTCCTATACAATGTAACGAACATTTTGGGATTGGTTTCGTGTCGATCGGACACCGTCTCGATATTGTTCGGGATGTCCGAAGGTTTTAAATCGAGGTTATAAATACTTAAAAATTCGGGAAAATTACGGGACTTGAATAGGATGTTATTGATGAGGTTAGTAATCCTCTAATGTGATTTGAACAGGATTGGGGGTCCCGGTGATCGTGGTGTGGCCCGGGAAGGCCTATGGCACGCGTATCGAGGCACTCGGTTAAACGGTCTGTGAGTGGACATTGGTTTTATAAATTCGATGCATGCATAACTGTTTCATGATTGTTATAATTGTGATTATATGATTTATTTTGGATATCAGTGAATTTATATGTTTTCACGTATTTCGAGGCGATTTACGTGTTTGCACGTGAATCGAGGTTTTCTGGATTTGCACTGATTTCCATAAATATGGATGGATATGATTTCATGAAACGGTTACGGATTTGTTAAAATGAATCGGGCCAGGGGCCCAGTTAAATTGTTAATCAGGCCAGGGGCCCAATTGAATTATGAAATCGGGCCAGGGGCCCAGTTAACTTATGAATCGGGCCAGTAGCCCAGTTGACTTGTATATGTGATTTCGGGTCGGGGACCCTAAAATGGAATTGAATAAACTATTTCGGATTTGATTCAACCATTTGGACTTATGACGGTTTTATGGAAATTTGGGGCAGGGCCCTTGTGATATTTTGGAAATGAATAATAAAATGTGTTCCATAAAACCATCTCGATATGAGGATATTTATATCCTGGTCTCCTCCAAGTGTCGGGGACACTGGAGAAGTCACGGTGCATTGCCTGCGAGGGCTCATTATACGGAGCTACCGGACCGTATAGTGATCCAGGAGCAGGATTGCTAGACGTCATGGACGTCAGACATCGGGGATGTCAGAGATATGGACCCGGTGAGACCCCGGGCAGCACGCGTTGCTTAATACCGTGAGATATGACGTCTAGAACGTCAAGCGTCTAGGACGCTAGGCATCGGGGATGCCGGAGATGGAAAAATGATAAATGAATATTACTGGATTGATGAAATAACTCTTGGATTTACTTTTGGAAATTGAAACTATGCTTTGGTTTCCGGGCTAAGGCCCTAATGGTTATTTCTAAATAAATATGGGATTATTGGTTTTGGTGCATGCATATGATTTTACTGAGGGGCATAAATGTCTTATAAATGTTTTAAGCAGACTTGTTTATTTTCGTCCACTCACAGCTTTTGTTTTTAATGCCCTTCAGGTTGATTCCGGATACGACTGCAGCAGAGACTTGAGCATCGCACACCTCCTCCATCGATCCTTACGCACTCTGGAAGCCCGGTTGGGCAATGGAAATCGGTTATCCCTTGTCGGACGCCTCTTGTCCGACGGGAGCACGTCACATCCCATGGTAATCCCGGGGGGATTGGGATGGGTCGTGTCAAGTGGTATCAGAGCAGGTTTTGCTCTTTTGTGCGCGAAGGACGAGGGTGTGATGTCTCTTTGGGCTGCTGTTCCGTTGTCAACCTGATAGATAGTTTTGGGTTTGAATGGTGGATTGGGTGTGTTTGGCCCGATACGCCGTGCCTTGATGTGATTCAACCCGAGTGGGGTGGTATACGATTAACTGGTAATGTGGGACCGTCGGTTCGGTCATATGATTATGGATTGTTGTGCCACTGGGCACAGCCGGGTTCGGGGAACACCATTGGAATAATGTTATGGAAATACGAAACTCAGTTGAGTATTGGTCTATGTTTTGGACCCTGGTAGCGTTGGCTAGTGTGCAGGGTGTTGGTGCATCGGAGTTAGCCGATGACCTTCGTGGTGGACCCCACGATGGAACCCACATTGCGTTGACGATTGGATTGGACTTGACGTCTATGCGATGTCAGGACTGCGGGGTCGGTCAGGTTGTGGATTTTACTGCAAAAGGCAGTTGGGTTCGGTGGAACCCTAGGGTGTGATTTTGGAACCCTAATTTATAATTGATGGGCAGGAAAAGTGAACTTTAATTAAGGATTTGTGCTGCGACGCGCGGCTGGGGTCATGGATGACCATGTGGATAACTCTAGTGAGTCTAGTCTGGATTATGGGATTCGATCCACGGATGCGGTTATGAGATAAAATATGGAATCCCGTGTCGGATCGAATATTAGTATGATGCGTGGATACGGATCTTGACAACGATGACTGTTGGTCGACAGTTGTGTCGAGATGACTGGCTATCGAGGGTATTTTGTGTGGCTTTCACACTTGAGGATCAGGGGATGTTCAGGGAACATCCATTATCCTGATGTGCCGATGGTGAAAATTGGAGGTACCCATAGTCGTGGGGTACGAGTGCTGTTACGGGATCGTCGTTCGTAATGAACGGAGATCCAAGGTAACAACTTAGCACACAGTGTGCTGGCATGGGTGTTCGTGTGCTAGTGTGGATGTTCGTGTGCTTTGTATGGATGTTGGTATGGTGATACCTTTATGCCAATACTAGTATGGATGCCTGTGTGCTGATACTAGTGTTGATGATGGTGCGCTGGTATTGGTACTAGCACTGGTGCAGGTGTCAGTAATTGTGATGACGATGAGCCACCATTTGGGGTGTGACTCTGTCATGATGGACATATGATCGGTATCTGCGACTCAGTGGTGGTTGAGTCTTGGACTGGATGGAATCCAGTGGAGGTTGTGATGTGTTGGGATAAGTCCCAACAGATTTATGATGACAAGTGATGAATGGATCAAAAGGTATGATTGAAAATTTGGGGATTCTTGGGATGCTGTTCCATATGTCATGTGTATTGGTGGACTTGGGGAGTTTTGTCAACTCCGAGATTGGTAAGATTGTTTATTTCTTATATCCCCAGAGAGTACAAGGAAATTATTGAAATTGGAAAAAATCGGGGAAAACCATTCGTGGTATTGATGTGGGATTTTGTGATTGTGAATCACTTGGAACCTGAGGATTGAACCTGTTTAGGTTGAGATGTGAGACGGAGGCAGTATGGTATGCACATTCAGGCAAAATTGTGGATATTCCGTTCGGAATCGGGGTGTGTGCATACATGATTATTGACGGACGTGAGGTCCGAGTAATGAATTGATTTTGGACACGTGGTGGTCCAAGTGAGGTATGGAAGTGGGCAGTCCAGTGGTTGGACTTGACATCTCATTGGGAGCATGTCTGTTTCCAACATGGTTGGAACTCTCGATCCGGGGAGAGTTGTGATTGGGAGACGAGAGGAGTGCTCGTTTCCGCATCGGTGATTGGTGTTCCGAAGTCATTGGGGTTGACTTCATATTTTCTGCCGTGGCAGATGATGATTGTTGCTACCAGTACGTTGAGCGTGTATTGGTTGGTGGACCCATGTTTGGCTTGGGGTCATTGGACACAAGCAGTTGTGTATGATTTTGGATTTGGTGGTGAAATGCGAGGTCATCTTTCCACCAAGGGAAATTTGGCGAATGATTCATTGAGGGTGAAGGACCCTACGATCAGCTTTCAGATGGATTGTTAGCTATGTGAGCATGTGTGGATCCTAGGTGGATCTGATTTGTGATGTTGTCGACTTTGGTCGATGTGACGATCTAGGATCGTGATGGGTGACGTAACGATGGATATGGATTGTGATCTTGATGATCCAGATGGGTGGAGAGTTTATCACTCTTACCTTGATATGCGAGTCGTAAATGACGGGACTGAACTTCCTTTCGGAGTGAGTCCATATGGGTTGTGACTTGGTTGAGTAGGTTTCCGATGTGGTCGGATTTTGTCAACCTTTGACGTGTGGATATTGGGATTGGCTTCCCTATGAAGTCAATCGAGTGTTTTGGAGAGGCAACCGATAGATTCGATTACGTTACGTCTTGATGGACGTAAACGAGATTTTGGGTTTTGGAATTGAATTTCTGGGTGACGATTCAGGATTCGATTGCGAAGCTCGAAAATGGATTACTGGATTTGGGTGCGGAATGATTATTCCAATGCTAGCTTACGGAATAATGATTTCGGATTCGGATTTGGAAATGGATTAAAAATATGATGTTGGGTTCGGATTCGGGATTTCTTACGAAATTGCGGATTCGGATTCGGAATTGGAACTAGATGACGGGTGGAGTTCGTTTTGTCTCATGTTGGTTTGGGGCAAAGGTACTTCATTTTTGGAACGTGTTTGGCTATGACCTGGGTGGCTATAGTCAGATTGATGGATTGAGGTACGTACAAGGTACGAGGATTGATACTGGTTAGGCTGAGTGGTGCCTAATGGCAGTACATGGAATGTACCAGTGGTGTGTAACTAATGTGTTGGTAATCGGCTTGGTTCTGATATCATTTGTTTGGCTGTATTGTGGACTGGACATTGGATACTGTGCGCTGGGCAGATTGATCTTGTCAGGTTCAGTGATTTTATGAGCAGGTGCTCTTAGCCATGGTTGGCTTGTGGAACCCTAGTATTGAGATGTGTGTTCACTGCTGGGCTGGTATTCAATGTGTTCCAGTTACACCACTTGATTGGGTTAATTGACGGTATACGTACACTCAGGATGAGTGAATTGGTGGTCTGAGTAACCACGAGTAGCCTTGTGTGACTTGATCACACCGTGATTTCCCAGCGTTTTGGTTCGCTGAGGGAGTCGGCGATTATGGACATTGAGATTATTTTGTGTCGCAGGAATGGGCTTGCCCTGCGAATTGAGATCATGTGGTTGATCTTGCGCTGCATCGAGAGTGATGTAGTACGTGGTGTTGTCACTGACTGGCTGATGGTTGGAGTCTTACCAGGGTGGTAAGTTTTGTGATGACAGTTGACTGATGGTGTCAGCATGGACTGACAAACGAGATTTGGTGACTCCCAATGGGAGCAAATGTAAGGATATATTGAAAATGGAAAGGAACCATCTAGCTGAAGGAGTCAGCTAAATGGTTAGGCGATTTTATCGCGGATCAGGTGATCATTTCTACTCGAGGTGGTCGAGTGTTGTTGCTATTATGACGTATGACTGAGATGGTATGTCTGGGTACAGCCGAGGCTGGTGTTGACCCAGTGTGTGGGTGTACAAGTGTACACAGATGTGAGATCGAATTGTTTTCCACAAGGTGGTTGTGGAATAAGGTTATTGGTAATTTCGAGGACGAAATTCTTTAAGGAGGGAAGGTTGTAACGACCCGTCCCGAATATCGGGATTTAATAATATTTAATGGTGATTTACTAATCTGGGATTAGTTGTGTGATTTCGGACGAATTGTGCAAAATGACCGTTTTGCCCCTGGGCGTGGGCAAAACGTTGACTTTTAATTCGGATGGTCAAATGGACTTTGACCGATGACCGTGACGTAGTTCGGGACGTCACGAGTTCATAGACAGGTGGCACGTTCGATTCCGATGTTCGTGGTAAAAGTTATGATGTACGGAAGTCCAGGGGCATTTTCGTAATTTGGACGATATAAGGGTGAATGTTGACTTTTCGGCCGGGATGTCCGGTGGCCGAGGGCCAAGGACCGTTGCGTAGGTATCGTCGATACGAATCCAATGACAGGCGGCACGCATCAATCGGAGTCCGTATGACCGAGTTACGGGTCTGGATGCGTGAGGGGCATTTTGGTAATTTACTGTGCAGGGGCAGAATTGTAATTTCCACAAGGGTACTGTTTGATCGAAACAGCCGTGAAAATTGGAGGCTTTGTGCGATCGATCCCATGGGTTGTTTATCAATTAATGGACTGTTATTGGGGCAGCTTTGGATTGTGGTTGCACATGTGAGGAGCTGGCAACTGATTGCACTCACATGGACACTGATTTTTAATGGTTTCGGGTCTGTGCAGGGAAGCTTTGCACAGTGGGCCTGCGTGGTGCTTTGAGGCACTTTTAACGACTCAATTGGATTAAAAACATTGTGAGTGAATTGTGAGGATCATTCTGAGCTTGTGTGGCTGTCGAATTTGAGAGAAAAACCGTGAGAAACCATTTCGGGTTCTTGGAGGGAAATTTCAGAATTTGATTTCTGAGCCTTGTTGGACCAAACCATGGACGGGTTTAGCTTTCTGGGAGTGTCTGGAGCTCAGCCGTATCAATTTCGAATGGAACCAGCCATGGCTAAGCTGGGACGGTGGTCACTGTTTTCAGAGGAAATACAATGCTGTGGACGACGACTTCCAGGTGAGCTCTTCTTCAATTGGTTGTGGTTTTGGGTTCGTATTAATCCTAGTATACTTCCTGTGAAGTTAATTTGGGAATGGACTTGAGTTGGGTGTATTACTAAGGATGACCCGTTTTGCTGTTCGGGCTTGGATTGGTTGATTTGATCCCTGTCGATGTTGATTATTGACACAGAACTGAAATTTATTGGATATTGATTGTTTTAGGATCAAGAACGGATGGAATCAAGGTTGAATTGATGGTTATCTGGCCGGGTCAGATCGCGGGTAATCAGACCCGTTTACCAGTCATTCGGGTGAAGATGGTGACTGTAGCAGTCACTGTAGCAGGCGCGTGGCTTTCACGCGCAGCCACTCACGGCGGCGCGTGACGGCGCGTGGGCACGAATCTCGAGGTGAGGTCAACATGACTTTTGTCCTATACAATGTAACGAACATTTTGGGATTGGTTTCGTGTCGATCGGACACCGTCTCGATATTGTTCGGGATGTCCGAAGGTTTTAAATCGAGGTTATAAATACTTAAAAATTCGGGAAAATTACGGGACTTGAATAGGATGTTATTGATGAGGTTAGTAATCCTCTAATGTGATTTGAACAGGATTGGGGGTCCCGGTGATCGTGGTGTGGCCCGGGAAGGCCTATGGCACGCGTATCGAGGCACTCGGTTAAACGGTCTGTGAGTGGACATTGGTTTTATAAATTCGATGCATGCATAACTGTTTCATGATTGTTATAATTGTGATTATATGATTTATTTTGGATATCAGTGAATTTATATGTTTTCACGTATTTCGAGGCGATTTACGTGTTTGCACGTGAATCGAGGTTTTCTGGATTTGCACTGATTTCCATAAATATGGATGGATATGATTTCATGAAACGGTTACGGATTTGTTAAAATGAATCGGGCCAGGGGCCCAGTTAAATTGTTAATCAGGCCAGGGGCCCAATTGAATTATGAAATCGGGCCAGGGGCCCAGTTAACTTATGAATCGGGCCAGTAGCCCAGTTGACTTGTATATGTGATTTCGGGTCGGGGACCCTAAAATGGAATTGAATAAACTATTTCGGATTTGATTCAACCATTTGGACTTATGACGGTTTTATGGAAATTCGGGGCAGGGCCCTTGTGATATTTTGGAAATGAATAATAAAATGTGTTCCATAAAACCATCTCGATATGAGGATATTTATATCCTGGTCTCCTCCAAGTGTCGGGGACACTGGAGAAGTCACGGTGCATTGCCTGCGAGGGCTCATTATACGGAGCTACCGGACCGTATAGTGATCCAGGAGCAGGATTGCTAGACGTCATGGACGTCAGACATCGGGGATGTCAGAGATATGGACCCGGTGAGACCTCGGGCAGCACGCGTTGCTTAATACCGTGAGATATGACGTCTAGAACGTCAAGCGTCTAGGACGCTAGGCATCGGGGATGCCGGAGATGGAAAAATGATAAATGAATATTACTGGATTGATGAAATAACTCTTGGATTTACTTTTGGAAATTGAAACTATGCTTTGGTTTCCGGGCTAAGGCCCTAATGGTTATTTCTAAATAAATATGGGATTATTGGTTTTGGTGCATGCATATGATTTTACTGAGGGGCATAAATGTCTTATAAATGTTTTAAGCAGACTTGTTTATTTTCGTCCACTCACAGCTTTTGTTTTTAATGCCCTTCAGGTTGATTCCGGATACGACTGCAGCAGAGACTTGAGCATCGCACACCTCCTCCATCGATCCTTACGCACTCTGGAAGCCCGGTTGGGCAATGGAAATCGGTTATCCCTTGTCGGACGCCTCTTGTCCGACGGGAGCACGTCACATCCCATGGTAATCCCGGGGGGATTGGGATGGGTCGTGTCATTCCGGAGTTCCACTAACAAAGGGAGATACACCATCCTCAAGTGTGCAACTGATCCCGCTGATTTCCTGCTGAGCGCATCTGCCACCACATTTTCCTTACCCAGATGGTACTCAATCGTACAGTCATAATCCTTTATTAGCTCCAACCATCTCCGTTGCCTCATGTTAAGCTCCTTCTGGGTGAATAGATACTTTAGGCTCTGGGGGTCGGTGTATAGCCTGCAAGTCACACCGAATAGGTAATGTCTCCAGATTTTTAGAGCATGAACCACGGCTACCAACTCCAAATCATGGGTAGGTCAGTTCAATTCATGAGTCTTTAGCTTCCGTGATGCGTAAGCGATAACCTTATCATTCTGCATTAACACGCAACCCAAACCTTGTAGCGATGCATCACTAAAGACCACGAACTTTCCACTGTTATCTGGCAATGCAAGGACGGGTGTAGTGGTCAACCGATACTTCAATTCCTGAAAACTCTGTTCACACTGCTCGTCCCAAATGAACTTCACCCCTTTTCGAGTCAATCGAGTCAATAGTGCAGCAATTTTGGAGAATCCCTCCACGAATCTCCGATAGTAACCCGCTAAGCCTACAAAACTCCGCACCTCTGTCACCGTTGTCGGTCTGGCCCAATTAGTCACCGCTTCTGTCTTCTGGGGATCCACGCTAATCCCATCTGCCGATATCACATGTCCCAGAAAACCAATGCTGCTCAGCCAAAACTGGCACTTACTCAGCTTGGCGTACAACTGTTTTTGTCTCAGTTTCCCTAACACCAATCGTAGGTGTTTTTCATGTGCTCTGGCACTCCTTGAGTACACCAGGATATCGTCAATGAACACGATCACAAATTTATCCAAGTAAGATCGGAAGACCATGTTCATCAGATCCATGAATGCTGCTGGAGCATTTGTCACGCCGAAAGGCATCACTAGGAACTCATAATGTCCGTATCAGGTCCGAAATTCCGTCTTCGAAACATCCTCCTCCGCAATTCTCAGCTGGTGATACCCAGACCGTAAATCAATCTTCGAGAAGTACCTTGCTCCCCGCAACTGGTCGAATAGATCATCAATCCTGGGTAAAGGGTACTGGTTCCTCAGCGTCACTTTGTTGAGTTGTCGATAATCTACACACAATCGAAGGCTCCCCTTCTTCTTCTTTACGAATAACACTTGTGCTCCCCACGGTGATGTACTTGGTCGGATGAATCCCAAATCCACCAATTCCTGGAACTGAGTCTTGAGTTCCCGTAACTCGGCCCGCGCCATCCGATATGGTGCTTGGGATATAGGTCGGGTACCAGGGAGTAGTTCAATCGTAAACTCGATCTCCCGCTGTGGTGGTAATCCAGGTAAGTCTTCCGGAAACATATCCGGAAACTCTCGCACCACTGGTATCTCATCGACACTCGGAGTATTAACCTGCTCCATCACGAGATGGGCCAAATAACCCTGGCATCATTTCCGTAGGAGTTTGGTAGCGGCAAACGAAGAAATCACTTCAGCAAGCGAACCATCCCGCTCCCCCTGAAAGATAACCTCCGGTCAACCCGAACTTCGCAGAATCACTCGCCTACTACAACAATCAATGAGCGACCCATGCTCCGTTAACCAATCCATCCCTAAAATCACATCGAAGTCATGGATATCCATAATGATTAAATCCGCTGGTAGATCCACATCCTCTACTCTCACCGGGCACCTCCGAATCACCTAATTCACCAAGTACACGATTCCCATCGGTGTACCGATGCCCATCTCGCTATCTAAAGCCGATACCTCACAATCTAGCATACCCTTACAACCCCTCGAAACAAAAGAGTGAGTAGCCCCCGCATCCATCAATACATGTACAAGAAGGTTTGAGATATGAAGAGTACCTGTAACCACACCTGGGGCTGTCCTAGCCTGCTGCTGAGTCACTGCAAATACGCGAGCCTTGGGTCCTGCAGTCTGTCTGCGCCCACGAGCGCCATGCTCAGCACCACGTGTAACACCCCGGAAATTCGAGGAATTCCATATTGTAATTTAATGTGTGATTTGACGATTTTACCCCTGTGAATGGTATGGTCAAATGTTGACTTTTTGATTGATGAACTAAATGGACTTTGACCTATGACCGTGACGTAGTTCGGGACGTCACGAGTTCATAGACAGGTGGCACGTCCAATTCGGACGATCAGGGTAAAAGTTATGACTATCGGAAGTTCAGGGGCATTACCGTAATTTGGACTTCCGAGGGAAAATGTTGACTTTTCTTTCGACAACTAATTTTCAGTTGACTCAAGGACCGTTGGGTAGGCCTCGACGTCCTGAGTCCGTAGACAGGCGGCACGCCGAAATCGGACTTCGTACGAGGAAGTTATGGTCAGAAACGTGAATTCGGGAAGTTCGTGTCTCGGTTTTCGTGTCGAATATTATATTCAGAAATTCTGATTGAAGGACACCTGGGGAGTGACAAGTGTCACTCACCCATTGGCTAGATTGGATCAGATCCACTATTGAATTAATTAACATTTGAATCAGCTTTAAATTTCAGCCTTTGGATTGGAAACCCCAGATCAGATCTCAGCCCTTGATCTAATCTGGAGATTCAATCTGAGCCATCCATTTCCTTCCCTCCATTTCTTTATAATTCATACCCGCAGAGCACATTCAGCCATTTCGATCCAACATTCCAGCAAACCATCCACTCTCTGTGTCTGTGTATTGGGGACTTGCCGGCGAGGCTGAACGGCGGCAGTGAGCACGGCGGAGGACGGCGGCGTGGGAGGAAGCAGGGGAACCCGAAACGGTTTCGAAACCAGATTTTTGGTAAATCCATTTCCCACGTTTGATTGGTCCATTATGAATCCTAACCAACTCTAGGAACCTCCAGGAACTTACTGGAATCGATCTCGTGGCCGGTGGAGCTCAGGGAGGTAGCAAAACGGCGACGGGAGGCCAGGGCTGTTCTTCGAGGTAGGCCTTCGATTCAATCCGTTTTTCTCAAATTTAATTACGTGGAACTAATCTAGGATTTAAGGCGAGTAAATACGAATTGAAAGGAACCAAAATGATTCAAAAATGAAGGAATGGCAACCGGGTCATGATCGCGGGTCTGATCGACCCGAGTTGCAGGAAAACGGGTCAACCCGTCTGATGACAGTGGTGCTGACGTGGCACCCTGTCAGTCTGTCAGATGACGTGGACCAACCGTGAGCCGACACGTGTCACATGTCAGTGCACAGTCAGCACTGACATGTCAGTGACGTGGACCCGTCAGGGACTGCCACGTGTCACTGACATGTCAGTGACGTGGACCAGTGCCGTGCTGACACGTGGCACATGTCAGATCTGACACGTGGTCTGATAGATCAGTGAGGTGGACCAATCAGATGTTGACACGTGGCACCTGTCAGAGTCTGACATGTCAGACCTGACAGCTGTCAGATGACGTCAGCATGACATCATGCTGACGTCAGCAGTGACGTCAGCGATGACGTCAGCAGGACTGTTCCACCGTTGACCGCCGCGTTGACCGGCGCGTGGGGGCGCGTGTGAACAGTGTTTCTGGTGGGACCACCACCATTCTTTAGGTTTCGACGATCCGGATCCAATGGCGGTGGTTTCGGGTCGATCGGAGATCATTAAGTTGGTCAAAATAAGGTTTATTGCCTTGGGAAGCGCGTTCGGGCGGCTTTCCCGGGTCGGTTTCGACCTAGGCTTTCATGGTTGAATGTTGGGGGTTTAATTTGACCTTTACGAATACTTGGACTTGACAGGGATTGTACATTTGTACCAGGACGAGGGTATACGTTCGGTTTCTAGCAGGATTGTACTGTGAGTGGGCCATTTTCTTAAACCCTTGTGTGCATAAATGTTTTCTGGTTTTATTATACTTATTCACATGCTAAAACAATGATGGTTTTGATGATATGGAAAATGTGGTTATGGCACGTTTCACGATATTTGGGCTTGAGACCCGTTTGATGAAACTTAATGATTGATTCGGTATATATATGTTTTGTATGTGGATATCAATAAAATGTATTTAGTACTGCACTGTATAAATCCTTCCATATTATATTGTCTCCTCCGGATGAGGTACCCCGGAGAGGTCACGGACGTCTAGTACGTCCAGCGTCTATGACGCTAAGCATCGGGGATGCTGTACCCGAACGGGGTTCGGGGATTGAACTCGGAAATTGAGACCCGAGTGGCACGCGTAGCCTTGTGATTGTGACCTTATTGGACGTCAGGGACGTCAGACATCAGGGATGTCGGGATTGGAGTGTATAGTGCAGCAACTAAAATTATGATTATGGTTTTGCTATATGCCTTATGGTTCATATTATATGGTTTATGATTTTGGAATTATGGTGCACGCATGTTTGGAAAACGGAGGGGTAAATTATATGTTTTACTTATCAAACGATTTCATAAACTTGTGTTTCGGTCCACTCACCCTTACTGTTTTGATAACCCCTCCAGGTCGGGAAACTGAGGTAGAGGAGGAACCAGAGGCTGAGGCATAGATCTACTTCTGCGTACCTGAACCCCTGCTGGGCGGTGTACCCGCAGGATTACTTTAGAGTCGTGCTCGCAAATTTGTAATTTTGGATTATATCCCTTGTCTGACATTCGTTTAATTCGGATTTTATGTATGACTTTTATTTGGTTATTTATGCTTTTAAATGTTTGAGGTTAAAATTGGTATGAATTATTGGGTGTCAGACGGGAGCGGGGCACGTCCCCTTGTGGTCCCTGTGGGATCGGGGCGGGTCCTGTCAGCTTGGTATCAGAGCACTAGGTTGTGGTCAGTACTAGGGTATTGGTCTGCATGCTAGACTAGCGATTAGTACTAGTTACTTTTCGACTTTTAAGAATATTGTTTTCTGATCTATGCCTCTTGACAGTTGGTTATGCCTCCTAGGAGAATTCCGCATACTCGAACGGACGAGGATCTAGAAAGAGAGATGGAATGCGCGAGCATCGAAAGGGCTCAACGTTTGGGAGCCACTCCTTTCTGCGGGGGATCAAACCCCGAGGATGCTCACGACTGGATCACCAAGTGGGAGAGGATCTTCTCGGTGATGCACTGCCCTCCGGGCGAACGAGTGACTCTGGCGGCCTTCTTACTGGAGGGAGGAGCCTACCAGTGGTGGCACGGACTCGAAATGTCCGGGTGGTCTGTCCATACCACTACCTGGGAAGCTTTTCGTTCCAGGTTTCTGGACCAGTACTACCCGCGATCCTTTCGCGCGGCGCGGGAGGCGGAATTCCTGCGGCTGGAGCAGGGTGACATGTCTGTTTCAGACTACGAGCAAACATTCGGGAGACTTTCCCGGTTTGCTGCCTCATTCGTAAGCACGGAGGAGGACAAATGCCAGCGGTTTGAGCTTGGACTCCGAGGGGAGATCCGGGCCAGTGTGACTGCTACCACTCATGCTTCTCTGAGGGATATGGTCGACGCAGCGGTGCGTGTCGAGGCCAGTCTGGCGGCACACCAATCACGACAACCTTCGGGGGAGGGGCGACGTCAGGATCGCCCACACCATGGACCATCGGGCCGGAAGAACAACAGGGGAGGGAGCTACAGAGGAGCACCCTCATCCTTCAAGGGTCGTGGCTGGTCGGGTCGACGTGGAGGCTCTCAGGGCAGAGGATCTGGACACAATTCTGGGCAGCACTCATCTTGGAGTGGTGCATCTGGTGGGCATTCGGGCAGGCCAAGGCCAGTAACTTGTTTTGCTTGCGGAGAGGAAGGCCACTATGCCTGTGATTGTCCGCAGTTGTCCAAAAATAACGACGCTGGGGGCTCGAGTGTGGTGCAGAGCACGGCGTCCCACACTAACGGGGGTCGCGGTCAGGGAGGCGACCGTGGTGCTGGACGTGGCGCGCGCGGGCGCGGACGGAACGGAGGGCCGAGGGCCCAAGTGTTTGCAATGACCCAGCAGCAGGCGAGGACTGCTCCAGGTGTGGTCACAGGTACACTACATATCTTTAATTTTCTTGTACGTGTATTAATGGATGCGGGGGCTACACATTCTTTTATTTCGAGGAGTTGTGCTGGTTTGCTTGATTGTGTAGTATCAGCCTTAGATTGCGAAATGGGTGTTGGCACCCCGATGGGTACCGTGTACCTTGTGAATCAGGTGATTCGGAGGTGCCCGGTAAGAATTGAGGATGTGGATTTACCAGCAGACTTAATTATTCTGGATATCCACGACTTCGATATAATCCTAGGGATGGATTGGCTGTCGGAGCACGGATCGCTCATCGACTGCTGTAGCTAGCAAGTAATTTTGCGGAGCCCGGGTTTGCCGGAAGTGATCTTTCAGGGGGAACGTGATGGTTCGCCTCCTGAAGTGATTTCGTCACTTACTGCTACCAAACTTCTACGGAAGGGATGCCAGGGTTATCTGGCGCATGTCGTGTCGGAACGGGACGATACTCCGGTTATCGACGAAATACCGGTGGTCTGTGAGTTTCCGGACGTATTCCCGGAAGACTTACCTGGATTGCCACCATCGCGGGAGATTGAGTTTACTATTGAACTACTCCCGGGTACCCGACCTATATCCCAGGCACCATACCGGATGGCGCCGGCCGAGTTACGAGAACTCAAGACTCAATTACAGGAGTTGGTAGATTTGGGATATGTCCGACCGAGTACTTCACCGTGGGGAGCACCGGTGTTGTTCGTGAAGAAGAAGGAAGGAAGTCTCCGTTTATGTATTGATTATCGACAACTCAACAAGGTGACATTGAGGAACCAGTATCCTCTACCCAGGATCGATGACCTTTTCGACCAGTTGCGGGGAGCTCAGTGCTTCTCGAAAATTGATTTGCGGTCTGGGTATCACCAACTGAGGATTTCGGAGGAGGATATTCCGAAAACTGCTTTTCGAACCCGCTACGGGCACTACGAGTTCCTTGTTATGCCATTTGGTTTGACGAATGCTCCAGCAGCATTTATGGATCTGATGAACCGGGTCTTCCGACCCTACCTGGACAAGTTCGTGATTGTGTTCATCGATGATATTTTGGTATACTCGAGGAGTGCCCGTGCACATGAAGAACATCTACGGTTGGTCTTGGAGAGACTGAGACAAGAACAATTGTATGCCAAGCTGAGCAAGTGTCAGTTTTGGCTGAGCAGTATTGGTTTTCTGGGACACGTGATATCGACGGATGGGATTTGCGTGGATCCCCAGAAAACAGAAGCGGTGACCAACTGGGCTAAACCGACAACAGTGACCGAGGTGCGGAGTTTCGTCGGATTAGCGGGTTACTACCGGAGATTCGTGGAGGGTTTCTCCAAAATTGCTGCACCATTGACTCGTCTGACTCGGAAAGGAGTAAAGTTTATCTGGGACGAGCAGTGCGATCGGAGCTTTCAAGAGTTGAAGGATCGATTGACCACTGCACCTGTCCTTGCATTGCCGGACGACAGTGGAGAGTTTGTAGTTTTCAGTGATGCTTCACTGCAAGGTTTGGGCTGCGTGTTGATGCAAACTGGCAAGGTTATCGCCTATGCATCCCGGCAGCTGAAGACTCATGAGTTGAACTACCCTACCCATGATTTGGAGTTGGCGGCGGTGGTTCATGCTCTCAAGATCTGGAGACATTATCTGTTCGGCGCAACGTGTCGAATATACACCGACCACCAGAGTCTTAAATATTTATTCACTCAGAAGGAGCTCAACATGAGACAACGGAGATGGTTGGAGCTACTGAAGGACTATGACTGTACGATCGAGTACCATCCGGGTAAGGCCAATGTGGTGGCGGATGCACTCAGCAGGAAATCAGCGGGAACTATTGCACACCTGGGGATGGTGTATCTTCCCTTACTGGTGGAACTCCGGAAGGCGGGAGTTATTTTGGGTACTGACGAGCATGGAGCTTTATTGGCCAGCTTCCATGTGCGACCAGTACTGATTGATCGGATCATTGAGGCACAACTGCAGGATCCGATACTCTGTATTTACAGAATTGAGGTCGATGCGGATGGGAGACAGGATTTTACCATCCGGGACGATGGAGCACTGGTGAAATTGGGCCGTTTGTGCGTACCTGCAGTGGCAGAGTTACGGGCCGAGATACTTGAGGAGGCCCACAGTTCGGCCTATGCTATGCACCCGGGAGGTACAAAGATGTACCGTACCCTCCGGAACCATTATTGGTGGCCAGGAATGAAGAAGGATATTGTTGAGTTCGTGAGCAAATGCTTAACCTGTCAGCAGGTTAAGGCGGAACGGCAGAGACCGTATGGGGCTATGCAGCCACTTCCGATTCCTGAGTGGAAGTGGGATCACATCACCATGGACTTCGTCTTTAAGTTACCGAGGACTCAGAGTGGAGTGGACGGAGTATGGGTGATCGTGGATCGGTTAACCAAATCAGCCCATTTTCTGCCAGTTCAGGAAACCTATAAACCTAACCGACTGGCTCAGTTGTTTGTGAAGGAAATCATACGACTTCATGGTACGCCGGAATCGATCGTGTCTGATCGTGATCCGCGTTTCACTTCCAGGTTCTGGCGAAGTTTGCAAGCTACTTTGGGAACAACCTTACGTTTCAGTACTGCTTTCCATCCACAGACCGATGGACAGTCTGAGAGAACCATTCAAACCCTGGAGGACATGATGAGGTCATGTGTACTACAGTTTCAAGACTCTTGGGATACTCATTTGCCATTGATGGAATTCGCTTACAACAACAGCTATCAGGCAAGCATCGGGATGGCACCTTATGAGGCACTGTATGGCTGACAGTGCAGGACACCTATCTGCTGGACGGAGGTAGGAGAGCGAGCGGCTGTAGGGCCGGAGATAATGGACTTAACCATGGAAACTGTTCACGTGATCAAGGAAAGATTGAAGGTGGCACAGGATCGCCAGAAGAGTTATGCCGACCGACGGATTCGAGACTTGGAGTTTGAAGTGGGAGATTTTGTCTTCCTGAAGTTGTCTCCGTGGAAAGGAATTATCCGTTTTGGCCGACGGGGGAAACTGAGTCCGCGTTTTATCGGACCTTATGAAATCGTGGAGAGAATTGGCAGAGTTGCATACAGATTGGCGCTACCTCCAGAACTTTCTAGAGTTCACGATGTTTTCCACGTATCGATGTTGCGGATGTACGTACGTGATGCTTCTCATGTACTTGGGGAACAACCTGTCGAACTACGGGAGGATTTGAGCTTTGAAGAACAACCGGTACAGATCTTGGATCGGAAGGACAAGGTACTACGTCGAAAGACGATCCCTCTCGTGAAAATTCTCTGGAGAAACCAGAACGTGGAAGAAGCCACATGGGAGCCTGAGGCTCAGATGCGTGAACAATTTCCTCATTTGTTTCTTTGAAATTTCGGGACGAAATTTCTTAAGGGGGGAAGGTTGTAACACCCCGGAAATTCGAGGAATTCCATATTGTAATTTAATGTGTGATTTGACGATTTTACCCCTGTGAATGGTATGGTCAAATGTTGACTTTTTGATTGATGAACTAAATGGACTTTGACCTATGACCGTGACGTAGTTCGGGACGTCACGAGTTCATAGACAGGTGGCACGTCCAATTCGGACGATCAGGGTAAAAGTTATGACTATCGGAAGTTCAGGGGCATTACCGTAATTTGGACTTCCGGGGGAAAATGTTGACTTTTCTTTTGACAACTAATTTTCAGTTGACTCAAGGACCGTTGGGTAGGCCTCGACGTCCTGAGTCCGTAGACAGGCGGCACGCCGAAATCGGACTTCGTACGAGGAAGTTATGGTCAGAAACGTGAATTCGGGAAGTTCGTGTCTCGGTTTTCGTGTCGAATATTATATTCAGAAATTCTGATTGAAGGACACCTGGGGAGTGACAAGTGTCACTCACCCATTGGCTAGATTGGATCAGATCCACTATTGAATTAATTAACATTTGAATCAGCTTTAAATTTCAGCCTTTGGATTGGAAACCCCAGATCAGATCTCAGCCCTTGATCTAATCTGGAGATTCAATCTGAGCCATCCATTTCCTTCCCTCCATTTCTTTATAATTCATACCTGCAGAGCACATTCAGCCATTTCGATCCAACATTCCAGCAAACCATCCACTCTCTGTGTCTGTGTATTGGGGACTTGCCGGCGAGGCTGAACGGCGGCAGTGAGCACGGCGGAGGACGGCGGCGTGGGAGGAAGCAGGGGAACCCGAAACGGTTTCGAAACCAGATTTTTGGTAAATCCATTTCCCACGTTTGATTGGTCCATTATGAATCCTAACCAACTCTAGGAACCTCCAGGAACTTACTGGAATCGATCTCGTGGCCGGTGGAGCTCAGGGAGGTAG
This sequence comes from Prinsepia uniflora, assembly GCA_032719365.1. NCBI lineage: Eukaryota > Viridiplantae > Streptophyta > Magnoliopsida > Rosales > Rosaceae > Prinsepia > Prinsepia uniflora. Next base: position 23,346,870 of record CM064862.1, read on the forward strand.
CAAAACGGCGACGGGAGGCCAGGGCTGTTCTTCGAGGTAGGCCTTCGATTCAATCCGTTTTTCTCAAATTTAATTACGTGGAACTAATCTAGGATTTAAGGCGAGTAAATACGAATTGAAAGGAACCAAAATGATTCAGAAATGAAGGAATGGCAACCGGGTCATGATCGCGGGTCTGATCGACCCGAGTTGCAGGAAAACGGGTCAACCCGTCTGATGACAGTGGTGCTGACGTGGCACCCTGTCAGTCTGTCAGATGACGTGGACCAACCGTGAGCCGACACGTGTCACATGTCAGTGCACAGTCAGCACTGACATGTCAGTGACGTGGACCCGTCAGGGACTGCCACGTGTCACTGACATGTCAGTGACGTGGACCAGTGCCGTGCTGACACGTGGCACATGTCAGATCTGACACGTGGTCTGATAGATCAGTGAGGTGGACCAATCAGATGTTGACACGTGGCACCTGTCAGAGTCTGACATGTCAGACCTGACAGCTGTCAGATGACGTCAGCATGACATCATGCTGACGTCAGCAGTGACGTCAGCGATGACGTCAGCAGGACTGTTCCACCGTTGACCGCCGCGTTGACCGGCGCGTGGGGGCGCGTGTGAACAGTGTTTCTGGTGGGACCACCACCATTCTTTAGGTTTCGACGATCCGGATCCAATGGCGGTGGTTTCGGGTCGATCGGAGATCATTAAGTTGGTCAAAATAAGGTTTATTGCCTTGGGAAGCGCGTTCGGGCGGCTTTCCCGGGTCGGTTTCGACCTAGGCTTTCATGGTTGAATGTTGGGGGTTTAATTTGACCTTTACGAATACTTGGACTTGACAGGGATTGTACATTTGTACCAGGACGAGGGTATACGTTCGGTTTCTAGCAGGATTGTACTGTGAGTGGGCCATTTTCTTAAACCCTTGTGTGCATAAATGTTTTCTGGTTTTATTATACTTATTCACATGCTAAAACAATGATGGTTTTGATGATATGGAAAATGTGGTTATGGCACGTTTCACGATATTTGGGCTTGAGACCCGTTTGATGAAACTTAATGATTGATTCGGTATATATATGTTTTGTATGTGGATATCAATAAAATGTATTTAGTACTGCACTGTATAAATCCTTCCATATTATATTGTCTCCTCCGGATGAGGTACCCCGGAGAGGTCACGGACGTCTAGTACGTCCAGCGTCTATGACGCTAAGCATCGGGGATGCTGTACCCGAACGGGGTTCGGGGATTGAACTCGGAAATTGAGACCCGAGTGGCACGCGTAGCCTTGTGATTGTGACCTTATTGGACGTCAGGGACGTCAGACATCAGGGATGTCGGGATTGGAGTGTATAGTGCAGCAACTAAAATTATGATTATGGTTTTGCTATATGCCTTATGGTTCATATTATATGGTTTATGATTTTGGAATTATGGTGCACGCATGTTTGGAAAACGGAGGGGTAAATTATATGTTTTACTTATCAAACGATTTCATAAACTTGTGTTTCGGTCCACTCACCCTTACTGTTTTGATAACCCCTCCAGGTCGGGAAACTGAGGTAGAGGAGGAACCAGAGGCTGAGGCATAGATCTACTTCTGCGTACCTGAACCCCTGCTGGGCGGTGTACCCGCAGGATTACTTTAGAGTCGTGCTCGCAAATTTGTAATTTTGGATTATATCCCTTGTCTGACATTCGTTTAATTCGGATTTTATGTATGACTTTTATTTGGTTATTTATGCTTTTAAATGTTTGAGGTTAAAATTGGTATGAATTATTGGGTGTCAGACGGGAGCGGGGCACGTCCCCTTGTGGTCCCTGTGGGATCGGGGCGGGTCCTGTCACCACGGTCACCTCCCTGTCCTCGACCTCCGACAGTGATGGAAGCCGAACTCTGCACAGCACTGGAGCCCCCTGCATCATTGCTCATAGACAATAGTGGGCAATCGCGGGCATAGTGGCCCACTCCTCCACAAGCAAAGTAGTTGATTGTCCTCGGCCTGTCCGAAGACCCACCAGATGCAACACTCCAAGATGAATGCTATCCTGAGCTGGACCTCGATCTTGTCCTCTGAGAGCTCCCATGTCGACCCGACCAGTCACGACCTCGTAAAGATGAAGGTGGTTCTCTGTAACTTCCTCCCTTTGTGTTCCTCTGGCCCATTGGTCCAAGGTATGGATGATCCTGACATCACCCCTCGTCTGAAGGCTGTCATGCCTGGTGTGTTGCCAGACTGGCCTCGACACGAACCGCTGCGTCGACCATGTCTCTCAGAGTAGCGTGACTGGCAGCTATCACACCTGCCCGAATATCCCCTAGGAGTCCAAGTTCAAACCTCTGATACTTGTCTTCCACTGTGCTCACAAATGCTTCCGCGAACCGAGAAAGTTTCACAAAGGTCTGCTCATAGTCCGTAACAGACATATCTCCCTGCTCCAGCCGTAGGAATTCTGCCTCTCGAGCAGCCCGAAACGATCGCGGGTAGTACTGATCCAAGAATCTGGCATGAAAGAATTCCCAGGTAGTGGTGTGGACAGACCATCCTAACATCTCTAGGCCGTACCACCACCGGTAGGCCCCCCCTTCCAGTAGGAAGGTCGCCAATGTCACCCGCTCACCTAGTAGGCAGTGCATTACCGTAAAAATCCTTTCCCACTTAGCAATCCATTCGTAGGCATCCTTGGGGTCTGATCCCCCGCTAAATGAGTGGCTCCCAAACGCTGAGCCCGTTCGATGCTTACGCATTCTATTTCTCTCGCTAGTTCCTCGTCAGTCCGTGCATGAGGAATTCTCCTTGGAGGCATAACCAACTGTTAAGAGGCATAGATTAGATAACATTATCTTTAAACTTGAAAAGTACCCAGTACTGACCGCTAGTCTAGTATGTTGACCACAACCTAGTGTTCTGATACCAAGTTGACAGGACCCGCCCCGATCCCCCTGGAACCACAAGGGGACGTGCCCTGCTCCCGTCTGACACCCGAACAAACATACCAATTTTAACCTTTAAAGTTCAAATGCATAAATATCCAAAATAAAGTCATACAAAAAATCCGAATTCAAAAGATATCAGACAAGGGATAATGTCCAAAAATACAAGTTCTGAACACGACTCTAAACTATCCTGCGGGCTAACTTACCCAACAGAGGGTTCAGGTGCGCAGTGTAGATCTATGTCTCTGCCTCAGGATCATCTTCTACCTCAGTAGCACGACCTGGAGGGGTCAACAAAACATTAAGGGTGAATGGGCCGAAACTCAAGGTTTATAAAACAGTTCAACAAATAAAAATATATACTTTTACCCCTCTATTTTCCAAACATGCATGCATTAGTATTTAAAACCATAAAATCGTATAAGATACCGCAAGCCATATAATAAAACCATAAACATAACCTCAGCCACTACACTATACATCCCACCCCTGACATCTCAGATGTCCGACGTCCCAGACGTCCAATAAGGTTACAGTCCAACGCTACGCGTGCCACTCGGGGTCTCAATCCCGAGTCCAATCCCCGAACCCAGTCCGGGTACGGAATCCCAGACGCCTGACGTCCCAGACGTCTAATCATAGCAATCCTGCTCCTGAGTCATCCTACGGTCCGGTCCCTCCGTAGAATGACCCCTCGCAGGCATTGCACCGTGACCACTCCGGGGTACCCATATCCGGAGGAGACAGTATCACATGGGTAGACCTATACCGTGCAGTATTAAAGGTAATCATCGATATCCATATATATATATATATATATACATATGACCCAAACCATGTTTAAATTCACCAAACGGGTCTCAAGCCCAAACATCGTAAATCGTGCCATAGCCATGACTCAAGATAATCGAAAACTTTTGCTTGATTCGCAAACATATATATATATATATAAGTGAAAATAGTTATGCATGCAAGGGTTTAATGAAATCGAGGCCCACTCACAGTACAATCCTGCTGCAAAACCGAGTGTATAACCTCGTCCTGGTACAATTGTACGATTCCTGTCATGTCCAAATAATCACACGTAAAGGTCACGACAAGTCCCTAACATTCAACCATAAAATCCTAGACTGAAACCGGCCTGGGAAAGCCACCCGAACACGCTTCCCGAGGTAATAAACCCTATTTTGATCAACTTAACGATCTCCGATTGACTCGAAATTTAACTCAAAATGTTCAATAAACTAAAAGGATGAAAACTCAAGTTGACCGTGACCAAAGATAAGGCCTCACGTGCCCTCACGCGCCGCCCAAAGTGGTTGCGTGTGAAAGTCACGCGCCATGCACTGTAGTTACAGTGTCGTCTTCCTCGCCCATAAGTCTACTAAACGGGTCCCAAACCCGGGACTCAACCCGGTTTAAACTCCATCAATTCTCACTCGAATCCCTTCCTTTTTCCACGCAAAACCTTCATTTACACTTTAATTTAGGTTCCCATTCATTAATTAACCTCAACAAGCCCTAAATCGACCATTCAACCCGTGATCAAACAAACGGGTCAACCGTTGTAACTCACTCGACTCAACTCCATTTCCAAATTAGCTTAAACAAAAACTTTATAGGACCTAAACGAACACAAAAACACAACCAATTTCACAAATCCTTACCTGGAAGTAGTCGTCCTCAGGTCTGAAATTTCTTCAAAACTGGAACTTGGGTTCCAGGCCAAACCGTGATCGATTCTCTTCAAAATTAATACGGTTGAACTCTAAATGGCCCCAGAAGGCTGTTTGAATCCTTGGTACTCACAAATCAAAATTCGATTTTTCCCTCCAATTTCCAATTTTTCTTCCCGTTGGTTTTCTCTCAAGCTCTCAGTCCTCTCTTCCTCATAATGACTCTCAACACTACTACCTCTCTGTTAATCGAACCGTGCAGCCAACAACTCGTGGGAATCTCTCAGTCCCACTTTGGATTTTGTTTCCCGCAACAGTCCCAAACTAGTTTTAAAAATGGTGCACGTGCACTGTGATCTGTCCCAGCCATACCAAAACGTTCCCACTACCTCAAAACCATTTAACAAATCCCCTTGTCCAGCCACTAACAAGGTTAAACAAATGCTTGATCAGAACACTCACGACATGGGTGTTCAGTCCCTGTTTCCATGGTTTTTAAACAGTACCCCTCTGTAAAATTACTATTTTTCCCTTCAGCACAAAATTACCAAAATGCCCTTCTCTTTCTAGACCCGTAACTCATCCTCTAATGTCCGTTTTCAGCGTGCCGCCTGTCTACGGACTCAGGGCATCGAGACCTACCTAACGGTCCTCGAATTGTGTGAAAATTAGTGGTCAATCAAAAAGTCAACATTTTCCCCCTTTTCGTCCGAAATACGAAAATGCCCTTAAACTGCCGCACGTTATAACTTCTTTCCTGATCGTCGGAATTGGACGTTCCGCCTGTCTATGGACTCATGACGTCCCGAACTACGTCACGGTCCTCGGTCAACGTCCGTTTGACCTACCAATCAAAAAGTCAACAATTTGACCATACTATCCACAAGGATAAAAACGTCATTTCATTTATTATTTTACAATTTTACATTCCTCGAATTCCCGGGGCGTTACATTTCTAACCTAAGACTTTACTACGAGGCTACCATTCAACTAGCTTCATGGCAGGAAATTCTCACGACAAGTATATAATGTTATTTACATATAATTAATATTCTTTGTAAAAAAAAAATATAATCCTACATAAAGAATAAAAAATTTGAATAAAATATATAATAAATTGTTTTTACTTTTAATAACATTAAAAAAGTTTAAAATAAAACTCATATATGATAGATACCTTATGATTGTTGAGGGTGGTTTGGGTAAAACCACCAACCACTCTTGGAGTTGTTGAAAAGGACAACAACTGAATCCAGACTGTTAAAAGCTAAGGTCCAGACTATTATATTGCCAAAATGCAAGTGCACCAAAATGTGGTGGAAAGAGACACTTCACTAACCCTAGACAGCCATCACACAACTGAATGCGCGCGACGACCAAACCCCAATTTTCCTATCTATCTCACAACTCTAATTTCATTTTATTTCCTTTTTCCTCGTTAGGAGGTTTCTTAATATACATTAGCATATTAAGGGCCAATTTGATATTATTTTTTTCTTTAAAAAATTATTTTATTTAAAAATAAAGTACTATAAAAGCGTTTAGTAAAAAAGAATTTACTTTTTTTGTAAAACGATAAATTCTAGATAATAATGTTTAATAGCAGTCTCAAGATTGTTTCTGAAAACTATTTTTTACAAAAATTATTTTAATATATAACTATTTATTATGTAAGTAGGGAGGAACATACCATGGAAAATAGTGGTAGGCTAAATTTAGTACTAAAAATAAATGTGAATTGATTTAAAGCAATATTTCTTAGTCAAATAATATTTAATAAAGAAATATTTTAGTTTTTTTCTATTTTTTTTGTTTATATTTCAGGTGGGCACTAGCTTACGTCAAATAGAGCTAAATCTGTTATAAAAATAAAAAAGAAATAATTTTTCAAAACAACACGCCATAAGCACTTTTTTAGAAAAGTATAATAACTGTAAATTGGCCTTAAATTTATATCTTTAGAGAATCGAACAAATTTGATGATGAGATAATGATCAACGTAATACTTATAGAATAACGTTTTAAATAGGGCTGTAATTACAAAAGTGGGTACAAAAAGCTAAAACGTTGGCTGGGATTTACATTAAAGCCGTTATCCATTACATTACCATAACCCCTGAGCCTACAAAACCATGCATGCATACTTTAGGGCTAAATGACTCATATAACCCTAACTACGACACAAACCATGTTTAATTGGGATTAGATCACCGATATTACCTTAGGTGAGACACATGTCCATTCATGGCCATCGATGGTAGGTGGTTCCTACCGTAGCCGATCCTTCAAGAAAGCTCAAAGAACAAGCAAGAATAAGCAAGGCTGACCAATTATTCACACGCCTCGCTGGCTTAACCGCATTACATATTTTATGTTGGATAATTATTGCATCAATTTATATGACCTAATATTCGTTTCACTCTTAATTTACATAATATAGAATTTATTTTTTGTCTGAAATTATTATAAAATAATAATTTATGCCCTTAATTATTCTAAAATAAATAAATTAAATAAATTAATAATCATCTAATTATCTTTCAGGAAATTTCGAATTTACTTCACTTAAAGGGCAGAAAATTCGTCTCCTAAAAGTACCAGCTTACTAAATGACTAATTTAGTTAACCCTTTCTAATTGTTTGTTATATTATTAAATACGTAAAATGGTGGGTGGGTGCAAATGGCGCATATTAGCATATGCACTGTTATATATTGAAAGCATAGAAGGAATCTGAATGGAAAACATTATTGAATTTAGTAACGCGGCCTCTCAACACCCCCACTTTCTCCCTAACCTTTTTATATTCCCCCTCTGCTTTTGAATCCTGACCATTACTCACTTCCAAATACCTCAAACTCATCAAAATCCTCTCTCTTTTCCTTTCCAAAATTCTCCCAAAAAAATGAAGATGGGTTTTGCAGGATTTCAAGTTTTGTTGATCTTGGGTCTCTTGGCCACCTCATGCTTTGCCCAAGCCCCAAGCACCCCACCCACCGCCACCCCACCCACCGCCACGCCACCTACAGCCACCCCACCAACCGCCACGCCACCTACAGCCACCCCGCCAACCGCCACACCCGTCCCACCTCCCAGCACATCGTCACCAACTCCGTCACCAACAACGGCCCCAACTCCAAGTGCCACGACGCCGGCTTCCTCACCAACAGCTGAAACTCCATCAGCATCTTCACCACCTTCTCCCTCAGGCCCAGGCCTCAGCCCAAACTCGCCAACGGCTGATATTCCATCTCCTCCTCCTCCAAGTGGCACGTACGCCCCCGGTTGGGCCAGCCGCGCTGCTGTTGCTGGAACTGCTCTTGCTGGAGCCTTCTTCGCTGTTGTGTTGGCTTAGATTCGGTCATCATGCCGTTGGCTGTCTCTCGTGGGATTCGCAGTACGTCCACGTGGAGGGCCGCAGTCTTTTGGATCTAGGTTTTGATGGACGGTTGAGATCTCCCATTTTCGTTTAATTTCTGTTGCTTATTTTTGTTAAATGTTTTTCTTTTCCCTTTTTAATTTATTGCTTTGTCTTGATATTATTATTGGGTTGACTCATGGAGGATTTGGATGGTGATTAGTGTTGTTAATTATTTTGGTGATTCATTGTTTCGGAATCGACACGTGCACCCATTTGTAGATGAGTCGGTTGGATGTACATCTGATATTAGTTGAATAAAACAGTTTGTCATTCTTTTCTTCTGAATTTGTCAATTTTTCTTCCTTAATTCTCTCTCTAGTTATATTCATTTGCAGTAATATTTAGTTTTACTGCAAGCTTGGTTTTTTTTTTTTTTTTACGTTAATTTATATGAAACTCGTAATATTTCCATTCGTAAATGCGTGACCAAATTAAAATGGAATTTAAAAAATAATAGGGATGGAAGAAAAAATTGAAGATTTATGATGTACTATTGGGTGACAATGTCTTTTGACAGAGTCTAAAGCATGAGCTCTTTTTAAAAGTCACTACCACTTCTAAAGTGCTCCATTAAACCATTTTTAGTGTGATTCCATGGAATTACGCAGTATTATCAAATGAGGTTCAAGGATTTTGGACCCTTGCCAAACTCTTCAAGCATTATGGAAAAATACTTGGACTAATGGATAGCTTGTTAGTCATTTGGGATATTATTGACAACGAAAATTTTCATCAAATGATGCAAGTGATATCTTCTAAGTCTCCCTGATTTTTTTTTTTTTTTTTTATGATTTCATAAACACTCTAAAATTTCAGAAATGATATTAAATCTCCGTAAGGTATTAAATCACACCACATCTGCTTTCACTCATCATTGCAACTATTATATGATGCTATCCTTTTGAGCCAGATCTGAGAAGATGTAATCCGATGGGTTGAAACCTAAGATCCAATTCAAAAAAAAGGAACACCTTTTTTTTCTTTTTCTTTTTTAAATCAAAAGAGGAAAAGGATTGATCACCTTCTAGTACCAAATTAGGTTTTAAAGGCCACAATACAACTTGAAGCTAAAAATGACAAATTAAATAGATCAAATATATAAGACAATAACATTGGGATACCAACTAGATCACTAACTTTTCTGTCACAACATGTGGTAATCAATATCATTTTTTAAAAATTAATTATCTCAAAAAAAAAAATCAAACATAAATAATTAGAAGGGATAAATTCCTAAGTAGGTACTACTCTCTCTTTTGAAAACTCTAAGCCGTGATCGCACAAAGATAGTGACGACCGTCGACCCCACCACCAATTTGATCTTTCGAAGACGGTCAATTATGGTGCTAGAACCGGCCAAACTGCTGAGCCGGTCAAAGAATGTTGGAAGCCATGGGAATGGCGTATTGTCTAGCTAGCCAGTACGCAATAGCCCAGAAGAAGTTATTATTCTCTTTAGTGTCCACCTGACTGAAGACTATGTAGCGTAGATATCAGAATTAATTAACCTTTGGAAGTTGCTGCAGCTGTTGTTTCGAATTACCAGAATTAACCTTTGGGGGTTGCTGCAACTGCCTTAACCAATGTTACTTTTTGTCCAGGTTTCGGGCTTTTTAGAAATAGATTCATTTATGTTGTCAATAACATGCTTCTTTTTCCAGTTTCGTGCTGTTTGATTGGTTTTGGCAATTATTATTATTTGGGATTTTGATAATGAATTTGGGTCTGGACTCTGGAGTATGATTAACGTTATATTTAATTTCATACCTTTTAGTTTGGTAGGTGATCTAGTTGTGACAGGGTTGTGTAGCCATGTGGGTTTTGTGCAGGGGAAAATTTTCCATTGTATGCTTTCAAGAAGCTGAACAAGATTGATGGTGACAAGGATTTGCCTGAACATGAGAAAGGAGCCACACCACTTGCGTTTCTTGACTAGCTGCTTCTTGGGGATCAGGTAAACAAACCGAGAAACCTACGGAAGAGGATTTAGTCCAAAGTGACAAGTTTGCTCTTCAAACTAAAGACTGAATGATGAAATTAGACGAAAAAATGGTAAGTTTTGACGAAAAGGTGGGTTCAAGGTAGCCCTGTTAATTTGTCTTAAAAAACCGACCGAAAAACCGTACCGAACCGGGACCGAACCGCAAAATACCGAACCGTTGAAAAACTGAAACCGTCTGGAAAAACCGGACCGAACCGGACTGCATCGGTTCGGTTCCGGTTTCCGCTATTACAGGACCGAACCGGACCGAACCGGACCGAAAATAGCATAAAACCGAACCGAAACCGGACCAACCGAAACCGAACTAGAATAATTAACACTCTTAAAGAACGGCGTCGTTTTATTGGGGTTGTTTTACTTGTTTATGGAAATCGGACCAAACTCTAGACGGCTAGACCTAGACGAGTCGTGAGACTGAGACATTGAGAGATCGATCAGTCATCTCATTCATTCGCAGCTAACACTAACAGGGGCAGGGCTTCGCAAATTCGCAGTCGCACACTCGCACGGCAAAGAGAGTTCCTGAATTCGCAGACCTGAGGCTGAGGCCATATCAATCAAAAGGTATAAACTTTTTCGGATAATTTCTTTCTGATTTGTGTTTATTTCTTATCGTTTATGCATAACAAGCTTCAAAATTTATTTGTTTATTTTATATGCTATGAATTCAGCAACAAAGACCATGTTTTGAACCCAACGGAGAAAGATCTCCGAACAAAAACCACCCAAAAATGTATCTAATAGGCACCCATCTTTGCGACCTCCGTCACTGGCTTGGGCTCCGCCGCCATCTCAATTGTTAATATTGGCCTTTTTTCTATGATACATTTCTACGTTTCTTTGTTTGATTATTGTATGGAAACTGGATTCTCAAATCATGCTTGAAACTTTACTTTCTTGCCTACACAATTCTGTTTCCTAACAGATTCTTTGTCATAATACCCCAGCCCTGAACTTAATCTTTTCTTTCACAAACGGAGCTGATTGGGATGGCCCTTACAGACTCCTAATAGTAGCAGAATTTGCCATGTTGCTTCTTGATTAGGTCCTTGTTTTTCTAGGGGTATGCTGCATATGGATAACAGTCTATGGGTTAGTTCAGATTTGAGTATGGGTTAGTTCGGATTTGAGTATGGGTCATTGATGTTTGTTTCTTTAATATATATATCAAAACAAAAAAATTTACACCAAAAACATTCTCTCTTCTTCAACTACGTAGTTTTTGGCTTGAAGTACTGATTATCTGCGCTTGTAAATTATCTTTTGTTAATGCGAATGTTTTATCCATATTATGTCTCTTCAACAATGAGTGCCATGTTCAACATCTATCTGACTGACATCTAAAGGTAAAATTTCTACTTCAAACTGTAATCTACTTAATATTCTGTGATTTATGAAGTGTGATCCAAGATTTCACGACCTTAGGGTGTTATAAGGTTAGTTTTGATGTTCTAGGGTTTAAAAGGGTACTATTGAAGTGTCACCAAAGAAGCCACGGTCCTAAGATGTTACAAGGGAGTGCATTGGTGATTTAGGGCAAAAAACTATATTGTTTGGGCCACTATCTGTGTTTATTTAGAAAAAAAAACTGAAACAAAAGAAATACTTCAAAAAAAAAAAACAACAACAATAAAAAAATAATATGAATAACAGTGTGTTTTGCTTTGTTGTTGGTATTTTCTTCTTTTCTTTTTGAGATTCTTTTGAGGTTATTGGTCGTCTTTTGTTTTTTAGGCTTCCTTTTTTAGTAAAACAAGTTTCACTGTGTTTCTCTTATTGCTTATTTCTTGCATAAGAACTTCTTATCAATCTATGCTTCTGAATTTGAGAGAGACTAGTGGAGTACTTGCCTCTATGTTTTTAATTGATACCTGGATGCTATCTTGTGCCCTATGATACTTTTTGGATACCTGGATGCTATCTTGTGCCCTATGATACTTTTTGTTTTTAATATGGTCTTATCTATTCTTAGTTCTTACTTCATGCAATATGGTCACTGTGTTGCTTATGGCATCAATGTTTGTGAAAGAATGGATCATAGTTTATCACCTTAGTTCTATGTTGTCATCTCTGCAATAATTTTCTTTGACCAAATTCAATATAAGTATATATTGAAGGGGAACTTCTTTGTTTTACTGCACTACCTCATGGATTTAATATTGTTTTGAGTTTCTATCTTGATCAAACTAGCTATTCTTTCTACCACTTGATTTTATGCTTTTTGTTCTTCTGCTTTCTTGGTCCTTGCACTTTCTGGTTATAGAGTGAATTATGGTCGTTTAATCAATTACAAGGTTGAGGGGGAGTACCCTCCTATCTATTTGGTGAAAATATGGATAGAAGTTTCACAATTGTTGTATGTTATTCTGCGCTTTATTTTCTAGCACTCATTTCCATCTAACTTCTTGTGCATCTCTTCCTGCTTGATGTTCCTTTTAGTTGACTGTTGATTGTGTGAGTGACATCTGTACGTTATTTACTATCTATTTTATGGCTTTTACATGATTACTCATTATTTATTCGCGTTTGGATTATCCTCATCCCTATTTGAGCGATTGCTTCGGGATTTTTATTTCAGATTGCTTCACAATACTCCTGATTGGATATTGCAGGGATCTTTTCTTTGTCTTTCCGAGTCAAAAAGGAGGAGAAAGTTTACAATTGATCTACGTTTCTATCTCATTGTGATTAAGCTCTTAACATGGATTAATCACTTATTCTTAGTCTTAAGTCTTTCTTACGGGATTTTGCCTTCCCAAATCATAATTTTGATCATGATTAGTAAAGGGTGTGAGATAGGTCTTTCTTAGATTGAGTGATGGGTTTTGACAAGAAAAAACTAAATGGGGAGGTTATTAGTTTTTTGTTTCGGCAATGTCATTGTATTTAGCTTTGCTTGTCATTGTAAACTTTCTTACTATGTACCTTGTTCAATCTAGGATGTTGGTATCTCTAGGTCATCATGGCGTTTTATACTAATGATGGTTGAAGTTGTGAGATTGAAGGTATATTACATTTCATAAGCATGTTTTTTGCATCAGCTAAAGTGTTTGATAAAAACATTGGATGACTAGTCATAATTTTTCAATTCTTACTATCAACTATTAAAATGTTTTTTAACTAAAAATTGATTTTTTTTTTCATCGGTTTTGATTACTGGTTTTGATTACTGGCCTTTTTTCTATGATACATTTCTACGTTTCTTTGTTTGATTATTGTATGGAAACTGGATTCTCAAATCATGCTTGAAACTTTACTTTCTTGCCTACACAATTCTGTTTCCTAACAGATTCTTTGTCATAATACCCCAGCCCTGAACTTAATCTTTTCTTTCACAAACGGAGCTGATTGGGATGGCCCTTACAGACTCCTAATAGTAGCAGAATTTGCCATGTTGCTTCTTGATTAGGTCCTTGTTTTTCTAGGGGTATGCTGCATATGGATAACAGTCTATGGGTTAGTTCAGATTTGAGTATGGGTTAGTTCGGATTTGAGTATGGGTTAGTTCGGATTTGATCCCAACTCAAAATGGCACCGTAGTTGCGTATGACTAAATAGTAAAGCACCTCAGCCACAATGACAGTTTACTTTCGCCCTCCCTCCCGGAGGAGTGAAAAAACCCAACTGATCTGAAGAGCAGAATATGTTAAGATACCAAATCCAAATCCAACCGTGGCATAGAAATTTCTTTTGTTTAAAGTTTGATTAAAAAATTTATGTGATAGATTTGAATTTCTTATGCCACAGAACTACAGAAGGCTGATTCTTAATTAGTCAATTGTATATTTGTTCTACCTATCATCCTTTACTGGTGGTTTTATAACTTTTATTACCTTTTTTAAGAAGAAACGCTAAGACACATTGTTACAGTTTGATGCTTGAAGCTTGTTGGGAATGTTGTTTTTTGATGCAGATTCTGGTTGTGAATGCTGTTTTTTGATGCAAATTCTGTTTGTGAATGCTGTTTTTTATTCCTATTTGTTTGGGCCTCACCATATCTATTTTTAACTTATGAGAATGGTGCTTATTGCTACAGATCGAAACCAAACCCTAAGAAATAAGAATGGTGCTTACCTCTGGGAATGCTGCTGGTGCTGCGTCTGCTACCTCATCAGAGTTTCCTGAAGAGGTATTTATTCTCGTAATATATTATAGAATAATACGGAATTATTGATTATGATGAGTTTGGTTTATAAGAAATGTATTTCATTCACCTTAACATGGATCATCAACTTATTCATACTTCCTGTTTTCTATTTTGTAGGTGGACAATGTTCATGGTTCACAATCACAAGTAGATGAATTCGATGTAGAGGTGAATAGGGATAGTAAACCACTAACCAGCTCTGAAAGTAATGCGGAATTTTTGGAGCACGCGAAGAAAAGGCAGCGTGCAAGCATATGGGATCATTTTGAAAGGTACAAAGCTGATAATGGTTTCACTAGGGCTAGATGTAATTATTGCCCTAATACGTATGCTGCTGATTCTATTAGAAATGGAACTAGGGCCTTGATTAGTCACCTTCAGAAATGTCCTAAATATCCCCCTAATACGATTTCCAAAAAAAATCAGAAAGTTCTATCCGTAGAAAACCCCACAGAACGTGCTGTTGGGTTTAGTCAGAAGGAGCTTGTTAGGAAATTTGTTCAGATGGTCGTAGTTGATGAGTTGCCTTTTTCTTTTGGTGAGGGAGACGGGTTTCGTGATTTCTGTTCCCAAGCTTGTCCTAGGTTTAAAATTCCATGTCGTCAGACAGTTGCTAAGGATGTGCTTAATATGTATTATGCTGAGAAGGAGTCCCTTAAAGAATTGATCAAGTCTTATAGGGTATGTATAACTACTGATACATGGACATCCCTTCAAAACATCAATTATATGGTTATCACTGCTCATTTTATTGACAGTGATTGGGTATTGCATAAAAAGATTATCAACTTTTGTGTGATTCCAAACCATAAGGGAGAATCAATTGGGAGGCTTTTGGAGGATTGTTTACTTGGATGGGGTATTGAGAAACTTTTGACTGTTACAGTAGATAATGCTTCTTCGAATGATTCTGGGTTGTCTTTTTTAATGAAGAGAATGCCTAAATGGAAATGTCCGGTGGCGCTTTTGAATAATGGGGAAAATTTTCATGTTAGATGTATTGCTCATATCTTGAACTTGATTGTCAATGATGGATTGAATGTGTTGAATGAATCTATTCAAAGTATTAGAAATGCCATCAGATATGTAAGATCTTCCCCTAGTAGGTTTGAAATATTTAAGAAGGGTGCAGAGAAGGCTATGGTTGATAGCAAAGGGTTGGTGGTATTGGATGTTCCAACTAGGTGGAATTCCACCTATTTGATGTTGGAATCAGCTATTAAGTTTCGGGGAGCATTTGAGGTCCTAGTTGAGGATGATCCGAATTATGCTGCTTATTTTGTAAGTGATCGAAGGGTAGGACCACCGTCTGAGTATGATTGGGAAGTAGCAAGTTCATTTGCTGCTTTTTTGAAACCCTTTTATGAAGTAACTTTGCGAGTATGTTGCACCTATACACCCACAATCCAATGTGCTTTACTTGATGTGTATAGGATTTTAACTCTTTTGCGTCGTGAACAGAAGAGTGTTTTATTGTCTGGTATTGCAAGCACCATGCAAGCCAAATTTGACAAGTATTGGGGGGAAGTGGAGCGTATGAACCAATATTATTTCGTAGCCCTTGTTCTTGATCCCCGTCATAAGTTGGATGCTGTGGAGGATTGTTTTGGGGGGGTATTTGAGGATGATGATGATAAGGTTGCACATGCTATTTCTAGATTGAAGATTTTATTGACTAGTCTTCATAAACTCTATGAAGACGGTGAGAGTGGGGATTCTGCAAGAGAAGACAATGTTAGTGGCAGCTCCTCTGGAATAGCAAAAGACAAACTAGGTTTAACTAACGATACAGATCTTATAGTAAGGAGGATGAGGAGGATGGCAAAGAAGGAAGTTATTTCTAATGATTTGGATAGATATCTATTAGATCCTATCGAAACTATTGAGGATTCAACATTTGAAATTTTGAGTTGGTGGAAAAAGATCGGGGAATCCAAATATCCAATCTTGTCGCGAGTTGCACGGGATGTTCTAGCTATACCCACCTCAACAATAGCTTCGGAGTCATGCTTTAGCACAAGTGGAAGGGTAATTAATTCGTATAGGAGTTCGTTGAGCCCTGAAGTTGTGGAGGCATTGATTTGTACTCAAAATTGTCTTACGAGTATTAATGTTGCATTACATTTAGAGCCGAGTGTTGATGAAGTGGAGTGTTATCATGCCCTTGCACAAGGTAATTGTTGTATTATTTTATTATTTCTAATACATTTGTTTGTTATTAATTGTGAATTTATGTAGATAATTAACTCTTCTTGTGTTTTATATGTAGAAATGACAAATGGTCGTGCTAAGATGCCTCAATAGTCTAATTCTTGAGACTTCTTGCCTTGCTGGTTTCCTCATGATATTTTCTACCGTTTTAATAATTTTGGATGGTTTGGTTTTACAATCTTGCTGTTTTTATTGCTTGTAATGGACGTTTTTACTCAATTTCGATGCTTTGATGATTTTATTGTATGTAATAGACATTATATGTTGGATTTTGATGGTTGGATGATTTTGTTGTTTATAATAGACATTTTAGGTGGATATTGATTAGTTGTAATAGATATTGATTAGTTGTAATGGACATTAATTAGGTAATGAATATTGATTATTGTATAAAAGAATCAAAAAATCGGGTTTTTGTAGAAAACCGAACCGGTTCGACCGAACCGATTTGAACCGGAAAAAACCGGTTTTACCTAGGAACCGAACCGAACCGAACCGAGTATTCGGTTTCGGTTTCATTCGGTTATTGAAGGGATAACCGGACCGAACCGAACCGGTTCTTCTATTCGGTTTCGGTTTCGGTTTCGGTAAAAAAACCGAACCGAAAAACCGATTAACAGCCCTAGTTCAAGGAGCATTCTGGTCCAAAATCTAGTTTATGGACTATTTTGAGATTAAAAATTTATGTTAAAAGGGGCATTTTGAATGAAAAATTTATTCTAAAATATAGTCTTATGATGTTAATAATATTAGGATAATACATCCATCTCACCCTCACTCTCGTAGTATATCCTCATATTACCATTTTAATTTATATAATTGTTTTAATACATATATCATAATAAAAATCATTTATTCTCTAAAGACTAAATCATCAGGTCAAGATCGTCTCTGTAAAAAATTAACAATATTGGATGTCATTTAGTTATTCATATATATATATATATATATATATATATATCAACTAAATAGATAATTTCCATAAGGATATATATATCGACTAAATGGATAATTTCCATAAGGATCTTAATTTTTTCCAAAATTGTTGTTTTAATAGATACATATGAATGATTAAACGACCTCAAATCTTGTGGAACTTTTTTATGTAGATGATCTTGACATGACGATTTAGAGAATAAAAGGTTTCAATTATGATAGGATGATATGCAAAAATTTCCATAATATTATAATTTAGTGCTATTCATATTCAGTGCTAAAATTTAAAATCTGCCTCTAAAAACACTTACAGGGAAAACTATGATGCAAAATAACCCCTAATGGAAATGAAAGGCAGAAAAAGGAAATGCCCCTAAAAACGAGCAGTGCTATTTGAATATACGAGTTTGCTTAATTAATGGGCCCGAGATCTTTAATAGCGGATTTGGGCTTTTATGGTTACATGAGCTTAATTAATGAGTTTTGATTAACTCATTAGTTATTTTTGGGCTTAATCATATCAGATTTATTAGTTCGGCTTCATATGCATTTGCCAAAGCTAATTCTTTTGATACGAGTTTGCTTTCCAATTATTGATGAAAATATCGATACTATCACCGATATTTCGGTTTTTTTAGCCGGAGGCACGTAAGGGGGTGAAAAAATTGAACGAAATTTCGACATTTTTTCTTATTTTAAGCATATAGATCTCCTTATTTCATTAAAACGATCGAGATATGGCCAAATTGCATGAAAAATCGGACGTAAAATCATTGATTTCCAGTCGGGTCATGCCGCGCGGGTCAAAAAACCCAAATCGCAGACCCAAGGGGAAGAAGAAGATGATTGTTAGACGTTAGATGTTAGTATGTTTACTTTATACATTATTTGGTTGCTTATGTTTTCAAGTAATTTTTTCCTAAAGTTTCATTCCAAACTTCCAACTTTTAGACCGAATTTCCATCATTTTTGTTGACCGTAAACGATATCAATATCGATATCGATATTTGGAGCGAGATATTCGTAAATTTGATTAGCGATATATCCATCGATATCAATATTTTCAATCCTTGCTTCCAATAGACCTCTACTTCAAGCCTGACCATTATCTGACAATCAGGTTAACTCCAAGATAAAACGGACCACTCCTTTACTCGTCATCCTCTGCCTCTTTCTCGGCTTTTCTCGTGCACTTCCCTGCTTGCTGGTTTATTTTCTTTTCCCCACTACTTGTCTTCGCAGCCTTCTTTACGTGGTGTTTTATTTAACAAAGTTACCCCTAGTTTTATTTGATCGCCACCGCTCCTTGCATCAAAATTGCACGATGTGTTGGCCTGTTTTGAGCAAGCCATGCAAGCCTTAAAATAGATTTTTTTTTACTCCCTTTTCCACAGAACAAAAAACACCGCTTGGAGTGAAGATTAGGCATTGATTCGCCTGGTGCACATGCCATCTTAGTTGACTTCTTTGTTTTCTTTTGCATTTGACAACTTGATAAAGACTTCCATCTCCCCTTTTTTTTGTCTGTGGCTTCAATAACTTCCTTTCCCTTTATGCATGAAAATTTACATCATCTTTTCCCTCATGTTGCCATGGTTATAACAAAATAGCAGTCCGCCATTATCTTGATTGTTGACCTTTGAGAGAACATATATCTTCTCATTTTGTCTATAGTCTTTAGTCCATATGACCTATAATGTGGAACCTTCCTCACTCTTTGTAGGCTTGAAAGTGCATAAATGAGAAGGTCCATAAATAAAATCTTTCTTTACGCCGTCGCTCGTATCGCAATCAACCCATCTTCATTTGTTTTGACTGCTCCTGATTGGCAGATAATATGGTGAATTTTGAAGAATTTCTGCTGTGAATTGATCTTCGTTTATATGCTGCATTTTCTGCATTAATGCAATCTCGGAATATTCGATCGTAGTTTGCCACATGGCCTTTTCAGATTCTTCCTAGGCAGCCATTGTTGGATGATATACAGCAAGCTTCCTTGCTCTGCGGACATTGATACGAGCTCGTCAGATAAGAGAATCTCCTTTAGCTTTGTACCACAATCGGTCCTCTGCTTGAACTTCCTTTTTTTTTTTTTTTCTTTTCTTATGGACGTATGTTCATGAACATTGGCCGATCATGATCTACCAATTATTTGATGGTCATGACCATGTTATTTCTTTTCCTGGATCAAGCATGACGTTGCATACTTCTTGGACGGTCATGATCGTCCATTTCTTCCGAGGTCGTGATTGTCCATTTCTTCCGACGTCTGTGAACATTGGTTGCTTCCTTGTCATGAACGATCATGATCGTTCACTTGATGTTCCTATATTTCTTGGACAATCATGATCGCCCATTTCCTTGAACATCAAATTTTTTTGCCATTAAAAAATGCTGTATATTTCTTAGACGATCATGATCGTCCATTGAACATCACCTAAGGTTGCTCCGAATGATCATGATTATTCACATCTCTGATATTTATGAATATCCGACCTGCAAATCTTGAATTTCTCAAAGTATATCTAAAAATACAATGATTTTTATACATACATAAATATTTTTTGTTTTGTTTTACAGGGAGTTTCACGTTTACACCTTTTAAAGGATTCAGAAGATAGAATAAAAAGACCTTTCTATACCTTTAATTTGCCTTTTCTCCTTCACAGTCTGCTCTTTTTCCTTTTCACTCTAATTTCACTTTCTCTCTATTTTCCTCCTAAATCAGAGTGAAGAAAAGAGAACGAGAATAGGAGTGTATATCGATGATTAATGCAACATTACAATAGTATATGCATTACAAGAGTCTTTATACTCTACTCTATTCCTAACTGTCCTAACTAACTCCTAACAATGTGGACAGCTACACAACTTCTTAACAGAAGGCTAACTAACAACTGATTAGTCTAAAGGCCATGACAGATGGCATTCTAACACCCTCCCTCAATTTGATGGTTCCAAATCAAATTGGACGAGTGAACCTTGAAGCAAGTAGTAAACCTGAAACAAAGTTTAACAAGTGACTTGAAGCCACGGGTGAAGGACCTGCAAACGAGTTCTCAGTGAGAAAACAAGCTTTCTGTGAGAAACTGTGTAAGTGAACCATTAACAAGTGACTTGAAGCCACGGGTGAAGGACTTTCAGCAGGAACCAAGTTTACAAGCAACTGCTTTGGTGAACACCCTCCCTCAATTTGATGGTTCCAAAGTCAAATTGAAAGAATGAACCTGAAACAAGTTTTCAGCAAGTGCTTTGGTGAAAATGTCTGCTAGTTGATCAGCCGATTTCACATGCTCCACATTGAGGTCTCCTTTGACAACCCGTTCACGCACAAAATGATAATCGATTTCAATATGCTTAGCTCGAGAATGAAAGGTTGGATTTGCAGAAAGGCTGGCAGCTGAGGTACTATCACAGTAGATTAGGGGTGCCTTGAGAAGAGGAATATGAAGAGCACATAACAACTGACGAATCCAAGCAAGTTCAGCTGCTGTGATGGCTAATGCTCGATATTCTGCTTCAGTACTAGATCGAGAGACTGTGTTTTGCTTCTTAGAGGTCCAGGAGATTGGGTTAGAACCCAAGAAGACTGCCATTCCAGTTGTACTGCGTCTGTCATTTGGGTCTCCTGCCCAATCTGCATCTGTGAATGCTTGCAGATCAAGAGAACCAGGTTGGTACATCAGACCATGGCTCACTGTCCCTTTTAGGAAACGAAGTATCCGTTTCACAGCCATAAAGTGGTTTTCACAGGGGGAGTGCATGTATTGACAGACCTGATTTACAGCAAAGGAAATATCAGGTCGAGTGAATGTCAAGTACTGCAATGCTCCCACGATGCTCCTATAGTTTGCAGGATTATCATAGGCAGGCCCATCAATTTTCCTTAGTCTGGAACCAGGAAGAGAAGGAGTATCCGCAGGACTGCTTTGTAACATTTCTGTCTTGATTAGCAGCTCAGTGATGTACTTAGACTGAGATAAAAACATACCAGAATCAGTGTAGGAAATTTGAATGCCTAAGAAGTAGCTTAACTCTCCAAGATCAGTCATAGCAAATTCATCTGTGAGAGCATCAACCACATCCTGGATGGCAGAAGAGGAACTCCCAGTGAGAATGATGTCGTCCACATAGAGGAGAAGAATGACAATGTCATCAGCAGTCTGTTTAACAAATAGAGAGGCATCAGCCCAGGTAGTGTTGAAACCCAAACCGGGAAGAAAGCTGGTGAACTTCTCATTCCAAGCCCTTGGGGCTTGTTTAAGACCATAAAGGGACTTCTTTAGGAGACACACATAATCCTTAGGAACTTGACCAGCAAATCCAGGAGGTTGCTTCATATATACCTCTTCTTTGAGGTCTCCATGCAAGAAGGCATTCTTCACATCCATTTGCTTAAGTTTCCATTTGAATTGAGTTGCCAGGGCTAGAACAAGTCGAACTGTTGTAGGTTTTACCACAGGGCTGAAAGTTTCTCCATAGTCCAAACCAGCCTCCTGACTGAAGCCTTGAGCAACAAGTCGAGCCTTATATCTAGAAATACTGCCGTCTGAGTTTTTCTTAATCCTGTAAACCCACTTAGAACCAACCAAGTTTTTGTTAGGTGGCAAGGGGACCAAATCCCAGGTGTGCTGGTCCAAGAGAGCATCAATCTCCTCCTTCATGGCCTGCTGCCAAACTGGAACATAAACGGCCTGAGTGAAGGATGAAGGCTCAACCTTAGTGAAATCAGAACCTGCCTGAGTACAAAAGGCCTTTCGTTTGGAGATGCCATTCTTTGATCTGGTCTGCATAGGATGCATATTCACTCCAGTAATAGGCAATACAACCGGTAGGAACTGAGGTTGAAAGCTGGAGGACCCTGGAACATCTTCCTGAGCAGTCTCAGAAGGATCAAAATTGGAAACTGCATCAGCTTCTAGCGAGTGGGAAGCAGATGAGTGATCAGAGGACCGTGAAGAGGAAATAGAGGGAGCCAAGACCTGACCAGCTTCTGATAAGTGAGTATGACCAGCTGAAGGACCAGACACCCGTGATGAGGAAGTGGAGTGGTCTGAGTGTGCTGAGACAGATACCACAGGACTATCATTGATCTGAGCAGGTGAAGGATCAGAAGAGAATGTTGGAAATAAGGGAAAAGGGTTTGACATAACGGAAGAAGAAAACACAGAGGTTGAAGGATGTGAAGAACTAATTTGAGAGAGAAGGGACTTATAGGGAAAGTCAGACTCATTAAACAAGACATGCCTAGAGACAAAGAACTTCGCAGAGATTGGATCATAGCAGATATAGCCCTTATGCATATGTGCATAACCAAGAAATATACACTTAGTTGTTTTTGGTTGTAGTTTGTGATGATTATAAGGCTTGAGAAGAGGAAAACAAGCACTGCCAAAAATCCTGAGGTGTGACAGTGGTGGAAAGGATTGAAAAAGCTTCTCAAAAGGAGATTGCATATGAAGCAGAGCACAAGGCATACGATTTATGAGATACACAGAAGTGGAACAGGCATAGGACCAATATTGTGGAGGTAAGGAAGCAGTTTGCAAAAGGGTAATAGCAGTTTCAACAATATGCCTATGTTTTCTTTCTGCAAGGCCATTTTGCTCAGGTGTATAGGGACAGGATTTCTGGTGGAAAATTCCCTTTGAGAGTAAAAACTGCTGAACATTGAAACCTATATACTCACCACCATTATCTGTTTGAATAGTTTTGATCTTAGCAGAAAAAGCAGTAGAAACAAAAGCATAGAAATGCATGAAAATAGAGCTAAAATCAGATTTGTTTTTCATAGGAAAGAGCCAAGTGTATCTAGTACATTCATCAATGAGGGTTACATAATATCTGAAGCTTTCTAGAGATTTGACTGGGGCAGGACCCCAGACATCAGAATGTACAACTTCAAAAGGGATAACAGATTTTGAAACAGGAAAGATGAATGGCAATTTTGTAAATTTGCCCTGCAGGCAAAATTCACAGATATTGGTATTGGGATCTGATGAAATGGGGATTTTAGACTTGTTCAAACTAGTGGAGACCACTTCATTTGAGGGATGCCCTAACCTGTGATGCCAGACCTGTGAGTTCACTTTCTTGCACAGGAAGGCAGTTTTGACAGTAGGACAGATATCAGAAGAGGGAGGATTGGAAATTTGAAAGGGAATGAGATAGAGTCCTTCATTGCTCAGACCTTTGTATAGTGTCCTGCCTGTGATTCTGTCCTGTATGGCAAAACATAAATCATCAAGAATAAACTGACAGTTATTATCTTTGCAGAAACTGTGTATGGAAAGCAGATTTTGAGAGATTCTGGGAACATGCAAGACTTGGTTCATCTTAAAAGAGTGAGCAACAGGAGTATTTGTAGTAAGCGTAGAAGTGCCAATATGTGTAACTTGCAAACCTGAACCACCTGCAGTAGTCACTGAGTCAGAAGGAGCAGAAGAAACAATGCCTGTCAAGTTAGACAGATCTGCAGTCATATGTGCTGAGGCTCCACTATCAGCAACCCAATACTCCTGATGTTGATGAGGTGTCATAAGAGGAGTTGTGGCAATCATAGCACTGAGCACTGGTGATGGAGGGGCACCCTGGTAAGAATAATTCCCCCTTTGATAGCAATTGACAGCCGTGTGACCAACCTTCCAACAGATTTGACAAGCTTCAGATTCTTGGGAGGCCTGATCTGGATGTCTGTAGTAGCAATCTGCAGCCCAATGACCCTTCTTAGCACATATCTGACACTTTGGAGGAGGCTGTTGTTGCCAAGTCCCTTGAAAGGATTGATTAGGACCACTTTGGGTTTGTGAGAGATCAGGACCAGCAAAGGGTCTTTGATTCTGGTACCCCCAACTTTGATTCTGGTTCCAGTTTTGATTCTGGTTCCAGTTTTGATTTTGGTTCTGATATCTCCCTCCACCATTGCCTCTTCCTTTCTTGTTCTTGCCACCATTGTAGCCATTATTTTTGTAAAAGTATGCATTAGGTGCATTGCTTGGTGCAGTGGTATAGCCTCCAGTGTACCCAAAATGTTGGAAATTCCCACTGAACTGCTGAGGGTTACCACTGAACTGTTGAGGATTGTTCTGTGACTGTGGAACCTGATTCCTAGAAGCTTGATTAATCACACCACCAGGACAACCAAACTGCTGATTTGAAAGTGAGGAAGTATCAGTCGAACCATGGTCAACAGAAGGACCAGATCCTGCACTCTTAGTGGCCACTAAAGCAGATAGAAAAGGAAGGTCACTGGCCTGTTCTATTACACTTTCCTCAGCAAGGAGCTGAGATCTGAATTCCTTAAGGGAAATAGCACTTTCCCTTCCTCTGATCACACACCTAAAGGTGTTGTATTCACTAGGTAAACCCCTTAAGGCCAAAATTACCACATCATCATCACCAAAATGGACACCACAAGACTCTAGAGTATCTCTAGCATTTTTAATCCTTTGCATATACTGAGTCATTGTTTCAGATCCTTTCTTGATGTTCTGTAACTCAGTTTTCATTTGAAAGATTGAAGCTTTGGTAACAGAAGCAAAACGTTCTTTGAGACTTACCCACATTTCTTGAGCAGTCTTGCACCCGATTACACAAGACATTGCTGAAGTAGATAGTGTGGCTGTGATCAACTGCATCAATGCCTGATTGTGCATTCCCCACACTTGAGCAGCTTCCAATCTGGTTATGTTTGCACCATCTGAATCATCACCAACTAAAGAGGGACAGGGACTTGAACCGTTGACAAACCCCATCAAGCCATGAACACTTAGCAGCAATTCCATTTGGAAGTTCCAAGTAAGAAAATTGTGATCATCGAGCTTCACATTAACCGAACTTCCAACAGTGGAAATCAAACTTGCAATAGGAGATTGCAAGATCTGAAGTTGAGAAGAAGTCACCATTTTCCTTTGAAGGTTTCTTGTTGTTTTTTTTTTCCTTGAATTCTTTGAAACGTTAAATCAAGCACTTGGAGTGCACCAGCTTGTTTGCTGATTTCTGACTCACTTGGAGTGCACCAGTTTGTTTGTTGATCTCTAAATCCTTTTGACACAAACTCGTCGTGTATCAGCTTGGATACTGATTTCAAGAATCACCGATTCACTGAGTCTTTGTTCCAGGAAGGCACTAAGTTGTGCATCAGCTTTGTCTGCTGATTTAGACTCTTAGTGAAGACCTTTTGATTTGTAGCAGCGGAAGGTAGAAGAAGAAGAAGGAACAACCAGGCCGTCTAGCACGGCTCTGATAACATATCAGATGAAGAGAAGGAGAAAATCAGAGTGAAGAAAAGAGAACGAGAATAGGAGTGTATATCGATGATTAATGCAACATTACAATAGTATATGCATTACAAGAGTCTTTATACTCTACTCTATTCCTAACTGTCCTAACTAACTCCTAACAATGTGGACAGCTACACAACTTCTTAACAGAAGGCTAACTAACAACTGATTAGTCTAAAGGCCATGACAGATGGCATTCTAACATTTCTCTTTCTCTTTCCCTTTCTCTTCTTTCTTTCTTTTCTTTCTTTCCTCAGTTTTTTCTCTAACCCATCTTCTCATCCTCACCGAGCATTTTATTTATCGGAGATGAAAATAAGATGTAAATAGGCTATTTTGAATTTAAAGTTTTAATCTGACAATGATAATTTTAATTCAAATTTCAAATAATACATTACCTAGATATGACGATGAACACCGAATTTAAATTCAAATATTTGTTGACTCAGTATCCTTCAATATTTTATTTATTTATTATTTTTTCTGATACTAAGTATATTCCAGACGCATACCCATATTATCTTGAATTTGAAAATTTGGTTAGGCCGGACCATCAATCCTCCTTGAATGCTGAAGCCCATATATCTGATTTTACTTTTTATATTATTATTTATTTTCTGCTTCAACAAAGGGTTATGGACTTTTGTTTTAACCCAGTAAGGAACCATGGACTTATTCAATCCCATAATTGTTTTTATATTCCTCTTTTTTGTTTTTGTTCAACCCGCAGGTCCATGTAAATGATATATGACAATAGAGAATAATATAAATATTTCTAATAGTACAAAAGTAATTACAAAGATATAAAACTTTTAATGATCAATGCGATTTAGAGACTATGGCTGCTAGGATTCATACTTTTGAACTTTTTTTATTCATTCTATTAATTTTTTTTTTCATACAAAAAAATATTTTTTTTAAAATTTGTTTTATTTAATTATTTATATTTCTTATAGAGAATAATATATGACAATAGATATCTATAGGAGACTTGAATTTAGTGAGTCTATATATTGAAAAATATAAAAATTACAAATCATACTTTAAGCCTTGTCTGTAGAGATCTCCATGGTGGGGGGTGGGCAAAGTTGTTGGCAAATATTATCTTAATTAGGAATTTATTTTTTGCTTTGAATTAGAAATTGGTTTACATACTAGATTTGGTTAGATTTGTTTTAGGATTTTGATTCTGTTTTAGATGGGAAGCTAGGTTTTATTTATTATTCGTTGTTCACTTAGGATTGATTGCCTATATAAGGCTTGACCTATGCGTGACAATTATAACCTTTGAATAACCCTTTAGTCCATAATAAGAATTCCGATTAATTATAGTGAAATATATTGGTTGGTTCCCGAAATATCTCACATCCTATATATGTGTGCGAAGCTTAGTTTCTATGTGTGCCCATTGGATACAAATTCACATGTTGAGACTTCTGCTGAATTAGTTTCGTGTATTTATTTGTTTTATATAAGAGTAGAATTGATTTGTCTCATGTACTTGGTTCATATTAGAGTATTAATTTGACATGGTATCAAAGTGGGTTCGATCTCTCGGACCGTCTTTAGTACTATGTTCTTTGTCTTCCATAATTATTATGGAAAATATTAGCATGATATTTAGCATTATCTTCGGCATAGCACCAGTACTAGCGCACATCAACAACAACATCAGCATTGGCACGCAAAATCGTCGATAACACAACATCAACATCATAGCATCACACCATAGCATAAGCGACACACAAACTCGGTGTGATAAGATCAAAATTATCTTGCTTCTAGGAAAACTCATGGTACAACATCATGAGTTTGATGAGAGGTGTTAAAAAATATTGTCATAATTAGGAATTTGTTTTCGATTTTGAATTCGAAATTGGTTTACTTACTAGATTTGGTTAGACTTGATTTAGGATTTTCGTTTTGTCTTGGGTTGTAAGTTAGGTTTTATTGTTACTTGTTCACTTAGGATGTAATGACCCGGACATTCAAAAAGAGAAAATTCGGAAATTTGAGGAAAATGACGATTTTGCCCCTGGAATTGGACGAACGGTTGACTTTTTATTCGAGCGGCCAAACGGACTTTGATCAATGATTGTGACGTAGTTCGGGACGTCACGAGTTCATAGACAGGTGGCACGCCCGGTTCCGACATTCGAGGTAAAAGTTATGACGTGCGGAAGTTTGAGGGTAATTTGGTAAATTGGTTGAAAATGGGCCATTTGTTGACTTTTTTATCGGGACCTTGTTTGGACTTTCCGGGAAGACCGTTGGATAGGTCTCGGGACGCTGAATCCGTAGACAGGCGGCATGCGTCAATTTGGAGTCCGAACGAAAAAGTTACAGATCTAGAACTATGAGGGGCAGTTTGGTAATTTTAACGGTAGGGGTAAAATGGTAATTTTGGTTCGGCTATGTTTTGATAATTCAGCCATTTTGATGAGTCAATGTAATTGGTGACTCAAGGCATCCTGAAGTGACACATGTCACTTGTATATATGGAATTAGTTGCACTTGATTAATTAAATGAATTGAAGGGATTAGAATTTGAATAATTTAGCATATAATTAGCACAAAACAGAGAACAGAGATGATAATCTGATCAATTCTTCCCAACACCAAAACATGAGAATTGGAGGTTATTGAGGGTGAATTTGTGAAGAAGGGTAGAGCAGAATTAGGGGGTGATGCACTTTGAACCCTACTCAAACCGAAACACAGAAAACCCGAAAACCCATTAAAAGGGCCTCAAAATCGATTTCGATTTCCTAGCTGTTTTTGAATAAAATTGATGATTCCTTCAGCTCCCTGGGATCATTACGACCAAGACCAAATTAAAAATGAAAGGAATTGAGGTTGTTTTGGCTTAGAACAGAGACGGGGAAGGTTTCGAAAATTCGAGCTTGAGTCGAATGGATTGGAGGTATAGAATGATGAAATTGATCTTGAAAGCATGTTCTCCAGTGTCCCATGATGCTTCTGAATGAATCAATTTCACGAATTTGATGGAAATTGATGCAATTCGACGTTGAACAGTGAGTGCAGATTTTTTTATAGTTCAAACGCACAGTCGACGGGATTGAGGTACGAATTGATATAATTCGACTTACAGAACCCTAATTAAGTCTACAACGATGCTAACAGACGTTTTAATTGAAGGAAATGATGTCGAATTGATGGAAATGGAATCGGGTCACCTCGCGGGTCGCAGGACCCATTTACCAGTCAGACGGGTTGGAACGACGACTGTTCACGGGACTGTAGCAGCTGCGTGGCACCCACGCGCAGCCGCTTACGGCGGCGTGTGAGGGCGCGTGCGGGGGAATTTTGAGGATTCGGGATTCCTGGCAAGTGTCGGAAATTACGAAAACGCGTGCAGTGCGGGAAACGAGCGGCTTGGACGGTGTGTGAGTGGACGTTTGTTTTCTAAATTGATATGCATGCATAGTTAAATGTTTTACATGATTGATTGCATGATTTGGCTTGTAATGATGTCTTGATGATGTGACATGCTTATGTGTGATTTAATGAATATTTTAATCAGCCTTTCGGGCACATTTTTCGAGGAAATGTGCAAATGGTATTTTGGGCTAGGCCCGGAGTCAAAATGATTTCAAAATAGATATTTTGATGAATTGGTAAGTCAAGGGTGATTCTGGATTAGTTTTAATGATTTCAATGTGATTTCACGGATTTACGTATAATTGGTATTTGAGCCTGAAACTCTGTCGGGAATACTTATGACTTGATTTGAGGTCATGGATATAATTAATATGTGTTATGGTATGCATTGTGATTGTGATTGTGGTTACTGGATACTGGATCATGCTGGATGATGCGAGTGCAGTGCCTAGACGTGACTCGGATGTTGCGTGAGTGCAGTTCCTGGGTATGAGATGTCTAGAGGATGCGTGTGCAGTTCCCAGACATGATAGATATGACTCGGATGGTGCCTGAGTGCAGTTCCCGAGGTTGGCCTACGCGTAGTGCAGATGTGACAGTGTGATGGTTTGTGCACTTGTGAATAGTGCGGCTTGATTGATTGATTGATTGAGTACTTGATTGTGCTGTTTGATGTTGATTGTGATTACTGATATTGAGTACGAGTTCTGGTATGTGTAGCCAGGTGATGATGTGTTCCTATATTTTGGCCTGAGAGCCCGGAATTTGATTTGTTATGTGTTTTGGCTGGAAGGCCAGTGGTTGTGTTTTATATGTTTTTCCCTATGCATGCAGGTTTGATAAACTGGAGGGTAAATGATGTCTTTTAAAAGTGTGTTTTAACGAATATATTTTTGTCCACTCACACCTTTTCTGTTTTGATGACCCTCCAGGCTGTGGCACAACGTTCGAGGCTGATCTCGAGGCGGAGGCATGAGCGGAATCAGCGCAGTTATCCCTTGTCTGATAGGTGTTGAAGGATAGTTTTGGGACTTCAGTTGACTTGTCAGACGGGAGCAGGACCGGACACGGTTATCGAGGTCCAGTTGGGACGGGTCCTGTCATAGGATCTGTTGCATGTATAAGGCTTGGCTTATGCTTGCCTATATTGGTTGATTCCCAAAGTATTGTTGGGAAAAATAGAAAAATAACCGCCTAATACAAGGCTAATGGATAATTGATTCTCCCAGAATCTGACTTTTCCCACACTTTCTATAATCACAACGAGATAACAAAAGAAACGATATCTTCCACTATGAGAAATAATAGGAATACACAAACTATACTCACAATTAATATTGTTGCTAACTGGATTCTTTCTTGGATTTTTCTTAAGAAGATTTTTTCTCTCACGTAGAGGTGAGGATTTTTGTCTCTCAAACTTTTCAGTTTGGTTTCTACAAAGCTTAAACTTATTAAATTGGAAATGAGATAACACGACCCATTCCAAATCCCCCTGGGATTAACGCAGAATGTGCCATGCTCCCGTCTAACACGAAGTGTTAGACAATGGATAATTCACAATCTTAGGCCATTCAAGCTTCCAAAGTGCACCTGGATCGGAGGAGTAGTGTGATGTTTCGGTCTCTACTACAGCCCGCATTCGCGATCAACCTAAAGGGCATTAAAAGCCATTCAAAGCTATGAGTGGACGACATAAATAATTTATAAAACACATTTCACGAGAAAACATTTATGCCCTTCACTAAAAAGCATGCATGCATGCATTCGAAAACCAGTTATCAAACCATTTATCAATAATTAAACCATTAGGGCCTTAGCTTGAAACCGTAAACCAAACTATATGGGAATTCAGCCCAAAACCAATCATGTGGGAACTCAGCCCAAAACCAAGTATATGGGAACTCAGCCCAAAACCAAATATGCGGGAACTCAGCCCAAAACCAAGTATATGGGAACTCAGCCCAAAACCAAATATATGGGAACTCAGCCCAAAACCAATCAAACCATGTGGGAACTCAGCCCAAAACAAATCAAACCATGTGGGAACTCAGCCCAAAACCAATCAAATCATGTGGGAACTGCATGATTGAATACCATCCTGGAAAAGCTAATGTGGTAGCTGATGCATTGAGTCGGAAATCAGCACATTCTGTGGCACATCTGCGAATGACCCATTTGCCCCTATTGGTTGAACTCCGTAGAACTGGCGTTAATTTGGGACTTGATAGCCAAGGTGTTTTGCTAGCTAGTTTCCAGGTGAGACCAACCTTAATTGACCAGATTGTTGATGCCCAATTCCAAGATCCTATCTTATGCATCCTTCGAATTGAAGTGGAAGCAGGTGAACAACAAGATTATACAGTTAGAGATGATGAAGCCTTAATAAAGGAATGACGGTTGTATGTGTCTGGAGACGACACATTAAAGCAGGAGATTTTGGACGAAGCCCATAGTTCAGCGTACGCTATGCATCCAGGTGGAACTAAAATGTATCGTACGCTTCAGGAACATTACTGGTGGCCGGGTATGAAACAGGAAATCGCTGAGTATGTTAGTAAGTGTTTGATATGTCAGCAGGTAAAGGCTGAGAGGCAAAGACCTTATAGAGCATTGCAACCACTTCTTATCCCAGAATGGAAATGGGATCATATAATGATGGATTTTGTGTTTAAACTTCCAAGGACGCCCAGAGACCATGATGGAGTTTGGGTGATTGTGGATAAACTTACCAAGTCAGCGCATTTCTTACCTGTAAGAGAAGACTTTCAGATGACACAGTATGCCAGATTATTCATTAATGAGATTATACGATTACACGGCACTCCTGCCTCTATCGTATCGGATCGAGATCCACGGTTTACATCCGGATTCTGGCAGAGTTTACAGGAAGCTTTTGGGACAAGATTGCATTTTAGTACAACATTCCACCCTCAGACAGACGGACAGTCGAAGCGAACCATCCAAACCTTGGAAGATATGATGAGAGCCTGTGTTTTGCAATTCCAGGGTACTTGGGAGTCACATTTACCGTTGATGGAATTTACTTACAACAATAGTTACCAAGCGAGTATTGGGATGACGCCTTACGAAGCCTTGTATGGACGCCAGTGCAGAACCCCTTTGTGTTGGACTGATGTTGGCGAAAGACGATTGACTAGATCTTAATTGGTGGAGTTGACAACGGAGAAAGTTAAACTCATCAGAGATAGACTCAAGGCAGCCCAAATAGACAAAAGAGCTATGTGGACCGTTGGATTAGAAATCTTGAGTTTGCAATTGGAGATTGGGTATTTCTGAAGTTATCTCCTTGGAAAGGCATAGTGCGGTTTGGCAGGCGAGGGGAATTGAGCCCCCGTTTCATCGGACCATATGAGATTGTTGAGAGGATTGGCCAAGTTGCATACAGATTAACACTACCTCCAGAACTTTCTAAGGTTCATGATGTATTTCATGTGTCGATGCTGCAGAAATATGTGTATGATGCATCTCATGTACTAGAAGAGCAACCCCTTGAACTCAGTGAAGGCTTAAGCTTTGAGGAACATCCCGTACAGATTTTGGATCGAAAGGATAAGGTGTTTCGTCGAAAGACTATTCCCCTGGTAAAGGTTCTCTGGAGAAATCAGAATGTGGAGGAGGCCACATGGGAACCCGAGACACAGATGCGAGAACAGTATCCGTATTTGTTTCACTAAAATTTCGGGGACGAAATTTCTTAAGGGGGGGGGGGGGGGGGGGGGAGGTTGTAATGCCCCGAAAACTCAAAAAATGTAAATTTGTAAAATAATATATAAACTAACGTTTTTACCCATGTATATAGTGTGGTCAGAGTTGAATTTTTACGTGACACGTGTTTTTCACGTAATTCAAGGACCATTAAGTAGGTCTCGATTCCTTGAGTCCGTAGACAGGCGGCACGCTGAAATTGGACTTCGGATGAATGAGTTATGATTCTAGAACGAGGAAGGGAATTTTGGTAATTATGTGAAGGAAGGGTAAAATGGTAAATTGGACAGTGAAATCAAAAAGTGGATATTTACTTAGCTGTTTAATTAAGTGTTAGTTGTTTGAGTTGGCTATTTAATGAAACAATTGCTAGCCGTTTGATAGCTGGTTAATTATTTGGGTGACACTTGTCACTAGGGAGATTAGATGAGTGGTAGCGGTTAGGCGTGAGTATGTGCACAGGTGCAGTGTTGAGGGAAAACAGAGCACCGTTTGCCGTTTGAATCAATCATCTTTGATTCAACTGATGAACTAAGGTAATTAATTTACTGTGAGGAACTGAGCAAAACAAGGACACTAGAGAGATTTGAGAATTAAGAACAAAGAGAGGACGAAACCCAGAAAATCGTGAATTTCAGAAAAACTGGGGGAGAATTCAAAAGTTAAATTTTGAGTTGAGAGGATCCAAACAGAGATTACAAACAACCTTCTGAGCTTACTTCGATTTCAATCACCCAAAAATCCAAGGATTTTGACCGTGTTTCGACCGGGAACTGGAGTTCCAAAACTCGTGAAAAATCGAGGTTGAGTTCAAGTGCTTAGAGGTAAGGAATTATGAAATTCAATTCGTATTAATGTTCCTTATAGTCCTAGGATCCTTCCTGTATGAATTAATTGGATCAACAGATGAGAATTAGGTGAGTTCGAAGTTGAAATTCATTTGAACATTCATCGGGGAATTGATGAATTATGGGCCCGATTCATGTAATTACTAATGGTGAACTTAAATTGAGATAGAATAGAGGAATTTCGGTGGAAGAATTGGAAGAAATGAGGTCGAATTGAAGGGAAATGAACTGGGTCGTGTCGCGGGTTCGTGACC
The DNA here is from genome assembly GCA_032719365.1 of Prinsepia uniflora. NCBI lineage: Eukaryota > Viridiplantae > Streptophyta > Magnoliopsida > Rosales > Rosaceae > Prinsepia > Prinsepia uniflora. The sequence continues at coordinate 23,380,715 of CM064862.1, forward strand.
CGTTTAGCAGAAAAACGGGCAAAGAAGACAACACTGTAGCACACTGTGCAGGGCGCGTGACTTTCATGCGCAGCCCCTTTGGGCGGAGCGTGAGGGCGCGTGATGCCATATTTCTGGTCAAGGTCAACATGTGATTTTATCCTTTCAATGTAACGAACGTTTTGAGACAAGTTTCGAGTCGATCGGACGTCGTTTCGGGATAGTTTTGAGTGTTCAAAGGTTTAGGATTTTAATTTAATTACGTTGAAAAATCTCGAAAAAATTGGGGAAATTAATGTAAGCTTAATGAAAGTATTTGGGACCGAAATTATGATCTTTGACAGGCCAGAATATTCCTGAGGAGTCCAGGGAGCGTGCAGGACACGATTGACGTGTTTGGACTTCGTGAGTGGACTTTTGTTTTCTAATCGAGCATGCATAACTGTTTTTACTCACTCGTTTTATATTTCTATATATGATTTTATGTTTATGATTGTGACATTCTTACTTTACGTGGTGGCACGCTTTTCGATGTAATTTATCACGTTTTTACGTATTTCGAGATTAAGGTTTCTCCTATACTTTGATGATGGTTTGATGGATGATTTTATATGATTTGTGCGTATCACGTTTTAATGATGTTTTGATTATGATTCATGAATATGATTTGGAATTGAACGTGAAATTCGGACATGAGTCCTATTTTGCGAAAATGTGATTTCGGATTGGTTTTGGAATTTAGATTACGACGAATTCTGAATTTGCTATAAACTTACACATGGTTTTGGGTTTAAAGACCCGTATATGGCTGTATTTGGTTTTGGGTTTAAAGACCCGGTTGATTAATGTGACGGGGAAGGGCCCTTGATTGATATGTTTTGAGTTTAAAGACTCAGTTATTGTGATATCCCCTGAGGCCTATTGATTGTGTTTTGAGTTTAAAGACTTGTTGATATCCCGGGAAGGCCAGATATATGAGTTTAAAGACTCGGATAGATCCAGCAGGTTTGATTTGTTGATATTGCATTCGTTTTACATGATTTCATGACTGTCTTCTGTAACGGTTTCTATACAATTCATGTAATTGTTTTAAGATACTTAGTTATGCATGCGTGTTTTGAAAACGGAGGGTGAACCCTGATTTCATAGAAATTGTTTTCCATAACTATTTGTTTTTAGTCCACTCACACTTTTATGTTTTACTACCCTCCAGGTTGTGGTGCGAGTTTTGGGGCTAACGCCGAGGCAGAGGCAGAGGCATAAAGTTTTCCCGTTGCGTGTGTAGTTAGCTCACAGAGTAGGATTTTATTCTTATCTTGTATGGTTAACTATCCTCTGTGATACTGTTGACTTGTTGTATAGTACGTTCTCCCTGGTCTAACAATGTGTGTGTTGTAATTATTATGATTATTTTGCTCATTTATGTTCTGTTGTCAGATGGGAGCAGGATTCTTCCAATTACCGAGGCGATAAGGGATGGGTCCTATCACTCATGGCCGATTCTATATTTCTAAATCCAAAACCTTTCCATTAAACCATCATAGAAAACACAGCACGTATATGCACGATATAAAACCAGAAATCTCGAAATACGTGCAAATACGTAAATATTAAATACCACAATCAAATGCACTCAAGGCATCTCAAATCATTGATATAAAACATATAAAATAGTTATGCATGCATCATATTTAGAAAGCAAATGTCCGCTCACAGACCGTGCATGTTGCGCCTCAATACGTGCGCCATAAACCTCTCCGGCTAAATTACCGTCATCGGGACTCCCAAACCTGTCCAAATCACACTAAAGGGTCACTAACACTTCCAATAACCTTCCATTAGATCCCTGTAATTTTCCTGGATTTTAAAATATATTTAAACTCGATCCTAAACCTTCGGACATCCCGAATTATATCTAAACGATATCTGATCGACTCGAAACCTATCCCAAAATGTTTGTTACATCGAAAGGATGATTTCATGTGTTGACCGTGTCTTGGAATAGTGCCTCAAACGCCCCCACGCACCACCTCAAAGGCACTGCGCGTGGAGCTCACCCGCCCAGCACAGTTCTTCTTCAACCTCGCGTGTAATAGTCTGAACTAGTTCACTGGTTCGTCCGATCCAACTAAACCGGCATGACCGGTTCAAGGCCATATCTCCCTCTTTTTCAACCCGTTTTCTTCCTTCTTTCCACTAATCTTCTCTAATCTATCCTAGGAGTTGTTTTATGCAATTAAATCCATGAAAACTAACCTAAATCATGGTGGTTCATCATACCAATCACGGCCCAAACACTCCTCCTATGCTCTGAGCACATCCAAGGGCCAAAACTACTTCGTAGGGGCCTTATTTAGGTTCCAAGGACCTCAAAATCATGTTTAGGGCTTAGGTTTGAACTTACTTGGCCAAATGGAGATTTCGGCCGGTTGCCACCGAATTCCTCTCACAGCTGTTCCACCGCCGTGCTTGCATCATCGTGGCCACTATCAACCATGTCTCAGCCTCCCCTCTTACTTCTCTGTTTACCCCTTCAGCAGACGATGAAGGTTGTGTGGGTTGGGATGGGTTGTGTTGTCGTGTTTGTGTCTCGGTGTCGTGTTGGGATGGGTTGTGTCACTTATCCGTTAGGCCTGAACTAAATATCTGGGGCCCACTTAGGACAAAAGTCCACTCGTCTCGTAATTCGTGCAATAGTTCCTCGAAAATTCTAAGGCCCGTAACTTTCTCGTCCAACGTTCGATTTCAACGTGCCGTCTGTCTACGGACTTGTATCGACTCGATCTACGTAACGGTCCTTAGTCCACGGGCATTGGACCTCCTGTGTCAAAAGTCAACTTTTTACCCTCGTCTAGCGGCAAAATTGTAATTTCGCCCTGAAAGTCCGATAATCCTCGACTAATCCTCGATTAGTCCAGTTAATCCATAATTAATTCTTAATTAATCCCTAGAATTTGGGACGGGTCGTTACATGAGATGTCGGCTTTTATAGTCAACATTACAATTAGTGTTTGTGGCTATAATTGATGGTTAATTATCTTCCATTCAATATTTCCTTAACCTTCTGTCCGTCCAATTCCCTTAATTGTCTCTCGTACATTCTTTTACTTTCTTTTATTTTTAACCACCCTTTTATCTCTCTTTTACTAAAGGAAGGATACCTATCAAGTATTTCACATCTTATATGGGTTTGCGGAGCGTGCAACATAGGTTATGAATTCACATGTTGAGATTTCTGTTGATACCATATCGACTAACCAGGCCCTACACGAGCAGCACAACCACATGTCGGTAGGTAGACGTCAGTCGGCAGGCGGTGTAAGACGTCAGTCGGCAGGCGGTGTAAGACGTCATTCAACACGCAATACCAGACTTTAGTCGGCAGGAGCATCAATACACCCCACTCGGAAGGCATGACTCCTACGTCACTCGGGAGGTGATTGGCACCCCTTGGTCTGATCACTCTAGTTGTCAACACAAACTCCCTAACACACCGATGCCTTGCCACCAGGAGGTTGGTTCCCAAAAAGTGCTCAACCACCACATTCATTGCAACTATAAATACCTCCAGACCCTTTCACAAAGATATCCCCTCTCATCACTTCTCTCTCTAGGAGTATACACAAGCTCTACTCGGTAGCCCATGTGTACTCCCTATTAAATGTTCCATACAAGCCTTATTACTTTAGCATCAGAGCCTCTTAGGCTAGCACCCTACTGGTATCTAGTGTTTTCTCTCTGCTTTGTAGGTTACTTGTCGAGCAAAAGCAGTAGATCAATCAGCACCCCAAAGGGTCCGAACACCCCTCAGGGGGTCCTAGATCCCCCATCGGGTCCCATCACATTAGGGTCATTTTGGGATCAAACTTTTGGCCCAGTCTGTGGGAAGCTAGCAAAGTTCCTCCCACAACTCACATACATTCACTCCATCCCCTTGCCGATTGACATGTATGTATAACGGGATGATGGTGAGCTTAACAACACTCCTCAAGGAGACCGCAACCAAATGAGAACCGACGTACCTTCCGAGGACATGCTTGAGATGCTGATGACCCTCTACTCGGAAGTGGCAGAACTGAGGAAAAGCAATGTCGCTATCGAAAGCAAGAACCACATGTGGGGGATCAACATGGAAGCACCATTGCTATCCTCCAATCGACGGGTGAAGAACTGAAGGAGCAGTGAGCCGCAACTCAACGAACCCTGGCTGCCGCTGCCGAGCAGCAGGTGGCCGACCGCAGCTGACTAGAAGCCACCAGAACCTACTGACTAGAAGCCACCATAACCTACAGACCAGAAGCCTCTGAACCCATGCTCTTTCACCAAGCAGACTTGCCCGATCCTTCAAGAAGCAGATCTTCAGTGATGCCTATGAACTACTTGATAGGAGGTCGACGCAGACCCAGGACGTTCAGCTAACCTTCCCAGCGAATGATCCTAGGATTTAAGAACAACCACAATTGCCCATCTTGTCACAGGGTGCCCACTCCCAATCCGAGTCAGCCCTAAGAAGGGCACATCGTCAGAAGGCACTGGCCCAGCAACCAGAAGACCAACCACCACCAATGAATCCATACACCTAAATGACGATGCCTATTCCATAACTACCATGTCTCGGAGACGATCAAAATAACCCGAACAACCCGAGAAGAGCAGCAGTAATGCGAGTCACCAACCCGTCGTTGACAGACTCGGACCATCGTCCAAACCTTCCTAGTCAGACGACATAGTCCATGAGCTTCTCTAGTGTGTCTGTGAACTGGAGAATGACAAAGTCAGGACTAAGACCCCGATGAACATCAGGGCCAACATTATCCCCTTAACGGATCACATTATGCGATACAAGCATGGGACTGAGGTCAAACCCTCAAGATCGCTCTATACAACGGGAGAGGAGACCCCCACACCCACATCAATAAATACAACTCCGTCGTGGCATTCAGAAGCCTCTATGACGAGGCCCAGTGTTTAATCTTTAGCTCCACCTTTACTGAACTTGCACTTAATTGGTTCTATCGGTTAGAACCACAACCAATCAACTCTTTTGACCGGTTGGACGTGGTCTTCATAAGTCAGTTCATGATCCAGATGGATAGATTGCTAACCACAGAAGATCTGGGCACCCTACGACAAGGGGAGAGTGAACCTTTTGTGCCAATATGTAGCAAGATTCAGCCTTGAATACTCCAAGTGCCATGAGACGGATGACAAGGTAGCCTACTGGACATTTTGCAACGGATTAAGGGAATCCACCTTCATGTAATATGCCTTCACACATGGGTGTGATGATTACAACGAACTAATGAGGCAGGCGGCGATCCATGCCATGTCAGAGCACTTCATCATCCCGTAGGTACCATTATGACCGCCTGCCTACTCACCGCCTCAGAACAACCAGCAGGCCAAACAACTGGATGACTCCAGTAGTCGACATATGAACTACTAGGCTAACTCTTACTCCGGAAAATGATCCTACAAAAATGAGTACAAAGGAAAGAAAGAAAAATACAACAACAAGGGGGATAGGTCGAACAATCACCACCAGCAAAACAAACCCTACACGGGGTCAACATCCAAGGTTGAAACTTAATGCATCCTCAATACTTCACTAGAAAATGTTCTCATGAATATTGAGGGTATGATTGCCAAACCACGAGCACGAGCTCAAGGCCCCTGCCCCAAAATCTAATCCAACATTTATTGGCAATACCACAAGTTCAATGGCCATACCATTGATGAGTGCTTAGCCTTCCGCGACATCGTGCAGACCCTTGTCAGGGATAAGAAGATCAACTAGTTCCTGCAAAACGCGTGAACTGTACAACACATCCCGCAGATCAACACAATCAGCGGAGGTCCAACCATTTCTTCCTCATGCACCTCCAACAGGGTGAAGAAAAACTTCCTTCGAGCAACTGAGTCCAATCACCAGATCTTCAACATTGAGAATGGAAGAGCAACAAAGATCGCACGGGTAGGCTGAACACCCATCAACTTCTCAGAAAAGGAAGAACAAAGGATCATCTTCCCTAAGACGAGCCACTGATCGTCTGAGCATAAATTACCAATTTTTACATGGGACGAATACTTAGGGACACGAGCAGCTCCGTCAACATCTTATTCATGGAAGCTTTCAATCCGCTGGGAATTGATCCTAAGGAGCTCACTTAAACCTCATCCCCACTACTCAGCTTATTAAGAGACTCGGTCATGCCCCTCAATATTGTCTCCCCACAAATCTCCCTAGGCAGCGCACCACAAATCGCCACGACACTCACCACTTTTCTGGTGGTCGACTTCTCTACTGCTTAAAACATCATACTAGGAAAAAGGCTTCTAAACCAGATCAACGCACTAACTTCTACCTGCTCGCTGCTGATCAAATTTCTGACCATTATGGGCACCGACCAAGTAGAGGACAACTAGCAGTCAGCGCGCACATGCTACCAATCCACCTTGACAAAGGTCACCATGCACTAGCAAAGAGACCAAGGCTGTCACCTAATCAATATACGAAGCCGACCCTATTGACCCCGAGCTTCCTCAACAAATACGATCTAGTCCCCCTAAGGACCCAAAGGACCTCTCATCAACTTCACGACCTCAACTCATGGAGGAGACCGAGCTCATCATGCTTAGCACGAAACATCTTGAGAGACAGGTGAAGATTAGCACCACAATTTCCTAGGAGACTATGGAAGAGCTCATACAATTCCTTAAGGAAAACAATGAGGTATTTGCATGGTCTTATGTAGATATTCGAGGCATATCCACATATTTAATCTACCATCGACTCATAATCAACACATCCTTTCGACCAGTCACGCAGAAACAAAGAACTTACGACGTAAAACATCAACTTGCCATGCAATAGGAGATTACCAAGCTCAGCACAATCCACTATGTACGCAAGGTCATCTATGTCGCTTGGTTAAAAATGTTGTTTTGGTGAAAAAACCCTCAGGATCTTGGAGGATGTGCATAAACTTCACCGACCTCAACAAGACATGCCCCAAGGACAACTTCCCGTTGCCTAAAATCGACCTCCTGGTGGACGTAACTGCTGGTCATGAGCTCCTCAGCTTTATGAATGCCTATTCAGTCTACAATCAAATCAAGATGCATCCAGACGATCAAATCTATACTAGCTTCCGCACCAACTTAGGTGTCTACTGCTACAATGTCATACCTTTCAGACTGAAGAATGCTGGGGCAACCTACTAGTGGTTGGTGAACTTCATGTTCACGGATCAAATCAGGAAGACCATGGAGGTCTATGTAGATGACATGCTGGTCAAGAGCAAAACTTACAATGATCATGTCACCAATCTCTGCAAAATGTTCCAAGTACTCAAGTAATACCAAATGCGACTCAACCCTGCCAAATGTATTTTCGTCGTACGATCTAGCAAGTGCCTCAGCTACATGATCAACCAACGCAAAATTGAAGCCAACCCCGAGAAGATCAAGGCCATCCTAGAAATGGAGGCACCACGCACACTCAAGGAAGTCTAGACCCTTACTGGAAGAGTCATCGCTCTTACCAGGTTCATCTCCAGAGCAACAGACAAGTGCCTCCCATTTTTCAAAGCATTGAAAACAAATGGAAAAAATATCAAATGGAATGCTAACTGCGATACTGCATTCAACGCACTAAAAGCGTACATGAGCACAACACCCATGCTCGCTCGACCAGATACTAGAGAACAACTCACTGTCTACCTTTCAGTCTCTACCTCTGTAGTCAACTCCGTCCTTATCAAGAACAAGGAGGGCGCAGAATTCCTAGTATATTACATGAGCAAAGCATTTCAAGATGTAGGGACCAGATAATGTGACCTGGTAAAAATGGCCCTCGCCTTGGTCATCACAGCCAGACGGCTCCGACCATACTATAAAGCTCACTCTATCCTAGTTCTCACCAACAAGCCCATCAGGAATGTCCTCCAAAAACCGGACACATCTAGAAGATTAATTAAATGGGCAATTGAGCTCTACGAGTTAGACATCGCATTTTCCCCACGCTCTGCAGAGAAGGGCCAGGCCGCCCTCAAAATTCTCTCCGATTTCACCTATTGCACATCCTAGTACATACCAGAGGATCAAGCACCTGGCACTATGCAAACACCCACACCTATCCAAGCGAGCAACACTTCATCCCCTTTAGACACGTCGAAACCCATCTAGACACTTTATGTGGACGAGTTTGCATGCCGCAGAGGCTCTGGTGCGGGGCTCGTGCTCAGCACACCCGACCAAGACAAGCTCGAGTACGAACTCCGTTTAGGCTTCAAGGCTTCCAACAATGAGGTAGAATACATGGCACTCCTTGCTGGCCTTCACCTAGAAAAGGACCTATATGCACGCCAAGTCCAAAGCTTCAGTGACTCCCAGCTCATTATCCACCAGGTGAACAACCTCTACGACTCCAAGGACATCTCCATGGCGCGCTACTTAACTAAGGCATGAATGCTCCTGTGCAGCTTCCAGGCCTGTGAGATAACTCAGATTCCACGCTCGGAGAACAGCCACACTAACGATCTAGCCCGACTCGCTTCCTGAATCGATGACAAGGTTGGTCACCGAATTCTAGTCGAACTACTAGAGACCCCAAGAAGAAGGAGCACTTCATCATGGTCGTCGCCAGTGAACCTTTCTGGATGGATCCAATCATCTGATACCTCAACATTGCAGAACTACCGGAAGATTATAATGAGACCAAGCGTGTTCAACGCCTGCCCTCCCGATACACAACTGTCCACGATAGTTTGTACAAGCGAGGATTCGACGTCTCGCTCCTGAAATGCCTGCCAACAGATTGAGGGATAGCTGTCCTCAAAGAGATTCACCAGGGTATCTGCTGAAGCCACTTAGGACCTAAGTCCCTCGCCCAAAAAACCTTCAAACAAGGCTACTACTAGCCGACTATGCATGCAAAGTCAGTCGTACTAACACAAAAATGCAACCAGTGCCCGAAGTACGCACCAATCCCTCACCTACTTACAAAGCGACTTACTCTAATGCTCAATCGATGGCAATTATTGTAGTGGCGACTTGACCTCATTGGCCCCATGCCACGAGGTAAAGGAGGAGTGGGGCATTCGGTCGTCGCCATTGATTATTTCACCAAATGGACAGGGGCGAAGTCACTCAAGACCATCACCGCCACGTAGATTGAGAGATTTGTCTACCAAAATATTATCTGCCGCTTTGGCGTACCTCACACGATTGTGACAGACAATGAGAAGTAATTCGACTGCGTCCGCTTCTATAACTTTTATAATGTTTACCAAATCTAACTCTACTTTGCCTCTGTTGCGCATTCACAGGCCAATGGTCAGATGGAAGCAGTCAACAAACTCATCAAGTAGAACTTGATGAATCACCTTGACAACAACTCAAAGGGCTAATGGTCTGACATCCTCTCAGACGTCTTGTGGTCCTACCAGACTTCTACCAAAGAAACACCATTTACCTTGGAATTTGTTACGGAGCCCGTCGTCTCGATAGAAATCGGAGAAACATCATACCGGGTAATGTCTTATGATCCCGAAGAAAATAATGTGCTACTCAACCTAAGCCTGAATTTCCTTGAAGAAAATCGCGAAGCATGCCAACCAAGGAAAACAATGGCTCACAAACAACACATCACCCGTTACAACGAATCTCGGGTCAAGGCCCAAAGCTTCAAGGCTGAGGACTAGCTCCTCAGAAAGATTAGCATGGCAACCAAGGGCTGGGCAGACGACACACTTGGGCCCAAATGGAAAGGCCCCTACATGGTAACAAAGGTCTGCCAACCAGGGACCTATTAACTACAAACTACGGACGGCCGCCTATTAACACACCCATGGCATGTCGATCATCTCAAGCTCTTCTAAAAATGACACATTGGTTAGACTTAGTTAGCTTTAGCATACATCTTTTTTAATCGATATGGCCATCTCCAATCGAACTTCTTGCTCTTTATTGAATGATGAACCACTTTTGTACTCTCAATTTCCTTTAAAATATATGCATATCAACACCCTCACTTGGCACCTATCCCTACCCACTTCCACTCGGAAGCTCATTTGGGGATACAATTTTGGACATGGACCACTCCACTCGGTAGTTAATTTACCAGCCTTTCCAATTGGTACCCTATGTTCACTTACTACCGACCTCACTACCCTGAATAGGGCCTCTTCCTAGGGAGGGCCTGAAGTGCTAACCAAGGCCCGCCCAGTCGACACTCGAAACTCACCCGGCCAACCAGCATCAACACTAGTAGGGATTCTTGGGCATGGACCATCTTTCTGATATCAACGCCATTTGGCACCTCATTGCCATTTAACTGCACGTGACTCACAATTCACTCGGCACTCGGTGGTCACTCGTTACCATTCATTCGACATATGCTAACTACAGATTCATTACAGCATACAATTTAGTTAACTATTCTGACCTAGTTCAAGCATTCAAAAAACAAAAAACAATGAAACATACAAGTGTGCCTCGATCGACAATATGATATTTCATTCACACAAAGGCCTTAATCGACACTCATATTAAAATGGAGGAAAGTAAACAAAAGGATAATTCATTTCAAAAAAATTTAAATGTCTTACATCTACACATACCCCGGTGAATAACAAAATACGAAAAAAAGAAGGGTAAATTGCTAAGTCCTTGCCAGTCGGACTCAATCCAAGACCTCAAACTCCTCATCGGCACTCTTGTCCTGCTCTGTAGGGAGGGTCGAGGGCTCCTTTTGGACATTACTGGTAGGGTTCTCAACCTCACTGAACGACCCGTGCGGCTATTGAGCCGACTGTCTAGTACTTACCTTATCCCCGACTAGCAGAAACACAAAGGTTTTGGTCAGCATTAGGGGCTCGTCTAGCCATGGAAACTGGAGGCTCACACACGGGTTGAAGAACAACACGCATTGCATGCAGCCATCCTTCACCTCAGCAAGGGCCAAATCGACGAGGGTTGTATACCCTAGATCGCCCATGAACTCCTCCACTGTCTTCTGCCGATTGGTCGAAAGGTAGGCCCGAAGCCGATCAATCTCTATTTGCATCTTGAGCAAACTCTTATCCCTCTTTGTTAGCTCAATCTGGAAGGTGTTAAATATGTCCTCCCGATCGACCATCCCCTTTTTCGGCAACAACATTGTTGTTAGACCAAAACCTTGTTGTTAGACCTTCATTTCGAAATCGACCTCACGCTTAAGGGTAGATTGAGACTCCTGCTCCTTGGCCACATCCATTCCTTTTGCTGCCAAACAGCTTTCCTTTCGACTTCCAGCCTCTGATCATGCTTTGCAGCCTTCTGGAAGGCCACATACGTTTCGCCAAAGCACTGCCGATCAAGAAAAACTTGGGTTAGAGCTCAAACAAAAAAAAATAACTCATACACCTAACTTACTCGACAGAGTTCAGAATACTTACATGGTCTTATTCGGTGAGGACCCTTGCGTACTAGTCAAGAAGGCAGGATGTTTTTATCTCATCAAGCTCCAATATAGACCTCAAGGAGCCTGCGACAAAGGCATTCGCCACCGACAACATTGTTTTGTGCGTGCGGTAGGTCACTTTGATCTACCCCTCGTCCTATATGGACGATAGAACAAGATCGGTGACCTCAGCAGGTTTAGAAAAAGACGAGCCGAATCTCTTGTATACGGGTCAGTCGTGGCACCTTCTCTAGGGGCAGCAGATCTTCCTTCGTCTCGACAGCCCTCTTCCGCCGCCTCTCGGCATCATCGCCCTCTGAAACATCAACGGTAGTGAGAGATTGCCTCTGACGGGCCTCTAGTAGCCTCTGATGGCACTCCCGCGCCTGTTCTACCCCCCCCTAATGATTAGCCATTTCATGCCAAAAAGAGGGCTTTTCTCAGAAACAGTGGTTCGGTCACCACTTGGTTTCTGATCAAACCAGGAGCCGCTCACCTGGGAGTTCTACTGCTTCCTACTCGACTGGACCTCTGGCCAATTGGGTTTCAACTGAGTGTCTTGTCAATTACCACTCGATTGACCTTCTTGATCACCCTTACCTAGGGCCTTAGGTTTTTTTCCCACAGGCTTATGTCTATAACCGCCCCATTGGGTTGGCCCATTGTCCTTCGGCTTGGAGGCCGACTTAGCCACCTTCTATTGCTCGAAAATTTGGGTGTACTTGTTGATTGCTTAGCTCATTTTCTTCGCAGTCACCTTCTAAAGAAATGGGTGAACTGTACAGACAAAAACACAAGTTTATGTCATTCGACGGACACACCCTATGCCAACCAGCATCAATCCTAAACCCAACTTACCAGGTGGTTTGATCAAGTTGACCGCGAGCAAGTTATCCAGCAGTCTGTGCACATATAAGTTCCTCTCCAAGTCAATAATTTTATGTCGAACCAGATCATAAGTTTTCTCCTTCTCAGCAATGATGTTGGATTTGGACGATCCTGCAAAACAACAAAGCTAACAGTTTCCCATTCGACATGCATCATGACACTCTACTTATAAAAAAATCTATGCTAATCAGTAGGCACCACAACCTCCCGGTTGAAAATGTGTTTGAATCCATTCTTGCACTTGGCTGACATTCCCCTGCTAAGGCCCCGAAACCCAGCAAAACCGATGCCTCCCATTATTTTGTGAGGTTGGCATATCCATGATGAAGGTACTGCATGCCATCTTATGCAGGCATTCCATATGCACCTATCTGGGGCCGTATAACTACTTCTTGAAACGGTAGAGGTGGCAAAGCTGGCCCCAGGTCGGCTCTGGCAGATCCGCTAGTCGAAAGGCTGTGTAGACACTTCTAAATATGATCCACCTGTTCATGTTGAGATGGCCGATTGCAATTTTTGCCCGTACCAGCATGTCTTGTAACCACAGGTGCAACTGTGGGCGCACTCCATGCTCGAAGCAATCAACTTACAACAAAGTGGATCCTTTATCAGGGTCACTCGGCTTCACGGACCCTAGTGGAAAGGTCATCTCTATCTCGCTTGGCATGTTGTACAACTCGCGGAACTTGTACAGGTCTACCTACCAGATGGTGTTGGCCTCATAGTCCACGGCATACTCAGACCCCCTCTCATCTACGGGCTCCGATTTTATCACTCGCTCACTCTCATTTCACCCTCATCCTGGACACTTTCTAAATGTATAACGGAGGGGCGGGGCGATGAAGCTTCCTGATCGACACCCTTCTGATTCACAGTCTTTGACGGCTGTTCGGTGCCCTTGCTTTCCTCTGCGCCCTCACTTTGCTCGGTACCTTCACTTTGTCCAACAACCTCACAAGGTTTTCTTAATTCCTTCCTCGGTAACCTTAGAGCCCTATCTAAACCTATCACTTAGAGAGGAGGATGTAGAGGTGTTTTCGGTCGACGAGGACCCACTAGTGGACGGTGAACCACTCCTATGACTCGGTACATCACTTGCCGAGTGAGAAGGTGTTTCATCACCAAAAGTTTGTTGTGTAATAATCCGTCCCGAATTTTGGGATTAATTAAGGAGTAATTAAGGATTATCGTGATTAATCAGGAATTAGTAGGGGGAATTCGGATGGACGGTGTAAAATGACGAATTTGACCTTAGGATTGGGTAAAAAATTGACTTTTGACCCGAGAAGTCTAATGCATGAGGACCGGGGAATATTACGTAGATCGGGATGTTACAAGTCCATAGACATGAATCGGACGTTCGACGAGAAAATTACGGGTCTAAAACGAAAAATAGTATTATTCATGTATATCGAGAAATGTCAACATGTGGCATAATTGGATTGGATAAATATCTGGTGGGGACCACCAGATGAGTGACAAGTGTCATCCATCTGATTGGCTCAAATCCCCAAATTGTGGGGATATTATCTACATCTTTCATCATCTCCATTCTTCCTAACCTGAAACCCCTCAAACCCGTGGCACCCAAACTACCCAACTACCCTATCTCCTTTCTGTGTTCATATGTGGGACTAAGAGACTGAGAGATTGAACGTGAAGGACTGAGATGGACGAGGGGCTGAGGACGGCAGCCACGGCGGAGGCCAGGACTGAGGTAAGAATTGAAACTCCTACCTTGTTTTTGGGTTCAAGAATGGAAAATGATGTTTGGGCATTGCTTGATCGATTTGGTGGTTTTGACAAGGTTTTAGAGGATGAGACGAGCTCAGGGGACTCAAAATCGAAGGCAACAATGGCCGGAGCTGAGAGAAATCGACGGAGAAATTCTGGGCTACTGTTCATTCAATCAAAGGTATAAATCTAGGCTTGATTTCCTAGTTTTGAGTCCATAGATCGATTAGGAATGACTAGACAATCAATTAGGAAGAAACCAGGATTAAAACGGATTAGAATCGAAGGATTTAGAATTGGGTCGGGTCACGGGTTTGCGCGCCCTGATTTGCAGGACCCGGACAGAGTTTGATGACGAGATGATGTCAGCGATGAGGGGCCACTTACTGATCAGCAATGGTACTTATGAAGTTTCCTCAAACGTCAGTGTGCCGATCAGCAAGCATGAACATTCTGGCTAATCGGCTGCGAAGTGCTTTCGGGGCCCTGATAGGCAAGCAAGCACATTGCGACCAATTAGGATCCACTAGTGATGTTTCCTCAAACGTCAGTGCCCCGATTGGCAAGTAGGAACATTGCGACCGATCGAAAACGTCATGCGAAATGCTCTCACGACCCTGATCGGCAAGCAGGCATATTACGACTGATGAGGAGCAACATGAGAAGTTTCCTCAAACGTTAGTGCTCTGATCGGCTAGAACATTGCAACCGATCGACTGCATCAGGCGAGATACTCTTGCGGCTCTGTCGTCAAGCATGCACATTGCGATCGATCCGGTGCCACTCACTCCCTCATTCGGCATACATGAACTATCCTCGTTGACCCACCGCTGGGGATTGGCATGCAAGACGTTGACCAAGGCATGCATCCTCCGTCAAGAACTTGGGGGGCTAGGGGGTACATTCCATTGATGTACATGATCCGTTTACTCAAATCTACTTCCGTTCATTAGAATCTGTTAATAAACAAAATAAAAAATGACTATTAGATTAAGAAAAAGAAAACTTATTAAAAAAAACTGCATTACACAATTGTGTAATTTGTATGAACAAACATGTAGAAAAAAAAAACATCGAACCTAAATACAACAACTGTGAAAAGAATAAGTAAAGTTCAAAAAAATCAATAGATGCCAGTTACATCTAAAATACAATTTCTTGAGAACCAACTTACAGATTTTAATAAAATGATAATGGTGGCTTAACTCGTCCAAGAACTTTGTAACCAATTTCATTTCCAGTTGGTCAAAACTTACCTGTAAAATAGTGAACTTTGGGAGGCACCCACCGATGATCTGTTAAAAATCTTTCTCGTGCTCTTTTTCACACGGAGAAAAGTTTGCAAGAGAAGAGACCATGGGTGCATATAGACTGCTTAGAGAGTGGGTGTTCATAAAAAGATTGAAGGATAAAGGTAAAAAAGAAAAGAAAAAATAACCTCTGAAGTAAAAACCTAATGGTTAGTTCTGGGAAATTAGTGTTGGATCATGGTATCTCTTCATTAACTACATTCACAGTTGTTTCATCTCTTGTAATGAACTTAGAGCACATATAATGCATCCCAAACGGACATGGCAAGGCTCCTCCTAGCCCTCAAACTCGGCTTTTTAGCTTCTAGTGGGTGAAGTATTGCCCAAGTAAAGGTAAGCCCCTAAGCTATTTTAGCCTCCTTGCCAGCCCAGGCAAGGCTCCTGGAGGGATCCATCAACAAAGCTGCAACCAATCCTAGGGGGGCACATGTTCCACATTGTCAATTGCTTCAACTTTTTTTTTTGGGTAGACTAATTTAAATAAATAATCACCTTGATCATTGCCAATTTTGTTTTTATTTTAATGGTAACTACCACTAATTGATTTTAATTTTCAATTTAAATTAATGGTTTTATTTTTTATTATACTTGGAGTATTTTTAATGTAATTTAAATTTTATAAAATTAAAATTATTGCCCCTTGCTTTCTCCCATTAAAAACACAAAAAATAATTTTAACCAAAATATATGAACAGTATCACAATGATAGACTAAATTTTGCCCCTAATTCCTTATTCTTATCTTTATCATTGGACATACTTTTATTTGGTTATTAATTAAAAAAATATAGACATTAACTACGTTCACAGTTGTTTGAACTCTTGTCATGAACTTATTTGTCTATTAATTTAAAAAGTATAGATTCATTGTCATTGGGCTCCTCCATTTTGAAGCCGACGGAAGAATTTGCCACAAGATCGCGTGTCTAATTTGTGGTTTTGACTGGGCAAAACAAAATCCAAAAAAGCACAAACCAATTTCTGGTGAACATGGATTTGCCTATTGGCAAATTGGTGTCTGTGGTGCCTGGCCAAATGGTGAGGAAATCACTGACCACTTGGTTTGGTTGACCGGGAAAGAGGTGACATGGAGAAGAAATGGACTGCGGTCCATTGTAGGAGTTGCTTTTTTTTTCTTTTCTTTTTTTCTTTTTCAATAAAAGGTAGACAATTTCATTAATCTAAATGTAAAATATAAATCCAAATACAAACTATGAAAAAAAAGCCCAACTAAAAAAATTACAAAAAAAAAAAAGTCATAACGACAACAACATGCCTATAACAACAAAGGACCAAAACATTAAAACCCTAACCGCACTAAGCACCAACAAGCTGTCGTCCGCAGCTCCACCTTTGCCGCCTTGTACTTATTTTTTTTTTTTGAACTTAGATAATTTCCAATAAAATCTTTAAAACATTTGTTTTAACCTAATTTAGGGATTTTTAGAAGAAGAAAAAAGACTCCAATAGTCCATGTCCCATTCTCAACTTTAGAATTTTTATATTTTGGGGGTTTTGAATCACTAAATTTAACAAATAGGAAAGACAAAATAGGGATTCATATCTTCTCACAATTGGATAAATTTCATAAATAATAAAATAATAAATTTAGGATATTGAAATGTTTCAATCGACACAAATAATAAAGTATTTGAGATATTCCAAAATAGTGAACATTGCTGGAGTAAATTTTTAAGTAGTCTATTAAATAACTGTCCAACTATTTTAATTTGAATTTAAATTAAATTTAGGGACTCTGTTGTTGATGCTCTTAGCCGTTTGAATATTTAAAGTATTATTTTTACTTCTATAAATACACATTCTTAAACCATAATTTGTTGCACCTTTTCTCCACTCCAATTGAAACCAAAATTTTTCGTGACAAAACTCATTCCGAAAACGTATAAATAACCATGCTCGGTCATGCTTCCGTTTGACAAATCAAACCAAAAATTCCCAAATTATCCTCAACACGTATTAGACAAAGGATAACCTCTCAAACCCTCAGACATAGAAACTATGCAAACCACGGGACGACCAGAGCAACAAGAAAAGAAAATAGGGATATGAACCATAGGTCGTAGTTTTCAACGAGCGCGCACTAGCCAACAGTCTGGAGGGATTTTCAAAATCAATAAAAGTGTGAGTGGAAAAAAATAAACATTAAAAAACACATTTTTCGAGGAAAATATCATTTACCCTCCAAATATAAAATATGCATGCATATAAAGAAAACATCCATGAGATCCTATTTAGAGTAAAGACTTTTATGATTTTATTGCATTGTGAAGTTAAGCATGTAGATATAAACCAGAGGTAAGCCTATGGAATTGTTAGTACGTTCAAGTACTTGGTATTCCATTAATGAGATCTTTCAATTCTTCCTTGATTAGCATTTTTCCCAGTCTAATATGTGAGCTATTTGCATTTGAATAGATAACCACTCTCACATAAAGTTTCCGAGTAAACAAATGAATTAGCTAGATAATCTGAGTGTTTTAAATGAGAGTATGCATAGAGAGATTTTGGAAGTCTAACTTGAATCTATTTTAAGCTATGGTTGGAAGCATCATGTTGAACTTGGAATGTTCTTAGGAACACGCTAGGTGTGCTTAACTACGATATTAAGTTAAATTTCTAGTATTTTTCAGCCATGGTTGATTCTTGCTTGATTCAGGGTATAATGTGTTTTGAGTTGTTAAGATATAAGAATCGAAGGAACTTGCCATTCCTTGAGTTTATCTTTTTGTTTTCAGCCTAGTTTTTCTAAGGGACTAGCACACTCTAAGTTTGAGGGAATTTGCCGAGTGCATAAAACTATATTTTTACACCTTCTTTTACTTTAGTTTTTTACTGAAATCTCTATGCAATATAAGGTCTTTGGTTGTTTTTGATGTTTTCAGGATAAAAGTAGAGGTTTAAAGAAATCATCTTATTTTTGATGAATCATAAAGACTTGAAGAGCTAAGAATGGATTACTTGACGCCCAAGAAATGCAAAATGAGTTCTTAGCTCACAAGTGGCCCAATATCATCCTAAAAAGTTGACACGACCCATCCCAATTCCCCCGGGATTAACACGGGATGTGTCATACTCCCGTCTGACACAAAGTGTCAGACAATGGATAAATTAAAACCATCAGCCCGACCGACTTTAAGAGCGCGCTAGGATCCGGTGGAGGAGTGTGATGTTTCGGTCTCTGCTACAGTCCGCATCCATAATCAACCTGAATGGCATTGAAAAACAGAAAAAACTGTGAGTGGACGAAAAGAAATAGTTTAATAAAACACATTTCATAAAAGACCTTTATGCCCTTCACTAAAAAGTATGCATGCATAGGAAAACCATTTATCAAACCACATATGTTTCAATAACCATTAATAAGGTCTCAGCCCCAAGTTCCGTAAATTCAAGTCATACGGGCCCCTACCCAAATCTATTTACACAAATCAATAATCATATCAAACATATGTGGGAACTCAGCCCAAATCCATTTATTATTCACAAAACACAATTTCGCAAATCCAAGAAATCATGTTTATCATATATCATATAACTAATCCTGTTACGGTATCTAAAGCTAAGTGCGTGCTACCCGGGGTCTCAAATCCCAAGTCTCCCTAGGATCCACCCAGGTCAATGTCCGCAAATCAATGACCCTCCCTGGAGGTTATAATCTATAATAGCCTTCCTGAGAGTAAGGTACCCAATGGGGGTGACTCCACTTAGCTAGGGCTCCGTGACTACTCCAGGGTCCACCCAAGCCAACGCCCCTCCCCGGAGGAGACAATCCATAAATATATAAGATGGTATATGTAAAACCATTTGAAATCATTCTCAAAACCTTTCAAAGGTTCATGCCTGGTCCCCATAAACATTCATGAACCAGAAATCCATTTACGGGTCCCCGACCCGAAATCACAATCGTAAACCATAACTGGGCCCTAAGCCCGGATTCATAAACCAACTGGACCTTCGGCCTGATTCGTAAACCAACTGAGCCTCGTGCCCCATTTCATAAACTAAATGGGCCTCGTGCTCGATTTCGTAAACTAAATGGGCCTCGTGCCTGATTTTGTAACCCAACTGGGCTCCGAGCCCGATTCGTAAATCAAATGGGTCTCGTGCCCAATTCCATATTTTCAAATCCGAAATCGATTCACAAACCAATTGGGCCTCTAGCCCGAAAATGCAACTAAATGGACTTTGAGTTTGAGGGTTTCTAAAACAAATGGGTCTCGAACCCGAGTTTACCTTTTCAAATCCAAAACCATTTCCTTAAATGATTTATGAAACCATAAGCACGTATAATCAGTGCAAATCGTAAACCTCGATTTTCGTGCAAATACGTAAATCGCCTCAAAATACGTGAAATCATATAATTCACCAATCCATAATCACCATGATAGAAATCATATCTATAAACCATATAAAACATTTATGCATGCGTCACAATTTAGAAATCAAGGTCCACTCACAGACCATCCTAAGGTGCCGCCTCGATTTACGTGTCGTAAGCCTCCCCGGGCTAATCACCGTCACCGGAACTTCCAAATATATCCATATCACTTTAGAGGGTTAATAACTACCTTATTAACCTCTCATTGAAGACCCATTATTTTTCTAAATTTTTAAGTATTTTTAAACTCGATCCTAAACCTTTGGAGGTCTCAAACAATATCGAGACGGTGTCCAATCGACACGAAATCAGTCCCAAAATGTTTGTTACATCGAATAGATTAAAAGTCATGTTGAATTCATCCCCAAAGGACCCCTCACGCACCCCCACCCGCCGCCTACGCAGTTCTTACCTCTCTTGCCGTCGTGGCCACCGTCACGGTCAACTAGACATCAAAACCTTCCTCCCATCACTCATCACGTTCGTCTATCCATAAAAACTGTCCTACCAGTTTGAACCCCGAAACAGAGCTCGGGTTTTGGTTCCTAGCCACCGCCGCCGTCCACGATGGTTGTCGCCGTTACTACCATTCGATTTCTCTGCCCTCACCCTCCAACTTTCGTTCAAACACAAAGGGTGATGGGTTAAAGGATTTGAGGGTGTGGGAAGAATGGGTTTCACGGTTTGTAGCAATGGTGAAGTGTGATCGATGAAGAAGAAGGTGAAGTTTAGGTGGCTTGATCAGATGTGTGGACGGTGAGGATGAGGGGTATGAGGGAATGGATGGTTGAGATTGAGAGAGAGTGGGTGAAAGAAATTATAAAATAATCCATAACATAATATTTTAATATTAAACCCACCAATCACATTTTAGATCCACAATTTGGGGTTAATGACCAATGGGATGAGTGACACTTGCCACTCATCCATGGGTCCCACTTAAAAAGCCAACCAATCAGATTTAGCCAAGTGTCTCCGCCTCGCATTGTGTACAAACTCCAAAATGAACTTTCGGTGACCATAAGTTCTCCATTTGACGTCCGATTTCGACGTGCCGCCTGTCTACGAACTCGTGACGTCCCGACCTACGTTAAGGTCATCGGCCCTCGTCCGTTTGACTCCCCGAGTCAAAAGTCAACATTTTGTCCACGACCAAGGGCAAAACGATCATTTTACACCGTCCGGTCGATTTCGCTCAACTAATCACCGATTAACCTCACTAATCCTTCATTAGTCACTAATCTAATATCGGAATTCGAGACGGGTCGTTACAGGGTTCTCTGCAGAACACCCAACTTGTGAGCCTCGCCCCAAAGTGCTTAGAATGAAGTAGAAAATGAGTCATACAGCTTCAAAACAACAACTTTTCAGTTTCAAACCTGTACTAAATGCTAGTTATAATGAGTTATAAATGGAAATCAATAAGGGCAGTTAAATAGCATTAAACTCTTTGAATGTGGCTGTTTCAGCTATCTTCTAACACTATAAATAGAGGCCTCATTATACACAACACAACACACATAAATAAAAACACATATGGTGCAAAGTTGGAGCTGCTCCAAGCTTGGAGAGAAAGCAAGAACCTTGAATTAGTGCATACTTTTGGATTTAGCCTTTCAAAACTTTCTATATATTTTTTAAGTTTTTGAATTCGCTTATGGAGTAGTCTTGTAGTACTTATGGGTGCTTTGAAGCCCTAGACATGATTAATCAATGTTATGATTTAGTTTGGTTTTTCAGTTTCTTTTTGCAACTAGAATCACTTTTCTGCTCTTATTTCTTTAAAGCATTTATGATTTGTTAATTTAGCTACCTTGTTTATGTTTTTTTTTTGGTTGGGAATGTTATGATGACTACCATATATACTTTCATTAATTAGCAACATGTGCTTAGGTTAAGAACTAATCATGTAAACTGATTACATGAAGATCTAGGATATATGCCATGTTCTAGGGTTCATGTGGTGTTCATAATTCTCTTTGGTCTTAATGAGTTCCTGGTAGTAAATCTGAGTATATTCCATGCTAGGTTGCACCTAGAGGTATAAATTTTATGTATATGCCATGCATCTAACATGCTAAGTAAGAGAGAATTCGTACAGTTTAGTTATACGCCAAATCTATGAACATGTTAGTTATGCATTAAAATTGATTAATTAGACATTCATAGCATTGATTCATATTTTTTAGAGTGGATTTCTTGGCTTAACTCAATGTATTCCATAGATTAATTGAATGGCCATTTTTCATTTGTCCATTACCTTTATGTTCTTTTAATTCTGTCTTTATTTTCTGTGATAATTTCCATCTTCAAAAACCTCTCAAAACCCCCAAATCATTGTCTCTTAGGTTTGTTCCTTGCTATCCTTCTTTTTTCTTTATTTATTCCTCGTGTGTCTCACATATCTTATCTAGTGTCAAGTTTATCTTTAGATTTTCTTTGTTGTTTTATTTTATGTTTTGAGCTTTAATCTGAATAAGTTGGGTCTAAATTCTAAAGTGGATAAAACGTTGATACAAGTTCTTGAGGGATCGATAGTTGTTTTCCTGCTATACTATCTTAATTGATTTGTGCACTTACAAGGTTATAAATGTTAGAAATAGATTGCATAATCATGTCTTCCATTTTAACAACACTAAGCCATGAGAGTTGCCAGGTTGGTCGAGAGACCATCAACTAGATGAACATTTGTTGAAATCATGTCATAGATTGGCAGAGCAATAGGAACAACGTGATGACGTCTAGGAGTGGGAGTGTGAAAGTCACAAAGAGAGGTTTGGGGCAATCATGAAGAGATATGTGTTAGGTAACCTTCAAAACAAGGGGTGAAAGCAAGTTGGGATGAAACTATGTCAAGACTCGACCCTCCTCTGTCAGGTCCTGACTCATCTAGCACGATATTATCCGCTTTGGGCCTCCTTGCCCTTGCCCTCACGGTTTTGTTTTCGGGAGCTCACGATGCAACTTCCCAGGGGGTCACCCATCATTAAATTGCACCAGCCTCAACTCTCTTAACTTTGGAGTTTTAACCAAACTCAAAGCCACTAAGCTCCCAAAAGGCCTCGTCTAGATCAAAGTTGCGCAGCGGCCCACTCTATCTAACACGATATTGTCCCCTCTAGGTAGGGCGCACCATCACACCTGCAGGGTTTTGTTCCCGAGAGCTCACGGTGCAACTTCCTAGTGGGTCACCCATCATGGGATTGCACCAGCCTTCACTCGCCTAACTTTGGAATTCCCCAGGAATCCAAAGCCAGTGAGCTCCCAAGAGGCCTCGCTTAGATTAGAGTTGTGTAGCGGCCCACTCTATCTAACTTACCACTTGTCAGGACCCGTCCCAATCCCCCCGGGATTAACGAGGGATGCTCCTGATCCCCGTCTGACACGTAGTGTCAGACCAGGGAAAATTAAAACCTTTAGTCTTCTGGCTTCCAGAGTACGCCAGGATCCGGAGGAGGTATGTGATGTCTCGGTCTCTGCTACAGTCCGCACTGTATTCAACATGAAGAGTGAAAACAGAAAGATTGTGAGTGGACAAAAAGTAATAAGTTTAGTAAAACACATTTCATAAAAGACCTTTATGCCCTTCACTAAAAAACATGCATGCATAGTAAAACCATTTATCAAACCACATATGTTTAAACAACCATAATCATACGGGCCCCTGTCCAAAACCATTTACAGAAATCTAGAACATAATAAACATATGTGGGATCTCAGCCCAAATCCATTTATCAATCATAAAACACAATTTCGCAAACCAATTAAAATCATATTTATCATAATTCATATAACCAATCCTGTCACGGTATCTAGAGCTACGCGCGTACTACCCGGGGTCTCAAACCCCAAGTCTCTCCAGGGTCCACCTAGATCAATGTCCGTAGATCAATAACCCTCCCAAGGGGTTATAATCCATAGCCTTTCTGAGAGTAAGGAACCCAACGGGGGCGACTCCATTCAATCAGTGCTCCGTGACTACTTCGAAGTCCACCCAGGCCAACGACCCTCCCCGGAGGAGACAATCCATATATAAAGGATGGTATATGAAAAATCTTTTGAAATCATTCTTAAAACCTTTCAAGGGTGCATGTCGGTCCCCATAAACCGTCATGAACCATTAAAACCATTTATGGGTCCCTGACCCGAAATCACAATCTTAAAACATAACTGGGTCCTAAGCCCGAATCCATATACAAACTGGGCCTCTGGCCCGAATCGTAAACTAAATGGGCCTCGTGCCCGATTTCGTAAACCAAATGGGCCTCGTGCCCGATACGTAAGTCAACTGGGCTCCGAGCCCGATTCGTAAACCAACTGGGCCTTCAGCCCGATGCCTTGTTAAATCAAATGGACTTCAGGTTCGAGAGTTCGTAAATCAAATGGGTCTCATGCCCGATCCATATTTTCAAATCCAAAATCGATTCAAGAACTAATTGGGCCTCTGGCCCGAGAACGTAGCTAAAAGGGAATTCGAGTCCGAGGGTTTCCAAAACAAATGGGTCTCGAACCCGAGTTTACCTTTTCAAATTCAAAACCATTTCATGAAATCATTAACAAAACTATAAGTACAGAAAACTAGTGTAAAATCGAAAACCTCGATTTACGTGCAAGCACATAAATCGCCTCGAAATGCGTGAAACCATATAAACATCAATCATCCAAATCATCATCATATAATCATATCCATAAAACATATAAAACATTTATGCATGCATCACAGTTTAGAAATCAAGGTTCACTCACAGACCGTCCAGCTGTCGCCTTGGTTTGCGTGCCGTAAGCTTCACCGGGCTAATTGTCGTCACTGGGACCTCCAAACTTGTCCAAATCGTAATAGAATGTTACTAACTACTTAAATAACCTCTCACTAAAGCCCCGCAATTTTTTGGAATTTCTAACTGTTTTTACAGTCGATCCTAAACCTTCGAACACCCCAAAACCGATCGAAACTATGTCCGATTGATACGAAACCAGTCCCAAAATGTTCCTTACATCAAATAGATTAAAATTCATGTTGAAGTCATCCCCAAAAGGTGGCTCACACGCCCCCACGCGCGGCCTTAAGTCCCTGCGCGTGAAGCCCACACGCCAGGCACTATTCATCGTCATCAAGCTCCAACGAACCCGGTCCACTGGTTTGAACCGGACCGGACCGGTCTAGATAGGTCCAGGGTCCAGTCTCCCTCATTTTCAGTCTGTTTTGTTCCCTTTTGATTCCTAAAGCTTCCCCTACCCATTTCATATCTATTTAACTATTAAAAACACAAGAAACCAAAAGAAACTGTACCTCCTTGATTGACAATGGCGATCGCGACTTCCTCCGCCATTCTGTAACGACCCGAACCGAGAATAATAATATTTTAATGTAAAAAGACTATTTTGCCCCTGAAGGGGGGAAACTTTGACTTTTGACCCGGGAAATAATTTGGACTTTGACCCATGACTATGACGTAGGTCGGGATGTCACGAATCCGTAAACAGACGGCACGCTGAAATCGGAGTTCGTATGAAGAAGTTATGGTCAAGGAAGCGTTTTAGCGGAATTTACGAACCGAGAACAACGGAATAAAATATTAATTTATTACGGGAATCCGTGCCAAATTAATATTTAAATCAAACCAGTGGATGAGTGACAAGTTTCACCCATCCAAGCCCATACTATTCCAATAAAGCAACATTACACTATTTAACCATTTTATAATTATTTATTTTCCCTCCATTTAATCCCAGCCCTTGGATCTCTGCCCAAATGAATCCCAGCCCTCCATCCCATCTGCTTTTTCTTCTTCATGCACGATCACTCCCTGTTTTCTCTCAAACACACACAAACACACATCCATCCCCCCCTAACCCGTGCACTTTCCTTTCCATTTTCTCTCAACCCAGGCGATCGAACCAGCAGCCCTCATACCACCAGCCAACCACCAACAGCACCACCATCACCCACTGATCATCAACGTGCACCACCAGCAACCACCGTCCACCTCCCTGCCCTGCACAAACCGTGCAAAACACAGACCTGAAACGTTAAGGAATCGGGTCTAGGAAGCAAACCGTGACATCCACACCACCTCGACGCAGGGGAAGCTCCAGTCTGCACCGTGAGGACCCCAGGAGCGTAACTGGACGACGGCGCGGCCTGCGGCGGCGACACGGCAGCGGTAAGACCCAAAACCCGAAAGCCCCGTTTTGATCCCCTGTTTCGAACCAACCTATGTTGATGCTAGGAAATTGATTGTTTGGTGATAGAAATGTCCTAGGGTGAGAGACGAGTCGATTGGGACCGGTTTGGACGACGGAGACGGCGTGGATCGCCGGAGACGACGACCGGAGTTTAACCGTGAGTTTCAACGACGCACTGGTACGTTTCTTCCTGTTTTCTTTCCGTTTTGAGGTTATAGAACCATAGAACAGACCTAGACGACCCTATAGGGATGAACCCCGTCTAAAATGGTGGCCGGAATCGTACGGTGGAAATGGGTCAAGCCGTGGGTCGACGGCGACCCGGTTCCAGTCAAACGGACTGACCCGGTACTGTAGCATGATGATGTCATCATGCTGACGTCACTTCTGACGTCATCCTGTCGGAGGTTGTCAGACCAGGGACCAATCAGAACATGCCACGTGTCACCTGACAAGTGTCAGTGATGACGTCAGCATGACGTCACTGCTGACGTCAGCAGTACTGTAGCAGCGTTGACCCACGCGTTGACCAGGAGCGTGGGGGCGCGTGTGAACAGTGATTTTGGTGGGGCGTGTACCATTTTCAAGGTTTCGACGATATGGATCTAATGGAGGTGGTTTCGTGTCGATCAGAGATCGTTAGATTAGTCAAAATGGGGTTTGAAGCACCGGGAATAGTGCCCGGGATGCGATTTTGAGGCGGATCTGTTCTAGGGTCTTGGTATTGATGTTATAGGGTCCTTAAGTAACCCTCAGGTATAAAAATACAGGTTTTAGAAATCGTTGAGCAGCAAGGACCGAGTGTGAGTGGGCTGTTTGATTTATAAAAGGCTTGCATGAATAAACTGTTTTACTATTTCCACTTATGATTTCGATGAGTCTTATGAACTGTTTATATGTGTTATTACAATGTTTTGGGCATGAGACCCGTCTGGATTATATGTGGATTTTGTTTGGGATGTCCGGGGGACATGGGATAAACTATACTGTTATTGTACTGTACTTTCCTACCTGTGTATATTGTCTCCTCCAGGGTGGGTCGTTGGCCTGGGTGGACCCTGGAGTAGTCACGGGGCCCTGACTGAGTGGAGTTGACCCCCGTTGGGCTGTTTTCTCTCAGGAAGGCATGTTCATATACCTCGGGTAGTGACCGGGATACTGGGAGCTGATGTACCTAGAGAGTCTCGGGTGTGAGACCCTGAGTGGCAACGCGTAGCTTTAGAACCGTGACATCTTTTGGGTTGGATTTTACAGTGCACTGATATGTTAGTTTCTCCTTTCGATTATTATTGTGGTTTTATGGTTATGATTTCATCATGATATTATGTTTTCACTGCATGCAAGATTTGGAAAACGGAGGGGTAAAATCTTATGATTATTTTTTTATTAAATTGATTTATAAACTGTTATTTTTGGCCCACTCACCCTTGTTTTACTGACCCCTCCAGACCCTGACACGGAAATAGAGGAGGACCCGGAGGAGGAGGAGGCAGAGGTTTAGTTTGCTTAGCTGTGCACCTGTACACCCACTTGTGGGTAGGTTGAGCACCGAATAAATGTACTCTGACTATTGTGCTCACGTGTTGTATTTTACTTTCCCTTGTCTGACAGTATCGCTTTAAACACTGTTGTAGTACGTTATCTATCTATTTAAGTATTCGATTTTTATTTAAGGGTAATTTTGGTATGTTTAGAGTCATTGTCAGACGGGAGCGGGGCACGTCCCCGGGTGGTCCCAGTGGGATTGGGACGGGTCCTGTCAGCTTGGTATCAGAGCATTAGGATTAGCAGTCAGAGTACTAGGTTAGCGGTTTGTACTTTGTACATGGTCGCTTTCGATGTCTTTTAACCTGTTTGCCTCTTAACAGTTGGATATGCCTCCCTGACGTGAACCCCGTGCACGTGTTGACGAGGGCAATGGAGGGAATGGAGAAACTGCGAGCATTGAGCGGGCTCAGCGCCTGGGTGCTACGCACTTTAGTGGGGGAACTGATTGTAATGACCCGTCCCGAATATCGGGATTGAATATTAATTAATTATGAATTAGAATGACTAATCGGGGATTAGTTGAGCGAAATCGGACGAACCGTGCAAAATGACCGTTTTGCCCCTGGTCGTGGGCAAAATGTTGACTTTTTGATCGGGCAGTCAAATGGACTTTGACCAATGACCGTGACGTACTTCGGGACGTCACGAGTTCATAGACAGGTGGCACGTTCGATTCCGACATTCGTAGAGAAAGTTATGATGTTCGGAAGTTGAGGGGTATTTTGGGTAATTTTGGTCAATTGGGGTCAAATGTTGACTTTTTGACTGGGAGGTCCGATGGACGAGGGCCAAGGACCGTTATGTAGGTATCGTCGATACGAATCCAATGACAGGCGGCTTGCCGAAATCGGGGATTCGACGACGAAGTTATGGTCAAGGAAACGAACTAACGAACCGAGGCTCCGATTAAAATAATAATATATTAATGAATAGTGACTGTTGACTGTGCACATCCGGATGAGTGACAAGTGTCACCCATCCCTTGTTTCCAGCTCCTTGTTTCCCTCCAAACATCATCATTACTACATCATCATCATTAATCCACCATTTCCCTAAATTAATCCCCTTTGTTTTTCTAAACCGTGCACAAATTGGGGGAAACTGAATTGAGAGAATTGGGCTCTCTTCCACTGCCGGTTTTGAGTGAGTTGTGTGAGATTTGTGAGAGTGAATCGAACTGGGGAAACACTGGGAACGATTGAAGGCTGGGAGCTAAGAATTCGAAAATTTGGATTTTTTGGGGGGGGGGGGGGGGAAGATCGGATTTTAAACTATAGGCCGTGAGGATCGAAATTGAGCTCCCATTCAGCTTTCTGGGATCAATACGACCCGATCTGCAACAAGAACGAAGGGAATTGGGGTCGAATTGAGGAAGAACAGAAGGAAGGAAGTCTCTGAAATTTCGAGGTTGAGTCGTGGAATTGGAGGCTTCGATGGATGAAATTGATGTGGGGATTGTGTTCCTGAGGATCCCACGATGCTTCTGGAAGGATCAATTGAAGGAAAACGCTGGAGATTGACGAAACTCCATGGTTGCACAGTGGACGGTGTTCGAGCTTGAGTCGTGATCATTTAGTGATCAAACGACGAAATTAATGTGGGGGAATTGTTCCTCATGGTCCATTGATGCTTCTGGATGCATCAATTGGAAGAAACCTGCAGCCATTGAAGGAATCCCATGATTGAACAGTGACCGGAGTGTTCTTCGTGTTCATCGTGGAATCGATGGAATCTGGGTAAGTGTTCGTGTAATTGAGTTTACAGAACTTAAATTAGACATAAAACGAAACTAACTGAATGCTCAATTGAAGGAATAAAGGCTGAATTGATGGACATTGAACCGGGTCGTCTCGCGGGTAAATTGAACCCGTTTACCAGACATACGGGTTAGGACGATGCACTGTAGCAGGCGCGTGAGTTTCACGCGCAACCACTCACGGTGGCGCGTGACGGCGCGTGGGCACGAATCTCGAGGTGAGGTCAACATGACTTTTAATCTATTCGATGTAACAGACATTTTGGGATTGGTTTCGTGTCGATCGGACACCGTCTCGATATTGTTCGGGACGTCCGAAAGTTTTAAATTAAGTTTTAAAATAAGTAAAAATTCGGGAAAATTACGGGACTTTGATAGGATGTTAATGATGAGGTTAGTGACCCTCTAATGTGATTTGGATAGGATTGGGAGTCCCGGTGATAGTGGTGAGGCCCGGGAGGGCCGGTGGCACGCGTATCGAGGCATACCGTTAAAACGGTCTGTGAGTGGACTTTGTTTTCTAACCGTGATGCATGCATATATGGTTTAAAATGCTTTATTATATGATTTGATATGCTTTGGCATGATTGGTATTTCAATTCGGTGATTTCTCGGTTTTATGATTATTATATTATTATATTTTGG
This sequence comes from Prinsepia uniflora, assembly GCA_032719365.1. Lineage (NCBI taxonomy): Eukaryota > Viridiplantae > Streptophyta > Magnoliopsida > Rosales > Rosaceae > Prinsepia > Prinsepia uniflora. The sequence continues at coordinate 23,410,602 of CM064862.1, forward strand.
CACGACTTTCGAGAAATCATGAAATTGGTTAAAAATGATATTGTGGGCGTGAGAACCCAAGTAAATAATGATTTTGACTCGGAATTGGAGTTACATGTGAATTTGATGAATTTGATGATTTTTGGTATTCTCGTGATTTTGTGATTATTTTAATCAGTCTTTCGGGCACGTTTTACGAGGAACGTGCAAATGATGTTTTGGGCTAGGCCCGGATTGAAAATGATGTTTTGACTTGGGTTATGAGTCAGGAAATTGAAAATGATATTTGGACTCGGATTATGAGTCAATGATTGATTTTATGGATTTACGTGATCGTGGCAACTCGGGTTTACGGTTGCACGGAGTTACGTGAAATTGATATTTTGGGGTTGGGACCCAATGGAATTGTGTTTCTGATTGGATTTGTATTTCCATGTGATTATATGATGATATTGATGATTTTCGGATTTATAACGTAAATCGGGACTTGGGGCTGAGACCCTGTGTTGATATATGACTTGGTTTTTAATGCAACTGTTTTTCACTGGTTTTTGTGATGGTGATGTGTTGCGGATATTTAGGGCTTTCGGGAGAAAATATGTTTTTCCCCGGAGTGCACCCTGGAGATAACGCTCGCCTTCGGGATGGAAGTGTTTACCCCGAAGAGGTCACGTAGCACGATCTTTGTCTTGCAGCCCAGGGGAGGCTTGACTCAGATCAGATGTGCTGGATCATATGGATCGGTAAGTGATGTGTTCACGAGATCCGGATCGTCGGCTGGTGAGGTTTTCACAGCGACGGATTGCTGACTGATGATGTGTTCACAGCAGCGGATGCTCAGATTTTGAGCGGTCCTTGAGCCTATTGATATGCACGCGTTGCAGGGATAAACGTGACTCTAAGCAATAGGATATGGAAATAAGTCCCGTGGATTATGAAAAATGATTTTGAGGAAACCGTGGTTTATCGGTCAAAATGATTTATGGAAACATGTTGTTTGTGATTACGTACTGGTATTGAGTACGGGGTTTTGGTCTTTGTGGCTAGTGATTATGTTTTCACATGTTTTGGCCTGAGAGCCGGGATTTGATGTTTTATAACATGAACAGTTTTGGTGAACATGAGTTTTATGGACCATGGAAAAATATGTTTTGATTTTATCGGTCCACTGTTCATACTATTACTCATGTTTTATGGTATGCATGCAAGTTTGTGAAAACTGGAAGGCATAAATGTCTTATAAATGTGTTCAATAAACTTATTGGTTTTTGTCCACTCACAACTTTTGGTTTTAATGCCCTTCAGGTTGATTACGGATGCGATTGCAGCAGAGACTGGGACATTGCACACCTCCTCCATCGGTCCTTGCGCACTCTAGATGCCCCGTTTGGGCAGTGACTCTTGGTTATCCCTTGTCTGACACCCCTTGTTGGACGGGAGCAGGGCACATTCCACGGTAATCCCAGGGGGATTGGGATGGGTCCTGTCACCGATCCCGAGGAAGCACACCAGGGGATTGACCGCTGGGAGAAGATTTTTGAGGTCATGCACTGTCCACCGGAGGAGCGTGTCGTATTGGCGACCTTCCTACTGGATGGGAGCTCCTATCGATGGTGGCACAACCTTGTCCTGGCCGGCTGGACCGTTCACATCATTCCATGGGCGACTTTCCGAGAGCGGTTTCACAACCAGTTTTATCCACGGTCGTTTCGCAATGCCCGTGAGGCGGAGTTTCTGCAACTCCGGCAGCGAGATCAGACTGTAGCAGAGTACGAGGAGACCTTCCTGATGTTGTCTCGCTTTGCTGAGAACTTCGTGATCACCGAGGAGGATCGATGTCGCAGATTTGAGTGGGGCCTGCGACCTGAGATTCAGGCGATGGTGACTGTAACGCCCTTTGCTACCATGAGGGATTTGACTGATGCGGCGACCAGGGTTGAGAACAGCATTCTGGCACGTCAGCGAGCTGAGGGGGAGACACGGCGACGTGATCGCCCGCACTTGGGATTCTCGGGCCGTCATGGCTCGAAGGGAGGACATTCTGGGGGATCTTCATCTTCAAGCAGCCGAGGACGTTCTGGTCAGTTCAGGAGTCCTCAGCGGTCTGGACAGCGTTCTGGGGCTTGGCAGCGGCCGTACTCACCGATGAGCATCTCACCGGGAGGATACTCGGGTCGACCTAGGGAGGTCACTTGCTTCGCTTGTGGTGAGCCGAGGCACTATGCTTCTGAGTGTCCACTGATTCGGGGCAGCACTATGCCTGCACAGAGCTCAGCATCTCAGACTGACAGCAGCCGGACACGCGGTGTTGTGCATGGCCGTGATCGAGGAGCTAGAGGACGGGGACGACTTGCAGAGTCTATGGCTCGTGTCTATGCTGTTACCCAGCAGCAGGCCAGATCCATTCCGGGAGTGTTGACAGGTACTGTACATATTTATGGCATGGTTGTTCGTGCATTGATGGATTCGGGGGCAACTCATTCTTTTATTTCACCGCGTTGTGCGGAACTGTTGGGCCGTGAGGTGATTGCACTTGAGCACGAGATGGGTGTGGGGACACCGATGGGTGTGACCTACCAAGTGAACCAGGAGATACGAGCTTGTCCTGTGGAGATTGAGGGAGTCGAATTTCCAGCAGATTTGATTCTTATGAAAGTGCACGACTTCGATGTGATACTTGGAATTGACTGGTTGTCGGAGTACAATTCGCTCATCGACTGTAGTAACATGCGGTTGACTTTGAGAGGTTCGGGATTGCCGGAAGTGATATTTCAGGGGGATTGTGGAGACGCATCGCCCAAGGTAATATCTGCACTCACAGCTACAAAACTTTTTCAGAAGGGGTGTCAGGGTTATCTTGCTTATGTGGTAAAGTCTACGGATGAATCTTTGAGAATTGAGGATATTCCGATTGTGCGGGATTTTCCTGATGTCTTTCCAGAGGATTTACCTGGATTACCACCACCCAGGGAGATCGACTTTACGATCGAGTTACTCCCCGGGACTCGACCGATTTCACAAGCACCGTATCGTATGGCACCGGCAGAGCTACGGGAATTGAAAATCCAATTACAGGAACTGGTGGATCTAGGGTTTATCCGACCCAGTACATCACCATGGGGAGCGCCGGTCTTATTTGTGAAAAAGAAGGAGGGTAGTTTGCGGTTGTGTGTAGATTATAGGCAGTTGAACAAGGCCACGGTAAGGAATCAGTATCCCTTACCCAGGATCGATGATTTGTTCGATCAGTTACGAGGAGCACGATATTTCTCCAAGATAGATCTGAGGTCAGGATACCATCAACTGAGAATAGCCGAGGGGGATGTTCAGAAAACAGCTTTTCGAACGAGGTATGGGCATTATGAGTTCTTGGTGATGCCCTTTGGACTGACGAATGCACCAGCTGCATTCATGGACTTGATGAATCGGGTTTTTCGAGCATACTTGGATAAATTTGTGATCGTGTTTATCGACGACATCTTGGTGTATTCCAAGAGTGTCAGGGCTCATGAGAAGCACTTACGAATGGTATTGGGTAAACTACAACAGGAGCAACTATATGCCAAGTTGAGCAAATGTCAATTTTGGCTAAATAGTATTGGATTCTTGGGCCACATTATATCACCCGAGGGGATAAGTGTGGATCCTCAGAAAACGGAGGCTGTGACAAATTGGCCAAGACCGACCACGGTGACGGAAGTGCGAAGTTTTGTTGGGTTAGCAGGCTACTATCGGAGATTCGTGGAGGGTTTCTCCCAGATTGCCGCACCATTGACTCGGTTAACCCGGAAAGGGGTGAAGTTTGTATGGGACGATCAGTGTGAACAGAGTTTTCAGGAATTAAAGTTCCGATTAACCACTGCACCTGTCCTTGCATTACCAGACAGTAGTGGAGAGTTCGTGGTATATAGTGATGCATCGCTGCAGGGCTTGGATTGTGTATTGATGCAGAATGGAAAAGTGATTGCTTACGTATCCCGACAGCTGAAGACGCACGAAATGAACTACCCTACTCATGACTTGGAATTGGCAGCGGTGGTTCATGCCCTAAAGATCTGGAGACATCATTTGATCGGTGTGACATGCCGAATATTCACCGATCACCAGAGTCTTAAACATTTGTTCACTCAGAAGGAACTCAACATGAGACAGTGGAGATGGTTGGAATTGTTAAAGGATTATGATTGTACCATTGAGTACCATCCTGGCAAGGCAAATGTCGTAGCCGATGCACTTAGTAGGAAGTCGGCGGGATCAGTTGGGCATTTGAGATTGGTATACCTTCCTTTACTAGTGGAACTCCGAAAGAGCGGAGTTATGTTAGGAATGGATGATCAGGGAGCCTTGTTGGCTAGTTTTCATGTACAACCCGTGTTGGTCGACAGGATCATCGAAGCTCAACTGCATGACCAGATGCTCAGTGACTACAGAAACGAGGTTGAATCCGGACAGAGACAAGATTTCTCCATCCGGGGCGATGGAGCATTAGTGAAGCTTGGGAGACTATGTGTACCTGCGGTACCAGAGTTGAGGAGAGAGATCTTAGACGAGGCCCACAGTTCGGCCTATGCTATGCATCCAGGAGGGACGAAGATGTACCGTACTCTCCGGGACTATTATTGGTGGCCAGGGATGAAAAGGGAGATAGCAGAGTTTGTCAGCAAATGTTTGATCTGTCAGCAGGTCAAGGCAGAACGGCAGCGTCCGTATGGGGCTATGCAGCCACTTCCAATTCCGCAATGGAAGTGGGATCATATTACCATGAACTTTGTCTTCAAGTTACCGAAGACAAGAAGTGGAATTGATGGAGTCTGGGTGATAGTGGACCGATTGACTAAATCAGCGCATTTTCTACCTGTACGTGAGACGTACAAGCCCAACCGTTTGGCCCAGCTATTCATTAATGAGATCATCCGACTGCACGGTACCCCAGAGTCGATCATGTCGGATCGGGATCCGCGTTTCACAGCCAGGTTTTGGAAGAGTCTACAAACTACTTTGGGTACGAAATTGAACTTCGGTACGGCATTCCACCCACAGACCGACGGACAGTCTGAAAGGACAATACAAACTCTCGAGGACATGATGAGAGCCTGTGTGTTGCAATTCCAAGATTCGTGGGCTGATCGATTGCCATTGATGGAGTTTGCCTACAATAACAGCTACCATACGAGTATAGGAATGGCACCCTATGAGGCACTGTATGGTCGACAGTGCAGAACACCAGTATGCTGGATGGAGATCGGAGAAAGAACAGCAGTGGGGCCGGATCTGATGGATATGACCCAGGAGACAATTCGGGTTATTCGGGAAAGATTGAAAGCGGCCCAGGATCGTCAGAAGAGCTATGCGGACCGACGGATCCGAGATTTCGAGTTTGAAGTTGGTGACTTTGTCTTTTTAAAGTTATCGCCGTGGAAAGGGATTCTCCGATTTGGACGACGTGGGAGATTGAGTCCTCGTTATATCGGGCCATATGAGATTGTCGAGAGGATTGGTCCAGTGGCTTATCGTTTAGCACTACCTTCGGAGCTTTCCCGAGTACATGACGTATTCCATGTACTATGCTACGGAAGTATCTTCGGGATGACTCTCATGCACTGCCAGAACAACCACTGGAACTGATGACAGATTTAAGCTTTGAGGAACGGCCAGTGCAGATTCTGGATAGGAAGGAAAAGGTCTTAAGGAACAAGACGATTTCTTTGGTTAAGGTGCTATGGCGGAACCACGATGTGGAGGAAGCAACATGGGAACCCGAGGAATTGATGAGAGGGCAGTACCCACACCTGTTTGAGTAAATTTCGAGGATGAAATTTCTGTAAGGTGGGTAGATTGTAACGACCCGAACCGAGAATAATAATATTTTAATGTAAAAAGACTATTTTGCCCCTGAAGGGGGGAAACTTTGACTTTTGACCCGGGAAATAATTTGGACTTTGACCAATGACTACGACGTAGGTCGGGACGTCACGAATCCGTAGACAGGCGGCACGCTGAAATCGGAGTTCGTATGAAGAAGTTATGGTCAAGGAAGCGTTTTAGCGGAATTTACGAACCGAGAACAACGGAATAAAATATTACTTTATTACGGGAATCCGTGCCAAATTAATATTTAAATCAAACCAGTGGATGAGTGACAAGTGTCACCCATCCAAGCCCATACTATTCCAATAAAGCAACATTACACTATTTAACCATTTTATAATTATTTATTTTCCCTCCATTTAATCCCAGCCCTTGGATCTCTGCCCAAATGAATCCCAGCCCTCCATCCCATCTGCTTTTTCTTCTTCATGCACGATCACTCCCTGTTTTCTCTCAAACACACACAAACACACATCCATCCCCCCCTAACCCGTGCACTTTCCTTTCCATTTTCTCTCAACCCAGGCGATCGAACCAGTAGCCCTCACACCACCAGCCAACCACCAACAGCACCACCATCACCCGCTGATCATCACCGTGCACCACCAGCAACCACCGTCCACCTCTCTGCCCTGCACAAACCGTGCAAAACACAGACCCGAAACGCTAAGGAATCGGGTCCAGGAAGCAAACCGTGACATCCACACCACCTCGACGCAGGGGAAGCTCCAGTCTGCACCGTGAGGACCCCAGGAGCGTAACTGGACGACGGCGCGGCCTGCGGCGGCGACACGGCGGCGGTAAGACCCAAAACCAGAAAGCCCCGTTTTGATCCCCTGTTTCGAACCAACCTATGTTGATGCTAAGAAATCGATTGTTTGGTGATATAAATGTCCTAGGGTGAGAGACGAGTCGATTGGGACCGGTTTGGACGACGGAGACGGCGTGGATCGACGGAGACGACGATCAGAGTTTAACCGTGAGTTTCAACGACGCACTGGTACGTTTCTTCCTGTTTTCTTTCCGTTTTGAGGTTATAGAACCATAGAACAGACCTAGACGACCCTATAGGGATGAACCCCGTTGAAAATGGTGACCGGAATCGTACGGTGGAATCGGGTCAAGCCGTGGGTCGACGGCGACCCGGTTCCAGTCAAACGGGCTGACCCGGTACTGTAGCATGATGATGTCATCATGCTGACGTCACTTCTGACGTCATGATGACGTCATCCTGTCAGAGGTTGTCAGACCAGGGACCAATCAGAACATGCCACGTGTCACCTGACAAGTGTCAGTGATGATGTCATGCTGACGTCAGCAGTACTGTAGCAGCGTTGACCCACGCGTTGACCAGGCGCGTGGGGACGCGTGTGAACAGTGATTTTGGTGGGGCCAGTACCATTTTCAAGGTTTCGACGATACGGATCCAATGGAGGTGGTTTCGTGTCGATCAGAGATCGTTAGATTAGTTAAAATGGGGTTTAAAGCACCGGGAATAGTGCCCGGGATGCGATTTTGAGGCGAATCTGTTCTAGGGTCTTGGTATTGATGTTATAGGGTCCTTAAGTAACCCTCAGGTATAAAAATACAGGTTTTAGAGATCGTTGAGCAGCAAGGACCGAGTGTGAGTGGGCTGTTTGATTTATAAAAGGCTTGCATGCATAAACTGTTTTACTATTTCCACTTATGATTTCGATGAGTCTTATGAACTGTTTATATGTGCTATTACAATGTTTTACGCATGAGACCCGTCTGGATTATATGTGGATTTTGTTTGGGATGTCCGGGGGACATGGGATAAACTATACTGTTATTGTACTGTACTTTCCTACCTGTGTATATTGTCTCCTCCAGGGTGGGTCGTTGACCTGGGTGGACCCTGGAGTAGTCACGGGGCCCTGACTGAGTGGAGTTGACCCCCGCTGGGCTGTTTTCTCTCAGGAAGGCATGTTCATATACCTCGGGCAGTGACCGGGATACCGGGAGCTGATGTACCTAGAGAGTCTCGGGTGTGAGACCCTGAGTGGCAACGCGTAGCCTTAGAACCGTGACATCTTTTGGGTTGGGTTTTACAGTGCACTGATATGTTAGTTTCTCCTTTCGATTATTATTGTGGTTTTATGGTTATGATTTCATCATGATATTATGTTTTCACTGCATGCAAGATTTGGAAAACGGAGGGGTAAAATCTTATGATTATTTTATTATTAAATTGATTTATAAACTGTTATTTTTGGCCCACTCACCCTTGTTTTACTGATCCCTCCAGACCCTGACACGGAAATAGAGGAGGACCCGGAGGAGGAGGAGGAGGCAGAGGTTTAGTTTGCTTAACTGTGCACCTGTACACCCACTTGTGGGTAGGTTGAGCACCGAATAAATGTACTCTGACTATTGTCCTCACGTGTTGTATTTTACTTTCCCTTGTCTGACAGTATCGTTTTAAACACTGTTGTAGTACGTTATCTATCTATTTAAGTATTCGGTTTTTATTTAAGGGTAATTTTGGTATGTTTAGAGTCATTGTCAGATGGGAGCGGGGCACGTCCCCGGGTGGTCCCAGTGGGATTGGGACGGGTCCTGTCAATTCCCTGTCATTCCAGCCAGTAATTCCACTCGAAAAAGGTCCCCACAGAGTCGTCCTTGCCCCTAGGTCATGTCAGAATCCAAAAAGGGGCTCAAACCACGACCCAAACCCGATTTCTAAAATTCGAAAACTCACGGGTTCACGTGTTACACTTACCTCCGTCATGGGCCGCCGTGATCTACCGTCCCCTCAGTCCCTCAGGTCACTCACTCTTGGTTAGTCGTTCATAATAGTAGATGAAGATGAGATGGGGTGGTGATGGTGATATGTGCGTCCGGTTTTTGAAAAAAAAAGAAGAAGAAATGGAAATGGTGGTCGCGGGAGAGAAGAGAGATTAGTTAGATGATGATGATGATGATCAGAAAAAAAAAGATGGACGGTGAGGATTGAGGAAGGATAAGGATGGATGGCTAGGATTAAAAGATGAGATGAGTGGAAATTATAAAATAATAAAAATAATATTATTTAATTAATTAGATCCACAAATTAGGGGTTTGGGCCAATGGGATGAGTGACACTTGTCACTCATCCATGGGTCCCACCTAAAATATCTGCCCAATCAGATATTACCACCTCAACATTGCCTCGTAATGCGTGCATAGTGAAATCGAATTTCCTTGACCCAAAACTTTCTCGTTCGAAGTCCGATTTTGGCGTGCCGCCTGTCTATGGATTCGTATCGACCTGATCTACGTAACGATCCTCGGCCCTCGGCCATTGGACCTCCCGGGTCAAAATTTAACTATTTGTCCCTTTTTAACCAAATTACCAAAATACCCATGAACTTCCGAACGTCGTAACTTCTTCCTAGAATGTCGGAATCAGATGTGCCACTTGTCTATGAACTCGTGACGTCCCAAATTACGACACAGTTATCGGCCAAAGTCCATTTGACCGCCTGAACGAAAAGTAAACGTTTTACCCATTCTAGAGGCAAAATCGTCATTTCGCACCGTCCGTCTGAAAGTACCCCACTAATCACCGATTAATTTCACTAATCCTTGATTAGTCACTAATCTAATCTCGAAATTTGGGACGGGTCGTTACAAACTAGGTGATCAGAAAGTCTTCAAAGTCAAACTTGGGATGCAAGTCGCGATGAAGGAAAACCTAGTGTTCTTGAAGTATGAATTAAGAAGGGTTGAAAGGAGAACTAAATCCTGATCCTAGATTGAAAGAAACTGCTTTTGCAAGGAAGATGAGCTTTTAAGTGACTAAGAAACTTTTAATAGTTTGTAGTAGTTGAAATTGATTGAGTGTGGTCAATATCTTTTTTTGATTGAGTTGTTGGTTGTTTTGAAAGAAGAAAGATTATTCTCCTTTTATAGACACTATGAGAACAAGGCTAGTGGACATGTGCATTTACACATGCTCCTACTTCGCGAAAACTTTGTTGTACCTCCATTTTTCCTTCTCACAGTTTTGATACCCTATAAGCATAATTGCGCCAATCAAGCTCAATGTTTCCCAAGTTCCCGCAATTAGATGCTATTTGGTCTTTGGGCTATAGTCGGATTGGACCTTTATTTGGAAAATCTCTGCTCTTGTAACAACCCGTCCCAAATTCCTAGATTAGATTAGTGAATAATCACGATTAGCGAGGCTAATCCGTGATTAGTTAGGCGAAATCGGACGAACGATGCAAAATGACCGTTTTGCCCCTAGAATGGGCAAAACGTTGACTTTTCATTCGGGCGGTCAAATGGACTTTGACCGACGACCGTAATGTAGTTTAGGACGTCACGAGCTCATAGACAGGTGGCACGTTCAATTCCGACATTCGAGGAAAAAGTTATGACGTTCGGAAGATTAGGGGCATTTTGGTAATTTTGGTTAAAAGGGGTCAAATGTTGACATTTTGACCGAGAGGTCCAATGGGTGAGACCTGAGGACCGTTACGTAGATTAGGATGATACGAATCTATAGACAGGCGGCACGCTGAAATCGGACTTCGAACGGGGAAGTTATAGGTCAAGAAAATTCGATTTCACTATGCATGTACTTCGAGACGGGGATGATTTGGCAATTTCTGATTGGCCAAGATATTTTCAGTGGGTCCCATTGGTCAATTCCCCTAATTTGTGGATCTACCTAATTAAATACTATTATTTCTATTATTATATAATTAATCCACCTTACATTCAATCCTATCCATCCATTTCAATTTAATCTTTAAATCCACACCACTCGTCTCATCCATCTCTTTCTCTCATCAGATCAAATCATCTTCTTTCTTCATTTCCTCACACACCCGAAACCCCATAACCCTCCATTTTCTTCATTTCTCCATTTTTCTCCAAAAACACAAACTTACATAACACCACCATAATCATCAATGAGTGTGAGCTGAGTGTGACCGTGAGTGAGTGAGAGGATGAGGACAACGATAGGGACGGTGGCTCACGGCGGTTGGCCACGGCGGAGCTCGACCCGTGAGGTAAGTTTTGTTCAAAAATTCAAGTTTCGGTTTTGTTGGGTTTTAATCGAAACTAATGATTGGGTTGTGCTTCTGGGGACCAATGGGATCGTTTTCAAGGTTTAGGATGGCCGGTAAGAGCCGTGAACGGCGGAGGAAAGGCACGGTCGCCATGGCCGTGTGTGAAGGTACGGGTTTGGTGGATTTTGGTTCCGTTTTAATAGCTAAAACGATTAGAAATGAGATTAGGATTGTATTAGGATAAAAAGGGTACAAAATGGATTGAGAACATGGAGGTTTGGGCCTTGAACCGGTCCAGGCCGGTTCGGCCCGGTCCAGTTGAAGAGAACCCAGTTCGGCTGCGGGTTGAAGACAATGAACAGTACCGCGCGTGGGCTTCACGCGCAGTATTTTCATTGGACGCGTGGGGGTACATGAGACACTGTTTGTGAATGTTGTCAACATGTGAAATCTTCTATTCGATGTAATGAACATTTTGGGACTGGTTTCGTGTCGATCGTACATCGTCTAGATAATGTTCGGGCATCGGAAGGTTTCAGATCGAGTTTAAAAATAGTTAAAAATACAGGAAAATTACGGGGCTTTAGTGGGAGGTTAATTAAGCAGTTAGTAACCTTCTATTACTATTTGGACAGGTTTGGGAGTCCTGGTGATGGTGATTGGCTCGGGAGAGCCTTATGGCACGCGTATCGAGGCGGCAGCTCGGACGGTCTGTGAGTGGACCTTATTTTCTAAATTGGTGCATGCATAAATGTTTATTATATGTTTTAAACACTTGTTTGTGATTTCATGAGTGCATTTGGATGTGTGGTTACGTATAGGCACATATTTCGAGGTTTCTGCCCTATACGGTGCCTATACGGGTTTGTATTTCTTTATTGGTTTAAATGAAAAGATTTTGGATTTCCAAAAGGTTAAACTCGGGTATGAGACCCATTTGGTTTGGTCTCGGGCATATTACGCTATGGATGACCTTCGGGTCTGAGTCGTGGTCGCGGCAGGTGCTTGGTGCACGACGACGGACGACGTGACGCTCGCCTCCGGATTGGGATGTGTTCCTTCCGGAGAGGTCATGATGCACGATTCGTGGTCGGGCAGCCTGGGGAGGCTCGACTTCGGAGTGCTGACAGTTCAGGATAACGATCGGTGATGAGTGCACCATGATCTTGTGGTGGTTGCGTCGGTTGATTCGTTCACGGCGACATACCAGGATTGAGGGCGGTCCTGGATGGATGGTTGCACGCATCACTATGATCGGAGTCGTGACTGACCCTGAGATATCGCGCAGAATACCCAGCTGATGTCATATGTTCGAGCACGAGACCCAGTTACTTTACAGTTGTGATTTCGGGTCAGGGACCCTACATGGATTTCCGGGTTCATGACGGTTTATGGGAACCGGCATGAACCTTTGTCAGGTCATTATGGTACATGACGGTTTATGGGAACCGGGCATGGAGGATGTTGTTTATATGTATATGAATATGATGGCTATTATGGATCATGATAGTTCAGGGGAACCGGGCATGAATGTTTATGTTATGTATATCTATGTTCATATACCTTCCTTTACTTCTATTATCTCCTCCGGGGAGGGTCGTTGGCCTGGGTGGACCCCGGAGTAGTCACGGAGCACCGACTGAGTGGGAGTTGCCCCCGTTGGGTTCCTTACTCTCAGGAACGCTGGTTACTATAACCTCAGGTAGGGTTAGTGGTCTGTAGACATTGACTTTGACTTTGAGAAGACTCGGATTGAGACCCGGGTAGCACACGCGTAGCTTTGGAAACCGTGACAGGATTGGTTATGTGAATGATATATGATATATGATATATGATATGTGATATGTGGTGTGCACAGGTGTGCACAGGATTTGAGCAGTGGCTCGTGTACTTGGTTTCAGTATGGATATGGTTTTGGGCTGAGTCCCTTATTAGTTTCTTATGGATTTGGGCAATGGCCCGTATGGTCTATTTCATTATGGTTTTGGGCTTAGTTCCCACATATGGTTTCCATTTGGTTAAATGGTTTTCGAATGCATGCATGCTTTTTAGTGAAGGGTACAAATGTCTTTATGGAAATGTTTTTATAAACTCTTGGTTTTGTCCACTCACAGTTTTTAATGTTTTGACTGAGATATCACATACCTCCTCCAGATCCTAGCGTACTCTGATAGCCCGGGAGGGCAAAGGTCGAAAATATTCCTTGTCTGACACTTCGTGTCAGACGGGAGCAAGGTCATCCCGTGTTAATCCCGGGGGGATTGGGATGGGTCCTGTCAGCTCTGGCCTATAATGGATTTTTTCGGGTGTACAATGGTGCGTGGATCTGAGGGCGTCTTTTTTTGGTCTTCATGTGAAACAGGGCTACAAAATGAAAGGGCAGACTTTACCGTGGGTCTCCTTGTCAAGGTTTCATGTATGGGATTGCTACTTTGTCGGTTCCATTCTTTGTGCTTTTTGGAAGTTTAAGCTACATTTTCTCTTAACTTTCTACCATTCCACAATGAACCCATATTTCCTTCACACTTCCTTATTCCAAAATGAAAGGGTAGACTTTAGCGTGGGTCTCCTTGCAATGATTAGGAAGCAAACAAGCCTTGGTTGTCCTCAAAGTAAGTGTGCCACTAGTAGAAGCTACTACTAGACAGTATAAATGAGTTCCGTTCATGGCCTAAGCACCTTTGGTCTCATCAAACGCTTGTGAGGCAAGTGAACAAGATGACTTTTGATGCTCTTTTCTATGCCTTCTTCTTAATGTATCCAAGAATTTTAATAATTTTCTTTCCAGCGCAATCAAGGTTCATGTAAACTCTATGGTGTTTAAGTTAGCAACTTGTTATTTTAGTAGTATTAGTTGTTAGAGATCCATGTTTCCTCACGTCGGGATCATCGTATCAGACTAAGGTACAAAGATGGATTCTCGACTTAGACAGTGTTGAAAAAAACTTCGGTGGCATATCCCAAATACGAATCTTTACTTAAGAAAATCTGGTTAGCTTGGAAATTAAAGCGGAAGTACAAATGATTAAAAGAAAAAGTACATATATTGAAGTACGAGAATTAAAATTACAAGTGCAGAAAATAAATTATGTTTATTGCATTCTAGCCTTGAGCTAGCAAGAAAGTTCAGAAATCATCAACTGAAATGAACATCGGTCTGAATCATGCCGTATATTGGTATAGCATTCAAAGGCAACTGTGATACATCAATGTTTGAATGCCTCAATGACTATCCACGTATTTGCAATCAGAATGAGATAAACTTGTACGACATGCCGAGGAAGAAAGTCGAGGTGAAGGTTAATGTGGAAGGATCTCCATTGCAAGGTTGGGTGCAAGTCGGAATGAAGAAAAACTTTTTGTTCTTTAGTGAGAGTTTGGGAGGAGTTGAGAAGGGAATTGATTCTTGATCTTAGATAGAAAGAAACAGATTTAGCGAGTCACGTCTTTGAAATAATGAAACCTTTGAGGGTTTGCAATTATTTTGAAATTGATTGAGTTTAATCAATTTGCTGGTTTTGGTTGTTTAATTGGTTGTTTTTTTGAGAAGAAGACTTTTTCTCCTTTTATAAGCGACGAAGATGATGATTAGGTTACTGTGTTGGGTCTAGCGGTCCCACTGCTGCAGTTATCTTGTTCAAAATCATCTCATTTGCCCTTCTAATTATTCGCTCACATAGAGCCTCTTTTCCTTTTCCCACATCTTCTTCTTATGCACGCTCCAAGTAGGCATTTGGGCATGAGTCTTTGCATTTTGGGCCTTGAATTCCTTACGCCATCTTCTTTGGCCCAAGAAGGTTTTTTTTTTCAGGTGTAAACATTGCCCTCTAAATTTGAAATGGTTTGTTATAAAACAATCTAAATTCACACGATCGCACCATTGCTACTTTGTCGGTTCCATTCTTTGTGCTTTTTGGAAGTTTAAGCTACATTTTCTCTTAACTTTCTACCATTCCACAATGAACCCATATTTCCTTCACACTTCCTTATTCCAAAAAGCATGATTCCTAAGCTTGTTCCACTATGAAGAGATAAGGATGCTTCCCAAAACTTCTCCATCCTGAAACCCACTACTACTACCCCTTGGGTATACAAGATGGATTTCAAAGCTCATGCAAATGCTTCTTGTGTTACCCTGGTATCCCTAGAGAATGATGATGAGTTCATGTGCGATTCTTGCTTCATCATTGACTCTAATCACCATTTTGCTCTAAGCCCTTGCTGGAAATGCCATCTTTCAGACATAGTGACAACTCTCTGCTCTCACTTAAAGAAGATCCAACCTCTATTAAAATACCAATGGCGATCATTTCCATGGGAGGATCTGATATTTGACTGGAAACATCTTTTCCCTTCATTGGGATACCTAGGCTTCACAAACTCCTGGAAATTGTGGGTTTAAAGGATGCAGCAAATGTGCTCTAATGAAATCTAGAGGATTGGAATCTACCATTTGGTAAACCTTTCCACTCTTACTATTGCTCCTTATTTTGGCCTCCTTAGTTCGACATTGTGTTTCTAGAATAGCAGTACAAACACTTTTGATTTTTGTGTTAACACCAACTCTCTTAGATATAGCTGTCCTATTTAGGTTGTCCTTATCTGGGGATGTCGCTGATTTTACCTTTTTCTTTCAACCCAATTCGAGAGAGAATCCCGATTCCCCAATTGTTAGGATTCCCTCGAACACTCCTTCCATACTTTATCTTTCTCAATTTCTAGCCACATTCTGTCCTTTCGATAGGAATGGGCAATCTAGGGCTAAGGATGATTTTAAGAATTTGGGATTCACGAATTTCTATTAGGTACATATCTATTAGAAAATCTAGTTTTGTTGTTGGATTGCCTTTTGTTTCCCAATGTCGTGAGGAGTCCGATGCTGGAATGGACCCCGTTCCTTGTGACACTAGCTTCTCGTTTTAACATAGCCTTGGGGTCTACCATCTTGGCTTAGGTGTACAACATTTTGTGCTCCATTTTCCTTCAACATGCGAGGGCGGTTTCCTTGAGCGGCCCTATCTGGATGGTTCATATATGGTTGAATTGGACATTTCCTTCGTTATAGAGTTGTACCATTGAGTACCTTGATGATGTGGATAGTTTTGTCTTCATGCATTTGGATAGTTTTGTCTTCATGCATTTGGATAGTTTTCTTGCTCATATGGTTCCAGTATTCGATCAAATTGTTCATTGGGTTTGATTCAATGCTTTCAATTAGTTTGTGCAATGGAGTCACATATCATTATATTATCGAAATAAAGAAGAAATGTAAAAACAAAAAACAAAAATAGGAGAAGAAGAACAGCGGAGGAAAATGAAGAGTAAAGAGAGAGTTAAATGGAATATGAAGAGAATTAAGGAAAATTAATTAAGAGAGAGGATAAAAGGTATTAATTAGAATAATTACATAAATAATTAAAAGTTTAATGAAAAATCTGAGTAAATATCAACCATTGAATTTGTATGAATCTTCAAATTTTGTGTCAAATCTTGCGTCCAAAATGTGGTGTCATTGATCCGCCGCCATATATGTCCAATATGACTGAATTACACTACATAATATTTTTATTCTAACCGCACTATGTATCCAAGATGACCTAAATTGCAATACAAAAATAACACTATATATCATAGTTAATCAAAACTGCATTATACGTATGTCCAAGATGACCAAAACTGCACTATATATATCTATATCCAATATGATTGAAACTGCACTAGATGTGTAAGATTTCTTGAAAACTACACCATTTGTGCAAGATAAATCATAATATCCAAGATAAACTAAACATACACTCAACATGGAAAATAAACTATATTACGTTCAAGAAATATTACAACTATATTATATGTTACAACTATATTATATGTCCAAAGTGGATCATAATTAGATAATATGTACTTAATGAATCGAAACTCCACTGTTTTTACTCAATAAATCGAAACTTTGCTAGATATTAAAGATAGACCGTAACTACTCTATGTGCAAGATCGATTATAATTGTCACATATATCCTCAAAATAGATCGATTGTAATTGTCTCTTATATTTTCAAAATAAAAGGTACTATATACATTCTTGTAACTGCGTTATATTATAAAAATTTAAAAGGGAAAAGAAAAATCTAAACATTCAAAATGTTTTCTTAGCGATTTTCAATTTACGATGTAGTAGGATATTTCAAGTCTCTAAAGTTTGGCAGTTAAAAATATTAAAGTCGGTATATATATTTCAATACCGTTGTTTAAAAAATTCTTAACAAAATTTGTGTAAAGCATGTGTTATTTGAATTTTATAATCTTTTTTGATAAATTGAACTTAATATTTGAAACAATTAACTAATTTTTTTTTTTTAAGAATCAAGATGTCATCAAAAAACACCAAAATCAAATACACCAAAAAAAAAAAAAAAGAAGAAGAAGAAGAAGAAACCGTGTGAGCCATCTTCACTTGCGATTTGGTGAGGAGGGGTAATAACATGTCAGTGAGAAACGGACATCAATGGAGGAAGTACCGGAAGGCGGGACAGTGGCATTGTTAGTAAACAAAGTATTAAACATGTGCATTTAATATGAGTATTACAAATCAAACGCTTAATGACTTTTCAAAGCGTTTAAACTTTTTTGGGTAGTTTTAAGTTAATAAACCGTTTATAAATAGGGCAATTAACTTATAGGTCTTTACTAATATATAAATTTATTTAAAAACTTGTATATAGAAAATTAAACTCATATGTCCTTTAATTAGTCAAAAGACTATTAAAATAGATAAGATTTTTTTATAAATTACAACTAGTATCATCCAATTGTAAACTAGTCCAACAACCATCTCACCCCCTCCCAAAATCCAAGAATTAAACCCTACGTTGTACGATCTTCCACCACCATCTCAC
Organism: Prinsepia uniflora; assembly: GCA_032719365.1. Classification (NCBI taxonomy): domain Eukaryota; kingdom Viridiplantae; phylum Streptophyta; class Magnoliopsida; order Rosales; family Rosaceae; genus Prinsepia; species Prinsepia uniflora. The sequence goes on from CM064862.1 coordinate 23,428,365, forward strand.
CCCCTCCCAAAAACTTTCTATACCCCACAGTTGAACCTCAGACAATAAAGACTATATTTTTTATTTCATAGAAAAAACTTCAATTGTAACTAAATATAATATATATTTTATACATATATAATATTATTATATCTATAATATAATAAAGGACTCAAGGGCCAAAGAGATCAAACAATAAGGGGCACATGGGGTAAAGATAGCCAAATTAAGAAGTCAATGCTGTTTTTAATTGTTTGAAAAAAATTTCAGTAAAAATAAATTGATAGAAAAATTTTAAATAAAAGTAAAAGTTATCAATGGTGTATTAATGATTTACTCTTAAGAAAATCTGGCATAATGTTTAATGTCTGGGTTTTTAAATGAAAGGGGATACCAGTGATTAAGAGAGAATATAAAGACCGTTTGGGCCGAAAATTTTTAGGAGCCCTCATTAACATCTGTTTGACATTATTTGTATGAGTTATGTTTGCTTTTTTTCCAAATTATTTGAAAATCCATCTATTTAGTAAATAGAACAAGGATAATTACATCGAATAATTGTTAGCAATCAAAACAATAAGGTAAAAGATAAGTTACATTTTACAATTATGTACTTTATGCCACATAAATATAAATTTTAAAACTTTAACAAAGTCCGGCCCTCGTATATTTTCTAAAACATAACTGGTTCTAATAGTTAAAAATTTCATCCAAAATTTTATTAAATGATGACCTAGCATATATGAGTCACATTTCCTAACTATGAAAAACTTTAATTTGTCTATATGGATGAGGGACACTAATATTATTGAACTATATGGACTGTTGTTAAAATTATAGAAAAATTTAAGCGGTTGTAATCGTTTAGTCTTTCTAGTTAAAAATAAGTGTACATATGTCATTCCAGGAGGCGTTATTTAATCACAAACTTCCAAGAAATTTATATAAAAAAATATTGTTACATATTTTAATAAAATTTAGACACGAAAGATTTTAATATTGAAATTTAAAAGCAATTAATAAAATTTGAATACAATCTTACAAGGTTGGTAATTTTTTAGCCCATACCAAAATAACATAAAGAATCATGCAGATGCAGAAAAGGTTTTACAAGCATCTTATACCGTGCACAAGAAAACATTGAGATGCGCAAAAGTATTAAAAAGTAAAACATGTTTTTAACCGTATGCTCAATCTTTCCTCTGTGTTAAATTATAAAGAGACATAAATGCTGCTATAATTGCTTCACATTTTTGTTCACATATACATCATACCAATTAATTACACATATTAATTCGATTCAACTGATACCAGATGCGTAAGCAATGACCATGTCCTGTGTTTTGACAGTATTGGCTTTTAGCACCATTCCAGATAGGATCACGAGTGGTGATCTAATTACTGGCATAATATTATTAGATCATATTGTATAAAGTGGAGACGGTGAAATTTGAGTCACATACATGTGTGGCGTCTACAGCTTCAAAACCACCCCGCCAAATCGCAATCATTGAGAGAGAGAGAGAGAGAGAGAGAGAGAGAGAGAGAGAGAGAGAGGCAAACTCTCTGCTTCACAATTGCAGTGAAGAGCATTAAACACAATTGCAAAATGCCACTAGTGGAAGCAGAGGTTCCATTATTGGATGATTCATCATCGGCTCCGACCACGGTCGGATTAAAACGTGAACATGATGATGGTGACGATCATCATCACGGTCCTCTGGGACGGAGGGTGTGGATTGAATCAAAGAAGCTGTGGCACATAGTGGGTCCCGCCATCTTCAGCCGTGTCGCTTCCTATTCCATGTTGGTCATCACGCAATCCTTCGCCGGTCACCTTGGGGATCTTGAGCTCGCCGCAATCTCTATCGCCAGTAATGTCATCGTTGGTTTCGATTTCGGCCTCTTGGTACTTCAATTACCTTAAATCTAATTATTGTGTTTCTGACCTGTTTTGTTTATCAAACTGATGGACGTATGTCGTGTCTGTTTTTTTTAATTAGTTGGGGATGGCGAGTGCTTTGGAAACACTGTGTGGGCAAGCTTATGGAGCGAAAAAGTACTACATGCTTGGAGTGTACATGCAAAGATCATGGATTGTTTTGTTCTTGTGTTGTATTCTTCTCTTGCCAATTTACCTCTTTGCCACCCCAATTTTGAAGCTCTTAGGGCAGCCCGAAGACGTGGCAGACCTATCCGGGGCGGTGGCAATTACCATGATACCCCTCCACTTCAGCTTCGCCTTTCAGTTCCCTCTGCAGAGGTTTTTGCAGAGCCAGCTGAAGACTGGGGTGATAGCTTGGGTTTCTCTGGCTGCTCTGATTGTTCATATTTTTGTGAGCTGGTTTTTTGTCTATAACCTTCACTTTGGAGTGATTGGGACTGCAATTACCCTCAATTTTTCTTGGTGGGTTTTGGTGATTGGGCTTCTGGGTTACACCATGTGTGGTGGGTGTCCCTTGACTTGGGCTGGTTTCTCCATGGAAGCATTCTCTGGTCTCTGGGAATTTACTAAACTCTCTGCTGCTTCTGGTGTCATGCTCTGGTATACCCTTCTCTCCTCTCTTCCAGTTTTTATTTCAGTAAATTTTCAGTCAAAACTATTATATGTGCTTAATCAATTTACTTAAATCTTACATTTCACCTTATTTTTCGTACGTAAAAAAATAAAAAAAAAGACATATTAGTGTTTTTTCGCACAAAAAAATTGTTAATTGTTAGATTGATTATTTTGTTGCTGAAATTACAGCCTGGAGAATTGGTATTATAGAATACTAATCCTCATGACTGGGAATCTAAAGAATGCAAAGATTGCTGTGGATGCCTTATCGGTTTGGTAAGCAAATTCTAAATTCTCTTGATCTTCTAAGAAATTTCCCATCGTCCCCTCTATTGCTGTGGATGCCTTTTTTCTCTGTGGACTAAACTTGTCAATAATTGCATTTGTAATTTGTAATGCACCGACACGTACAAATATGATTGAGAACAATAATTCCCCTCGGCCTCACTTTCCAGAGTGATGTGGAGTTTGTAGAAATTATTTAGTGACGATGATTTATTTAATTGTACGTTTTTTACTTTCAGCATGACGATAAATGGCTGGGAGTTGATGATTCCGCTCGCATTCTTTGCTGGAACTGGGTAAACCATTCTTTCTTTTGAGTTATTATTTTATTAAAAAAAATTATTTTTAATAAGGGATAATTATTATATACATATTAGATGTCTTTATTTTGCAGATAATATATATATATAAACATACCACTAAATCATAATTATATGTTAAGTGACCTGTTTTGAATTATTATGACACGTGGAGGTGGAGTCAAAGTAGACCAATGGCTCTGCCAATGGAAAATAAATCAGAAGAATGTCTAGTATACCCAAACCGGTTTCCCAAATTGCCCATTAAATAATAACTCCATTTGTGTGTTATATAAATATTGTGTAGTCTCATAATTGAACGTCGCTTATATCTAATTAGGTTTTACTAAGTTGGCATATATAGGGTCATGTGTGTACTCTCTATCTAGTGCATCATGTGGCCATGTGGGTGCATGCACCATGCACATCAACTATTCAACTTCATTCCATGTTATTGGTATTGGTACGTTTCTATTTTGAGGTCCCGATTTCATATTAAGGGATTTGGTTCGTACACTTGGTCATGGATGTGAGGCCTTCTTATTGTTGCCAGCCATGCAAGAATTTGGGATCCAGAAACAAAAATCAATCATTTTCTATCTTAAATCACTTATTTAATAAAAACCAGTTCTACATTTTCTTGTTCTCTTTTTTGATTGAAGGGGATTAGTAATTTTTGTAAATTAATTATCCATATAAAATGTCATCGGGGGTTTGAATGTGAGACAAATTATCTATAAGTCAACACTAGAATCTAGACTCACTTGACTTCTTCTTCTCTTTTTGTTCATACATTATTATTTATTTATTTTTAGATCGAAGAATTCGAATATATTTTTTTTATGAGTATTTTCTTTAATTGTTTTTAATGATGCTGTTTGGGGTTTATTTTATCGTTTTTTTTTCTTTTGGTCAAGTAAAGGATCATTTTGCAACGATAATAAAGTAAAAAGACTTTTTTTTTAAAAGAAAAAATAATTGAAAAGACTTTCTTTTATCAAATATAAAGTAAAAAATACTTTCTTTTTTTTAAAAGTATAAGTGTCGTTTAAAAATGTGATTTGGATTCATTGATGATGTGTTAGGTTGGTGGAGATTTGGATTCATTAATAGGATAGAATAATGATTTTCTTCTTTAGTATATGCGGTCCATGATTAGGATAAGAAAAAACAAAGCGAAACAAAGCGAATCAAAATCAAATATGAATTGTATATGTTCTCATCATCCAAATCAAATACCAGTACGTATATTCCTCTTCAATTTGATCAACATTGGCTGCTCATGAGTCATGCCCAACCCGACACCTAAAGTTCCATCTTCAATTGTCTTCCTATTAATTGTTTGCTAATCAAAATTCTTGTGCAAGCAGTGACACTGATAGGGAATATACCAGTACGTATATTCCTCTTGTACGTTTATATGTATTGTATTTAAAATATTCATTAATTCTTAGAGTTTATGATATAAAGGATCATGTTCGACAATTTTTATTTTAATTTAAAATCGATCCCAAAAATTCATATAATGTTGAAAAATACGGGAGTAAGGAACAATCACGTATGCATGTAAAAATTGGTATAAAAACTTAATTTCGTTGTCATTTCGTGGTTGTGCTCGCCATTGTTGATTTGTTGCCTCATGGATAAGTATTATCATTGGAATAGTAACAATTTGATGATCGCGACATATGCATGCATAGTCTTTTCCCTTTTTTGTCTTGTCCAAAAATATTATTGATTTTGAGAATTCTAACAAAATCCAGTCGTATCAATAGAATATGTTATCACTCATCACAATCGAATTTGTGCATGATGTGACTTTACAAGGTTAAGTTGATAAACTTGCATGAGGTTATCTGTAGAGTAACTTACACTTTTTTGATTTACTTAGATATTTGTGTTGGCTCTTGGCAGAGTGAGGGTGGCAAATGAACTCGGAGCTGGGAATGGCAAGGGGGCCAAATTTGCGACCACAGTTGCAGTTGTGACGTCGACGATAATTGGGCTCTTCTTCTGGCTTTTCATTATGATGTTCCACAATGAGGTCGGCTTCATATTCACCAACAGTCAACCTGTTCTTACTGAAGTCAGCAAACTCTCCCTCCTCTTGGCCTTCACAATTCTTCTCAATAGTGTCCAACCAGTTCTCTCTGGTAATTTTTTTTTTTAACTTGAGTTACTTGTAAACTTCTGTTAATTAAATTTCACCACTCAGATAAAAAAACCATCGTTTGTTTTTGTGAACAGGTGTTGCTGTGGGATCTGGTTGGCAATCTTATGTGGCATACATAAACTTGGGCTGCTATTATCTCATTGGAGTGCCACTTGGGTTTGTGATGGGATGGGTTTTCCACCTTGGAGTTTTGGTAAGTATTCTCTTATTCACTTCAGTCACATACACATGAAATTTTAAAGAAAACTTTGATTACAAACGTGGTATGTATTTGAAATTGAATTGATTTTTCTTTCTGCATATTTGTTGTGAACTAAACCCTAAATCCTAAATATATGGTGTTATATTTAGGGAATTTGGGCTGGGATGATCTTTGGTGGGACAGCTGTCCAAACCTTGATATTGGCCATTATCACCATCCGATGTGATTGGGAGAAAGAGGTAGAGATTGATAAAGGAATTCCAATATTATTGTTGCTTATTTTGATTTGATCCTAATTGATTTATTTTTGTTGACTTTGATCCTCAAAATTATGTGTTGGTGTAAATGAATTTGCAGGCGGAGAAGGCAAGCATTCATATATTGAAGTGGGCAGACAAGAAAACGGAGCACTAGCCGTGTTAGGAATTGCAAATAACGTTTTATAAGGAAATCGCACCTTAACATACATTTTATAAATTGCACCTTAACGTTTTATAAGCATTCATATACATTTATAAAACTAAAAAGCCATTCCCCATCCTTAAAATTAGAAGGAAAAAAAAATCATTAATTATTATTAATTTAGTAATATTTTTCTTTTTTCTTTTTCAGATTTGAACATCTTCTCCTGTTTAGACGAATACGCATGTTTAATATAATAATTATCGATTTAGTAACCTTTAATATAATAATTATTGATTTAGTAAGTCATTCTCATGAACTGTTTAATTTGTTTAACATGTTTAGTATGTTTAACTTATTTAATTTAGTTAAATTATTAGATTTAATAGGTACAAAGATAAGTAAATAGATAGACATATGAGTTAGTAATTGATATGTATATTAATTAGGTTAATATATAGATCATTATATGGATCAACTCTGTTTATTAAACAAGTTAATATGTCATTATATAAATTAATAGTTAGTTGATTCAAAATTCATTTGTTTAATAAAAGTATAATAATAAGTTGATCCCAAAAAAATTTGAAATTTTAATTGTACAGATAAAGTGGATTTTTAATCATATATCAAGTCATACCAAAAATTGTCTTACGTATCTAAAACAAAAAATATCTCACGTAATCTACTCTTACTTTCCATCTCAAATCATTTCGACCAATTTCGTTCATGAAATCATTGAATATGACCAGACGTCTATTTTATATACGTGGAGTTCGCTACCTCTCTGAACTAACCACAATTTTTTTTTTTTTTATGTATATATATATTTTTGCCAGAATTGTAATTAATTTTTTCTTATTAATTTTTTCTATTTTACTTGAGAAAAACGTGAGTCTTGCATGTGCCACATCATAGCATTTATAGCTTTATGGATGAAGTTAATGATGTTGGGTGAATTGAAACGTAGAGTTAGAATATAGTATAAAGTGAGATATTCTAAATTTTCACGGTCGGCATCATGAGATTAACCTTGAAATATATGGAAGTAAATAGTAATTAAGCTTTAACAAAGCAAAGAGAATGAAACATAATTGCAAATGGAGGTGAGTGATACAACCATGCCTAATTAGAAAGTTTAAGTTTTTTCAGTATGTTATATGTTCGGTGGACAATATTTGTGTCTCATCTTTAAAGAAATTTTGTCATTCTATTCTTTTTATTTAACAAAAAAATTTCCTATACAATTTACATAATCAAAACTAGTCCTCTCTCATGAAGAAGTTGTTCATCAGCATAACGTCACCATTACTGCCTAAGCAATGGGGTTTTATTATTTATTTGAAATTTGACCCATTCAAGACAAGTGTGTGTCTTAATTACAATCCTTAATTTATTCGAAAAGGAAAATCCTTTTGACTCGAATAATATAGAAACCTGGTAAGGAGATAAGTGTTTAATAATTTTTTTTTTGTAGCCACACATAAGTCAAACCTTAAGTTGCCCACGTATCCATCACCAGAATCAAGCCACTCGTAATTCTAATATTTTAAATGAGTGACTGAGAATTTGGTTTGAGAAACTGGGAATTTGATTTGGATTTAGAGATTGCGGTTGCATCTAGATTGAGTCTCTTGACTGCCTATGTATTCTTAGAGGAATCGAAGAGGCATAATTAATGATTTGGCTTTTCAATTAGTGAATGACTCACTAAAATGAAGTTTTGTCTTTGATTTGGTGGAGGATTTTTTGGGTGAATTTTGTTTGAAGAACCAAGGACTTAGTTTGGATTTGGAGTGGATTTAACTTCAAAATAAGTATGAATTTTATTTGAGGTTGTAGTTGTATCTAAATTTGATTCTAGATTACTTACATACCTTTAATGTGATCAAACTAGCATAGTTCGATATTGAATGACTGATGGGGAGACGACCCGTCAATTGGAGTTTAAGAATTAATTGATATTTTTAATATAACCAAATAATTTGGAACTTTGATTATTTTTTTCTACAATAGATGAATAACGAGCCTTGACTTTAAAATGGACGAACCATGTATGAGCCTTAACCTTCGCACCACAAGTTTCTGGCTTAAGAGAATGTCTAAGCCTTTGGACTTTGGTAGTCCAATGTTTGATCCCGATCTTTTTTCTCAACAAAGCAAGATGGCTTTGCACTTGCCAAATTGCTCCTAATTTATCTTTTGAAGAAAAATATTTGTATCTCACCCTTTAGGTATCTCCTCATATCACTCTTCTGATTTATCAAACTTTCTTTGTAGATATATGATAATATCGAAACTGTTCATTCTCTAAATCGTCATTTCAATATTATCTTCATAAAAACCCAACAAGATTTAAAATAATTTAGTCATTAGTATGTATCAAATAAATCAACGATTTTTATGATAATTCAGATTATCATGTTTAACTGTCCATTTAGTTTACACACACATACATATATATATATATATGACCAAAAGACACCACCAATTTTGTTGATTTTTTACGGAGAATATGCTAGCATGATGTTTAAGAGAATGAACAATTCTGATTATATTATATGTTCAAAAATAATTCGATAAATTAAAAAGATGATACGAGGAGATATCATTAAAGTGTGATATAAATATTATTCTTTCTTAAATAAGGAAACAATCGGCCTTTATGGCAACCTCTCATATAAAAGGACCGAGCCCATGTTCCTTTCTAGCTCTCACATTACCTTGGTAAGAAAACCCGGATCTTAAAAAGATTGCTGCATTTTTATTGGGCGAGGTGCCAAACCACTTGTGATGTCTTGAAAAGGAATACCATCTTTTCCTTTTCGTCTTTGCAGTTAGGCCTGTCAATTGGTGCAGAAAAAACCAATTGAAATTTCGAACCTTCTCGAAATATTACTGAATAGATAAAAACTCATAACTGATGAGAAAAAACAAACGAAACTAAACATGGACCAATTCGATTTCAGTTTTCAATTTTGCAGTACCAGAAACATGTATCGCCGCGAAGTCCAAAGTCCAAAATTGTACTTGGGCTTATTCTGAATTTTGAAGTTAAGTGTAGACCAATGGACTTGGGCTCATTCTCAATTTCAGTTCTTCATAACCATCCAAAGTCCAAACCACTCACCTTTTTTGATATCATCGATCCAAAGCCTTGACGACTTCAACTTATCGAAGATGAAGTATCTTCATTTTCTTTTCTTCTTCGAGCACTCGTGTCGTGTCATCTCTTAGATAATATCAAAGATAAAAAATCTTATTCTTCTTCACATAGTCGCAAAGTCTCTTCGTAAGTTCTCGTCTCTTACGCAGACTCTCCCCCTCGTTCACATCTCTCAAACGTCTCTCATGACCTCATACCTTACCAACCACCATCTCAAAACCCTCAAGCCTCACCTTCATAGCCTCACACCTCATCCTCAACGAATCGAACCAAATCAGACTTCATTTCTCATATGCAGCGGCACCCATTATCTCTGATTCGCATTGCCAACCATCATCTTTGACTCACACTGATGGCCTCCTCGTACCCATGGCCTCCGCCTTGCACCCATTGCATTCTGGGCCTTGCACTGCCAAATATCGCCTCTGAGTCTTGAGCCTCTCTTCCTGTGGTGGAAAAAGCGATCCCGATATCGAGCCGATAAGTATTTCTAGTATTTTTTGTACTAATTGGGAAAGGAGTTGGTACTAGACCAATATCGATAGAGATTCCTTATTCAGTTTGGTTTCGATTTCAGAAAAGTTACCGAATCGAAAAATCGATTCACACCCTATTAGAAAATAGCGTGCTTCAGGGACCGATGGAAGGGAAAATAAAGCAAGGCTCTTGCTTTCCCTGTTGACTTTTTTTTTTGTAGCCAACAAAGAAATAGTTAAACATTGGCGGACCCAAGAATTTTATTCGAGGGGTCAATATGTAAAATGTCAAAAAATTTGGGAAGTAAAAAAATAAGTCAAAGAGCGAAGGCTTCAACCCTGTACACAGGGTATAGGGTTGAAGCTTTGCTCTTTGGCGTGGATCAATTTGCTGAATTTTAATTGGTTGATTGCTTTTTTTGAGAAATCAAGTTGTTCTCCATTTATAGGCGATCGAATGAGTTCTTCAACTTACTGGATCGGGACTCATGCATGACCTATCTTTCTGTTTTTTTTTTCAATTGGGGTACTTCCCCATTTGCCTCTGTCTTCTCCATATCCTGTCAGCACCACCCAAGTCTCCTTCATTTTCACACTTGAATTGCTTGGTCTTAGGGCAAAAATCATTCTTTGGGCCTTTAATGTCTGTGAGCCGTGATTTGGGCCTAGAGGAGATTTTTTCGGGTGTAAACAACTTCACCAACGCAAACAATTAAGTGGAAATAAAAGAAAAAACAACAATGTATCAACGAGCATACAACATTCATATCAGTTAAATATATAACGCACATAATAATAATAATAATAATAATAATAATAATAATAATAATAATAATAATAATAATAATAATAATAAATACGTAATCGCTAATTGGTTACACAATATTTTTTTCATTGCATGTGAAACAAAGTTAAAGAAGGATTAACATCATCACATACATGAAAACGAATAAAAATAAAGAAATGAAAAAAAAAAAAGCAACAAAAATGGATTTATTATATTGTTATAGAAATTAAAAGTGTTGTACTTATAAACGTGATTCCTAAATACAAACATTGTGGATGCAGAAGTTATTTGCATTAAGAAATTGGAATAAAGAGAAGGAAAAAAATGAACTCACTTATACCTGCCACTTTGTCCAATACGATGAAGGGAAGGTAATTTCCCATGAAACTGGGAACCTTCGGGTGCAACATCTACCATCAAACAGGATTAAGTAGAAAACAAAACAAAGTCTATTCCCTACACAATTGAACAACTACCAATTCAAAGAAAAAATCAAATGAGCAAGTAAAGATAGAAACCAAATTACTACCCTCAAATCCATGCATCAACAACAGATTAAGTTCATTTTCCCTTACTATTTTCAAGATCCGATTAAGTTCATTTCCTTCAAGAATTCGTAAGAAAACAGTTAAAACTACATAATGTCAACTTCATCTTTGCTTTCCTTCACAAAAAGAAAACCATCATTTCTATCATCCAACACAGCCTAAACCAAAAAAACATACATTAAATGGAATCCACTGCAAACAAAATATTCAATGGAATTAAACAATAACAGTAAATTAAGCGACAAAATCTACGTATGAAGCTTAACGAAGTCACGAAACATAATCAAAAACGGAGAAATGAAGATTAAACTTACCTAAGATCGCCAAATAAATTGAAAACTAATAAGGTAAGAACTAATAAACCAATTGAAATTATGAAGCCTAGCTACGTACAGAACATGGGAGAATCAAAATATATAAATTAACATTAAGTCACAAACCGAAAAGCAATCAGTCTCCATCTCTTCTTAATAACCCCATCAAACGAAAAGCTTTTGAATTGAAGCTCATTTGCATTAAAATGAAATCAAAGCAAGTTGTACCGGCCCTATCAAAGATGATAGTCGGCCTTGAAGCAGAGATGCACGATATGATTATCAAGCATGCAAGACAATAGCAAAATTGAAACACAAATGAATTATTAAGCATCCAAACATCAACAAAATCATCGTTAAATTTTGAAAACAAACCAATCACATGATAATAAGGCCTTTTACAATGATCCTAAATTCAAACAATTTATGAGACGGAAGACAGCAGCCAAACGTCATGAATTAAAAAGAAAAAAAACCTAACACCTTACCCAGGAAATTCTTAAATCACAAAACCCAAAAGTTAATTGAATATAGAAACATTCAAAATCATAAAAAGTAAAAACCCATAGCTGAAAATAGTGTTGGATGTAGAAAATAGCAACTTGCAGTGCAAAAGGATTGGGATCGAAGATGGTCGATGACAGAAGATGGTTGATGATACTCCATCAAAATCGTTGATAAAATAAAGTGGTCATTGTGGAAAATGTGAAGTCGAGAGAAACGAGAAAGGAAGAAGACGGGAGATCATTATCTGAAGGTTTCTCCGGCGAGGGGACAGGGTCAAAATCATCCTTACCTGAAGGTTTCTCCGGTGAGGGGAGGGTCAAGTGACCCTCTTTGCCCCTTGGTCGGTCCGCCCCTGACCATGCACCATGTTTTTGTATGTACATGATCACATGCCGGCAAGAATCCTTCTATTCAATTTTCTTCAGCTCCTTTCAGATAAGTATTTGAGTGGAGAATAACACTTATCTTTCTTGTTGCTGCAAACCAGTGACCTTGTCTTGGAGACATCATTTTCTTATATCACGCAGACGGAACCGCACTGATGAAAGGGAGCGAATTGTATTACTTCGTAAATTTCTTGTTCACCTCTTGAGTAAGTTTTCTGTGAAGCAAACTAAATAAACATGGTCACTACCACCCTCACAAATAGAGTGTTTACACCCGAAATAAACCACTAGAGGCCCAGGAAGATTTTAAAAAAAAATAATTAATGACCCAATCCGACTTTTGACTTAAGCCTATCTTGTATCAAAAACTGAACCATGGGGAAGTGTGAGCATAGTTTACGTAATTACACTGACACAACGCCAAAACTGTCAGAAAGGGGAATGGGGCGTGCGATTAAGTCATTGCAAAGGAGATGTATGCAAGAATGCACATGTTGATCATCCACACTTTCATGCTACCTACAAAAGAAGAAGAAGCTCTCGTTTCATAGGATAATCAATCAATCAAACAAAAAATAAATAATTGATCAAACTCAATCAATTATAAGAGCTGAAAACCCTCAAAATTTTCTTTGTTATCCAAAAGCTCTCTTTATTGGAAAAACTTGTCTCTACGATCCAAGATCAAGATTCAGTTCGCCTCTCAACCCTTTCTCAGTTCTTACTAAGAACACCAAGTTTTCCTTCCAATCGGACTTGCATCCCAAATTCGTTTTTGGAGACTTCCTTATCATCATACTTCAAGCACGTTTCGAAGGCCACTTTCCTCATTTTGACTGCATCCAACTAGTCTTTGAGACCCTAACAACCTCACTCCTTGACACCACCATGTCTTTTTACTACACCACCATGTCTTTTTACTACTCTGCCAACACCTTTGGTATGATTTCCAACGGATGTTCATCTAGTTGATGGTCTCTCAACCACAAATGCTAGCTCATTGCTTAGTCTAGAGATAATTTACTTCACGCGTCTGAAATTCAATTCACAACTCTAATACTTAATTTATGTTCTAAGCGTTTGTCTTTCCCCTTTTACTTTCTACAATCGGTTTCTTCAAGTCTGACTTTGATAACTAGAATATACCAACTAATGAGTTCTATGACTACATAAGTCGTGGAACTATCTTCGTGTTTTGGTTCAATATACGAGTTGTCTCACTTAAGAGATTGATTATGTCTTACTCCCCCCCCCCCCCCCCCCCCCAACAAAACTTTGAATTGGACATTGCTAACATGAACACATCGCCATTGAATTTGGACTAGGCACAAAAGAAAATATTTAAAGTCCTTGCAAGTGGCATAGAAAAGAACAGAACAAGAAAGATGCATGTTTGCTCCACTTTCACTTGATTCGAACAATGGTTCATGGATCGCAATTCAGAAAAAACTTCTAACCCTGTCTAATAGCAGCTTCTACTAGTAGTATGCCTAAACTTGAGGGCAGCTAGATGACCAAGTTAGCTGGACCAGTACGCCTAGGGCAAGACCAGAACACCATGGCCCAAAGCTTTCAACCTTCCCCCATTCGCCCTAGTCACTTATACCGCATCCCCATGCACCGTGCTATAGCGAAAAGATCCCCCTCACCCAAACACTTGCCTATCCTCTCCTTTGGAAAAGAGCCACCGAAAGGAGACCCCATATTCCACTATGACAACATTTTCGACACGAACATAATCTGGCAAGCCCAGTAGAACTCTTTTGCAGTGCATGTCCAAATTTTGATATATGAAATGAGGGCGTGACACTAAAGGGGAGATTTGTGAGGTCTTTGCCACAACGAGAAATTCCTTGGCCACCACCAATGTAAGCCAACGTGGAAACCCCTCGTAATGGAATTCTCGAGGATATCACTAGTTAGAAATTAGCTACGGAAGAATTGATAAAGTTCATCAAGGATGCCTTGGCTCCCATATGTGATCTGATGAAGGTTCTAAACGAATAGGTTTAGGAGCTTTTTAGTTAAGGGAAATTGAAGCTGAAAGGCATCACCACCCCCCTCTAGAGGTAGCAAGCTCAGACAAAGGGAAACATACTATGGATTTTGTAGTTCTTACTTTAGAACATGTGGTCATGTGGCCTTTGTTCTCTAATAATTCGCCTGCTGAAATTCTATAAACGAGACCTGTGAGGTCCAGCTGAAAGAGGATACCGAGATCCAGACCATATACTGACCACCCACTTGAGAAGAAGTGAAGATTAAAATGGCCAAGGGTGTCCCAACTAGCATGAAAGGTGACTCTGAGTACTGGAGAAGATCTGACGGCACAGGGTCAAAAGAAGAATTTAGGCCTAACCAAAGGCCACCCCGTGTAGTTGAGCATTAGGACATAATGACTGAAATGGCTGAAATAAGGCGTATGATTTAAATACAACCAGTGCCTCTTAGGAGAGCTATTGTTTCGAAATACAAGAAGCTTTATCCCATGTACGTGGACCAAGATAATCCTTCTCCTAGGAACTTCAAACTGCCAACTTTAGTGAAGATGGTAGTACATCGTCCCTTGAGCATATAGGAAGGTTCTCAACCTATTGTATAGCTCTTAAGGATAATTCCTATCTCAAGATACGTCTGATCAGTAGCTCTCTAGCTGGAGATATTTTTTCTTGGTGCACTTCGCTGCTAGAAGTCTCCATACACTTAGGGGAAAATAGAGGCAAGTTCCATGAAAAGTTTTACCGTGTCGAACCTGAGATCACGATCAGTGACCTAACTACCTTCAAACAAGGAGAGCATGAAACTATTAAGAGTTTCATCGCAAGGTTTAAAAGGCTAAAGATGAAGTGCAGGTTCCCCACGAACAATGACCAAATGGTGGCCATTTAGTAGACAACACTATGGTTATGACTAAGAAAGAATTTCACCACCACCACCACTTTCTCAGCCTTGTAGGAGATAGTGGTATATGTGTCCAAATTTGAAAGACTAATGGAAGAAGAACAATAACAGAAGATAACTCTAAAGTATCATCTTTCAAAAAAAAAATAAGATACATGTTCATCAGGTAGACCACAGAGATGGTGAGGAAGAAACCTCAGCGAATATAGAGGGGTAGGAACTAGATGTGCCTGCAACAGAAATCCAGACTTCGAGCAAGGGAGCCATGATCATCAAATTGTTTGTCAAACCTATGTAGGATTAGAAACCGGTTAACCCGACTAGAGGATACTTTGCCAACAAAGTCCTGATTTTTACATCATATCTATTCGACCTGACCAAGGATGGAGGGATATATGGTGAACTAGTCAAAGAAAAGGTGATCATGCCTAATCTTAAGCAAGAAATGCATAGACCAAAAGGGATCAAGGGAAAGAAATTCTGTAAAGGCATGTATCATCAAACAACTCCACTGCAAATAATGTCTAGTTTAGGGATACAATCCAAAACTTGGTCAATGTGGGGCATATCACTCTAGCCCTAATACTAATGCTAATGACAGTAGACATTAGCATGTTCCCTATGGCGTTAGTTAACATGGTTGGCCTGCAATGGTCACAGATTGAAAAAGGCAATGTGACCAAAGAGGATCAGCCAAAGGCTCCCTAGGAAACATAGGAGCCTAAAGGATTGCTGGGCACGATCGCGGGCGGTTTGGTCATGTGTGACGAGTGCAAGACAAAGTGTGTGCTTAAAACCCCTCATTAGGTGTAAACATAGACCCCAAACATATGCCTAGAACATGAGAGGTCGAGTGACAAATGGGATAAGGACCTCCTCAACTATCTTGAAACTAGCTACGGACTTCATAGTCCAAAAGAAAAGATCCCTCGAAGGTCAGTCTTTCAAAGGTTAATGGATATCAAGAAATTGAAACGGCCAGCTAGTCAAAAATTTCTATCTAACTAATAGGATCCTGGTGGTGCAAAGGCCAAATCTCTATGATCGTCAATATCCTGACCAAGAAAAGCCATTTTCCGAAATAGAAAATGGTGCATGGTTGGCAAGAATAGCAAGCCAAGCAAGGAATTAGGATGAACTAGTAGGCACATGAGCCAAAGACAATTCAAAACCTATAAACTATCTCAAGCGAGCTTGTAGACAACCCCGCCAGTAACCAAATTGGAGTTGATGTGTCCTCAGGAAAATTGGAGAAAGAGGAAGGATGGAGTCAGCCTTCAAAGAAACATATCCCTCTTGAGATCTACGCCTGAGACTCCTATAAGTGCCAAAAACAAGATCACATTTGGAAACTCTGTTGAAAATGAGTTGTTGATACACTAAAACTAAGTATTAAAGTAAATACAAAGTCACACTCACCACTTAATAAAAACATATTCAAATTAAAATCTTTTTTTTGTAGATTGTAGCATTGATAAGTATGGATCGTTCTTAACTGGGGATTGAGGGTACCTAAGCATGATTATCGTTTGATTAATTAATTAGGGGGGCAGTTGATTGTTTTTAAATTCCTAAGTAATTAAACTACTCTAAACTAACCTAATCTAACATTTACATGGTCAACTCATCTTGAACCTAACCCATTCATGAATTCGATTAACTTTAACCTATGAAATCCTCTAATTCTAACCTTACGAGTTATTTGCATATTATCTTAAGTACGTGCTCGAAGATAGCCCGACATACACTTTCAATGAATTATAGTTGGGGACAGTCCGACATATCTAATCAAGTATTAAGCACAAACATACAATCATAACAAAAACTAGAATCATAAAACACATAGAATATTAAAGCAATACAAATCATAAAACCAAGAATAATATTAGAAATCAGTTCATAAACAAAGATATTCAAGCACAAAAGATAACTATAAGGTAAAGAGGCCATGTTACACTTTTTCTCTTCGGGATACCCTATGGATACGAAGTGATTGGGAAATTTTTGGCGAGACACTCAGGGACAGCCTGACTATGTCACGGATGAAGGAGTAGAGGATGAAGTATGGTATAATTAACCTTGCACGATAAATCTTGAATTTATTTAAAAGGGAAAATTGGTTAAGCAGAGCTTCAGTATAAAGAATGAGCGACCCCTTACAAATAGCTTAAGTCTCTCTATTTATAGGAGAAAAATAATCCTCAAATAAATAGGAGTTTACAATTTAATTCTAAAAAGAAAAGGATTAAACTAATTAAATTAAAGTCTTAAAGGTAAAAAGGTATTCTAAATCCTAATGAAAGAATAAATACAAAACTTAATTAAAAAGGTAATAAAAATTCCTAATTGAAAAGGGAAAAAAATCATAATTAAAAAGGACAAATAAAACCTAATAAAAAAGGGGAAATTGGAGTTTGCTTGTTGGAATAGTAACAGTAAACGACACAGTAGGAAGCTACTGAAGGAAGGGAGTCGTTTCAGCAGGCGCCTGCTGAAAAAGGAAATGGAAATTGGGTAAAAGCGCGCTGAGGAAGGGGTAGAGTAGATCGGTGCACGTGCGCCAGCTCAACGTTCACGCTGTCGGGACACGCACGTCGAGAGGAAGACGCCTAATTCGGTACGTGCTCACCGTATGGTTTCCTAGGTGTTTTAAATGGTTTCGGTAGCTTGCTACCAAATTCCGCAGTGATTTTTGGTGGCCTCCTTTCATTTGATCATAAATTGTAAACGACTCGTCCCTAATTTTAGGGATTAATTAAGATTAATTACGGATTAGCCGAGGATTAACGGACGGCCAGGGCGAAATTATGATTTTACCCCTAAACTAAGGCAAAAAGTTAACTTTTGGCCTGGGAGGTCCGATGGTCGAGGACCGAGGACCGTTACATAGATCGTGTCGATACAAGTCCGTAGACAAGCGGCACGTCGAAATCAGACGTTCGATAGAAAAGTTACGGTTCACGGAAGTTCTGAGGTACTATTCACGGTGGTACGTTCGACCATATGGTACTTATGGTACTTTGATACCAAAGTGGTAGCAGAGCGGGTTTTGCTCTCAGAGTAATGCGCAGGTCGAGGATGTGATGTCTCTACAGTGGTAACAGCCCGTCATCAACCTGATAGTTATTGTGAGAGTAGGAGGATTCAGTAGAATTGAATCCTAGTTAGATTACGATTGGCACGAGGTACGGTGGTTTAATGTTCATTTTGGCATAGTATGCCATGTGTTTCGAGGAAGTAGATTCCGAGTAGAATCGATATTCGTGCGAATCCAACGACTTAGAGCTGCATAGTTCCTGTAGATAGGACCCAATGGAATAGTAGACACCGTATGACGACTTGAGAGTCAAGATCGTCTAGTGGTCATGACGGACATGGAATGGAGCAACGTGGAATCAGTGGAGGTTGGACGTTAGGGTCATCTATGATAGAATTTCGAAATGGAGATTACACTGCTGGGAGTAGTCAGGCATAGGATGACCATAGTTGAGATTGGTTGGAATAGGAACGTTGATCCTAGTTGGTGTGAGATGCCATGGTTAGGTGTGTCGAATCCCGGAGGGATGTGGACTGGCAGGAGATGCCCAGATCAGTGTTGAGTGGCATGGTAGGATACGATTGCGCATGTAGAGTTGTGCAATGTTAGGCACGGAGTAAGGCCAAATTCTTGTGGAGGCTAGCGACTAGGAGCCGTAGAGTTACGTGGGGACAAGATCCTCAAATTGTGGTTACTGGTTGTTTGGACACCAGTATCGGAGTATGACGACTCTTGGGAGTCAAGCGCGAAGGATCACTCGAGATGGACGTGTTGTAGGGAGCAGTCAGGTTCCCAATCACCCTAGTTGGTGATTGATCGGACGAGTGACCATGAAAGTGGTACTTGTCGACCGGATACCGAGGTGGACCGATCGGTGGATGTTACGTGTTAAGTGATTGGTGCCGGCGGTGAGTTGACTACATAGGTTCGAAGTTTTGGTTGTGTTGTACGTGGGTTGTGTCTGTACGAGCTCGTGGTAGGTACCACCATCGAGGCCGAATTGGATGATGGTTGTTGATCGGGGGACGTTCTGAGAACGTTCATCTTCTGGTATGGATTATCAGGATAAGCATACCGAGAGTCATAGGAGTACGAGGGAGGCAGAGCCCTCCGACCCGAGTAGAGTTAAGTGGCGATTGCTCGGTTTGAGCAAGGCTTAGGATTGGTTTGATTTTCACTTTGCAGGGCAGTGATGTGATGACGATAACAAGGAGGGACGTTGAGTAACGAGCTGAGGGCATCTCAGTCGCGATGTGCTCACGGTTGGTTTCTACCACTATACGACGAGGAGGATTTTTTGACTAGTGTAGATTCTTGGGAATGGTGATGGAGATGATTTTGGTTGACTGTGGTTGACCATACCTCCTGAGTTTCATGTACGCTTGTTTGAGGAGAAATCTGATGGTGAGAAATAGAATGAGTCATTACAGTAGTTATCAACAGTTGTCATTGGTTGGAAAAGATAGAAGTGTTTAGTTAGGAAGGAATGGAATAAGCATTACAGTAATTATCAGAGAATACTCCTAGTTGGAGGAGGACTTGACACACAGTCGGAAGCATACCTATTTCCAACATGGTTGCAACTGCTCTTGATTCCGAAGTCGATGAATGAGACTTCTCATTTTCTGCTTTTTAGCAGATGGTGCTTGGTGCCGCAGGATAACATAGGATGAACTATGATGTCATCATCTTGGATCCTCCTTGATTCTTCCCTAAGTGGGATGACGAGGAGTGATATGACAGCTAAAGGGTTCAAAGAGGGTGTAAGAAATGAACATCTAGGTTGAGGGTCAAATTTGATTGACTTGATGCATATGGTATTTGGCGTCACTGGATGTGACAAGTGAGTGCCCGAGGTGAGTCAGATTGAGTAGTGTGAGGACGATCAGGATGACTGAGTTGATTGTGGTGACCGTGAGGTGAGTAGACCGTCTGGTCGTCATTGGAGTGGTTAGTGAGATGACAAGGCAGAGGTTGGATATATGAAGAGTGTGTACGATCTATCTTGGTCGCGAAGACGGAGTGAGTTGGTAGGGTTAAGTGGTTGATGTGAGCAGAGGCTTAAGGTCGCGGATGACTAAGGGAACCCTTTAGTGCAGAGTGTTTTCTCTGCTTAGACAAGTAGTCGATTTGGGACCCAGATACTCCCAGGTTGGGTGAGACGTCGATTGTGTCGACAGGACGAGTAGTACGACAATTGAGACTCGAAGTGAGTCCGGGTATCAACGGGGATCGCTGAGGGCGTCAATATGGGTACCGAGGTTGGTAGATGCTGCAAGTTTGAGGATGACTTTCGAGATGGGATCCTGACATGGTGATGGCAGGACCTGGAGGATGTTGTCTGATTGGATGTTGCGCTAGATGCCAACTTGGATGTGATAGCCCTTAGTGGGAATACGTTTTTTCACCCGGATGGTTATAAGATGGAACGAGTTAGAGTGGTAGACTAAAAAGCCAATTTGACATCCTAGTATGTGTGACTTGTCAGAGTGAGTGACAGGAAAGACGTCGACATTTTGTCTTGAGTGAGACTTACGAGCCGAACTGTGGCTGTGTCGGACATGTACTTTTACACAAGAGTGCCAGTGTGCGGGGACATGATTGGATTCCACGGTTTGGTTGTGGAATTGGGTCGGTTTAAATTTTGAGGACGAAATTATTTAAGGATGGGAGGTTGTAACGAACCGTCCCTGATTTTAGGGATTATTTAAGGTTAATTACGGATTAGCGAGGCTAATCGGGGATTAGTCAAGGATTAACGGACGTTCAGGGCGAAATTACGATTTTGCCCCTGAACGAGAGTGAAAAGTTGACTTTTGACCCGGAAGATCCAATGGCCGAGGGCTGAGGATTCTTACGTAGATCGGGTCGATACAAGTCCGTAGACAAGCGGCACGTCGAAATCGAACGTTCGACGAAAAAGTTACGGTTCACGGAAGTTTCGAGATACTATTCATGATGGTACATTTTACGAAGCAAAAGTGGACTTTTGTCCTTAAGTGGTCCCAGATCTTTTGAAGTGGCCCAATGGATGAGTGACAAGTGTCACCCATCCATTGCCCCTTCCATTCTTTCATGCATTTGTATCCCCTTTCCTGTTCCATTTCCCACCAAACCCAAACCCCATCGAACACGACCCCAATTCCCTTCCCCCACCTGATTTCGATCTGAGATGGAAACAGAGAGTGACTGAGGGCCGTGAGTGCGTAATGGTGGCTAGGCGAGGATAGGACCACTGTGGACGGCAGCGTTGGCCTAGGAAACAGGTGAAAAACCGTGACCCCTTTATATTTCAAAATTTCAAATTCGGGGTTTAGATGTTGGGGAGGGTATCTGTTGATTAAGATGTGTTTAGGGGTTGGTAGGATGGTTATGGGAAGGTTTTGGGGGCTGAGAACGGCTGAGCAAGCCCGGAACAGCGGCTGGGGAATTTTCGGTGGCTACCCACCGAAATTGAATTTCGGCCAAGTTGACCTAAATCGAACCCCTAAACTTCTTTCTAGTGATCCTAGGAACCTATTGAGACCCTTAGGATTGAGTTTGGGCCCTTGGTTATGCCCTGAACATAGAATGGAAGTTTTGGGTTAAAATGGTTTTTAGAACCAATAGGTTTTAGGCTTGGTTTCTTAGATTTAAGGACATGGTTAGGTAGGAAATGAAGAAAGGAAGCCATAAGAATTGGATTGGGTGAACACGGACGAAAAATGGCTGAGATATGGGGTCGGACCAGTCACGTCGGTTTAGGCATACTGAATTGTAGCACTAAATCAGACCAGCTGGTCGGCTGGAGGTCAGTGATGACCCTGTAGCTAGGCGCGTGGCTCCCACGCGCAGGGGCTGTTGCCGACGCGTGTGGGCGCGTGGCCCACTTTTTGGGGATGGTTTGAACATATGAAATCATCCTTTCGATGTAACGAACATTTTGGGACTGGTTTCATGTCGATCAGACATCGTTTCGATATAGTTCGGGAAGTCCGAAGGTTTAGGATTGACTTTAAAAATAGTTAAAAATTTGAGAAAATTACGGGGCTATAGTGATGGGTTATTTAAGTAGTAAGTTACCCTCTAAAGTGATTTTGACAGGTTCGGGAACCCCGGTGAAACGATTGGCCGAGGAAGGGCGTATGGTACGCGTATCAAGGCGTGGATTCAGACGGTCTGTGAGTGGACCTTGTTTTCTAAATTGATGCATGCATAAATGTTTTATATGTGTTTTAATATATGTTTTGTGATGCCATGAATGCATTTGTGTGTGTTTACGTATTTGCACGTATTTCGAAGTTTCAGTTGTATACGGTGCTTATAAGTGTTTGTGGTTTCGGTTTAAATGAAATAGTTTTGGGTTTGAAAAGGTAAACACGAGCATGAGACCCATTTGGTTATGTCTTGGGCATATGGCTTTATTGATGACCTACGGGTTTGAGTCGTGGTCGCGGCGAGTGCTGTGTGTACGGTGACGGACGACACGACGGTTGCCTCCGGATTGGGATGTGTTCCTTCCAAAGAGGTCACGATGCACGTCCCGTTACCGAGCAGCCACTGGAGGCTCGACTTTGGAGTGCTGACGGTTTAGGAGATCGAACGGTGATGTGTGCACCATGATCTAGAGGTGGTCGCGTCGGTTGATATGTTCACGATGACATACCAGGATTGAGAGCGATCCTGGACGGATGGTTGCACGCATGACTATGATTGGAATCGTGACTAACCCTGAGGTATCGGGCTTGATGCCAAGGTGAGTCATGAGTTCGGACTTGAGGCCCAGTTGGTTTACAATTGTGATTTCAGGTCGGGGACCCATAAAAGGATTTCTAAGTTCATGACGGTTTATGGGGACCGGGCAAAAATTATTTGAAAGGTTTTAAGAATGATTTCAAAATGGATTATCATATACCATCCTTTATTTATGGATTGTCTTCTCCGGGGAGGGCCGTTGGCTTAGGTGGACCCCGAAGTAGTCATGGAACACTAACTGAGTGGAGTCGCCCCCGTTGGGTACCTTACTCTCAAGAAGGCTTACAGATTATAACCCCCAGGGAGGGTCATTGATCTGCAGATATTGACCTGGGTGGACCCTAAGGAGACATAAGATTTGAGACCCCGGGTAGCACGTGCGTAGCTTTGGAAACCGTGACAGGATTGATTATATGTTATATGAAATATATATATATATACTGGTTTTGGGCTGAGTCCCACATGGATTTGGGCAGTGGCCCGTACGATTGGTTTCATTCACGATTTTGGGCCAAGGCCCTAATGGTTTGATAACTGGTTTTCGAATGTATGCATGTTTTTTTAGTGAAAGGTTTAAATATCTTTTTGTGAACTGTTTTTATAAATTCTTTGTTTTGTCCACTCACAGTTTTTAATGTTTTGAATGCCCTTCAGGTTGACTGCGCATGTGGGTTGTAGTCGGGACCGAGACATCACACTCCTCCTCCAGATTCTGCCACTCTCTGAAGCCTAGAGTGGGCTAAAGTCAGAATTTTCCCTTATCTGACACTCCGACGGGATCAGGCGCATCCCGCGTTAATCCCAGGGGGATTTGGGACGGGTCCTGACATAATTTCTTCGTTACAACTCCGATTAAGGTGATTCTTTCGCCTAAATTCTCGTAATTCCGTACTCTATCCAATTCTTCACACTTCCCACAAAATGTATTACTCTATACATTTTTTTTGGTATTTAAACATTAAAAGATAAGTATAAAGAATATAAAATGATGTTTAATTCACGGCTTATCAGCTATCAAATGGCTAGTCTAGGAAATCTTTACATCATGACATTGGAAAAAAAATCCAAGCCAGGGTATCCCACAAAGTGACGGTTATGTCCTGAATGCAGAGGGGCTTAGGGAGTTCAAAACTAACTCAGTAGAATCTAATGAGTGATTTTCTTATGAAGGAATGGAGGCCAACGAATGGCCAAAAAGGAGCCTATCTGAAAGGCTAAAAATTAACATATAATATAATAAAAGCGGCTTTTATTGGATCTCTGAAAATACCTGTTCTTTAGTTATCATCTTTGAGAAAGGGCTCTATAAGAGATTCATAAAGAGTAAAGCATTAGCTATAAATAGCCAAGAATGGTCAAAATACAAATAAGCAAATATAGTCCTACCCAACTAGAAGAATAAGAAATTATACAAGGAAGGTCATAGGTACACATGATGAGGTTTCCCAATAGCCCTATCAACAAAACCCTGGTTAAAACCATCTTCATAAGAAGAACGTTCTAGGTGTCAAATCAGCTTATCTCGAACAGCAAGATCAGCCAGAAGGCATTTCTTCTCATCACAGAGCACAACCAGCTTGCCTCAAGGGGGATCATGTGATCTTGAGCCTCAGCCAACATCTCTTGGGAAGACGTAACTTTGGTACAAAGAACGCCATTCTCATGGTGAGTCTTAGAGCTCACGACTCTCGTGGTAGTAACGAGAAGGTATGATCTTTGCTCTAGATCTGAGATAAGTCCCGCCTGCTCTTGGGATTTAGCTTGAAGACACTAGATAAGGTGCATATATTATTGGGAGAGAACCTCTAAAGGATCACGACTATCTGAGGCCCTTTTCAGAGGTAAGTTGGAAGATCGATTTTGGACCAATAACAAAGTGCTAAGTTGGAAGATCGATTTTGGACCAATAACAAAGTGCGGGTAAATTTATAGATCTCAAATCAATGGATGATGTCAAAAAGCAACAAGTATCTAAGAGTAGAAAATACAAATCTAAAAAGATAAGGCCAATATTTAGAAATTGTTATTTTATTACCAAAGGAAACAGACTACGAACCATATTAGAATCACAAGTTGCGCCTCAGTTCAACTCAACCATATTAACTGCTAAAATTTCTAGGAACACATCTACTTTTTCCTAGCGAATGGGATCAATTTTTTCTTGATAACATTTGTTAGTTTCCTCCGCCCTGGCCTTGCTTGTTGGCCAGAGACTCTTAACCCTCTATAGCATCCTCTTGAAAACGTAGTTCTCATGCCAGAGACGACAGAGTTCGACTGACATTCCTTCATAGGTTTAAGTCTTTCCTAATTTAGAGGAGGAAGAAATCAGAAACTTGATGGAAACTTGAGAAGCCATTGTAAGTACAACAACTAAGAACTTATCTTTCGATAAATTCTCCAAGAGACAAGAACAAACGGATTAACAATATTTTTTTTAAGACAAAGAAGGGTTTAAATAAAGGATTTAAAATTTTTGCAACCAGGCATCAAAATCATGGCATGAAAAGCGAGGAGTTTTCTAAGGAAAAGTCACGTGAAAGATCTCGAATCAAGAAATTATTATGGCTTGCAATAAAGAATGAATATAGAACCCTAAGAATTCAAAGGCCCAGTAAAGCATCTAATATGAGTTGAAGCCCAAGCTTACAGAGTCGAAATTTTAAGGACTCGACCTCTTCTATCTCGTGGCAGGCCTGCAATCCTTCTTTTTCCTTCTAAATGATGCTTCCAAAACTAAAAAAGTCTTATCTCAACTTTTCAAAGAATTGATGGAAGGTTGTTTGTTTTTTATTCGCAAGGAAAATTCGAAATTTGAGCTCTCGCACTTTCCTCTGAGTCCCAACCAGTCTCTTTCCCACAGTTATCCACCACGCACCCCGCGCAACAAACTTTCGTTTGGACGTCTCCAGCTCATCAGCTATTGAAGCATCGACAAGGATAGCAGCTTGACCTCACTCGAGCTCAGATATTTTATCCCGATATTCACTCAATAACTTCATCGCAAGCTGAATAGAAACTACATATAGAGCCTAAAACAAGGCCTTCCTTACAATTTCTATGTCTTGAATGTATACCCCATCTACAAAAGTTTGAAGGAGATGCTAGGCGCAGACGAAATCAGGATGAGAAGGCAATCTGGGTTCAATGTGGTAGGAAGCTCCCATTGAAAGCTTCCTAGATAGGGAATCCATCTTCCCCAAAACAATTTCTGTCTCGGAAGATTCTAGGATCTAAAGAAGGAATGTTTGGAAAACCATTAAAAGAACATGGACATGGAAAAAGGTTCATCTCAAGACTAGACAGAAAAAAATACCTCTCCAAGTGCAGAAGCAACATCGGCTGCCTCAGTACCAGACTTCCTGTTGAAAGGATCAGCTACATAAAGATCTGGAGTAGGGGCATCCTATACCAACTCTAGCAAATCTATGGAAATTTCAACTGAAGCCTCACCACGAGGCAAGAGAAGTTCACCCACCACTTCTTGAGAAGGAACGGTCACGCAAGCTTTGAAAACACCCGACCGCATAAGTGCCCAAGGAAGAAAATCTTCCTTAAAAGGAATAATAGACTTCTTGACATAAAGGATGTGGGAGGTTCTCGGTACAACTTAGAAAGGAGATTCAATGGTTGGTTCATCATGAAGGGGAGTTTTAACAGGCAGAGTCTGATCAAAGCATGAATGGTCGAGAAAATAATCAATCATCAAACATGGACTATATGGAGGATCAGGGAATGAAAAATTATCTAAAAAGAACCAAATTCACAACTAGTTGTGGAAACAGGAGCTAAGAAAAAAAAATCATATTGACCTTGATGGGGACTTCAAAGACGGGAGGGAACTCGGAAAGAACTGGTGGTTCCTCTGTTCTTTTTAGAACTCTCTTGTGCCACAACAGTGAGGTCAGAGTTTCATCATCCCTTTCTTCCTCCTCCCTGGTAAGAATCACGTGATGCCCACTTTTCTTCAAAACTGAAGTCGTAGCCACACGAGAAGACGACAAGTCTTCGTCATCATGACAAAAGAAAGGGTTGCCTTCTTACCCAAGATTGGAAGACCAGAAATTGCCTCTTCCTCCCTAGTCCCTTCATCTCAACCCGATTTATCTAGGGATAGAACCTCATCAGAGTTATCTCCGACGAGGGTGAAGGGATCGTCTACTTCTTCCACGAGAAAACCCACCTCGTCAATTCCAACTGGGAAGAAGGATGGTTAGAAATGAGTACAATAAATGAAATTGAATTGAGCTTTTGTTTCATTAGGACTTACGGATAAGGGGGCTCTTATTCTGATCAAGAATGGTTTTCTCCAACCTAGGAACAAGCACCACGTTTGACCTCGCCACGCGTTTAAAATCCTCAAATTGCTAGTTGAATACCTCTTCAGGGGTTACCTTCAAGGTGTTCTCAAAGTAGTATGTCCACTATCAAGCAAAGGCTGGTGAGCATTCACAAAATCCCTTCACTGATCTGGGAAACCAAAGAAATGCATCATAAAATGCTTGCCTGACAGACAAAGGAATGTGATTGGGAAATTCTCAAAGGCGAAAAGAGGTGCCAACATTGGTTCCCTTGACAAAAGACACATGAACGGTTTGATATTTACCAAACTGAGGAACACAAATGTTAGGTTGATAAACCTCAAAGCTATGGAGCGTTCTAGGATTTCTATTGAGTCCTTTTAGCAAGTCTCGTGGCAATAGACAGCTGGTGAAATCCTTCACCTTTGCCTGCAAATGCACATGCATGCTGGGATGAGTCAAGAAGGGCCCTCCAAGGTTGGGTCAAGGAAGGCCACATTTGGTGCTAGCCTCCCAGTTTTCCCTAGGATGAAGATTCACCCAAAAGAGGAACACTAGGCAATCCAACAAGGAACCTTTCACGGGTGACAAATGCATCATCATGTTACTTGGAAGAGAGTTTAAGTCGGAGTCGTTTGATTGTGATCAAAATTGAGGGAATGACCAGTTCAACCACGCTTGAGCCATCCATAAAGGTCAGTTTATGGGCATATTCAAGCACCGATGACAGATTTTTAGTGAAGAAGACTATAACTAAGTAGGGCTGGGCACATGGAACCAAAATACCGAAATCGTACCGTTTCAGATCAAACCATACCGGAAAAAAACCGAATAGTAAAACCGTTGTATGATTGGTACGGTACCGAAACCGTACTGATATAATTCGGTACGGTTTCGGTATCGATATTTTAAAAAACCGTCTCGTACCGATACTGTACCGAATTAGAATTTTTTTTTAAATAATTAAATTTATTTCTTATTGGTTTATTAGGTCTTCTTCAAGAGTTGATATGACCATACATGTCTTAATTTAGCTTCTAAGAGTTTATATCTTCAACTTAGTACAACTTCTTCAATAGATATTTGAAAACTAAGTCCTTCATAAATGTAGTTTTCCTTTTTCTTTAGTCTTTTCCTTGCTTTATAATCACAAACAAAATTTTGGCTCAAAACCGAAACCATACCGAAACCGTACCGAACTTAATTGGTACGGTACGATCTGGTTTCACTTTCAAAATATTGAATACCGAATCGTACCGTACCGATTAAAATTAAATGGTATGGTTCTGGTATCGATCAATTTTGTACCATACCGAACCGTGCCCACCCCTATAACTAAGCACAAGAATGATTTTCCCTATAGCGATATCCGTACATGAGGCCAAGGCTTTGGTAAGCAGGACCGATTCCATTTTCAGGTTTTTTGGAAGTTTTTGGAAAAACGAACTAGTCCAATAAAAAATGGTAGAACGAGATTTTTTTCATAGATAGAGCCCAGATAATTGACGAGAAGCATTTGAAGGATTCTTCCTTTTTGAGTTTGTCCTCTGCACCATAGGATAGAACCTAATCCGAAATGAATTAAAGGCGTTACATGTGGTAAGGGAAGAAAGAGCTCTAACTATATCTGGCATTGGATCTTTGGGAGTGTATGGTTGTGTGTATCTGTTGATAAAATCGGCAATCCTTCCCGATGGATTTAGACCAAATAGAATGTAACAGCCGAAGTTTCTATGGGTTGGAAATGACCATTTTACCCTTAAGTCAAATGGTTGACTTTTTGATCGGGGATAGTTTTCGCCGATATTGAAAAATGTCGTTAGAATGGTTTCGGCCTTCTGAGGTCTAGGCGGCACACAAAAATCGGGGTTCGGACGAATTGGTTATGGGTCTAGAAAGCATAGAGGCATTTTGGTAATTTTTGTTTGAAGGGCGTTTTAGTAATTTCCTACTAAGAGATAAGGTTTGCAGTGGACACCTGTGCCTATCCTCTTCCACCTCGTTTTCTGTGATATTTAGGAGTGTGTGTGCTACCATGTGTGGCGGTGGGTAATGTGTTATATCATTATATACATATTGTGTGTATGATCATGTTGAAACCGTGAGGAAGTAAGGGAGAAAAATAAGAATTAAGGGAGTGAAACAAAGGGGGGAAGAGACTGAAAACTATGGAAATTAGAGAGGAACCAGTAGAAGGCCTGTGAGTCCAAACTCGGAATTTTTCCCATGAGGTGGAAATTGAATTTGAGGAATTGAGTCTCAATTGCTCGAATTAAGACTGTAAGTCATTTCCTTAAATCATTTCAAGCAGGTCACTGAAAACCCGATGGCAATTACTTAGGAATGAGCCTGGAATTGAGTTCGAAATTTGAATTTCAACTTCGAATGAGTTCGATGATTTAAGGTGAGTGGATTCTTAAATTGAACCTATAATTTTGTTTAGGGGTTAATTTCGAGTGGGTCTGTGTGTATAATTGTCAGACATATCGAGAAAATGGACGGATTTGAAAACGGGTCGCAAATCGGGTCGGGACCCGAGTTGCAGACCCGGCTTACAGAAGGGGATGATGAACAGTGGTTTGGCACGTGGGTTCCACGCGCAACTGCTTCTGGCGACACATGGGGGCGCGTGCCACACTATATGGAGAATCAACCAACATGAAAGTTTGAGTACTTGATCCTACGAGTCCAATAGTACAATTTTCGAGGTAATCAAATATCTTCTCAAGGTAGTTTTTACTGTCTGGAGGTTTAGGGTTCGTTTTAAATCAGTTTAAAAATCTCAAAAAAAATTAGAATTAAAATAGAGGATAATTGGGATGGTTAATGACATTTAGATGAGATTTTTGAAGGGTTTTAAGATTTTTGAAAATTACAGAAATACGTGCATGGTTGAACTCGGTTATACGAACGTGAGAGTGGACTTTCTTTCCCTAAACTTTTATCCATGCATATTTATATGATTTGAATGTGTTTCTATGTGTTTTTTTATGATATTGAGTGATTGGGAATTTTTTTGAATTTTTGGTGATTTTATGAATATTTAATTAATATTTTATTGCACGTTTTATGAGGGTTTTCGTAAAAAATCGATTTTGATACTGTTTTGATTGTAGTTTCGAATTGAACTTGGTTTGTGGCATGGAATAATGTGATTTTGGAAATATTATGAATTCCATATGATTTATGGACGGTTTTTACGAAAGTAGCCTTAATGACACATTTTACGAGAATTAGCATTTGAGCTGTATTTGGGGCTTAGGCTCGAGGTTCTGATGATGGTTTGATTTGTTGTTTTGAGTTATGTTATGGATATGTGGTTTCTCAATATTTGTGATATAGTATGCTGTGATGATGTGTGATATTGAGTTTTTATATGAGCATAAGTTTCTAGGAGCTTATGATGTGTGAAATGTTCTGGTGATTGTGTTGATTGGATGTGAGTCTCAGATGTTGAGCCAGGGGATCCGGTTCTTGAGACTGTGTTGTGAGGACTCAGACGTCGATCTTGGGGTTTTAGTTCCCGAGTAAGTATGTGATACGCCTACCAGTAGTGCACATGTGATATGATGATTGATATGGTGCGTGTGAGGATTGATGTTGCGCTTGTCCGTCGATTTTGAGTGATTGTTGTGAATTCCGTGGTAATATTGATTATGGATTTTTTGGGTGTTACTGTTGTGCTTTGTGGTAACTTCCTCGAGATGTGTGTTGATGGATTTGGTAATCTCGGACGTCGAGCTAGACTCTGATTCTCGAGTGAGTTTGGGATATACCTACCTATATAGCAGTGGTTAATGTTTGACATTGTGATGATGATGGGTTGATTGTTTGTGATTGATGTGCTGGCTTTGAGTTGACTATTGTGATGGTTTGTAGATGATACTTGCTTTGTATACATTTTCACGTACTTCAAAAACGATAAACTGTGTTTCATTCTAATTGAAGTGAAACGGTTTTGAAATGGTTTTCGAATGCATGCTTGGTTTTGGAAAACGAAGGGTAAAAGATGGATCTTTTCAAATTATGTTTTTAAACTATTTCATTTTGTCCACTCACATATTTTCTTAGTTTTGTAACCCTCTAGGGCCGCTGCAAGGAAATCGAGGCTCAAGAGGCGAAGGCATGAACTAGCGTGATTTGTGTTTATCTCTTGTCTGACAATTTTTTTGTCGAATGGGAGGAGGGCCTGTGTGTACTATTATAGTGTTTTCGGATGGAGTCTTGTAGCAGAACCCCCAAATCCAGGAAATTCAGGGTCATGGAACTAACTATGGAGTTAAAGGTGTTAATACTCACATCCAAATCTATGGGGAGGTTGGATATGACTACCAAATGAAACACCCCATTAGACCGAAGCTCAGGCTGAAATTCCTTCCTCATTCTATCTACCCACTGGAAGAAACATTGAGATATCTTGGACTTCTACCCGAAGGAGAAGCGACAAGTCCTAGAAGGATGAGATTTGCTCTAGGGAAAGGAGGAGCGTTGATAGACCGGGGCATCTTGAAATTCAAAGGCCCCATTAAAGCGGGCCTGCCATTTCAAGGATCTGACGATGCTAGTAGGGGTCCAAAGTGCGACAATGCCTATACTTTCCCCTAGGAAGGAGCTCTTGAGCTATAAGGTTTTTCGCCACACAATCCCTCATTTTCTGGTCCCAAGATTCCAGAGACTTTTGGAAACCTTTGCCAAACATCCTTTTGGAGTCGTTTGTAGGAACATCGACGAACCCTCGTGATGAAGAAGAGCCTGCTAACTTTTTACTCTTCATGACTGATTTGGGAGACATGGTTGGATGGAGATTTGGAAATGAAACTCAGGAGGGTGGAAATTTACATTATGGTCATATTTTTTGTGATTGAGTCATCGAGGCTCAATGAACAGGGATGTGCGGATTGTAGGGTCGCCAAAGTCGCGAGTAGTGGGGTAACTTGAATCCAAAAGCCCTTCTAGCCCAAGAGCTTTTGAATTCAGGTGACAATGTTTACACCCGCAATAAAACAACTACGGGCATGAGGAGAGTTTTTAAGAAATTAAAAACCCAATTCTACATTTGGCCCAAGCCTAGCTCATACCCACAACTAGATAATGGGGAAGTGCAAGCGTAATTTACGAAATTACACTGACACACCACCAAAATTTTTAGATGAGGTGAGGGTATGCGTGACTAAGTCATTGCGATGAAGATGAACACGGGAATGCATGTGTTGATCATCCGCACTCTCATGTTGCCTATAAAAGGAGAATAAGACCTCTTCTCAAAGGACAACTAATCAAACAAACAAACAAATAGTTGATCAAACTCAATCAATTACAACAATTGAAAACCCTCAAAAGTTTCTTTGTTACTCAAAAGCTTGCCTTCTTGGCAAAACTTATCTCTTCGATTTAGGATCAAGAATCAGTTCTCCTCTTAACCCTTCTCAATTTTTACTAAGAACACCAAGCTTTACTCCCAATCGAACTTGCATCCCAAGTTTGTTTCTGGAGATTTTCCGACCACCACACTTCATTCCGACTTGCTTTCACAACATGTTTTGAAGGCTACTTTTCTCATTTTTATTGCATCCAACCAGTTTTTTAGACCCTAAAACCTCACCCACTAACATCATCATGTATTTTTACTACTCTCCCAACACATTTGGTATGAATTCTAATGGACGTTCATCTAGTTGTTGGTCTCTCGACCACGAACACCAGCTCATGGCATAGTCTAAAGATAGTTTACTTCACGCAATTGTAATTCAATTCACAACGTTAATACTTAATTTATGTTCTAATTTCTTGGATTTCCCCTCTCATTTTCTACAATCGGTTTCTTCAAGTCCAACTTCGATAACTGGAATATACCAACCAATGAGTTCTATGGCTGCATAAGTCGTGGAACTATCTTCATGTTCTGGTTCAGTATTCAAGCACTCTCACTTGAAGAGGTTGATTCTGTCTAACTCCCCCTTCTAAACTCTGAATTGCACGTCGCTAACATGAACACATTGACATTGAATTTGGACATTGCTCAAAAGAAAGTATTTAAAGTCCTTGCAAAAGATTTATAAAAGAGTAGGGTAAGCAAAATGCTCGATTTGCTCCACTTTCACTTGATTCAAACGATATATCATGGGCCGTAATTCAGAACCAACTTCTAACCTTGTGTAGTAGCAACTTCTACTAGTAGCACTCCTAAACTCGAAGGCAGCTAGAAGGCCAAGTCAGCTGGACCAACATACCTAAGGTAGGACCACGACACCAGGGTCCATGGCTTTCAGCCTTCCTCTCATTTTCCGTAGTCACGTATACTGCATGCCCTTGCATCGAGTTACAGTGAAGAGATCTCCCTCACCCAAACACTTGTGTATCTGCTCCTTCGGAAGCAAGCCACTGAACGGCGACTCCGGATTCCACTTCGACAAAATTTTTGGGCACGAACACAATGGTAATAGGAAAAGCCTCCAAATATCGGGAATATATCCTACTTTCGTTGAAGAAAAAACAAACCTTGTAGAAACTTCACATCTTTGGAGCTTAGGTTGAGATTGGTTCAACCACTTCTCCTGCCTATGGCAATTATAGAAACCATCAAAAGAACATAAAAAGAGAACAAGCTCATTACCTTGCTTATCGTCTTTCTTTTCTGAGCTTCTTGCAATGATTCATGCTCCCAATTATTTGCTCCGATGTCATGTTCTTCTTTTTCAATGATTTATTTGTTAAACTTTGTAATGTACTCTTTACATTAATTAATTGTCCAATATGGCAGAATCATAATTTTTGTTTGTACTCTTATCTTATGCCACATGTTTGGCTGAAATGAATCTTTTAATTATTTAATCTAAATATAAAAACTAAATTTAGCTGTAATATCAAAAATGGCTTTTTTGCAAATGCTCTCGGTCTCATTTTTTCTCTCTCTATTTGAATGTAGCTGTTAATTGCGACTATTTGATTGCAGCCCTCAATTGTAACTGTTAACCTAAAACTATCATGATGCTCAACTAAAGCTGTTTCAGTATTCAACTAAAATTGTTCTATGAAATTGCCACTATTGCAAATTAGTTGAAACAAACCAAATTCCAACATAGTATCAGAGTTGTGTTGATAAAAATATATAATAGGGCAAATTAGGGGTTAATGATTCTAAGAGGGACAATTCTTAGTGAAACCCTAAAATCAAATTCTTCAAATTCATGGTCAATTCAAGCAATGGTAGAGATATTAGAACTCCAGTCTTTAATGGAGTAAACCATGACTTTTGGATGATAAAGTTAATGCCTATCTTCTTATCTCATGAGTTTTGGAGCTTGATAGAAAATACTATGAAATTTCAAAACGTTTTGAAGTTTTGACAGATGCTCAGAAGAAAGAGTTAAACAAAAACATTAAGAGATATGCAAAAGTTCTTGGGCTCATACAAGGATCACTTTTTGAAGAAATTTTTCGAGAATCTCTAATGAAACCGTAGCTAAATCAGTTTGGAGTGTTCTTGAGAAAGTGTACAGAGGCTCTACCAAGGTAGGAGTAGTTAATATTCAATCCTTGAGAAAAGATTTTGAATATTGTAGAATGAAGGATGATGAACTGCTAGATACTTACTTGAGTAGATTGCCTGAGATAATAAATCAAATGCGAAGTTATGGAGCAGTTACTTTTGATGAAATACTTGTGCAAAAATATTTGATTAGTTTGACACAAAAGTATGATAGCATTGTTCTTGTGCTTAAAGAAAGGAAAGATTTGTCTACTTTGAGTGTTAAAGAGGTCATTGGGTGAATCAAGGGATTTGATCAGAGACTCTCTAGACATGTTGATAATGTTGTTGAGAGTGTTTTGCAAATGCTAAACTTGAGTTTATTAAAATCAGATTATTCAAGTTATAGTCAAGGAAAGACCAAGTCCAATAAGAATTGGAAGGGAAAGAATAATAAATAGGAAGGAAAAAGAAAATTTGAAAAGAAAAAAGGTTTGACAAAGGGCCTGATAGTGATCTAAGTGAAAAGTGTGTGATAAGCCTCATTTAGGTGTGTGTTGGTCTGAGGGAAAGGTGAAATGCTAAAACTATAACAAGTTTGGGCATATGCAAGATGATTGCACCTACAAGGGTAATGAGCTTGCCAATCACACTAGAGAGCAAGGTGAAGACACATGTTTTATGCTGGTCATAATGCAACCACCCAAAAAGATTTGAAGGTTTGGTTTGTAGATAGTGAATATAGCCATCATATGACAGTAAACAAGAATCGTTTCGGGAATCTTGACAGTTCAAACCCAACCAAAGTAAAGATGGGTAATGGGAAAAAAGTTGATACATAGGGAAGCTGTGATTCCGAGCCTTTACCTTAATATCCAGGCCGTAGTTGTCATCTAGATCCTTTGCCTCAATATCCCGACCGTAGCCATTATCCCAAACCTTTATCTCGTTATACCTGGTTGTAGCCATCATCTAAAGCCTTTGCCTCGATATCCCTGCTCGTAGCCATGATCTAGAGCCTTTACCACGATAACTCTAGCTGGATCCATAATCTAGAGCCTTTACCTCGACATCCCTAGAGTTAGCCGTCATCTAGAGCATTTAGCTCAATATTATGGTTGAATCCTTCATTTTAAGGGTATGATTTAATCCTCCATAACATACCTCGTATCATATCACCAAGGCCAAAACCTAAACCACAATCCCGAGCCAAAACCACAAAACTAGATATCACCTATTTCTAAACCCCAACGACATAACCTCAGACCAATTTCAAAATCCATAACCCAGATTCCCTAAAGCCGCCATTTCGGTCTAAGCCCAAGTCTTTACCAAGATCCTTCCCAAAACCCTTAATTCCACGAATGCAAGCTATTCGGTCCTCGTGACCTTCAGAGCCACTAAGCATCTTAAGCACGACCTTTCGCACTGGTAAATGTAAAAAATAAATCTTAAATACAACCCCCTAAACCCTGGGAGTAAACACACACTCTAATTGAGCATAAGTAAATTTGAAAGTAAAAAAATAGCCTCTAAACAATCTCTTATTGACTTAAAACCTACCAAAAGGTCTGAAACATAACAAACATACCATCTTATGCCACTGTGGGTCAAGGGTCGGCCTCATGCGCCTACGAAGGCTGGCGGCCCTCCCACACGCCTTCATGTTTCGTGCACATTCTTGGGACTTTCATCAGAATATTTGATCAAACATACATCTCATCAAGCTTGACAGAATATTCTAAAGGCGAAGGAATATTCTAGTAACTAATAACACAAAATAACGAAATATTCCATTTCTCAGATAGAATATTCAGTCAATCCTATTAGAGTATTCTGACGATTATAGAATATTTTGTTTGTCACTAATATCCAAAAGCAACATAATATTCTGTCACCAGGCCTTCATAATGACTAGACCATCAAAACTTTGTATCTCCTTCATTTCTCTGCCAAATTCAACATTCTAGTAATAGAAATCTATGTACTCGAGTCAAGGAATCCAAATTTTTAGTGGTAAGAAAATGACTGAGAAAATGGCTGAGAAGCCTCTATCAATGTTTAGAGCTTTGCTCACCTTCTACGTCGATGTTCTAGGCCCACAGAGGGTTTGTTCATGCTTGTGGGGAGGAGAAGAAGACGATGATATCCTTGATTTTAGTTGACAAGGGAAAAATTGAAGGCCCAAGGGTGGAGTAAGTTTTGGCCTGTTTCTTTGGTTGAAAGAGAACACAAGGATAAAAATGAGAAGATAAGGGAGAAATCTAAAAAAGTGGGGGGTTGAAAATATTTGATCACTCAAAAATTACCAAACTATCCCTAATGTTTTTTGACTTACAAATCTCGTATAGAATCTCCAATCTATGTGTGTCGCCTGTCTATGAACCCATGAGTCCGAGATTTACGTGATGGGCCAAAAAAACCTTCCAAAAGTATTCCGAAACTAAAAGTGGCTTATGAATCTCTCCTAAATTTGAAGGTAAAATAACCATTTCCTAAATTAAATTACAATGAGATTTATTTTAAGGTACGGGTTCTTACACTAGTTCCTAAGTTGAAACATAATTTGTTAAGTTTTGGGGCAATTGGTTGAGCATGGGTACTCCATGTACTTTGAAAACCGAGGTTGCATAATCTATGACAAGAGTAATTCTAGATATCTTTTGGCCAAAATTGAAATGGAGGTAAATAGAAACTTTCCTTTAACAATGGATTAGCCAACTCAAGCTGTGCTAAAGATGGAAGTGCAAGGAGATTCAAAGCTTTAACATAAGAGGCTTGGGCAATTGAATTTTCAAAGTCTAAAGATGCTACAACAAAAAAATGGTTCTCGTATTGCTAAATATTGAATATTGTGATGAAATTTGTGATGGTTGTGCATGTGCAAAGTAACATAGGGATGCATTTCCAGTAGACCGAGCATGGAGAGCTAAAGCTCCATTGGAATTTATTCACACTGATATTTGTGGACTAATGATGAACCCTACTCAACTTGGAAACATGTATTTCTTAATCTTTGTCGACGATTTTTCACAAATGACTTGGGTTGACTTTCTAAAACAAAATTATGAAGTGTTCACAATTTTAAGGAAATTTCAGGCTATGGTTGAGAGACAATCTAGAAATTTAATCGAGGTTCTTAAAACTGACAGAGGTGATGAGTACATATCACGAGAGTTTGGCAAGTTTTGTCATGATATTGGAGTTGAGAGACAACTCAGTTAGTTACACTCCTCAGTAGAATGGAGTAACTGAAATAAAAAAAACTAAACCATAATTGAGATGGAAAAATTGATGCTAC
This sequence comes from Prinsepia uniflora, assembly GCA_032719365.1. NCBI lineage: Eukaryota > Viridiplantae > Streptophyta > Magnoliopsida > Rosales > Rosaceae > Prinsepia > Prinsepia uniflora. The sequence continues at coordinate 23,466,191 of CM064862.1, forward strand.
ATGATAAGAGTATATCTGAGAATACCTGGTATAAGCCAGTAAATACTATAGTCAGCTTGATGAATAGGCAACCAACTGTGGCAGTGGAAGAAAATACACTATTTTCAAGCATGGATTGGAAAAAAACATTTTGTGAATCATTTGAAGGTGTTTGACTCTGTTTGTTTTGCTTATGTTCCAAAGGATCTAAAACAAAAGTTTGATGAGACAATTGAAAGATACATTTTGGTAGACTATCCTTCGTATACAAAAAGGTATAGGCTGTAAAAACTAGAGAAAAAGAAAGTGGTCATCTGTAGAGATGTTCTCTTTATTGAAAAAACTTTATGGGACTTGAATCTGACAACAATTTAAGGTGAATCACTAAGAATCGGAATTGAAGATAATAGTTAACTAAATAATGCTGATAAGTTCATCATTAGTCGTCTGTTTATATCAAATTTCCTTATGTTTAATTTTGTTAGAACCGTAATTATGTTATTTCTAATTTACTTTATGAATTTTAGGTACTAACACAAAAATGCTAAGTTAAAGGTCAAAAAGTGAAGAAATGGAACATCTGGCCTTGGAGCCCAAATCGAGCTCACGAGCAGCCCATGGGCATGCCCGTGTGTCAACACCATATCCCAAGATGTTCCACCTAGAATGACCTGTCCGTGCCCAGTGAGTGTTCGTGCCCAGCTAGTGCCTATCCCTAGCGGTGCACCTTCCTTGTACTACAAGGACTTATGTTACTTCCCAAGTGAGGATAGGGCTTCTAAAAGGTGGCTAGGACACCAAAAATGCGGCAAAGAGTTGAAATGATCTCCCAAGTGCAATTAGGATTAGAACAATCCCTCAAAATGCGGAAAAACCTTTCCTTTGGCGATTTGGATATGTAGCCGCATATTTCCTTCCCTTTCATACCAGAATTATTATTAGATTAGGATTTGTCTTTCTTGTTCAATTATTATTAGTTGAGAGGGGTCTTTCATTCTTTGTACCAAAGCTGCTTAAACCAATTTCCCTTTTCAATAAATTTGAGATTTCTTGTGCAATTAATTACGCCATATCTCATCTTCCACAACCTTCATCCGTGACATAGAGGAGTCTCTCCTAGTGTCTCACCAAAGAGTGCTCATTCACTTCGTATGGGTGTCCCGAAGAGAAAAAGTGTAAAACGACATCTTTACCTCATAGTTATCTTTTGTGCTTGAATATCGTTTTTATCAACTGATTTCTAATATTATTTTTGGTTTTATGATTTGTATTGATTTCAACATTCTATGTTTTCTATAATTCTATTTTTTGTTATCATTGTATGTTTGTGCATAATGCTCTATTAGATAGAGGAGTGTCTCCTAGTCTAGATCACTGAAAGTGTGGTTGGAGTGTCTCCCTGCACGTACTTAAGATAACATGCAAGTAACTCATTATGCTGAGATTATAGGATGACGTGGGTTGAACTTAATGTAATTCATGAACGAGTTAGGTTTAAAGATGAGTTGACCATGTAAATAATAAATTAGGTTAATTTAGGTTAGTTTAGGTTAGTTAATCACATAGGACAATAGAAACAATCAGTTACCTTCTATTTAATTAATTAAACAACAATCATGCTTAGGTACCCTCAATCTCCAGTTAAGAACAATCCCTACTTATCAATGCTACATCTACACAAAAAGGTTTTTAATTTGCATATGTTTTCATTATGTGTTGAGTGTAACTTTGTGTTTACTTTAATGCTTGATTTTAGCATATCAATTTTTGGCGTTGTTGTTGAGGATTGAAATGATCTCTTGTGTGATTGTGTTTGTGTAAATATGTTTATATTGTACATACCATATATGTAAATAACATCTTGCATGCATGCATTAGTCTCGGGTATATGTAGTTCACTTGTGCTTCGGAGTTTAGATCTTGATCTTTAATGAAATAGGTGAAGTCTCGCTTGTTAACTTACTCCTAAACCCTTCATGGCCCTTAAAATTCATGAGGTTGAGGGCGGAGTTTGTTAACACTTGAGTTATATAGGAATGAATATATGTATGCTCTTAGTAAGAAATTTTCAATTGTGATCTCTAGGCCACGAGACGATACTTTTAACAAGCTTTGGATTGAGAAGTAGAACTTCAAGTCCCAAAATCTTCTACGGATTGAGAAGTAGGGCTATAGAGTTCCAAAATAATCCTCCCTCTTATGGTATTCATTCGAACCTGGTCACTTTGAAATTTCCCAAAGGAGGGGGGACAATGGTTTGAAATCTATGACATCTACTTGGGTCGCATGAACGTATAAGTCTCCATCTAAACTTTGAAAGCTATGTGAACAACTTATATCTTTGACTTCCCTTACATGTAAATATTATCTCTTATTAAATTTCTTTCGTTTACATGTGTCTCAAGCTCTTTCCTTTCAAGCCTTTCATTCTGGAAATAGGTAGTGCCCCTTTTGGTTACTTTCTCCTTAACCCTTCATGATGTGTGGATTTCATCACTACACACTGTAGACTAGATGAATATATGGACATGATGTAACGCCCCGTCCCGAATTTTGTGATTAACAATAATTAATTAAGGATTAATCGAAATTAATTGAGGCTTATCGAGACTAATCAGGAATTAGTTGAAGTTTTTTGGACGATCGGGGTGAAATGACGATTTTGCCCCTAGACGAGTGAAAATGTTGACTTTCAAATCGGGAAGTAAAATGCATGTGGATCAAAGTCCAATACATAGATCGAGACGATATGAGTCCGTAAACAGGCGGCATATCAAAATCGGACATCGTACGGGAAAGTTACAGTTGAAGGATGATTTTTCATACTATTCACGGTTGCACAAATTATGAGAAGTTGGCTTTTGAGATTTGAATTTAGGGCCCAAAATATCTTAGTCTGGACCAATGGATGAGTGACAAGTGCCACCCATCCATTGATGGCCATCACAAATACATGCATCCAAACCATTTTCAGCTTCTTTATTCATCCAAACCAGTACCCACCGAAAACCCTTCTTCCATCTTCTTACTTGAGGCCACAAAGAGACTGATAGTGAGGGAGGACGGAGAGGCAGCTAGGGACGGCGGCAGGACGACGGAGCCGTCGTGAGGTGGCCGAAAATCGAAAGGAACAAAGGTAAGCCGTGGTGGGTGTTGATTTTGGGTATTGATTTTGATGTTTTGGATCAAAACTAAGGCCATATTCGTGTTCTTGGAGCTCATACGAGCTTGTAGGGTCAAAAATGGAAGGTTCTGGACGTCGAGAGTGGCCAAAACATGACCTCAAAGTTTGGCTGAAACTTTGGAAGCTCATATCTTCAAAACCAAGCACTTTCTCTCAATTCTGGGTTCAGATTTGGATTCCTTGGCTTGAGTAGATAGATTTCCATATAATGAACGTAGGACTTTGTTGAGTATTGAGGGTATGAAGGATTGAAAATCGGGCCAAAATGGTTGTTTTTCGACCACCAGCCGGTGAACCAGATGACGGCACACGGCAGCGCCGGTCGTCTACTCCAGCGAGAGCATGACATCACCATGATGATGTTACATGATGACATTAGCACACCACGTCAGCATGCCATATCACCATGCCACGTGGTAGTGCCACATCAACGTAACACGTAGCAGGGGTGCCACGTCGCAAGCAGGTGTCAGAGATTGTGAGTGATACGTGGCAAGGTGCCACGTTAGTAGTTGACATTAGCGTTGACCGTTGACTTTTCATTGAACAAACTTTGACTAGCGCGTGAAGGCGCGTGGGCACAAATTTCAAGGTCAAATTGGTCTTGTTATAAAAATTTCGACGTTCTGAATCCAATGATGGTGGTTTCAGGTCAATCAGAGATCGTTTGATAGGTCATTTAGAGGTTTTTAGCCTCATGAAGCATGTTCGGGACACGTTGACTATTCCGGAAGTTCTGAGGGTGTATGATTTTGAATTGTATAGGTCGATAGTGACATTTGGGTACGATTTGAATAGGCCTAGACGTCCCAGATACGTTGGATTAGCCTTAGAGCGGCTTACGATGCAGATTGTGAGCGCGCAGCTTGGACGGTCTGTGAGTGGACTTTCGTTTTATAAATATGATTCATGCATATATGTTTTATATGTTTTATGAACAGAATTTGAGATGCATTGATTGCATAGTTAATTTAATTATGATTTGTGTTGATGATTTGGCATTTTCGTAGAAAATGTGATATTGCCCTTATTTTGAGATTTCTATTTTTATATGATACTTGGGCTTATGCCAAGTATTCTACGTGCATGTGATTTATGTGATTTGAATGATTTCACGGTGAGGCGTGAAACCGAGAATTTGACTATTGGTTTTGAGTGATTTCACGAAGATGCGTGAAATTGACATTTCGAGCTTGAGTCCCAGTTGGAAATCACCTTTGAATATTTGTGATTTGGAAATGATATTTGGGCATGTTTCCCAATTGATTTATAGTTTGACTTAGAGTATAGTCAAACGAGAGAAAATGGTATATCGAGCTTGTGACCTAGTTCTGATTCATGATATGATATATCAGGCTTGTGACCGAGTTCTGATTTATGATATGATATATTGGGCTTGTGACCCTGTTGTGGATTTTCGAGTTTGGATTTGATAGAATTTGAGGAATCTTGGATTTGAAAAATGTTTTGAACACTATTTTTATTTTGATTTTGTGGAAACTGATTTGATGAAACTATATTCCGGGCGTGGGCCCCATTGAGACATTTTGAGATGATTTGTAAAATGTTTTCCACAATACCATCCTCTATGATGTGATTGTAGCCTCCAGACGTTGTAGATCTTAGAGAGGTCACGGGGACACTGCCTGCAAGAGTGTCAGATGGACATTTTTCAAACGTCAAGCCAGGGATCCTGAGCCTGAGTTAGAACACCTAGACGTCGAGCCATGGGCTTCAGAGCTAGGTGTATATTTGGATGTATAATCCCAAGTCGCATGCGTAGCACTTATATCATGACTATTGAGATGATTTGCTGGATATTGGAAATAAAGAGGATTGGTTGATTATGTTTTCATACGACTTCAGATGTGAGTCAATGTTTCAGGCATAGGCCCTATTGAGATCATTTATGAGAATTGTACTGGGCTGAGATCCCACGTGGTTTTGATTTGGGCTGAGACCCTATTGATAAAATGGTTTTGATTAAGAAACATTTTTCATTGTGTATTGATTTGAAAAGCCATATGTTTTGCTTTTACAAAAGTATTTGAGATACTTATTTTTGGACGTATGCATGTTTTAAGTGAAGGGTATAAATTTCTTTTTGATTAAATGGTTTTGTAACTCTTTATTTTGTCCACTCACAACTTTTAGGGTTTCTGATACCCTTCAGGTTGATCGCGAATGCGGGTTGTAGCAGAGACCGAGACATCACATGTCATTGTGTACTCCACAAGTCACTGCGCACTCTAATAACCCCAATCCAGTTACGATTTTATCCCTGGTCTGGCACATGGTGTCAGATGGGATTAGGGCATATTCCACGATAATCCAGGGGAATTGGGATAGGTCCTGTCACATGAGGTTGAAGGCGGAGATTGTAAACACTTGGGAAGTGGGAAGTGGGATATCATGATGCTCAGATTTCATCACCAATCCCCCTATGACTAAGTGAATCTAGGGAAGTGCGATCGAAGGTGCATGCCATTCTTTTCATGCATTTTTACGTAACGCTTATGTCTTATCCAGGTTTCTATGAATGGCCAAGCCAAAGCTCATGACTCCTAAGATAAAACTTCATAGATCTCAACGCTTTGCTAGTCCCACCACATAACCTAAGCAAGAAAAGGGCGAATCTCGCAAATCACACCAAGAGGAACCTATCTTTTAGAGAGAGGGGGGGGGGATACGAGTCTGAGTCCTCTTTACCCAACCACCAATCTGAAAGCGACTCTAAAGCTAAAATGGCCAACAATGAACTAAGATCTGTTCACCAACGCACGTGATCTATGGAATGGAGCATAGAAGCATCTTGCGCTGGTTTTCTGAAACCAATAGAAAACTAGAGGGATATTGAACTTAAGAGTGGTTTCCTTCATCGACTACCAACTTATTATGGGCTACCCAATGAGGATCTGAACAAGCACCTTAAGATCTTCCAATTTGTATGCAATATAATGAAACCAAGTGATGCCAATGATGAACTTCTCAAGCTTAAGGCCTTTTCCTTCAATTTGGCGGATATGGCCCAATCTTGGCTCATGGACTTGCCTGCCAATCATATCACCACTTGGAAACAACTTGCGGATTTGTTCTTAGCTAAGTACTTTCCCGCTTCTAAGATCACTTCAATGAGATGAGAGATCACATCCATTACCCCAGCACCGGATGAAACCTTTGGTTCCTACTATGATCATTTCAAGGCCCTTTGTGCTACTTGTCCTTCCCATGGATTCTCGGAGACTAACCTAATGAACTACTTCTATGATGATCTCAAACCCATGGACCAAAACCTCCTTGATACAGCTTCACATGAGGCATTTATGGACTTGGATGAGCCTGGAATGAGGCAACTACTCGAGAATAAGGCCACCAATAGTGCCCAATACGGAATGTCTTAAAGAAAGGGAGTAAGTGCACTAAACTCTAAGGAAGCCTCGGATGAAAAGATTGAAAATCTCCAATCTATGCTTGAGCAAGTCTTAGAACTTGAAGTTAAAAGGGCCAAGCAACCTAAGGGACCTATATGTGGTATGCTCCAATTGGACAGACACCCAAGTGATCAATGCCCTTAAGTTACAAACCCTAATGACAGACTGGAACAAGCCAATGCTTTAGGTGAATATCAAGGGGACTAAAGGTACAACAACTTCAATTACTTTAACCATGGAAATTGTGACCATCTAATTTAAGTGGTGCAACAATGAAGGATGTTTGAACCTTCCAGCTCAACCGCAACAAGGTTTCCAACGCCAACCATTCCAATCCAGGCCACTCATGACTATGCAACAAGATCTTCTAGGACAACAATACACAAACCAAAATTATGACAAGATGCTTGCACAATTGTCCGCCTCAGTGCAATTTCTTATTGAAGGAGAAAAGCAAAACTCGGAGACATTGAATATGCATGGGCGTAACATCTCAGAGATGAAGAAGAAGATTGGCCACATAATGGATTTTATAGGCCAAATCATGGACACCAGGAAGTTGCCATCTCAAATCATTCCTAATCTGAAGAACCATGTTTTTGAAAATGCGAGTTTTGTTGCAACTACAAGTGAGGAAGATGCATCTCCAAGAATCGGCTATTCTAATTGAAGCCATGAAGCATCATGTCTAGGCTGAATGGACATTAAACTCCAAGTGCTTTTTGGGAGGCAACCCAATGTGTTTCGGAGTAGCGGAGAAGCCATCAAACGAAGATTTTTCTTTCTTAAACCCTTCATTCTCTTTACTTTAGTTACTTTATGTCTTTACTGCTTTCTTTTCGTGAATCATTCCTCCTTACTTAGATTCTATGCTTTCACTTTCATGTATTGAGGACAATGTCAGATTTAAGTGTGGGGGAAGTGTTTACAACTTTTATTGAGTCTTATTCAAAAAACAAAACAAAAAATTCAGAAAACAACCAAAAATCCAAAAATATTTTCGCGTGTTTTAGTTTTTAGTCTTGAGTTTTCTTTTTAACTTAGTGTTTTTAATGAGTCTTAGGATACTCTTTAACCTGTCGATGATAAGAATGAAGGATAAAGAAGACAATATGGCTAAAAGATGGTCACTACAACTTGAATTCATTTGTTAATGCTTTGCGATTAAGTGTTTATGACTTGTAGTGGATGATGCATGATAAAATGGTACAACACAATCATGTTAAAGACATGTATGAGACGTATGAACCCTGTGTAAGGTTTAGAGGCTTATATACTTCTTTGTTGAATGATTCATAGGAGTTCTTCATTTAAATTGATATGCATATGCCTCATTACTGCTTTCCATAGACTTTAATGAACTCTAGAGTACTAGAACTTATTCAATGTGGCTTTCAAAGCCCCTAAGTCAATAAACTCTCTGATTTTGGACATGATTAAGGCAATAGGGTTAACACTACTTATCCAAATATCCATGTCCCAATTTGATCGCACAAGTGTGATCCCCCCTAGTTTAACCACCATGAACCTACATTGAACCTTTCTTTCATCACCCTCAAATGATCTATTCACATAAGCCTAGTATAGATATCCTTTTACTCTAGTTCCTCGGACTTGGTTTAAGACTTGAAAGATGGCGTGACATACAAGAAAACGCTTTGATACATGGAGACTTATATGTAAGTATAGGAAATGACTTGCTCAAACTATGTTATTATGCTTCATTACATTACCTCTCAAAATAAGAAGAAAGAAAAAAGAAAAAGAAAGAAAAAAATAACAAACAAAAGTCTATGATGCAATGAGTTATGAGTTGAGCTAAGTCCCTCATACATGTGATTTGGAAGAAAGATGAATGAAGGCCTACATGAAGAATCTCGGCCCCTTGACCTAATTGAAAACTCAAAGATGCTGATAATGAAGATCAAGGCCCAACAAGATGATACTTGGCCTATGATTATGGGGAAAACACTTATGCCTTTGTAATGGAGTCATTGGTTGAGTCCTGGATCAAAACTTAACACCACTATCCTAAAGTTTTGATTGCCTTAGCCCTAGCCCCATTACAACCTTCAAAGAAAGACCTTACGATCCTTGAGATGAGTAACCTTTGATTGGTTGAGTCTATCACTTGAGTAAGCTTATGGTTTTGGTTCATTTGTGCAAGTATGTTACCTTCTTATGGTTTATGTTTGAAATTTTTATGAAGTACTTACTTTCTATTATGTGAGCATATTTCTCACATACCTTGAGTGCAAACACAAACCCCTTACTATTGAGTGGAAATCATGAGTACATATCTCTGTGAGTTGATTCATACTAGTTTTATTCATATTGAGATACATTCACCAACTTTACTCATTATCTTACTTATCAAGGCATTTTGTTACTTTGTATTAGCTTTTGAATTCCATGTGCTAGACAAATTTTTAGTGTAAATCTTTGACACCGTATGTATGTTGACAAAATTTGAGACAAATGGCTAAGGGCCTAGTAGTTTTTCTTTGTTTTAAAAAGAAAAAGAAAAAAAAAGTATATATTTTAAGTTTTTGGTTAGTTTTGATATTTTTTGTGGACTAGCAAAGTCTAAGTGTGGAGGAATTTGATAAGTTCATAATTAGTCATCTATTTATATCAATTTTCCTTATGTTTTACTTTGTTCGAACCGTAATTATGTCATTTCTAACTTACTTTATGAATTTTAGGTACGAACTCAAAAATACCGAGTTAAAGGAAAAAAAGTGAAGAAATGGAACATTTGACCTTGGAGCCCAAAATCAAGCCCACAAAAAGCCCACGAGCAGCCCATGGGCATGCCGTGTGCCAACACCATATGCCAAGATGTTCCACCGAGAAGGACCTGCCCGTACCCAGCGAGTGCCTGGGCCCAGCGAGTGCCTGGGCCCAACGAGTGTCCATGCCCAGCAGTGCATATTCCTTGCACCTCAAGGACTAATGTTACTTCCCAAGTGCGGATAGGACTTCCAAAAAGTAGCTAGGACACCAAAATACAGCAAGGACTTGAAAAAATCTCCCAAGTTAGATTAGGATTGGAATAATCCCTCAGAGTGAGGCAAAACCTTTTCTTTTACGATTTGGATATGTAGCCGCATATTTTCTTCCCTTTCATACAAGGATTATTATTAGATTAGGATTTGTCTTTCTTATTCAATTAGGATTGAGTTAGGGTTTGTCCTATGCCTATAAATATATGTTGTGTATCAAGGGTTCCAACCAGAAATCTACAACAACTGGTTTACTTATCATGCACATGTAAGAAAATATCGTGGTGCGTGCTACGAAAGCTTCAACAATTATGAAGCAGCAGCAAAAACATTCAACAATCACTTGAATGCCAAACAAATGGTAGGAGATTCCGATTTGGAAGTAAAAAACTTCTTCAATCCTGGAATATATGACAATCTATATGTGGAAAAAAAAATGAAATATGGAAATCCCATATCCAAAAAGAAAAAAAATGGTTTAGAAAACACATGACCCAATTATCTTTCAAATTAGTTGAAAAGAATAGCTAATTTTGAAAAAAATCTAAAAGAAAATGAACAACAATTTTCTTTGATAAAACACGAAAACGTTTTGTTGAAAATGTTGGAATTCCAAATCATTAAGCAAATGGATTGGAATGAAGATTTCATTTTTGAAGAAATTAATATTTTTCTTCAATTAACGGAAATTCTTCAAAATGAACAAATGGATTCTGTTTTTAAGAAAATAAGAAGAATTTGTCATTTTGAACTTGCTCGCCAGATGATGCCTCCTAATGTTTTTTGCAACATAAAAGAAAGGATTTTGGATTATCAGAAGAGAATCATGGATTTATATTTTTGAAACCACAAAAATATAAATTTAGTAGATAATTTTCCAAAACATTCCTTTGTTCTAACAGATGAACAAAGGTATGTTGATACTCTTGGTTGGAGAATTACAAATAAAGTGATTTTCCAAAGTTTCCATTTTCATCATTTAAAAGCTTTCTCGACATTTATCAAAACAATGGTATATAACGTGGTAAAAAAAAATAAATGGAATAAATATTTGACATTTTCTATAGCAAGTACTCTAGGTTGACGAGAAACAATTGACAACGACATTCTGAAAGAAACCTTTCCAGAAACAAAAAAAAATTGCTTTGAGTATTAATCCCATAACACAATGGATTGATAGTTTACTTCATACCTTTGAAATTTCTAAACAATTCATGGACTCCAAAGATTTGGTTAAAGCATCTGATGGAAGACGAATTTTTGTGATGCATCTACTGTCTACCAGAGCATATTCTGAACAAGAGAATATAGAAGCAATGGAGTTGGTTTAAAAACTATCCAGCACTACAACAAAATACTGTTTGCCCGACGAAGGGCCTCCGCTGAGCAAACAACAGACTACGTTGGGCTACATATTTACCCGGCGCATCTCCGTCGGGCCAACTGCGTCAAACAGGCCTCTTTGGGAAAAGGTGTGGCTCGACGGAGAAAGTGATCTGTCAAGCCAGACCACAGTCAACGCCTTTTTCCCGGCACAACGTTCGCCGAGCAACGTAATTGGAAAACAAGAGAACGAGCAGCCATATAAGCATTGCCTGGCGGGGGTTCACCGAACAAGAAAACCTGGCCCAGTGGATGTGCGCCGGACAATGTTTAAATATGTAGACTTTTCCCAGAGAATATGTTCGTCGGGTTACATTTAAAATAGTTTTTTATTCATTATTGGAATAATTATAATTATATTTTTGTAATATTATATATTTAAATAAATGAAATCAATATTAAAAAAGAAAAAAAAACATTTATAATTAATAATAATTAAAAGAAAATTAATTATAATATATATAAATAAATATAATAATTTTACATAATTAAAAAAATCTAATAAAACTAAATGTTTGGTGGTGGTGGGTGAGCATCATCTTGGGCAGGCTGTCGATTTGGGTCCAGCTGGGATTGTGAGCTAAGGTCATCCAGAACACGCTGACCTATTTGGCTGAATAGCAGTGTAAGCTAGGCTTGAATTTGCGTGTTCTGGGCCTGTATTTCCTGGTGCTGGGCCTCGGGGCGCGTATACCCGGCCTTAAGCTCGTTATTCTCCAATTGGAGGTTCTCCAAGTTGCCCCGCATCTGAGAGACCTCTTTGGGATTGACTCCCCTGGAAAAAATCAAGGATCGGATTGAGCCATCTAGAAAGAGCCTTCCTCTAGCACCACAGACAACTTTCCCGAGTCGCCGACCAAGGTGGTGGTCTAGGATTCCAATCGACATCCCGGGATCCGATAGTTGGTCTTGTAGCGGGACCTCAGGCTGTTGTTGGGTGAACTGTTCCTAAGTCTACTGTACGTCCTCCACCATGGCTGCCTACAAAATGTAATAAAGTAATAATTGGAAAATTACTTAATTAAAAATAATTAAATAATTAATAACCGTAAACGTTGAACTTAAGTGAATAAGGTCAGCTGTTTCATTGCCTCGCCCATCATACACCTCCCCCTAAGCTTCAACTTCCAGGAACAGCGACCCAACAACACGACGGACCTCATAACGAGCTAATAAGGGGCAGGATCCCCCGTGGTGCTCAAATTTCTTCTCTGTTCGGTTCACCTTGTTGAACATTGATTTTACTTGCACATTAAGAAAACAATTATTACTAATATGGAACTACGTAAATTAATATTCTTAGTAAAAGAAAAAAAAAAGTTAATTTACTATACATTGGTCGCTTATCCGGTGGTCGCATAACCAAAGCCACCCGTCCAGCTTGTCCCCCTGCATCTCCTCTAGAGGATTTGCCTTAACCAGTTCATGCAACCTCCAACGCTCGTAAAAGGCATGGAGCTCGAACTTCCAGTCGGAATACCACTTCTACCAATGGATGTTGATATGGTCCATTAGAGCGGCGTTAGTCGTATCCCATTGAAAACTAATCTGCAATCCAATATTAAAATATGTTAAACTATTAAAAATATAAAAATAATAAAAACGTTTAAAATAATTCATACCCGTAAAGCATACCAATAAATTTTGAGCTCCGGTTCGGATTGGATTTTGAAGGTGTCAGCCTTCATCTTCGATTTGTTGTGAATAATCATACCTAATTCCCGCACCAGAAAATTATGTATGTTGGGGTACAATGAGCCAAGTCGTTCCACCCACACGACCTGGATCCTATTTCCAGTCAACCTACAGTTCTAGTTCTACTAGGACTTTAACCTATTTCCGATGCCACGCGCTTTTATGGTACTCCTAAAACTTTTAAATTCAATAAGATATTAAACTTACCCAATGGGATATGTGCATCACCCTCCTCTTGAATGTTAGCTCCAGTGGCCTCCGGGGGGGGGGGGGGGGGGGGGGGGGGGGGGGGGGGGGGGGCGGGGGCGGGGGGGGGGGCGGGGGGGCGCAGTACGAGGCTGCCCTCGTTTTGAGTTAGTGCGGCACCTCGCTTATTTGGGCCTTTGTATCACTCGATCTTCAGGAATGACTCAAGGGGTGCTAAGGAAGGTCCTGGATGATCTGTTGATGCTGGTTGACCCGGAAATTTAAAAAAGGAAAATTTGGAAAAAGTTGAAGGAAATGACGATTTTGCCCCTAGAATTGGGCGAATGGTTGACTTTTGGTTCGAGCTGTCAAAAGGACTTTGATCGATGACTGTGACGTAGTTCGAAACGTCACAAGTTCATAGACAGGTGGCACGCCTGATTCATGACTATGATGTTCAATCATTTGGACTATTGGGGTCTAACTAAAGGATTATACTTGGTGTATGACGTTGGATGGAGTCGAGGTTAAGGAATGGATATGATTTGTGATATTGTATGAATGATTATATTGCGTTCCAGTTATTGGCAGGAAGTAGGCATTAGTAAGGCCTGTAATGATAAATACAAGAGAAGGAAAGATTCAATTTATGAGATTGAGTGACCCTAGAAAAAGGGGTATGAGGGGGATGAGTTCCCGATTTATTGGACCTTATGAGGTTATTGGAATGATGGCCTATGCGTGGTGATTTAAAATGTTTGTACCATGTCATGAGTGGATGACATGTGATTGGGATGATGATACTGGTACTTGTGATTTTTAGGTTGTATATACTCGGACGTTGAGCGAGGCTCCGTTATCCCTAGTGAGCTTGGGTGTGACTGCCCGTAGGGTAGGGATTTACAGAGAGATATGTACCGATGTTAATTCACTAACGAGGATTGGATTATCGAGTTTCCATAAGTTTGATTTGGATTGATATTCGGTTTGGTTGAACCAGAAGGGTATGTGATTGATTATGTTTCTGGTTCACATACATATTCCTCGGGAAAACTAACATGACACTACTGATTGGAATTTCGAGGACGAAATTATTTAAGGGGTGAAGGTTGTAACGACCCGGAAATTCGAAAAAGGAAAATTTGGAAAAAGTTGAAGGAAATGACGATTTTGCTCCTAGAATTGGTGCGAACGGTTAAATTTTGGTTCGAAAGGTCAAAAAGACTTTTACCATTGACTGTGACGTAGTTCGGGACGTCATGAGTTCATAGACAGGTGGCACGCCCGATTCCGACATTTGAGGAGAAAGTTATGATGTTCGGAAGTTTAAGGGTAATTTGGTAAATTGGTTAAAAAAGAGCCATTTGTTGACTTTTGATCGAGACCGTGTTTGGACTTTCCATAAGTGCCATTGGGTAGGTCTTGAGACGCTGAATCCGTAGACAGGCGGCATGCGTCGATCGGAGGTCGGATGTGAAAGTTATGAGCCTCGAACGGTAAAGGGTAATTTGGTAATTTCTCAAAGAAAGATAAAATAGTAATTTGACTGGGCTTTGTGATAAGTCAGTACAATTGTGACCTCACTTTGGTTGTCAGGACCCACCCCGGTTTCACCCCAAAACCCGAGGTAAATCCCGCTCCCGTCTGACCTCCGACGCAACACCCAAGTACAACTCACTCAAATCCAGTCAGACGCAGGAGTAATTAAACAAAATATTCCGACGTTATCGTTTACAGAACCTAGTACAAAATACAAAGAATTTAAAACCCGATAAAGTACACGCACACGGAAGATTGTAAGCTATTCTGGGATCCCTCACGTCACTTCTATGCCTCGGACACTGCCTCGACGTCAAGACCCCGCGCTCGCTCCACAACCTGGAGGGCAAGTTAAAACAAAAGTGTGAGTGGACCATAATAAAAGAAAATTTCTAAACAGTTATCAGAAAACCGATTTTAACCTCCGTTTTGAAAACCACATGCACAACCAATAGGTATGAACACAGTTATAAATCGCTTTACCATAAACCGCATCATAAGAAACAGAAACACTATAAAACAGTTAGAAAAACCACAGCATGTGAATCATAAAACCGTATCAGAAACCATAAACATCAAATCATCATTTTCCGATCAAACCTGCTGGACCTATCCGAGTCTTTAAACTCCCGAGTCTTTAAACTCAATCCAGGCCTTAATCATATCCGAGTCTTTAATCTCAAGGCCTACGGGGGAAAATCAATATATCCGAGTCTTTAAACTCCCGAGTCTTTAAACTCAATCCGGGTCTTTAAACCCAATCCGGCCGGTCCCCCGTCACATATATCCGGGTCTTTAAACCCAATAACCAGATCCAGCAAATCCAATCCCAAAACCATTTGAAACCCATTTACCAATCCACATCCAAACCCGAATCCGAAACCACTGGTCCGATGCCCTTTCGGCAGCCAGAACCGTCATTTCGAACCCAAATCCGGAATCCACCTTTCCACTTAGAACCAACCCTTTTTCCGAAATCCGTTTCTAAAACCGAAAACCTTTAATATCGAAATCATGTTCCAAAATCCCTTAAAATCATTGAAATCATTTATCTTTCCAAAACCATAGCATCATAATCAGAATCAAGCCTTTCTCGTAAAACGTGCTGAAACCATCTTTTCTCGAAAACCGTACACATGTAAAATCGACCAGGCATATCCGATAAACATAAAATCATAATTAAACCATAAAACAATTATAGAAAACAGTTATGCATGTTCGAATTTAAAGAAAGGGTCCACTCACAGTACTGAGCCCTACTCGCGTCCCGAACGTCCAACACGTTCCTCGGCTTCCTCGGGAAAGCCCGATCCTGTCAAGCACCGTCAAAATACGTCACTAATACGTCTACAAACATTCTCCTAAATTTCCTCAAAAAATCCCCGAACCGAAGACCTAGAACCCCGGGACCCTAAACCTTCACCCTCGCGGAACTACACTCAAACGACATCCGATTGACTCGAAACCAACTCCATTGAACTCACCACAATTCCTAGACCAAAAGTCATGTTGATCGTTTTCCCCATCGCCGCCGCACGCGCCCCCACGCGCCGGCCAAAGTGGCTGCGCGTGGCCCTCACGCGCCAGCTACAGTGTCACCCCCAACCTCGAGTGCACTGTGATGAACCGGCCGCTGCAACTGGACCGGCGAGAGGCATTCTCCACCGTCCGGCCACCTTTTCCTTCCCTCTCTTCTCCTGCAGCTTCGTCCAGACACCACGAATCCATTCCTCAACTCCTCTAACCTCGACACAGCCCCGTCATCGTCGATTCCAGCTCGAACCAGACGGCCACTTTTCCCCTGTTTCACGATCCTTCTACTCCGGTCACCTCCCGTCACGGTGGCGACACCAGACTCACCCCACAACCTCACTGAACCTAGTCCAACACTCCTAACCCTTCGACTCACCCCAGAAGTCCACGACTTTGGGTTCGAAGTTCACGGCCAAACAGAGCACCAGAATGCTCGTCTTAGACTGAGCTCCGCCGTGTACGCCCCCGTCACGGCGACCATCCCAAACCATTCCTAGAACCTCCCTGAACATCACCCTAACCTTCAATCCTCTCAACTCTAAGCCCAAACTCACGACTTTCCAAATGAAAATCACGGGTAAAACAGAGCAGAAAACTTACCCTTCGATTGCGGCTCCGCCGTGCGCACCGCCACGTACCACGGTGGTCGTTGGCCTCCCTGCAGTCTCCTACGGCTTCCCTCGCCTTGGTTTGCCTCACCTCACGGCGTAGCCACCACCTCGAACTCACAGGCTCCCTGTTTCCCCAAAACTTCTCCGCACCACCGCCGTGTCGCCGTGCACGATCACAGCTCCAATTCACCACCACCAGCTCACACTGACCTCCCTGTCTCTCCCTCACTCACCAGAACTCAACACCAGCCACGATCACTCCCCCAACTTCTCCTCACAAGTTCACTCTGTTTCTCTGTGTATCGAAGAACTGCACGGGTTGCACGAGTGCACCCCAATTATTTGGGCTGAGACCACACAGGATTCTCCCAGAATCCTCTAGCCCCCTGCCATGTGTCACCATCCACTCCACTCCTTATCTCACCTGGTGAAATCCCAGCCGTCCATTTCCTTCTTTCTGCACAAATCCCAATGTGCAGAAAGACCAAAATACCCTCCAGTTTACACATTTTTACGGTTTTACCAAAACTTCCTAGACCCGTAACTCTCGCCTCGTAAGTCCGATGAATACGTGCCGCCTGTCATCGAACTCAGGACGACAAGAACTATCTAACCATGCTAGGTCAATCTACCAAAACCCGATTATACAAAAAGTCAACCATTCCCCCTACTTTACCCAAATTACAGTCATGCCCTCAACCTTCCGAACATCACAACTTCCTCCTCGGATGTCGGAATCAGGCGTGCCACCTGCCTATGGATTCGTGACGTCCTACACTACGTCCTGGTCACTGGTCAACCCCCAATTGACCATCCAAACTAAAAGTCAACTATTTTACCCGGACCAGGGGCAAAATCGTCATTCTACCCGCAAGGACCTATCGGGACCACCTAACCACTGCTTAACCTCACTAATCACACCTTAATTAGTCTACTAATCCCGGTTCTCGGGACGGGTTGTTACATTGGTTGTTGGGTGACATCTGTCACGGACAGATTATGGCTTAGTGGCAATGAAGATTGGGCGATGTGGATTTGAATGAAGAAACAAATCGTGCAGGTGTATTTTGTGAAGGAAAAAACATAGCAGTATGCTCAATCTCCCTGTCTGATCAACCTGTGAGAGGATTACTGAAAGAAATCATTAGAGAAGAAGAATGAGAACAGTTGAGAGAAAAGGGGATGGAAATTGTGACAGAAAAACCCAGGAACCCGAGACCCAAACCCTTCAAACTTTCAAAATGAACAAAAAATCGAATTTGAATTTGTAGGTCCTGATACTCCAAATTGAGATTTTTTTTTAGCTTTCTAGGAGTGCCTCGATCAGGACCACCTCAAGAATGAAGAAAATTGATGTTGTTTTGGCTCTGAACGGACCTAGTGACAGAAAAGGAATTCGAGGATTGAGTCGTGCAATTGAAGGGTTAGAAGGATGAAATTGAGCTTGGAATTACGTTTATATGGACCATGTGATATTTCGAACTAGTCGACTGGATTAAGGTAAGTTCCATTGAAATTAAGTTTACAAAACTTTAATTGGACCTAAAATGATTCTATTGGCTTGATCAACTTTGAAATTCAATAGAGAATTGACAGAGAACTGGCCGGGTCGTCTCGAGGGCTAAAAGACCCGTTTTACAGGTATCCGGGTCGAGAAGATGAACAGTACCATGTTACTGTAGCAGGCATGTGGACTCACGCGCAGCCACTCATGGCGGTGCGTGAGAGCGCGTGAGTGGGAATCCCGAGGTGAGTTCAACATGAAACTTGTTCCATTTAATGTAACGAACATTTTGGCTTTGGTTTCGAGGAAATCGGACACCGTTTCGATATTGTTTCGAGGGTCCAAAGATTTATGTTACGTTTAAAATACGTATTTAAATCCCGGAAAAATTGGGGAAAATTATATGAGGTATATTGAGATGTTAGTAACCCCCGATAATGATTTTGGACAGGAATGATGACTTCCAAAATTTACGGAAAAACGTGCAGCTCGGAAAGCGAGCGATATGGACGGTGTGTGAGTGGACTTTTGTTTTCTACCCTGAATGCATGCATATATGTTTTAAATGCTTTATGATATAATTTGAAATGATTTGGCATGATTGATGTTTCGATATGATGATTTCTGGATTTTGGGAATATTATATTATTTTAAATGATTTTGGGCACGCTTTTCGAGAAAATTGTGAAACTGTTGTTTTGGGCGAAGGCCTGGGATTTGTGATTGGTTTTGACTCGGATTATGAGTCGGGAAATTGATTTGGTGAAATTGTAATTTTTTTGGATATACTTTAGGGATTTATATGAAATTGGCGACTGAGATTGCGATTGCACGGATTTGCGTGAAAATGATATTTTGGGCTTGAGTCCCAATTGGATAGTGATTTTGACTCGGATTTGGAGTCACATGTGAATATGATTAAATTGATGATTTTAATTTATAAAGTGAATTTTGGACATTGTTTTTATGATGGATTTGTGGAACGTGTTTTGTGAAGCTATGTTTTGGGGCCGAGGACCTGTTGAAATGTTTTGACTTGATTTGAGATTTGAACGGTTTTAAAATGAGATTGCTGGATTTGGTGACTGTTCCACATATACCACCCTCTGTGATTTGATGGTTTCCTCCAGACGTCGCAGATCCTGGAGTAGTCCCGATCCACTGCCTGGAGATGAGTAGCTCCGAAGGGGGCTCAGGCTCAGGAGTGGGAGATTATGATGATATCCTCTGGACGTCATAGATCCTGGAGATGATAGCACCCTAGACGTCATAGATCCTGGGGAGGTACTCGGACATGAGACACCCGAGTTGCGCGCGTTGCATTGATATCGTGACGGATTACTTGGATATTGAGATTGGATATTGAGGATTGGTGGTATTATGATTTATTGATCTTTGTGTCCAGATACTTTATATTATGAACTGATTTGATAAACATGAGTTTTATGGACCATGGAAAACATGTTTTGATTTTATCGGTCCACTGTTCATACTTGATTTACTGCACACTATGACTCATGTTTTATGATATGCATGCATGTTTGTGAAACTGGAGGGTAAGAATGTATTTTGATAAAGGTATTTCTAAAACTTTGTTTTGTCCACTCACACATTTTCTGTTTTATTTACCCTCAGGTCGTGGTAAGATGATCGAGGCTGATTGGGAGGTAGAGGTATAAGTGGGCACAGGTTCGGTTATCGCTTGTCAAACGGGAGTAGGACCGGGAACGGTTATCTATGTCCTTCGGGGACGGGTCCTGTCACCACTAACAAGTGATGGCTGCTCTGTCGGGGAACGTACTGGTCCCGGAGATGGCTACTCCATCGAGGAAGGCACTAGTCTCGAAGATGGCTACTCTGTTGGGACGGTACGATGACCTCGCGAAGTGATAAATTTACGTAAAAGCATCCGCAATACAAAAATAATTAATAATTAATATTATTTAAATAATTAAATAAATAGATGAATGATTAAATAATTTCTTACAATTTCTAATAATTTCCAAAATTTTCAATAGGGTACTGCATGGAATGAGTCGTTGTAACAAAATGTGATAGTTGTGACTTTTCATGCCAGATAAGGTACTGCCATCAGTGCAAATATTTCGGGAGATGTTGCCGTAACGATCGGGGAATTTCACACTCTGCAACGACTTAAGAAATTTTTTCTTATTCACCGGCGTAAATGTGTAACCTGGATGAGTCATGATGTATTTGCCATTCACAAATTTTGGCCACAAATGTCGCAGAATTCCCATCTCTTGCATACCCAGATAAGTTTTTTTTGGTGTCTTTTGACTTGCCCTCAATAGGTATTATTTCGACAAGACTCTCGACAAAATCCTTCTCAATATGCATGGGATGCGCGATGTGCCCGATTTTCAATTCCGACCAATATGGCAACCGAAAGAATATACTTTTTTTCATCCAATTTTCTTGTTCGGAAGGTTTTGGGCCTTTTGTGATAAATGTGGGAATACTTTTAAAGATGTCCAATATCTCTTCACCGGACATTTTCCTTGGGTCAAACTGCATACGTCATCGATGATCCCAGGGTAGAAATCTTCTCGTGCACAGATAACATACATTTTATGTGTGCCAAAAGGATATTGTGTCTAATCCACTTGCGGGGACAAGCAAGATAGCTTTTGGTGCTCCATCCCGCCAGCATTATGTAAGTAGGAAAATAATTAATTGTCCACATTACGGGGCTCGTAGAGCGAACATTTCTCCACTGTATTTGTCATAGGTTCGAACACCATTTTCCCATAAATCCAAAAACTCATCAATCAACGGCCGCAAATAAACATCGATGGAATTATTCGGCGATTTGGGCCCGGTATCAAAGTACTAAGGATTTTGAATTCTGTTTTCATGCATCTCCAAGGAGGCAAGTTATACGGAACCAAAACTACCGGCCAAGTGCTATAGGGCATTACGAAACATCCAAAAGGATTAAAACTGTCAGCACCAAGTCCTAATATGAGATTTCTTGGCTCCGCTGCAAAATCAGGATACATCTTATCAAATTCCTTCCAATCATCTCCATTGGCCGGATGCCTTAGTGAATCGTCATCAGTCCGTTCATCTTTGTGACACCTCATATCACGGGCTATGTAAGATGAGAAGAAGTATCTTTGTAATCTTGGCTTCAATGGAAAATAACGCAACACCTTATTCAGAATCTTATTCTATTGAAACCTAGGCTCATTTCACATATGACATTGATAAGCCTTGAATTAAGCATCATTTTATACCCTTTATGCTTATTTTTATGTATAAATACCAAATAATAGGAGAAAATAATCTATTTTGTGAGAAATGTGCAGAATTGGATTAAGCTCAGAATTATGAGAATTTAGGCGAAAAAATCACCTCAATCGGAGTTATATTGAAGAAATTATGATTGAATAAAAGGAGGCCACCAAAAAGCTTGAAGGAATTCGATAGAGGCCTACCAAATCCAAAATGATAGCCCAAGACCCATTTCGGTGCACGCTTGCTGAACTGGTCCTCATGCTTTCGGCGCGTGTGTACCGAAGACTGCTGCTACTCCCTCGGTGCGCGCGTTTGAATATCCTGAAGCCGTTTCGACACCCACTTACCGAAAAAATCTGCAGCTTTTCCTTGCGCTTTGACTACTCGTTGACCACCGAATTTCTGTCTAGATTTCAGCCAACGCCCAACGACATGTCTCCCTTTCTTCAGCGCGCGTCCACCAATGTTTTTTCTGCACTATTCCAGCAACATCTCTCCATTTTCCATGTGGAAAATTTATCCAAATCAAGATTGGGTTTGTTTTCCTTTGTTTCAAGGAAACATTTTGTTATTAGGATTTATGTTAGCTTTTTTATTAGGATTTTTATTTCCTTTTTCCTTTAGCACTTCAATTTAATTATTTTATTCCTTTTTCTTTTAGAATTTAAATTGTAAACTTCTATTTATTTGAGAATTAATTTTCTTCTATAAATAGAGAGGTTTAGGCTAATTGTAAAAAGTCGCTCATTCTTTGTATCTAAACTCTACTCAACCAATTTTCCCTTTTCATTATATTCAAGATTTCAAGTGCAAGATTAATTACATCATACTCCATCTTCTACCCTTCATCTGTGGCATAGTTAGGTGTTCCCTATTGTCTCACCCAAGAGTTCCATCACTTTGTATCCTTTGGGTTACTCGAGAGAAAAAGTGTAATACGACAGAGCTCCATCACTTCATATCCTTTGGGCTCCTAGGAGAAAACGTATAACACGACCTCTTACTTCGTAGTTATCTTTTAGCATGAATATCTTTTCTATGAATTTATTATTAATCTTATTGTGGTTTTATATTTTATATTGCTTTCGTAAAAATCTTCCATGTTTTCTACTTTTTTTTTTATGTTTGTATATTAGTGGTTAATACTTAATAGATGAGTTGGACGTTCCCTAATCTATTATCGAAAGTGTCGTCGAGTGTCCCAGGCACGTACTTACGAATATACAACCATCTCGTAGAACTAACGTTATAGATTTCGTAGGTTTGAAGTTAATATAATTCATGAATGAGTAAGGCACAAAGAATGAGTTGACCACGTGTAAATAATAGATTAGGATAGTTTAGATTTCGTTTAATTACATAACACTTTAAAATTAATCTTTACCCCCAATTAACCAATCAAATGACAATCATGCTTAGGTACTCTCAATCCCCGGTCCAGAACGATCTCTATTTACCAATACTACATCTACAAAAAAAAAAAGTTTTTAAATTGCATGCCTTTTCAATAGGTGTTAATTTAATATTTAGTTTTTGCGTATCAGACATTTTTCGAGTTGCTCGAATTCACTGTAAAACAATGCACAGTTGTTCGTACATGTATGAATCTTCACATACTCTAAACCAAGATCCTTCCAAAGGTTGTTCTAGTTATAATGATCTTTAGGGAGACTTTTATCTCCAGAAAGCATTCAAATGATGATGTCCATCATGTGATCAAAATTTTTATTGTTTGATTATCTCAACATTCATGTGCATCAATTCCACAACTGCCCCTAGAACCGAAAAAGATTTACAATCAGGGTATAATTCGCGCTCAACTTCTTTCAACAACCTTTCGTAATAGAGATATGACTCTTCAGGTTGAGACTTAGGGGCATCCTCATCCATATCATCATATGCAAGAGGAAAATATCGGTAATATCTCAACAAATTGATCATTATCACACTGATTATCCGAATCACTATCATCTCGACGGTTCTCGTGAACTGAAGATGTCGACGCAGTACAATTTTGTTCACCATGATAAATCCAATAGTGTAGTTATGTACGATCTCGTTCCGTTGCCAAATGAAAATGGACATCACTTAGCGACATCCAACAAAAACGGTTACATTTACGGCATAGACATAATATGTGCCTTGGATCACTACAGTGACTACGTTCAAAAAGCGATGAAGTTGTCTATCCCATCCAAATACTGATCAGAAGATCTATCCAACATTTGCATCCAGCCTCAATTCATTGTACCTGCTTCCACAAACTAGAATCAATGTAAGTATATATTTATATAGTTGGTAACTCTATCCCATCCAAAACCCGGTCGTCAACTTATGCCTTCAGTGATTTGGCCCTATCTCATTCAAGAGTGCACGTTATGTGCTGTATAGTTTGTGACCTACGAGGCGAAACTTCGACCCAGGGAAATATCGACAGTATCACCCTAAAATTCTTCAAATGCATGACTTAGATATTTTTAAACAAATATATAGTATGCATTCAGAGAACAGTGAGGGGATATAAATCGAATTTCCCACGATCCAAACCTAACCCACATAGACATCAAACTATACAACACATACTTGTGCTGTAAAGACCCACCCCATAATCACATGTGGTGAAATGATGATTTTTCCACCGAATGAAGAAAATTTTGAATTTTAACATGGGAGGTCAATTGAAAGTTTTTGATTACGTAGACAATTGGCACATCAAGTTTGGACATCAGACTGTTATTTTACGGGTCAAGGAAGTTCTTAGTCAGATTTTATGGTGGTATGTTTTACAATGAAAGTTTACTTTTGGTAGTTATTGAATGGGGCCAAAATTTCTTATTCTAGACCAAAGGATGGATGACAAGTGTCACTCATCCTAATGGCCCATTTCCCTACACACTATATTACATCTTTCTCTCATTTGTCAAACATACACACCCGAAATGCATCACCCCTCACCATTTTTTATCATCTCTTCACCCTTTGTTGCGGTTGTGAGGAAAGAGTGAGGCTGAGAGGTTGAGAGAGATAGAGAAGGACGGTGGTGAGAGGCTGAGCCACTGTGGATGGCTGGAAAACTCAGAAAAACAGGTAACCCGTGGGCTTGAATTTTGGATTTGGATTTTGGACTATGGTAATGGTGTTCTGAGGCCATGGTTATGTTCTTTGAGTTTGTGCGAGGTTGTAGGGACAAAGATAGACGATTTTTGATGCAAAGATGAGCGTTAGTGGAAGCTCGAAGGTGGTCGTGAAGGTTCAAACTGGGTCAGGTGATTTCCAGGTATGTTCTTAATGTTTTAAGCCTATAGATCGATTCATGGGTGAGAGGAGAACATTTTGGTTAAAGAATGGAAGATTTTGGTTAAGGAATGGAAGGTTTTGGTTGAGAATTGACGAAGAAAGGATCGAGTAAAGTTTACGGGTCGAATGACCCGTTACAGGCTCACGGGTCGACCCGTCTGAGGGAATGAGACAATGATGTGGAATGCCACGTCATCGCTATCAGACCACATGGAAAATCAGGTGGGACCGAACGGGAACCTGTCAGAGATTGTTAGAGATGACGTGGAAGGATGACGTTAGTAGGTGATGTCATGATGACGTCAGCTTGTGACATGTGGCACGTGTCAGAGGGTGACACATGGCACCAATCAGAGGGTGCCACATGGTAGAATGTTAGAAGTTGTCGAGTTGTCAGATGTCTGGCTGACGTCAGTGTTGACTAACCTTTGACAGGCAGGTGTGGGAGCGTGGGCACAAATTTTGAGGTCAAACCGGTGTTGTTCGAAAGGTTTCAGCGTTTTGAATCCAATGGTAGTAGTTTCAGATCGATTAGAGATCATTTGGTTTGTGTTTTGGTGGTTTTTCTCCTTGGGACGCTTTTTCGGTTCCGGGGTTTGTGAGGGTTTATTATATGGACTTATATTGATTGTTAGTGAGCCTCGGGTATGACTTTAACAAGCCCGAAAGTGCCGGAGGTTTCAGATTGGCTTACGACTCATATTTTGATCATGCGGCGGTACGTGTGAGTGGACTTTTGTTTTCCTAACTTTATGCATGCATTTTTATGCGCCTTTTTATCAATTTATAATGAGAATTGCTTGATGGTTGTTCACGTATGATTCATGTGGATTTCTTGGGAGTTTTTATGAATATTTAAGGAAAATGATATTTAAACGTTTTGCGGGGAAATTAGGTTTATTATACCCCCGATCCTCAATGAGTTATAGGAAATGGTTTTATGCTTATGATGTCATGTTTATATGATTTTGATGGTATTTACTAAAATGGATTTGACATGATTTTATGACTATTTTAATGACTCATTTTACGAGGTTTTGATATGACTGTGAATATATGATGATGTGATTGTGTTATGATGATGGTAATGATTGTGATGATGTGAGAGGTGATTGATGATCACTGTTCAAAACGGTGGCCACCTAGTCCGTCTAGGTGCTCGAAGTTGAGAAACTACCCTGCATAATGGCTGAGCGCCTAGGTGGATTTGCGTGTACATCCTTATATATATTTAGTTATATAAGTTCTTATATATATATATAGTCATATAAGTTAATTTGTTTATTAAATACTTAGTTAATAATACAAGTATTAATTAAAACAAAGATAATAAATTTAAAAACATAGAATGTTGTATAATAAAATTAATAAAATACTTACATTTTCAACATCTATGATTCCCAACTCAATTTATTTGTCTAGATAATTAATTTTTTTTTTTTGAAATTATTTGATAGTATTCATTATATTATTAGTTTGTTGAATTTAGCTTTTAAATAAAAAAACCGCCTAAGCTCCCACCTAGGCCCCGCCTAACCGCCTAATCGTTAGGCCTCTATCGACCGCCCCTAGGAATGCTAACGCCTTTTCGAACCTTGTTGATGATCCACTTGAGATGCCGATTATGATAGATAATCTCGGACGTTGAGCTGGGCCTCTGTCATTCCTGAGACTCGTCTCGGACGTCGAGATGGGCTCCGTCATTTCTGCGACTCATCTCAGACGTCGAGCCTCAAGCTCTGTAGTTTTTGAGACTAGGACTGTTCCTCAGACGTCGAGTCTAGGACTCCGTCATTCCTGAGCCAGTCCACACTCGGACGTGGAGTCCGGGGCTCCGTCTTTCCCAAGTGATATTATCTTACTCGTAGTGCACCTTGATATGATTACTCAATAGTTGGTTTAGTATGTTGGGTATATCGGTATGGCCAGTGTTGTGTGATTGGTATGCTTCGGGACTAGTGTAGTCATGTCATTTTTGAGATATTGACAGGGCTGACTTCTACTTTGGTGAGTATGTGCTTGGTCTAGTCGTATATGCAGTGATATTTGATATGGTTTCACGTTGGTAAGGTTTATGAAATCACTGTTTTTCGATGCATACATAGCTTTATTAAACGGAGTGTTTAATGTCTGATTTCTGAAAAGAGTTTTTTTGTAACGACCCGTCCCGAATTCCGGGATTAGTTTAGTGATTAATCTCGATTAGTAAGGTTGAACGGTGCTTAGTAGGGCGGAATCGGACAAATTGTGCAAAATGACCGTTTTGCCCCTGGTCGTGGGCAAAATGTTGACTTTTTGATCGGACGGTCAAACGGACTTTGACCGATGACCGTGACGTAGTTCGGGACGTCACGAGTTCATAGACAAGCGGCACGTTCGATTCCGACATTCGTAGAGAAAGTTATGATGTTCGGAAATTGAGGGGCATTTTGGTAATTTGGCATGTTTGGGGTCAAATGTTGACTTTTTGACCGGGAGGTCCGATGGACGAGGGCCAAGGACCGTTACGTAGGTATCGTCGATACGAATCCAATGACAGGCGGCATGTCGAAATCAGAGATTCGACGATGAGGTTATGGTCAAGGAAACGAACTAACGAACCGAGACTTCGATTAAAATAATAATATAATCATGAACAGTACCCGGAGACTGAACACACTTGGATGAGTGACAAGTGTCACTCATCCCTTAATTTGGGGCTTAAGACCAGAATCCATGTTTTTGGGGGAAACCTAATTATGGTGTTTTATTATTATTTTAATTAATTAATTATTAAATCATTTTATTACCCATTAATCCCCTCTCTGTTTTCCTTAACCGTGTACAACCAAATCCAGTTTTCTCCCACCCTTAATTCCTCTTCCATTTCTGAACCTGAGAGTGCGAAATTGTGAGTGAGTTGAGAGTGAGTTGAACTGGGTAAACACGAGTGATCGACAGAGAGAAGGAGACTGGAATTTCAGATTTTAGAATTTTGGGGGGAAAGTCGGGTTTTGAACTATAGGCCGTGAGGATCGAAATTGAGCTCTCATTCAGCTTTCTGGGATCAACACGAATCGATCTGCAACAAGAACGAAGGTAATTGGGGTCGAATTGAGGAAGAACAGAAGGATGGAGGCCTCTGAATTTCGAGGTAGAGTCGAGGAATTAGAGGCTTTGATTGACGAAATTGATGTGGGGATTGTGTTCCTGAGGCTCCCACGATGCTTCTGGAAGGATCAATTGAAGGAAACCGGTTGAGATCGATGAAGCTCCATGGTTGCACAGTGACGGCTATCGAGCTTGAGTCGTGACGATTGGGCACTGGATTGAAGAAATTGAGTTGGGGGAAATGCTTAACGGAGTTCACTAATGCTTCTAGTTGAATCAATTTAATGAAATCGATTGAAATTGAAGGGATTCCATGAACGAACAGTAACCTGGGTGTTCTTCGTGTTCATCGTGGAATCGATGGAATCTGGGTAAGTGATCGTGTAATTGAGTTTACAGATCTTAAATTAAACTTAAAACGAAACTAATTGAATGATCAATTGATGTAATTAAGGCTGAATTGATAGGATTGGAACCGGGTCGGCTCGCGGGCAAATTGGACCCGTTTACCAGACATACGGGTTAGGACGATGCACTGTAGCAGGCGCGTGGGTTTCACGCGCAGCCACTCACGGCGGTGCGTGACGGCGCGTGGGAACAAATCTCGAGGTGAGGTCAACATGACTTCTGTCCTATTTAATGTAACGGACATTTTGGATTTGGTTTCGTGTCGATCGGACACCGTCTCGATAGTGTTCGGGATGTCTGAAGGTTTTAAATTAAGGTTAAAAATAATTAAAAATTCGGGAAAATTACGAAACTTTGATAGGATGTTAATGTGGAGGTTAGTAACCCTCTAATGTGATTTGAACAGGATTGGGAGTCCCGGTGATAGTGGTGAGGCCCGGGAGGGCCGGTGGCACGCGTATCGAGGCATACCGTTAAAACGGTCTGTGAGTGGACTTTGGTTTTATAAATTCTATGCATGCCTAACTGTTTTATATGGATTGTGATTGTGATTGTATGCTGTTGATTTGGTTGTTGGTGAATTGTACGGTTTCGCGTATTTCGAGGCGATTTACGTGCTTGCACGTAAATCGAGGTTTTCCGGTTTTACATGGATTTTCCATATTTAGGACTTGGATATAATATGATGAAATGGTTTTGAAATTGGAAATATAAACTCGGCCTTGAGGCCCACTTGTTTTGGATATTTCGGACTTGGAGTCCATTTGAGTACGTAATCGGGCCGGGGGCCCAGTTGGTTAATGAAATCGGGCCAGGGGCCCAGTTGATATGAAATCGGGCTGAGACCCATTTGAGTTATGTTATCGAGCCAGGGGCCCAGTTGATTTACAAATTCGGGTCGTGGGCCCAGTAGGTTTATAAGTCGGGCTGCGGGCCCAGTTGGTTTACAAATCGGGCCGTGGGCCCAGTGGTTCATAAAATCGGGCATGAGGCCCAGTTGGATTATAAATGGAATTACGTGGTTTTATGGAAATTTCGGGCAGGGCCCAATTGTAATGATGTGATAAAAGGATTTAATAAAACTATTTTCCATATACCATCTGGATACAAGGATATATGATGGTCTCCTCCAGATGTCTGGGACACTGGGGAAGTCACGGTGCATTGCCTGCGAGGGGTCATTATACGGAGCAGCCGGACCGTATGATGACTCAGGAGCAGGATTGCTATGATTGACGTCAGGGACGTCAGACATCAGGGATGTCAGATATATGGACCCGGAGAGACCCCGGACAGCACGCGTAGCTTATGAAACCGTGAGATATGACGTCAGGGACGTCTAGCGTCTGGGACGCTAAGCATCTGGGATGCTGGTGATGGTAATGGTAAAATATGGATTAATGAATAAAATGGCTTATTGGTTGGATATGTGTTATGTGGTAAAAATGGATTATTGGTTATGAAATGGTATGTAGGGTCGGGGACCCTAAATGGTTTCGAATTTTGAATTGATGTTCATTTATGGTCGTGGGTGGTGACCCACATGGTTTTAATATGTATGGTGGTGGTATTCCACGGTTTTGGGCTGAGTTCCCACACTTGGTTTTTGGTTAACGGTTTTTGGGCTAAGGCCCTAATGGCTCGGTTGAGCAAACGTTTTGGTTACTGGTTTTTCGTGGCATGCATACGTTTTTATTGGAGGGCATAAATGTCTTATAAATGTATTTGGTAAATTTATTGGTTTTTGTCCACTCACAGCTTTTGGTTTTAATGCCCTTCAGGTTGATCACGGATGCGATTGCAGCAGAGACTGGGACATTGCACACCTCCTCCATCGATCCTTGCGCACTCTGGATGCCCCGTTTGGGCAGTGGCTCTTGGTCATCCCTTGTCTGACACCCCTGGTTGGACGGGAGCAGGGCACATTCCATGGTAATCCCGGGGGGATTGGGATGGGTCCTGTCAACTTGGTATCAGAGCACGGTTGCTCTCTTTGTGCGCGCAGGTCGAGGGTGTGATGTCTCATTGGGCTGCAATTCGTTATCAACCTGATAGATAGTTTTTGGGTTTGGATAGTGGATGGAGTATGATTGGCCCGATACGCCGTGCGTTAATGTGATTCGACCCAAGTGGGGTTGATTGTGGTGAACTGGTATAGTGGGACCGTCGGTTCGGTCATGTGATATTGGATTGTTGTGCTGCTAGGTGCAGCCAGGTTCGGGGAACCTCATGTGAGTAATGGTCTAAAATGTGAACCCTTGGGGTGGTTTCTAGTGTGAGGGATGTTGGTTCATCGGAGTTGGCCGATGACCTAGTGGTGGAACCCACGTTGATGAGATGGTAGGATTGGATTTGACGTCTATTCGATGTCAGGACCGCGGGGTCGGTCAGGTTGTGGATTTTATATTACGGAAAGCTGTTTGGTTCGGTTGAACCATAGGGTGTGATTGTGGAACCCTAGTATTAAAAAGGTGAACCTTAATTGTGGCTAGTGGATGAGAACTTGTGCTGCGACGAGCGGCTGAGGTCATGGATGACCATGTGGATGGCTCTGGTGAGTCTAGGCAGAACTATGGGATTCGATTTACGGATACGGTTCTGAGATAAATTATGGAATCCCGTGTGGGATCGGGTATTAGTGTGATGTGTGGATGCGGATCTCGATAGCAATGACAGTTAGTCGGTAGTCATATGGAGATGACTGGCTATCGAGGGTAATTAGTGTGGTTATAATACTTGGGGAATCAGGGGACATTCATGGAACGTTCATTTTCCTGATGTGGATTGTCAGAGTGGTGGTACCCATAGTCGTGAGGTACGGGATCGTCGTTCGGTATGAACGGAGATCCAGGGTTGTCGTATTTGCACACGGTGTGCAGTATGGATGTTTGTGGGTTGGTATTTTTGTGCTGATGCTAGTATGAATGCCTGTGTGCTGATACTAGTGTTGTTGATAGTGTGTTGGTGCTGGTACTAGCGCTGGTGCTAGTGTCGGTGATGGTGTTGACGATGAGCCACAAGTTGAGGGGTGACTCCGTCATGATGAACATATGTTCGGTCTTTGAGATTCGGTAGTGGTTGAGTGATGGACTGGATGGGATCCAGTTAAGACTGTGATGTGTTGGGATAAGTCCCAATGGTGGTGAGATAACCAGTGATGAGTGGATTAAAAGGGTATAATTGAGACTTGAGTAATCTTGGGATGACGTCCCCTACGTCATGAGAATTAGTGGATTTGGGGAGTTGTTGGCTTTTATCATAGATGTGGGATTTTGTAATTGAGAACTTGGGAAACCGAGTGTTGAACCTGTAAAGGTTGGGATGTGCGAATGAAACAATAACGGATCGATTGTGGACACGTGGTTGTCCAAGTGAGTTGAGGAGGTAGGAAGTCTAGTGGTTAGACTTGACGTCTTGTTGGGAGCATGTCTGTTTCCAACATGGTTCGAACCTTAGTGTCGAGGAGAGTTGTGATTGGGGAAACGAGAGTGGTGCTCGTTTTTGGTGATTGGTATTCCGAAGTCATTGGGATTGACTTACTGTTTTCTGCCCTGGCAGACATTGACTGTAGTTACCAGTACGTTGAGCGTGTATTGGTTGGTGGACCCATGTGTGTTTTTGGGTCATTAGGAGGAGCTACGTATTCGAAATTAGGTAAACGAGATTTTTTTCATTTTCTGCTTGGTGGCAGACGATGTGGTGTCACATGGCGTGGTGAGTGCAGTGAGTTTTTTTGCATCCACGTAGGATGAGTATTGGCGTCATCATTTTTGGATCATCCTTGGTTTTTCCTAGGTGGAAAGACAAGGATCGATACAAACTTGGGTATGTGAGTCGTAAATGATGGGACCGAACTTCTTTTCGAAGTGGAGCCCGTATGGTATCTTACTCGAGTGAGTAGGTTTCCGACTGGTCGGACTTTGTCAACCTTAGACGTGTGGAGGTTGGATTGGCTTCCCTATGAAGTCAATCAAGTGTATTGAGCAGGTAACCGATAGGTTCGGTTTTGGTGTGTCTTGGTAAATGTGAACGAGATTTCGGGATTTGGAATCGAATTTCTGGGTGACGATTCAGGATTCGATTTTGGAACTTGAAAGTATATTTCCGGATTTGGGTACGGAATGATTATTCCAAATGCTAGCTCACGGAATAATGATTTCGGATTCGGATTTGGAAATGAATTAAAAATGTGATATCTGGGCTTGGATCCGGGATTTCTTATGAAATTGCGGATTCAGATTCGGAATTGGAACTAGATGTTGGGTGGAGTTTCGATTTGCCTCATGCTGGATTAGGCAAACGTACTCCATTATTGGAACGCGTTCGGCTATGACCTAGGTGGTTGTAGTCTGGTTATTAGGTAGATGTGTGTACTTCGTACATGGTTCGAGGTACAATACCTTGTAGACTTGTGATGTCTAGTTACGGTATACGGGATATACCCGAGGTGTGTCGGTGAACGTGTTGGTAGTCGGATTGGTTCCGATACCATGGGATTGGTTGTGGACCGGACATTACTATGCAATGGGTCATGGTAATTCCATTGTGTTTAATTACACACAGGTCGTGTGAAAGGTCGGTAAATGTTTACTAAGTCAAGTACGTTGGTGGCATGTGTAGCCACAAGTGAGTCTAGTGTCAGTTTTCGACTGACAACAACTGTGTGGTGACTGATTGCCATGATGTGTCAACATAGATTGTTGAGTGGGGTCAGCTGACTCCAAGTGGGAGTGGGAAAGGAACCGTCGAGTTGTTGCGTCGACGAGAGGGTAGTTTGGACAAGTGGTGTCAGATTCGAAACAAGTAGTTTCAGTCATTCGACGAGATCGAATGTAGTCGTTGCGTTTTGAGTACTAGTGGTACGTTTGGGTGTAGACAAGTTTTGTCTAAGTAGTTGGTGTACAGGTGTACACGTGTTGCGTGGTCGATTCCACTTTCCACGGGGTGTTTGTGGAATCAGGATAGTCGAGTTTCGAGAGCGAAACTTATTAAGGAAGGAAGAACGTTTGAGTTTAGAGCGGTTGGAATTTCGAGGACGAAATTTATTAAGGAGGGAAGATTGTAACGACCCGTCCCGAATTCCGGGATTAGTTTAGTGACTAATCTTGATTAGTAAGGTTGAACGGTGCTTAGTAGGGCGGAATTGGACAAATTGTGCAAAATGACCGTTTTGCCCTTGGTCGTGGGCAAAATGTTGACTTTTTGATCGGGCGGTCAAACGGACTTTGACCGATGACAGTGACGTAGTTCGGGACGTCACGAGTTCATAGACAGGCGGCACGTTCGATTCCGACATTCGTAGAGAAAGTTATGATGTTCGGAAATTGAGGGGCATTTTGGTAATTTGGCATGTTTGGGTTCAAATGTTGACTTTTTGACCGGGAGGTCCGATGGACGAGGACCAAGGACCGTTACGTAGGTATCGTCGATACGAATCCAATGACAGGCGGCATGCCGAAATCGGAGATTCGACGACGAGGTTAGGGTCAAGGAAACGAACTAACGAACCGAGACTTCGATTAAAATAATAATATAATAATGAACAGTACCCGGTGACTGAACACACTTGGATGAGTGACAAGTGTCACTCATCCCTTAATTTGGTTCTTAAGACCAGAATCCATGTTTTTGGGGGAAACCTAATTATGGTGTTTTATTATTATTTTAATTAATTAATTATTAAATCATTTTATTACCCATTAATCCCCTCTCTCTTTTCCTTAACCGTGTACAACCAAATCCAGTTTTCTCCCACCCTTAATTCCTCTTCCATTTCTGAACCTGAGAGTGCGAAATTGTGAGTGAGTTGAGAGTGAGTTGAACTGGGTAAACACGAGTGATCGACAGAGAGAAGGAGACTGGAATTTCAGATTTTAGAATTTTGGGGGGAAAGTCGGGTTTTGAACTATAGGCCGTGAGGATCGAAATTGAGCTCCCATTCAGCTTTCTGGGATCAACACGAATCGATCTGCAACAAGAACGAAGGTAATTGGGGTCGAATTGAGGAAGAACAGAAGGATGGAGGCCTCTGAATTTTCGAGGTAGAGTCAAGGAATTGGAGGCTTTGATTGACGAAATTGATGTGGGGATTGTGTTCCTGAGGCTCCCACGATGCTTCTGGAAGGATCAATTGAAGGAAACCGGTTGAGATCGATGAAGCTCCATGGTTGCACAGTGACGGCTATCGAGCTTGAGTCGTGACGATTGGGCACTGGATTGAAGCAATTGAGTTGGGGGAAATGCTTAACGGAGTTCACTAATGCTTCTAGTTGAATCAATTTAATGAAATCGATCGAAATTGAAGGGATTCCATGAACGAACAGTAACCTGGGTGTTCTTCGTGTTCATCGTGGAATCGATGGAATCTGGGTAAGTGATCGTGTAATTGAGTTTACAGATCTTAAATTAAACTTAAAACGAAACTAATTGAATGATCAATTGATGTAATTAAGGCTGAATTGATAGGATTGGAACCGGGTCGTCTCGCGGGAAAATTGGACCCGTTTACCAGACATACGGGTTAGGACGATGCACTGTAGCAGGCGCGTGGGTTTCACGCGCAGCCACTCACGGCAGCACGTGACGGCGCGTGGGCACGAATCTCGAGGTGAGGTCAACATGACTTCTGTCCTATTTAATGTAAAGGTCATTTTGGAATTGGTTTCGTGTCGATCGGACACCGGCTCGATAGTGTTCGGGATGTCCGAAGGTTTTAAATTAAGGTTAAAAATAATTAAAAATTCGGGAAAATTACGGAACTTTGATAGGATGTTAATGTAGAGGTTAGTAACCCTCTAATGTGATTTGAACAGGATTGGGAGTCCCGGTGATAGTGGTGAGGCCTGGGAGGGCCGGTGGCACGCGTATCGAGGCATACCGTTAAAACGGTCTGTGAGTGGACTTTGGTTTTATAAATTTTATGCATGCCTAACTGTTTTATATGGATTGTGATTGTGATTGTATGCTGTTGATTTGGTTGTTGGTGAATTGTACGGTTTCGCGTATTTCGAGGCGATTTACGTGCTTGCACGTAAATCAAGGTTTTCCGGTTTTACATGGATTTTCCATATTTAGGACTTGGATATAATATGATGAAATGGTTTTAAAATTGGAAATATAAACTCGGGCTTGAGGCCCACTTGTTTTGGAAATTTCGGACTTGGAGTCCATTTGAGTACGTAATCGGGCCAGGGGCCCAGTTGGTTAATGAAATTGGGCCAGGGGCCCAGTTGATATGAAATCGGGCTGAGACCCATTTGAGTTATGTTATCGGGCCAGGGGCCGAGTTGATTTACAAATTTGGGCCGTGGGCCCAGTGGGTTTATAAGTCGGGCTGCGGGCCCAGTTGGTTTACAAATCGGGCCGTGGGCCCAGTGGTTCATAAAATCGGGCATGAGGCCCAGTTGGATTATAAATGGAATTACGTGGTTTTATGGAAATTTCGGGCAGGGCCCAATTGTAATGATGTGATAAAAGGATTTAATAAAACTGTTTTCCATATACCATCTGGATACAAGGATATATAATGGTCTCCTCCAGATGTCTGGGACACTGGGGAAGTCACGGTGCATTGCCTGCGAGGGGTCATTATACGGAGCAGCCGGACCGTATGATGACTCAGGAGAAGGATTGCTATGATTGACGTCAGGGACGTCAGACATCAGGGATGTCGGATATATGGACCCGGAAAGACCCCGGGCAGCACGCGTAGCTTATGAAACCGTGAGATATGACGTCAGGGACGTCTAGCGTCCGGGACTCTAAGCATCTGGGATGCTGGTGATGGTAATGGAAAAATATGGATTAATGGATCTATGAAATGGCTTTTCGGTTGGATATGTGTTATGTGGTAAAAATGGATTATTGGTTATGAAATGGTATGTCGGGTCGGGGACCCTAAATGGTTTTGGATTTTTGGATTTGTGTTTATGGCTTTGGGCGGTGGCCCACATGGTTTTAATATGTATGGTTGTGGTATTCCACTGTTTTGGGCTGAGTTCCCACACTTGGTTTTTGGTTAATGGTTTTTGGGCTAAGGCCCTAATGGCTCGGTTGAGCAAACGTTTTGGTTACTGGTTTTCGTGGCATGCATACGTTTTTATTGGAGGGCATAAATGTCTTATAAATGTATTTGGTAAACTTATTGGTTTTTGTCCACTCACAGCTTTTGGTTTTAATGCCCTTCAGGTTGATTACGGATGCGATTGCAACAGAGACTAGGACATTGCACACCTCCTCCATCGATCCTTGCGCACTCTGGATGCCCCGTTGGGCAGTGGCTCTTGGTTATCCCTTGTCTGACACCGCTTGTTGGACGGGAGCAGGGCACATTCCACGGTAATCCCGGGGGGATTGGGATGGGTCCTATCATTTTCAAACCTTTATTTTTGTCCACTCACACTTTTTATTGGTTTTGGCACCCTCCAGGTTGATTTCTGATGCGAGCTGTGTGAAGGCTGAGGCATCACGATGAGTGCGTACTCTGATTATACCGGTTCGTATGCGGTAGTATCCTTGGTCTGACATGTGGTTACGATGTTTACTTAATCCCGAGGGTAATATGGCCTTTTTACAAGGTCAAGTCAGACGGGAGGAGGTCTTCCTACACTAATTGATGGGGATTACAGGGAGGGTCATGCCATGTGCACTCCTAAATTGTCCCGATAAATGGACAATTCAAGTGTCAGTCAATCAATCTGATTCACTGACTCTCAAATAGGTCTAAGATTTTCTATCGAATTTCATTATTCAAAGTCAATCAACCCGATTAACTTCGCATTAACAGATAAATCACAATTCCCTAGCACAATTATATCCAGATTTCTAAGTATTTTCCACAATAAATCACAATTTTCAAACATAATTAAATACTTTTTTTTTTTTGAGAAAAATCAAATTGAGAGGCAAACACACATACCTTTTATAAGTAATCCTTCAAATCAACCACAAATTGCCTAAAAAAATTAATTTTAGCTTATAATAACAAATCAAATTCAAAAAACAAAAAATATAAAATAAAATCATTAAACCTTAGATGAAGTAATGATGACGTGATG